>CM060426.1:4382500-5582500 GCA_030545235.1 Helianthus tuberosus
CGCGTTGGAGTTAGCCTGAGCATAGAACAGTAGCGTAAGCGTTGAACAGCGTGAAAACAAAATGTCGGATGTGATGAGAGTCGAATGGTGATTCGATCGGATGAGATCCCATTCAAGCGAATGGTCATCCGAGCGGATGACCATTCGAACGGATGGCCACTCGAATGAGATGTGGGTGTTTGTAAATCGCTTTGAAAATTTGAAGTTTTCGTTGTAGCGTTTAAACGATGTAAAGTATAGTTGCCAAGTCATCTAGTCGGATGGTCATCCGGACGGATGGTCATCCGGACGGATGGCCATTCAATCGGATGGATATTCGATCGAGAAATTGGTAGTTTAAAGTTTTCGTAAAATAGTTCAAGTCTTGAAAGTTAAAAGGGCAGTCCATCCGATCGAATGGTCATCTGAACGGATGGCCATTCGATCCGATGGTATGTTATTTGAATTATGATAAAATTATGTAAGTGTCAAGCTTTGCGTTAACGAAGACGGCGTGACGACGTGTCAAACAGCGGAAAACACATCGAGGTCCAGCTCATTTGATGGGATAGAAATCACCCTATTCAATCAGATTTACTGTATCTGATGGGATTTCATGTTCAACTCGTTAATCGGTCATCTCTCCGGTGGAAATCCGTTTTCAAGCCGGCTCTCAACTAGAAAATGAGTAGAGAGTCTGAATGAGGCGAGATTCCATCGGTTTTGAGTAGAAAAGTGAAGAAAGTTAAAGAAAAGTTTGAAAACAATTGAAAAATGTTGAGATCTTGTTGAGATTCGTGTTGAATAGTGTGGAAATCCTTTAGATCTAAACTAATCTTGATGAGATGTTGTCACACAATAGCTTGCATAAGAAACCGAGTGAGAACCACCTTCAAGGTGTCCAAATCAGGCGATTTCGAGAAGAAAACCAGTGTTTGTGTGTGATTTTGATGGAGAAGATGATGTAGAAGTGTGTAGTGATGATGATTGTACAATATTTGAGGAGAAATACTTATGAAATAGCCTTGAATCGAGGGAAAGGGTGCCTGAGAGTGACTTGAGCGCAGGTGGTCGGATGGAGGTGTCAAATCAGTGAACAATAGTGTACGGGCAGTATTTATAGAGGGTGAGGGAGAGTTAAGTCGGTGGAGTAGTGCGTTCGGTCGGATGGTCATCCGATCGGATGTCCATTCGGACAGCCGTGTTGTGCTAGTTAGTTTTCCAACTTTCGTTTCGTATGTTAAGCGTTGCGTTTAAGCGAGTTGCGAGTAAGCGTTGCGCTGAGATAACCACAAAACATCAAACAAGTAATCACACAATGAACACACATAACACATAAATGCATAAAAGTAAATCTGCGTTTCTAGTTTGAGGTTGTGTTTGCGTTTAATATAAACAAGCGATAAAATGCGTTAAATAGTAAGCGTTATGAGTAGCGTTTAGTTGTGATAACTGCGTTTTGAATAAGCGTTGTGAACGCGTTATAAAATATAGTTTAAACCCTTTGCGATAATCGGATTCTTGAAAGTACAAGTAATTAAGCAAGAAATGACAGATACAAGTAATGACCCGGAAAGTCGGGTTGTTACAGCCTCCCCTACTTTAGGGAATTTTGTCCCGAAATTAAGGCGCAAGCGTAACGAAGAGATGTGGATATTTATCTTTCATATCACTTTTGAGTTCCCAGGTGAACTCGGCGCCGCGTTTGCCTTCCAAGCGAACCTTTACTATAGGAATGCGAGAGCGGCGAAGTTTCTTGGTCTCTCGGTCCATGATTTCTACTGGCTTTTCCATAAAGTGTAGAGTTTCATTAACTTGCAAATCCTCAAGAGGGACATGTAGGTTCTCTTCAGCTAGACACTTCTTGAGGTTCGAGACATGGAAATTCGGATGTACGTTGCTGAGTTCCTCCGGTAATTCGAGTCGGTAGGCCATTTTGCCAATTCTTTCTAGAATCTTAAAGGGTCCAGCGTATCGTGGCGCTAGCTTTCCTTTCTTGCCGAATCGGATCACCCCCTTCCAAGGTGAAACCTTTAGGAGTACGTGATCACCAACTTCAAACTCAAGGGGCTTGCGGTGTTTATCGGTGCAACTCTTTTGACGAATCCGAGCTTTCAAGAGATTGTCTCGTATCTGGAGGATCTTGTCAGTCGTTTCTTATAATAACTTAGGATCGGTAATTTGTGCGTCTCCGATCTCGTGCCATACAATAGGCGATATACATTTTCTTCCATATAATTCCTCAAAGGGTGCCCTTTATATACTAGCATGATAATTGTTGTTGTACGAGAATTCAACTAAAGATAAATGCGAATCCCAATTACCACCAAAATCTATAACGCACGAACGAAGCATGTCTTCAAGGGTGCGAATCGTGCGCTCTGTCTGACGAGGTCTGGGGATGGAATGTGGTACTGAGATTAAGAGTAGTACCGAGAGCGGATTGAAAAGTTTCCCAAAGACGCAAAGTAAAGCGACTATCGCGGTCAGAGATGATGTCACAAGGTGTCCCATGTCGACAAATGACTTTGTCGGTATAGATTCGTGCTAATCATTCAACCTTATAGTCTACTCGTATCGGTAAAAAGTGAGCGGATTTTGTAAGACGATCAACGATAACCCAAATGCTATCGTGACCTGATGGCGTGCGAGGGAGTTTCGTAATGAAGTCCATAGCTATACTCTCCCATTTCCACTTCGGGATCTCGGGTTGTACGAGTAAGCCAGAGGGTCGTTGATGTTCAGCCTTTACTTTCAAGCAAGTTAGGCACTTCAAAACGTAGAGAGCGATATCTTTCTTCATTCTAGGCCACCAATACCAAGAATGAAGGTCCTGGTACATCTTTTCGGCACCGGGATGAATGGAATATCGGGATTTGTGGGCTTCAGAGAGCAAAATCTCTCGGAGATTATTGTGACTAGGAATCCAAATGCGATCGAGATAGTGAAAAATATCATTCGTCTTATTCACTAGTTGATTTTCGGTTCCAAGTATTCGTTCTTCCTTCAATGTGTTCTCGAGAAAACAAGTGTGTTGAGCGTCGCAAATGAGGGCTTCGAGGTCGTGTTAGGCTTAAACATTACGAACACTATGCAAATAGCTTCGTCGGCTAAGGGCGTCGGCAACGACATTTGCTTTGCCTGGGTGGTAGTGTATCTCATAGTCGTAGACGTTGAGAAGTTCAACCCATCTGCGTTGGCGCATATTCAGCTCTTTCTGGTTTAAGATGTGTTGTCGGCTCTTATGGTCGGTGAAGACCGTACACTTGGTACCATACAGGTAGTGTCGCCAAATCTTCAATGCAAAAATAACTACACCGAGTTCGAGATCATGGGTTGTGTAGTTCTTCTCATGGACCTTGAGCTGACGAGATGCGTACGCGATAACCTTGTCCCGTTGCATAAGAACACAACCAAGACCGAGGTTAGAGGCATCACAATAGACTACAAAGTCGTCGTTTCCATTGGGTAGCGCGAGTACAGGAGCGTTGCAAAGCATACGCTTGAGGGTTTAAAAGGCATCCTCGTGTTCGGTTTACCAAATGAAAGGCTTGTCTTTATGCGTAAGAGAGATAAGAGGTACGACGATTTTAGAAAATCAACGATAAATCGACGGTAATAACCTGCCAGTCCAAGAAAAGAACGAACTTCGGACGGGGTTTTTGGTGTAATCCAACTCTTAACTGCTTCAATCTTCGCGGGATCGACGTGAATACCTTGACTGTTGATGATGTGACCGAGAAATTGAACCTCCTCGAGCCAAAATTCACACTTGGAGAACTTGGCGTAGAGGCGATTCCCTTGGAGAAGCTCGAGAGCCAAATGGAGATGTTGCTCGTGTTCGGCTTTCGACTTCGAATAGATAAGGATATCATCAATAAACACGACGACAAAGCGATCAAGAAAGGGTTTACACACATGGTTTATCAAATCCATGAAAACCGCGGGTGCGTTGGTAAGACCAAAGGGCATAATGACGAATTCATAATGGCCATAGCGAGTGCGTAAAGCGGTTTTAGGGATATCTTCCTCCTGAATTCGTAGTTGATGATAGCCAGAGCGTAGATCGATCTTAGAAAAACACGTAGTGCCTTGAAATTGATCAAATAAGTCGTCGATTCGGGGTAAAGGATAGCGATTCTTGATAGTAAGCTTATTGAGTTCCCTATAATCGATGCACATTCGGAACTTTCCATCCTTCTTTTTCACAAAAAGGACAGGTGCACCCCATGGAGATGTGCGAGGGCGTATGAAGCCTTTATCAAGTAATTCCTGGAGTTGACTAGAAAGTTCACGCATTTTGGACAGAGCGAGATGATAAGGGGCTTTAGCGACGGGGTTAGCTCCAGGAATAAGGTCGATTCAAAAGTTAATTTCACGAGTCGGGGGTAGCCTAGGTAAGTCGTCAGGAAATACATTAGGAAAATCATGAACCACAAGTACCTTTTCCATCGGCTTCTTTTCCTTCTCCGCTACTACAATGTGAGCCAAGAAAGCCATGTATTCCTTTCGGAGATACTAGCTTGCTTGAATGCACGACATAAGTTTAAGTTCTTTCGAGGATACTTTGCCATGGACACAGAGTTGGTCGCCATTAGCAAGGGAAAAGCGAATCATCTTTTCGAAACAAACAACTTCATCACAATTTTCACGAAGAAAATCCATGCCTACTATGACATCAAAACTACCAAGTTGCATATGTAACAACCCGCTTTTCGGAAAGTCAAAGTACAAGTCAAAGTCAAAGTCAAAGGAAGAAAAGATTGCTAATTGCGATCTGTCACTCCTTGCTTAACTATTGATTGTACGTTAAAGACTTGTAATCGAATTCTATTATTTAATCGCTTTAGTTGTATTATGTGGAGTATCTAGTAATAATCAAGGTTTAATCGATGTTTTATCGCTAATCGACTTATCGCTAAACGCATCGCTATCGCATTCGCAACTCGAAATATGTGCTCTGGATATTGTTTTACGTGTGTGTGCTATGATGTGTTACTTGTGCATGTTATGTTTATAATGGGGTGTTTAATCGCAATCGCAATTCTATAGCATCGCAATCTAATCGCAAACGCTAAAAGCAAGTTAATTATAGTGATTGTATGTTAGATATAGTAGTTAGGTTATTTGTGTAACCAATGAGTAGTACTATCGCATCGCTCGCTCGAACCGCATCGCAACGCTCAACTCGCAAAATGAAACGCCGAAAACTCAACTCGTCAGAGCCACTCGATCGAATAGCCGATCGATCGAATGGCCATCCGATCGGATTGCCATCCGATCGAGGCGCCATCCGATCAGTGCACCATCCGACCCTTGCTCCCCTTTCTGTTTTTGGCAACCTATAAATAGCCGATTAATCGCTTTAGTTGTATTATGTGGAGTATCTAGTAATAATCAAGGTTTAATCGATGTTTTATCGCTCAAGTAGACAACAATGTGTTTAATGGTACGTTCCTTATGAATGGTATATATGCTTCGTGTTTATTTGATATTGGAGCCGATAACTGTTTTGTATCATTTGAATTCGAAAAGCTCCTTAATCGTAAGCGCGCCCATCTACCCTCGGCGTTCGATGTTGAAGTTGCCACCGGAAGAACCGTCGCTGTCAATTCTGTTCTACGTGATTGTACGCTTGAACTCAACAATCACGTCTTCCCTATCGACCTTATTCCGATGCAGCTCGGTAGTTTTGACATCATAGTAGGCATGGTTTTTTCGCGAAAATCGTGCTGAAGTTGTTTGCTTCGAAAAGATGATTCGTTTCTCGCTTACTAATGGTGAACTTTGTGTGTATGGCAAAACTCCTTCGAAAGGTCTCAAGCTCATGTCATGTGTTCAAGCAAGTAAGTATCTCCGCAAGGAATAAAGAGCTTTCTTGGCAAACATTGTAGTAGTGTCACACCCCGATATTTCCACGTATTACCGGTGGGGAGTATCGTGACGTAGTTGATATCATCATAGTCAAATAATCACAGTTCAAAGCACAGCGGAAGTCTAAAGTAAATATATTACAAACCGATTCAAAAGTAACATCAAATATTACAAACGGATTGTAAGGTGGATCCACAGGCGGATCTTAAAACAGAAATATAAACACTGTTCAACAGACTTTAGACGTTTAGAACTTGCAAGATTCCCTATTAACGCCCTAAGCTCCCAGCCAATTTACGTACAGTACCTGTCACTTAACCTTTTTGGAAAATACGTCAGTTTACACTGGTAAATACGATTAACTGACTCTTTTGAAAATCTTTATGAAAATTGATTTAAATGCACAAGGCACAAATATTATTTTATAACTTCGGACAATTATATTAATAACAATCTTGTATCAGATTTACATGTTTGTCCAACATTTAGGGCCGGTGATTTAAACAAACTGGTCAAGATTAATCGACACACCACAAATATAACTCACAAGAAGTTACCCTACGAGTGAGTATATCTTTTACATATGCAACAGGAGGTGTTATGCCTACACCATGTGCTTAAGTTGTGGCCATTTACACTTTTTAAATGAGCCAAGGATATCCAGGACACAGTCATTAACCCCCAATGTTATTTGTTATCAAGCAATACTGATTAAAACGGGATTATGCAATTTAATCATCTCCGATTAAAAGGTTTCTACACCTAACCAAGCGGTATTTTTATAATACCGTATCCCAAGCCCGTATAACGGAAAATAAGTTAAAAGTATTTACCTGAGCTAAAATGTAATATTATTCTCAGCCATATATTCAAATCAGCAAGCACAAGTACCTTTACTGGGGTTCTCAATCTGGAACGAAGGTTTTATTAACCTATTAGATTCCTAACGGGTCTTATTTAAGTTGTAACTTAGACCGGTTAGTTGTAAGGAAAGGTTTACGGTTCAAAACGCAAGATTAAGCAAAGACCGGATTAGAATGTGATTTAGACCCGACAAGTATGGAGACTTGTATAACATGGATAATTTAAACACATTCTGAATTTTGAAGTGAAAATGATAAGGTTTGACCCGTTTCGGTTAATTCATGTAAACTAGTTACAAAAACCATACCGAACGCGTAAGATGCATAACAGGTAACCAAATGAGTCATGGATATGTTTCACAAGTTAATATGCCTTAAATATGTTGTGATATCAGTAGAATACCTTCCATTATGCCCAAAACGAATTTTAAAACCAATTTATGCCCTGTAGGGTTATTTTGGTCATTTTAATGTTTATAAAAGAGGTTAAATAATAATTTGAGTTTCTGGTCTAAATAATCAGTAAAAAAAATTTATTTTAATAAGTTATATCAGTAAGATATCATATATATGTGAAATTTATCATTTATGACCAAATTATGCACGTAGGGGCATTTTGGTCATTTCACATAAGCTTTAAGGGTTAATTTTGGAAACCTGAGTTCAAAACTTTTATTTACTGTTAAATTATAAAAACTTATTCATCAAATCAGTAGGTATCAAGCTTTAGATGCCTAATATGGTTTTAAACCATACTATGCGCCTAAATCGCATAAAAGTCGGTATTTGACAATATTCGGTTTAAATAGGGAAATATGATATTTTGACCAGCCTTTACAGTTTAAAATAACTTATTTATTATATAAAATTAATAGAAAAAAGTTTGACATGTAAAGGATGTATAAAACTCATTTTATTATCAAAAAGGGCGTTATCGTCAATTACCGAGCCTATGCGAGAACTCTATGTTATGATCATCTTAAAATTTAATAAAAATTTCCAAAAATCCAAAAATATTATACTACATCAGTAGGTAAAAGGTTTGATGTCAAAATTTGAGTTTAAATAGGATTTATATCAAATATGCCGTTTAATTAATAAAAAGGCCTTCATTTACGATATTGAGCATAACTCTCATTTTAGACCATAAACTGATGTCAAACTTTTAGGACATACTTAAATATCAGGAATAAAGGTTTTTGTCCTCTCACATTTTCAAAAATCTCGTTTTAATATGAAAAGGGCATTAAGGTCAACATTTAAGCATTTAACGGAAACATGCAATGAACTAGGATTTCTATGGAACCAAGTTGTATAACCTCAGAGGGTTATACTAACCTATAATATGGTCCTAAAGGAATCCTAAGGCATAACTAAACTAAGCTAAATTGGGTCAGAACTGAAAGTCAAAGCAAAAGTCAACTTTTGCGACTTTCGGTTGCGAACCGAGCCTAAACTTTAGAATTGTTGGGTTGAACATGCCTAGACATGTTCAATTAATATTTACCAGGTTATTAAAGTGACAAAACTGATTTTATTTCCCTTACATCATTAATTATGAATTTTGTTTAAAAAAACCGACTCGTTTGACTTTTATTTTAATTATTTTAGCCCGACAATTAACTAAGCAAACGTGGTAATTAGGGGGTGCCCTTTTGAGGGTTTAATACCTACCTAATTACGAACACGTAGCCATGTTCGTTGCGAACAATGGCTTGATCGTTTAAAAGTTAAAGCGTTTATCGCAAATGCTTAACTTTTCGGCTTTAAGAGCCAAACAATTGAAGTAAGCACGAAAGGAACACTTATGAGTGCTCCTTAGGATTGAAGGAAGTTCCCAAGTTGGTTAGGATCCTATCAAATCAGAGAGCAAGAGCAGAAATGGAATGGAGTGTGAAAAGTGAGCCAAAACAAGTGGGTATATATAGGATTTTGAGAGCCGTTAGGATCGTTCCTCGATAAACAAGCTTCAATCTGGTCCGTACAAGTATTACCCATTGTTTTGGTAATCTATGGGTGCCCAAAACAGCCCCTAGATTGTTTAAAAACCATTTGCAATTCAGTAAAACCCAGCTACTGGTTTGAAAAACTAGTTTTGCAGGTCTAATGGGTTTACACGCCCCGCGTAGACTCAGAGAGAGTCTTACGCGGCCCGCCTTAACTGGCCAGATCAGCAAACACTTTCAGAAAATGTAGTTTCAATCCCTGTACTTGATAAATGTCATTTCTTACTCATTTAAGGCACGTTAACCTCATTTCAAGCCTCTACTATGATGCCTAAACATAGGGAACATAAAACATGCTTGAAAACATGTCGGATGTTGGTTCGTTTGGTCGTACGGTCACGTTGTTCTGCAAATTACCACGAAACACGAACGGGTGCGAAAAACGATCCAAATTACACGACGAATGGAATTTTATCAAGCCAAACACTAAAATAAATTATTTTAGTGATTACATAAATTTTTGGATGTCCGGATATATTCAGAACGTAAGATATGCGCGAAAATGCAAACTTATGCACTTTTTGATGCTTTTAGTCCCTGTTGATCAAAAAAGTTTATTTTTGCGCACCAAACACCTCTAAACCTATATCTAAGCTATATAAAGGATATTTAGGGTATTTTTAACTTATGATCATATTCCGGAAGGTTCGATACCATACGAATCGGTATACTTTTGCAGTTTGACGCAAATAGTCTCTAATGCGCAAACTTGCGCATATCATCGTTTAATAGCATCGAAGCCTCACCTAATCTATATTAGCCATTATTGGGAGTATTATTAAACATCACGATGCTTCAGGTTCGTAAAAAGGTCATTCAGAGGTACAATTAAACATATTGACGCTTTTAACCCCTTAAACTTGCAAAGTTGCGCGTAACGTCAGTTAAAGGCATAAAAGCCTTAGACAGCCAATAATTGGCATTCCTGAGAGTATAATCAAATATCATGAAGCTCCCAGTTTGTTAAAAGGTCACTCAGAGGTAAGAATTAACATGTTGACGCTTTTAACCATTCATTGCGCAAACTTTCAATTAATTGCGCAAACGGCTATACTCGATCAACAAGTGGCTCATTTTTGAATATGATTACCGTGTAACGTTATTCAGAGGCTTATGTTAAGCATGATAACACTTCCAGTCCTTTCAAACTCAAAGTTTTTGACTTTTCGAAAAATTAGTCCCTTAAATTCAATGTTTGACTTTATTAGGGTTTGTTACACGTGTCAATACATTATTGGACGTGTTTTTACGAGGTGTTACATCCTCACCCCCTTAAAAGAAATCTCGACCTTGAGATTTGCTAAAATAATGGTAGTACTTTCTATCGGATAATGGATTTAAACTCCACAACCTATTTGGGCCTCTAAGGGCATCCCAAATGACCTTTATAGTAGGTTCATGTTTTCTTTCTTAGCTTCTAATCCTGCCGATCCTTATTTGATACTGGTTTCTCATCAAACCATAAATTTTCATTAAACTGCATATCATTATGTGATAATGCGTCTCGACTTATCGGCAAAACATATCCTTAAATCACTAGTGTGGGTCACATTGCGAGCTCTACCAAGCTCCTTAAATAGGTTTTAGATTATAAGCTATTGACCTTTGATGTATTCGATTTCCTAGAATGATCCTATATATCCAGAGCTTAACTAGCCCGTTGTATAAAAATTTCAGCACACCCTTCTTAGGGCGATACTTTCAATTGAACCTTATTCCTTATTAAGGACTCAAGAGGGTTGCGACTTTCATCAATCCTTAATTTTCCACCGATTACTGGCAACTTTCAGACGATTATGGATTCGAATGATCTTATTCGTTGTTTCCAAGGTAATTTCAGGTCATGCTAATTCAGACTTACCGAACTTCTGTCTAACAACAGATGTTTAACGTCCCATCTATACAAGGTCTCCAAAGGAGCAGCCTTGATACTTACATAACAACTATTATAGAAAAGCTTATTTAAGGTGAGATGGTTATTCCAACCACTGCTTAAAACCAATCTTTAAGGAATAGCTAATCCTTACAGCTAGTCGAACAAATCGACGATCCTGGGCAGCTGATGGCGATTCTTAATTGTTACCTAAATAGGGTTGCGGTAATCAATGCATAAGAAAAATGAACCGTCTTTCTTAATTAATAATACCAAACTCTCAGAATATCGAGTTAGGCTTTATGAACCTCTATCTTAAAACTCACTTAATCAGGGTTTTGATTCTTCCAATGATGGTACTAGTCATCCTGGAGATTTCACAATAATGCAGCCCTATGTGGGATATAAATCTTAACCCTACTTGCCTTTCAGGAGGTAAACATGGTAGTCTTTGGAGATGATAATTAAGACACAAGGAGGTTACAGAGATTTTTCCAAATCTCAGGCTCCAGTTCATCTATCATTGCCTATGTCAGATAAGTGACACATTTACTTTACGAGTCCACGGATTCCTTAATCAGAGACACTTACTTGGACAATTCCATTCTGGATATCTTCTTTGAATACCATTAGCTGACTTTAGTACCATATGACCATTGGAATATCTTTGTGGTTCCATGCATTAAACCTCCATACTGATTAGGCATGAAAGTAATCTATGGAACATATTAAGATACACCAATCCTCATATGGCTCTTTTGTCATACCGTCTGGTATTCGCAATCAATAGAGATCAAGGAGATATCAACTACATAGGCTGACGTACTTCATCTGGAGAGAGAGTAATCTAGAATTTATGGCTGAAGATTTCTAACGGAACAAAAGAAATGGTTCCTATGATTCTAGTCTGTAAGTTTTACCTTACACTTAATCTCTGGGGGTTCTTATGGAAAATTTTAAAAGTTTGATATACATACAATTTATGAAGGATTCATTTGTACCCGAATCAAAACAAAACTCTTAGTATTGCATTACCAATGAATGTTAAAGAGTGTACATGATGTCATTATTGTTATGAACTACTTCTGGCATCCATCAGGAGAGTTTAAGCGCTTTCATTCTTAGGCTTTCTATCCTTACCCGCATTTTCTTTGATAGATTTAGGGCATGTAGTCTTGATGTGGCCTTTCTTATTACAGCCGAAGCAGACTGCATCCTATATGTCCTTGCAATCCAACATTTTATGTTCCTTAGACTTGCAGAACCCACAAGGTAGAGGTTGAGATTCAAATATGCATTTCCCGAGGTGGCGCTTTTTGCAGGTCTTGCATACAGGTTTCTTGTTGGACTTTTGTTTGTTCTCCTTTTGCTCAAGCTTACCCCTTTTTCTTAGAAATATGGGAGTTATCTTTCTCCCTTTTCCTTTTTAATTCATTCTTTGCATCCAAAGTATGAACAAGATCCTTCTCGTGAGTAAGGGAGTGTAGTCTTAAATGGGATTTGGAGCAAGTAGTACTGGGCTCTTTGAACTTTTTCACGGCCTTTCTCACAGTTTTTCCAACAGCTGCGTCTATCATAGCTTGGAGCACATCCTTGCCAATTTTGAGGTTCACAATTGTAGCATCATTAGCATGCATCGCATCATTAATGGCGCGATTGACGGTTGTCTTATCCGAGTTTGTCATACTCGAGACTTGGTTCCTAACACCAATTGAAACAATTACTTAGTTGCAATCCAACAACCGCTATTCATCATCCTGATGACCTAACATATACTAACCATGGTAACATTAAACTATATAGGCTAATATAGTACGAACATTCTTAATGAATGTTATTTAAATATATATCAATTGTACTTAGCCTAGGCCATAAAAAGACCATCAATGGCATTTAAGGTTTGGACCTAGTCCATCACCTTTTAGACAGGGGATCAAAATGTCACATCTGTCTTTATTATATTGATGAATTTGGATAGCTTGAAAGCTTGCCATAAGGATATCAGAAAAGAGTGATTCCTAATAGATATAAAATATCTATCTAAGATTTGTTGAAGCAGTCTCTAAAGTATCATTGGCCAATTCTACCTCGTGTTATATGTCTAGAGTCCTAACAGGTGGATACATCAGTTCACAACATTTATTGTCCACAATAGACTTATCTGCGCCAGAATCAACAAATTCCCGCATAAACATCATTGATAAGGAAAAGTACCTGTTATGATGTTATCATTCTATACTGCCTCCTGGGTGTTCATCTGGAAGACTCACACATTTGTTTTCTTGGCCTCTTCAGGCTTCTTTATAAGTTTTGGGCAATTCGTTTTGATGTGCCCTTCCTCGTTACAGTTGTACCAAGTCGCGTTCTTCAACTCCTTGCAATCTAAAGTCTTGTGACCCTTGGTCTTGCAAATTCCACACAGTTTAGCACTTGGGTTAATCGTACATTTTCCAGAATGTTGCTTTCTACAGTTACTGCATTTGGGTCTGTTATTAGACTGACTCGAGTTTTTCCTAAACTCGGAATCTTTCCTATGCTCAGAACTTCCCTTCTTCTTGTTAGATTGATGAGAGTTCTCCTCTTCTCTTTCCCTTTTTCCCTCGCCAGAAGCCTTAACAGACTTATTCCTGATTGCATCTAAAGTGAGAGATAAGGATAAGTCCACCACGGACCTATATGTAGTAGGCCTTGATGCCTTGACATTTCCCTTAATTTCTTGTGCTAGGAATCCAATAAAACGCGCTATACGTTTAGGTTCAGGGGTGACTAAATAGGGAACTAGGCGGGACATAGTGTTGAAACTCGTCACGTATGCCTGGCAATCTAAATCCTTCATGACCAGAGTCAAGAAGTCTGTTTCTCTCTTTTCTACCTCATGCTGAGGACAAAAGTTTTCCTTGATCAGCGCAACAAATTGATCCCAAGACAAGTTATAAAGTAGGATCTTCCCCGTGGCTTGGATCAATGATCTCCACCATGACAACGCTTCTCCTTTGAATGATTGTGAAACAAACTTTACAATATCATGTTTTGCACAACCACTGATGTCTACTACTGTGTCCATCTCATCCAGCCATGTCATACAATCGATGGCTCCTTTTCTCCAGTGAAGTCCCTTGGTTTGCAAGAGACAAAGTATTTATAAGACCAGGTCTTAACATGTGGCTCCTGATTGAGCACAATTTGTCTGGATGGAACACTTTTCTGATTTGAAGAATGATGAGAATCATTCTTATAAGACGTATGTATCTTAGAAGGTGGTTTTGTGTGAGGCATAGCTTGGGTCCCACTATGATCACCATTTGAATCTTTGAACTGCCTGTCAATGGCTTGAGTGACAGCTTTATCTATCATTGTCTGTAATTCTGCAGCCGTTACATTCATCCTTGTATTGTCATTCCTCATATTGGGATGACTGTTGACTTCATCTGATTCAGACATGCTGAAGCTTGTTTTCTATAAAACAATCATCAATAATTTTGCTTAGGAGTTTATTTTGGAATCATCATCTTCGATGATTCATTAACCATGGCATAAATGGACCATATTTGGTTAATTTGATAATCAGGTTTATTTTAAAATTTTCATTATAATTAATCCAGCTATAAGCTATTAGAGATATTGAAATGGCACAAAAGGCCTTGTCACGAGGACAATTTTGAATTTTTATAAGCCATGATCTTATAGGATCGAGGCATTAAGGTTTGAACATAGTTCATTACCTTTCTTGGCAGGGAGTCAAGGGCTACAACTATCCTTTGTCTTTTAGGACAATAGATATAGCCCGTAGGCATTTCTACACTAAGGGATGTTTATGATATGATCATCTTATCTGATGATTTGTGCCATGATTTCTAAATTACTAGGCTAGATAAGAGATTGGAAGAATCCAATATAAGGATGACTATTGTGATTTTCTCGAACCACATTTGTGATGTCTGTCGTTATGGACATGCAAAAACCGAAATAAACTAGTAGCTAGAGTAAGTCGGATATCGAACCAGAGGAGGATTGTGGAAAGTGTTATTATGCTAAATATTGATTAACTATTACTAGATTGAAAAATCGGCTTGTTTGATTATATGAAAGAACTAAATTAGCGAATAAAAATTGTGATTTAAATAAATGGAAGAAAAGATGGTTCCTCCAGATTTCAGGTTTTGCAGTTAACTTCAATTATGTGTTTAATCGTTACCTACATAGACATAGGTGTTAATTTTGATTAATTAATTGTGATAACCAATGACTAAGTACTCCGGTCAATACATAACGGGAGGTTATCGAATGATTATCAATTACAATTTACAAACCCTAACCCCACGTCAAATATATCCCAATTACTAGAACTCTCAGGAACTGAATGCTTAGAAATTAAGGTTTAAATAAATGCAATTGTTTACAATCAATGGATCAAAACAAAGGTGAAAAGCATCGAATGCTTAGATCACCAAGTTAAAACTATTACATCAAACACATAGAATTAATTAACTTACAAAAACCCTCCATCCGGAGGAAACCACTAAAGGACTAGCCGCTCATGTTGGTTGAATGATCTTTGGAGGCTTGAATAATAATTAAAATCATCATCCTCCTTATAATATAATATAAAGAAAGATAATGAAATTAATCAAATCTTGATATGTGATATCCTGCCGTCAAGTTGGATGATGATGTAATTGTTGGCTTTAGAAAACCTTGTATGTCGGTTCCTTCTTCCCTCTAAATGGCGGCTCCCCCAAGAGATCCCCCAAAGTCAATGTTGGACCATCTGATGATGATTCTGTTGTTTTTTTTTTCTTTCCAAATCGTGGGCGCCCCTCCTCTAATCCAAGATGTGTCTTGTTATGATGTATGTGATAAGTCTCGGCCCACTTATGATATTGTGAAATTCCATATGTTGCCTTTTAATTCCAATCGTAAGTTACATTACATAACCGTAAGCTACGAAACAGAAACTCTGTTTCTTGATCCTCACCCCACCGTAAGTTATGAAACAGAAACTGTAGGCTACGAAACACAACTTCTGTCCAACATTCCAAATAACACAAATGGCCCGTAAGCTACGAATTGTTTATCATAACCTACGATCGAGACAAGCCCCTCAACTTTTCTCCTGACTTTCAACTTTCAACAATTAACAAATTAGTCCCTGTACCTCATGTCTTCACTCTCCCATCATATGTAAGCATAACACACTTTCCATAAATTGCCAAACGCCCCCTGAACTTTATTATTCCTTGATCTTTGCACATATAAGATCCACACAACTTTCATAAATTACCGAGTTAGTCCCCAAACTTCACTTTTCCACACTTCTTCTACTCGTGAGCCTTTATATCACACTAACAAGCTTTAACATCCATCCTTGAACTACGATATCCCATCATATGCTTACAACTTCATCTTTAACCCATATAATTGCACTGAATTACGTGCTTTACCTGCAAAACACCAAATTCTCATAGTCACTTCATTCTACACAAGTAAACACATCAAATACACATAAAACATGATAATTAAACACTCTAAAGCTCGGGTTTCACCCTCTCCATCACATTCCCACACTTGCCTTTGCTTGTCCCCAAGCAAACCAACTAGAACTAATCACCATAGCAACAACACCTCTAAACCTCTTAACCGCTTCAACCTGTTCAGTCCCAAGTCATACCCATCCCATAGACTGACACAATCGAGATTGACAGGCTGACAAGTAATGATGCAATTTCAAAAACTTAAGACTTGTCTATCTAAAACTAACATGTTTAAAATTAAACACATGCTACACACCCCTCACAATGTACTCTCCTCTCGGATTAATATCTGGACTAGCGTGTAATGTGCTAGTATATAAACACTCCAAAAAGCAAACATGAAATCCTGCAATCATAAGCTTGTATGACAATCACACCTCCACCGTATCATCTAACATGGCACATATCAAAAGGACTTTCGGGTTTTGGGCTTAGGGTAAAGGTAGGAATATATTTTTTCTTTTTTTTTTTCTAATTGGCTAACAACAATAACCAAACCGTGACACTTTATTCCAACACAACTTATACTATTGGGTTGGTTTCTACCCTAGAACATATGCGATATTCAAAATACTTCTATTTTTGTTCTTTTCTTTTTCATTTTTCTCATATTTTTCTATTTTTTTCTCTTTTCATTTTTTTTCCTTTCATAGCAATATAATCACGGTCAGTTTTTCACAATAGACAATGAGCGAACAAACGAAAGGTAGTTAGGCTCAACATGGCTACTAAGGGAAATTGGTGAATAACATGAAAGAACAGAAACACAAAAGGGTGTACGGGAAAATCCTAATGCCTTTATCATCTATGTGCACATGTCAAACCCACAGTCTTAGCATGCATCGAATCACACAAGTTCTAACACAGAAAAACACGTAGACTGCACTCAACAAATGAATTCATCATATAATGTATCCTATCCGTCTACAGGCTCAAAATCTCACCAAGAAAAGGTAAAAAGGTTGACGACATGTAGCATATGCAATTAAAACATGTTACCCCTAGATAGACATCTCTTTTCAACTCGTTTCCTATAAAACACTTGTTAAACCTACTCTCATGAAACTTAAAGGGATAACCATGACAAGGGACTAATCTAGTTTACTACCGGTAAGAAGCCTATTAGTGATTGAAACTTCAGGTTTTCGTATCCAATTAGCTTGTTTAAGGCGATGAAAATTTTTTCAAAATTTTCAATTTTTCTCAATTCTCATCGATTTCAATCACTTTTTCAATCTCTTCAAGCTTTATCCACAAATCCCTTCCCAGGCTCCCCCATCCCCACACTTGGGATACATTGTCCCTAATGTATTGTGCTTTTAAAATATAAGCCCGGGAAAACAAACCAACTATCCTAAATGAGCGGCTACCTCTTAAAGCAAATAACTAAACACACTCCCATAACACAATAAAGTTTTAACACCACCAAAAACAAAAATAAACCGAAACAGGATAGAGAAACACATGCACCTGATCAGAAACAAGTGAGTGTCTGTAGCGATGTAACTGCTGCGATGTAACTGCTGCGATTAAGACCGGAAAATACGCATTCAATATAGGATTTTATGATGTCTCATCGGGGATGTTGCAAAACATCCCCACACTTGAATCATTGCCTCCGCGAAGATAAACGCATAGAAACCTGTCAAAACACAACACACCAAACGAAACCAAAATGAAATACAATACTCTACATCCTCGGGCTGCCTCCCGAGAGCGCTAAGTTTTAGCTCTTCAGCCAGACCGTACCTGATGTGCTCAGGGAGGTTCATCTGAACGCTTGCCTCCCAATTTCTCTCCATACATCATCGTCCAATCTTGTGGAAGGTTCGCAGCTCCACGCCAGTTGAGTTCAACCTCAGCCTTGTTGCCCCACTCACTCCCACCATCAGGTGGTTTTCCTGCAATTGCTCTTCCTCTCACAGTTGTCTTGTTCACCTGACTTCCATCACTCTTCAACTCAGACTTGTGCAACGCAACACCACTCGCATTTAACCTGACTGTGCTAACACTTGAAACAAATTCGTTAGTAGCACCTGTATAACTCAAATCAGCAAGAAGATCGTAGGATATGGTTTTTAAAAACACATTAAAATATAATTTACGATTCTCGTAGCTCATGGTAACCATCCCGTTTCTGCAATCAATTTGTGTGTTGGCTGCATACAGAAAAGGGCGGCCCAAAACTACTTGTGGCTGCTCATAAGTCCGTGACGGAGCATAATCAATCACCATAAAATCGACCGAGTAGTAAAACTCGTCCAATTATATCACCACGTCTTTCACAACACCTCGGGGTTGTTTCCAACTCGAATCCGCAAATACTGCCATTTGATCAATTGCGTGTAACGGACCAAAGTCGTACTGGTCATAAAGGCTACCTGGAAGAACACTCATCCCAGCTCCATAATCCAACAATGCCTTGTGGATTTTGAACTTTCCCACACGAATCGGGACGACCAGCTCTCCTGAGTTACACCCATCTCCATCCTCATTTGCGCCACTTAAACCTGCAATCACATGGGAAACAGAAGAAGTTATAAATTTATCATTTAAATTGTTTTTAGGAACGAAACTTACCCCCTGACTGGTATATTCTTCCCGTGCTTGGGGTTCGTTTGAGTGTCACTGGGAAGCTTCTCGTTTTGTTGTTTCAACTCTTTCACATCGATTGCAAGTTGGGCCATTTGTGTGGTTAATGATTGAACGGCCCTATCTCGCACCTCATCCTTTTGAGCACGATTTTGCAGCTCAAGCCTTTGATTTTGTAATTCAAGCTGAATTGATTTCAACATCTCCATCATATCGTTACTCA
This sequence comes from Helianthus tuberosus, assembly GCA_030545235.1. NCBI lineage: Eukaryota > Viridiplantae > Streptophyta > Magnoliopsida > Asterales > Asteraceae > Helianthus > Helianthus tuberosus. The sequence goes on from CM060426.1 coordinate 4,401,442, forward strand.
CCTGTCCATTACTATGCTGGTAATTTCGTTGGACACCCGAATTATTACCCCCTTGATAATTATTTTGGTTTCGGGGCTGGTAATATTGGTTGTTTCCTTGGAAACCCGAAAACCTGTTCCCACTTCCCTGCATCATATTCACCTCATCCAGATTACTGATAATGTTAGGGCACTGATCAGCAATGTACCCTATATCCCCACAATGACCACACAACGGGTACTGACCACTTACCTCCTGTGGATTCTCTACTGCTCTCACTATTGACTGTCGTGCACTTCTAGAAGATTGAGCCTTGCGTTTTGACGCCCTTGCGGTTCTTTCTAAATATTCCCAATCATCTTCTTCGTAATTCATTCCAAAGGTACCATTGGATATTGAATTTACATCCCTGGCATCTTCATCTGTTAGGCCTTCGTGGAATGTATTAATAAGCTCCCACAAATATATCTCATGATGTGGACAGTTCTTGAGCATCATTTTGAAACGATTGAATGCTTCGTGAAATAACTCACCGGGCTGTTGTCGAAACCCTCGAATATCCTTCCTGGCGTTGTTAGTACGCAAATGAGTATAAAATTCGTCTAAAAATTGTTGCTGCATTTCGCCCCATGTGAAGATCGAAGCTGACGGTAGCGAATGAAACCATTGATGTGCTTTGCCTTCAAGTGTGAATTGGAAAAGTACCAATTTCACATCATCAACTGAGAAACCTTGGCTGCTGATTGTGTTGCAACGTGCATCATATGCAGCAATGTGTAGATATGGTTCTTCATGTGCGTGACCATGAAACTTAGGCAGACTGGATATTGATTGTGTTCGTACTTCGAATGCTCGCCCTCCTTGTAGTTGCAGGATCACAACCGGTGATGGGTTGTTAACTATAGCAGGTCTGAAGTGACTCTCTATACCTCGAACTAGGCCTTGATTATTTCGTCGTGGAATTCCTTCCGGTAAAATCACCGGTCGGTGTAGGTTTCGTGGCAGCGGTCTTGCCTGACCCTGCATCTGAGGTACCGGTGGTGGTAATGGAATATCCACCACCGGCCTCCTCAGAGCAGGCTGCTGATTGAGTGGGTCAGGTTGATGATATTGTTGTGGTATCTGTTGTTGTATTGGCGTTGGTTGCACATATTGTTGATACCCTACGTTCCCTTGATTGACTCTTTCGAATCCACCTGCCCCAACTGTTTGCCTCTCGTAGGTACCCATATTGACCACTTGTCTCTCGTTTTAACCCACGTAGTTATCATATTCCTCAAAACCATCATCGAAATCCCCTGAATTATTTCCTTGATCATAAATGGACGATCTATAAAGATGTGGCATTGGCTGACTTTGCTGTGAAATAACCGGTCGGGTGGCTGGCGGAATTGATGTTGCATTAGGTGCTTGAGTCTGACTTGGTGCTGCAGCATCATCGGGAATGATTCTAACATAAGGAGACGAATGCTGTAAATTGAGAGTCTGGGTTGCAGTTGGGTATTGAAGGGATGTTGCTTGGGTGGAAGTTGGTTGAGTGTTGTCAAAGTTTGGGAAAAAGGTTGAGAATGATGGTACTGGAGATGTAGAAGTAGGTTGTGTAGACTGTGGTGGTGGTGGTGAAACTGGTATGGTAGTGTTCGGTGAAAGTTGGGTAGGTGTTGGTGAGAATTGTTGCTGTGGAAGTGGGTCTTGCGGTTGTTTCTCTGGGGTTGTTGAGTTCTCCATTGTTTTAGATGTCGGTATAGGTGATTGTAGAATCTTGTTCTCATGGTGTAATACTCACTTTGTATTCTTTACTGTTCTCTCGATCTCTGGGTCGAACACTAATGGTGATGACTTCCTAGAGTTCCGAGTATGATGCATACACTTCCTAGATCAGATGCACAAACAAAAACAAGAAAACCTCGCGTAAATCCGAACAAAACAGAACAAAATGAAAAGACACTATTTTTGGATTTTCGTATATTTAACTAGAACTAGAACTTAACACTAAGCACTTTGCGCACGCCTCCCCGGCAACGGTGCCATTTTGATGTCTGTCGTTATGGACATGCAAAAACCGAAATAAACTAGTAGCTAGAGTAAGTCGGATATCGAACCAGAGGAGGATTGTGGAAAGTGTTATTATGCTAAGTATTGATTAACTATTACTAGATTGAAAAATCGGTTTGTTTGATTATATGAAAGAACTAAATTAGCGAATAAAAATTGTGATTTAAATCAATGGAAGAAAAGATGATTCCTCCAGATTTCAGGTTTTGTAGTTAACTTCAATTATGTGTTTAATAGTTACCTACATAGACATAGGTGTTAATTTTGATTAATTAATTGTGATAACCAATGACTAAGTACTCCGGTCAATACATAACGGGAGGTTATCGAATGATTATCAATTACAATTTACAAACCCTAACCCCACGTCAAATATATCCCAATTACTAGAACTCTCGGGAACTGAATGCTTAGAAATTAAGGTTTAAATAAATGCAACTGTTTACAATCAATGGATCAAAACAAAGGTGAAAAGCATCGAATGCTTAGATCACCAAGTTAAAACGATTACATCAAACACATAGAATTAATTAACTTACAAAAACCCTCCATCCGGAGGAAACCACTAAAGGACTAGCCGCTCATGTTGGTTGAATGATCTTTAGAGGCTTGAATAATAATTAAAATCATCATCCTCCTTATAATATAATATAAAGAAAGACAATGAAATTAATCAAATCTTGATATGTGATATCCTGCCGTCAAGTTGTATGATGATGTAATTGTTGACTTTAGAAAACCTTGTATGTCGGTTCCTTCTCCCCTCTAAATGGCGGCTCCCCCAAGAGATCCCCCAAAGTCAATGTTGGACCATCTGATGATGATTCTGTTGTTTTTTTTTTCTTTCCAAATCATGGCCCCCCTCCTCTAATCCAAGATGTGTCTTGTTATGATGTATGTGATAAGTCTCGACCCACTTATGATATTGTGAGATTCCATATGTTGCCTTTTAATTCCAATCGTAAGTTACGTTACATAACCGTAAGCTACGAAACAGAAACTCTGTTTCTTGATCCTCACCACACCGTAAGTTACGAAACAGAAACTGTAGGCTACGAAACACAACTTCTGTCCAACATTCCAAATAACACAAATGACCCGTAAGCTACGAATTGTTTATCATAACCTACGATCGAGACAAGCCCCTCAACTTTTCTCCTGACTTTCAACTTTCAACAATTAACAAATTAGTCCCTGTACCTTATGTCTTCACTCTCCCATCATATGTAAGCATAACACACTTTCCATAAATTGCCAAACGCCCCCTGAACTTTATTATTCCTTGATCTTTGCACATATAAGATCCACACAACTTTCATAAATTACCGAGTTAGTCCCCAAACTTCACTTTTCCACACTTCTTCCACTCGTGAGCCTTTATATCACACTAACAAGCTTTAACATCCATCCTTGAACTGTGATATCCCATCATATGCTTACAACTTCATCTTTAACCCATATAATTGCACCGAATTACGTGCTTTACCTGCAAAACGCCAAATTCCCATAGTCATTTCATTCTACACAAGTAAACACATCAAATACACATAAAACATGATAATTAAACACTCTAAAGCTCGGGTTTCACCCTCTCCATCGATTTGTCAAGAGTGTTAACACGTTCTTAGGTGTTAACAAGGATCTATTATCTTAAAAAGGCTTTACCATCTTAGCTATGTCGAAAATGACATATAGGCTAGGTTATACCTCTTAGATTTTCTTTGATATACAATGGCAGAGCAATCATAAATTGAAATGACGTTCTGATATAGGATATAATACATACGTATACTGTTTAATACCAAAGTAAAATAGGAAACGTTTCATAGAAAGCCTAAAAAATACAATAATTGCCCTAAACGGGTCTTATACAAAGAAATTCGCCCTCACGGGGACTTAAAAGATATATATGTCCTTATAGGGACTACTATAGAAATGAAACATAACAAGGAAGTTTATTCTTCATTTTATTTCTAAAAGGTTTCTCCTTGGTTCCCTGTGTGCGGTATGAATACTAAAGGTTTTGGTATGCAGTCGAAATCTTCTATTTTAGGAATCTTTGCAAAAGCGGAATCCATGGATTTTATGGTTAATGAATAATATGAATCATGAATAAGGTCAGGACCGGTATAATCCAAGTTGGGATTCCAAGGCTTAGAGGTAAGAAATATGAGTCCTTTGGGTCCATAGGTACTATCTTTGGAGCGGGATCTTCACGGACAGACGGTATGAACTCCTCCGATGTTGGCTTTTCATTTGAAGTTTCTGTTGGTGCATATGTCTGTTGACTTCGTCTTATATCGAGTCTCAGTTTCGTTACGGATTTGAACAAGAATGATGTCATCATTTACAATGATAACATCATACAAGTGATCTCAATGATGACATCATTCATACATACATCACGTTCAAAACAAGAAAATCTGCATGGGATACAAACGAAACAATTTATATTTGTTTATTATAGTTCCGTTTGAAACAGTTTTAGGGGGTGACCGTTTGAAGGTGGCCTGTCACTTTCAAACGGACAGGATTTAGAGTCGTGACCGTTTGAACAGGTCATGCCAGTTTCAAACGGACAGGGTGTTTGCCTATAAATAGGCTTGTGTGTTTCTTATTTGAAACGGTCAGCTCTGTCATGTACTGTACTCTGCCGGGTTTTCAAGTGATTAGTGAATGAGAAACGAGTATTAAAGTTACATTCTTCTGTTTTCTACTCCATTCTATCTGATTCTAAACTGTTTAGGTGTTTCCGCCACTTAAATAGTGTGTATTCACTCAAATTGACTCATTTGATCGGTCAAATCGATCCTACAATTGGTATCAGAGCCAGTTATGAGTAAATACACCTGAATCAGTTGGTTTTTCTACACAAAATTTGATTTCTGGACTTTTGGCCGGACAAAATGGACTGAATTTTGGACAGTGTGTGTAAAACTGTGTTTTAACAAACCCTTGAGAATATCAGATCTAAACTCTAACTAAAAGTGGTAAAAATGGACTAAAAATTGGTGACCGTTTGAACGAGGATTGACCTGTTCGTTTGAAAAACTGACCTGTCTGTTTGAAAACTGACCTGTCCGTTTGAAAATTGACCTGTCCGTTTGAAAAACTGACCTGACCGTTTGAACAAGCACTTAACCGTTTGAACAAGCACCTGGCCGTTTGAACAAGCACCTGACCGTTTGAAAATTACCTGACCGTTTGAGGATCTGTTTTCTCGAAAAAGTCCATAGTGTTCGTAATATTGTCCTATAGTCTGATTTTGTGAAAAGTGTGTGTTTGAAAACTTAAAAACTATTCGGTCATTTAGTCAACATTATCTGAAGTATCAAGTGAATCATCGGTGCATGTGATATTATCAATTTGTTTGAAAAGTTCAAGGTCTAGTAAATTGAAATAATCAGGTTGCATGTGATTTGTTTGAATAGAGTGATAAGAGTTGCATGTGATAAAGGAGGCCCAATTAGATTTCGAGATTTTGCATGTGAAACATTTAATATCTTGATCAGAGTTGTCGGTCATTGAAATAGCTGTAATCACGTGAATTCGTGAATCCATTTATTGCATTAAGTCCATCGGCGGCCCATGTGACTTAAGCAATTTCGGTCCAATCAGATTTGTTTACGTGAAGTTGTTAGTCAAGTGAGTCTTTGGTTTATTCGAGTTTTGAGATATCAATTTAGATAAAGTGTCAGTTGTGCAAGTGATCTGATCATTTAGTTTGAAGGTCAAATAAATTTTAAAATCAAAGTTCTCGGCCCAATCACTGTTTATTGCAGCCCATGTGAATGTGTGATGATATCTCAATTCATGTGATTCATTAAATCAAAAGTTTGTGTATTTGAATTGATTTGTGGTTTGTGTCAGTAGTCATCATGCGTGTTTATGAAATTTGCTTGAGATTCATTTTTTCCGTGTAGTACTATTAGTCAAGTGGTGGGTCAGAAAGTTGATTTTGTTTAGTTCACTTATCAGATCACAATTTGATTCAAAGGATATTGTTTTGTTCAAATTTAAAGTGCAACAAATCGAGTGAAAATCCAAACGAGTTGCCTCCCGATCCTAATCAGTTCTTTTTGTCAGTGTTAAAGTGATTTGTCAAGCATCGGATACTTGCACGAGCGAATTCTCACTCGTTTCGTTATCACCGGATTTTTGTCACTCAATCGGATATTCATCTGATTAAGTGGTTTGATAAAGTGATTGAACTGAGTTTAGATTGTTTTGATAAAAAAACATGGATATGTTTGATAATTTTACAGCTCTTAAGGGAGAATCAACTAAAGAATTGATCGAGAGGTTTGTCAAGTTATATCTAGAGATGAAGCGTTGGAACGTTAGAAAAAGAAATGAAGAATGGTTTGATAAGTTGGCAAATGCTTTACCAAAAGATGTGTGGGGAACGTATTTGTTAACTTGGAAGAAGAGCTTTGAATATATTGATTTCAATTAGAGCTTGTTTATTGAGACGATTGAAGCTCAAGAACTTGAATTCCAAAAGATTAGGAAAATGAAGTCTGATTCAGGAAAGGAGTTTGATTCTGAGTCCGGAGAGATTGATAAAACTGGAAGTAAAAGTGACAAACAAGAAAAGGTTTCAGAAAAAGCTCAAATTTTTGATCAATCATCAGAGGAAGAAAGCGATGATGATAGTGAAGAAATTCGAAAACTTGAATCTTATAAAAGAGAACTTACACCTGAAAGTTATAATTTTTATTTTGCAGGTAAAATGGAAAAGATCAAAGAAAGACAAGCTGCAAGAGAGAAGAAAGCCGAAGCTGAAAAAATGTCCGAGAAGTGCTTAAAATGTGATGAATTCAAAGCAGACAATGTCAAACTCTTAAAAGATTTGGAGAGTTTGACATTGGAAATCAAAAATTTGAAGGATGAGAAGAAATTTGATGATAAACAGATTCTTGAAATACAGGAAAATTTTGAAAATTTGAAATCTGAAAATGTCAAACTGTTGAGTGGTTTGGACAGTTTGACATTGGAAAACAAAATTTTGAAAGAAAAGGAAAAAGATTTTGAAAATTAAAAATTAAAATTTGAGAAAGATTTTCAAAGTCAAATAAAAATTTTAGAAGATGAGAGAGATTTGTTTGGTAAAAACAATCTTGAAAAACAATTTGCAATCAATTTTCATCTTGAAAAGATTATTCGACTTGAAAAGGAAGCAGAGTGTGCTCAAAAGAAAATCAAAGAATGGGAAGAAAAGTTGAAGGTGTTTGTGAATACTTCAACTATTCCCTGTCCAAAACCTATTAATTATGTTCCAATAAGTGACAATGTCACAAATTTTGACAAATTCAAAATTGAAGATTGCGATAACAAAGCTGATGATGAAAAAGAAAAAGAAAAGAAAAGAAAAATATTTTTAGAATTACAAGAAAAATTTCAAAATACTGTTTTGCAATCTACTGAAATAGGTGAATGCTCAAAGCAAAAACCTGTTAAGAAGATTGTAGAACAGAAACAAAAAGTTAAAAATTTGAAAAATTGAAAAATTAAAATAAAAGCTCATCAGTTCAGTCATTCAATCATTATAAAAAACCAAAAAAATCTGAAAATAAAAACTCACAAAAAGTTGGTAATATGTGGTGCAGGTTTGACCACAGTACTTCAAAGCCAAATCCAGTTTTCAGAAGGAGTGATGATTACCACAAAGCCAGACAATGCTATGATCTGAGTGTTTGGTGTGAAAGTGGTGAATGGTATGATAACAGAGTGTGCTACACTTGTGGTGTTCAAGGACACATTGCTGTTAACTGCCAAAATCAATGGTTTGAGACAAGGAGATGCTATAACTGCCAAATCAAAGGACATATTGCAAGAGATTGCCCAATGAGATCAATGGAAAGATCGAGGGCTGAATCTCAGAAAAAGATGAAGAAATCAGTCAAGGTCGAAGAAAAGCCTAAAGAACAGAAGGTGAAAGAACAGAAAGTGAAGCTTTCACAAGGGCAGAAAGACCGACTGAGAAAGAAAAGGAAGAAAGCACGAGAGTATCTCGAAAGGATTTTGTCCTCGGATACAACAAGTAAAACAGAGAAGAGTTCTGATAAATTGTCTTGCTCTTCAAAGAATGACAAATCAAGCAAAATGAATTCATCAGATGCAAATCTGAGGACAGAATGGAGTGTGAAGAAAGGAAATGTTCCTGGCGATGAATTTGTTTCTTCGGAAATAAAGGAGCCACGTGTTGGCGATGAATCTGACTTGTCTAAGTCAGAAGAGCCTCCTGTTGATCAAAAAGGAGAAAATTCAGTTACGCCAATGGATGATATCAACTTTCCACCATTGCGGACTGAAAATTTTAAACAAAAAATTGGTAAAGTAAAAATTTTGAATCAATTCTATTCTGAAAAGAAAGGATTTGATGTCGAAAAGGCGTTCAATGAAAAAGTAAAAAATATGTTTGGAAAAATGGTTGAGGGAAAGGTTAAAGGGGTTAAAGAATTTTATGAAACAAAAAGGAATGTTCAAACCCCGAGTGAAAATACCTCAAATACACCTAAGGACGGTCAGGCGTGGGTGAAACTGTTTAACTGAAAAACCTGACTTGTCGGAGCTCCCAAGTTGGTAATCGTGGAGCAGGAATCGGCATATTTCTTGAGAAATTCACTCTGGTGATATTTCGACTTACAAGTGGTTAATCAAGGACATTAAGTTGTACTTGATTTAACTATCTTACAAGTGGTATGTTTATTGGAAATTGTTTTCATGATAAATCTACAAGTGATTGAAGAACAATGTGATGAAACCCCATGTTTGTGAATCGACACACAAAACTAATTTTCCGGAAAAGCCATTTTGATTAAAACAAACTTAAGTGTTTTGAAATCTTAATGGGAAAATAGTTTGTTGTCAGGGGGAGTTCTGACTGTTTAAGCCAAGTGGATGGCGAATTGAAGCAATTTTTGTCAAGTTGTCACTTTACTTTGTACAGTTTATTGTTTTCAAATTTTCCCAGAAAATCAAAATTGAAACATATTTTGATTTTAGGGGGAGAAAAATTTTTTAAAAATTAGAAAATTTGAAAATGACAAAAACATTGAAAAATTCAAAATGAGTTTTGTTGTGAAAAAGAGGAAATGATAGTAAATCAGTTGGACTATCACAGCATGCTAAAGAAATGAAATGTCAAATGTGATAAACGGTCTCACTAAAGATGTGACGATAGGCTCAGCTAGACTAGTAGATTTGCGATAACGATACAAACTTAAATGAAAAAGCCTAGTTCTAGTGGGAAACACGGTCGAAAGCATAGTACTTAGTTTTGTCCTTCTTGACTGTGTGCCTACTCAGTAATCGCTGATTGTCGAAAGACATAAAACTGGTTAAGTTTGTGAACTTTCACAACTTTGCTAAAAGGTTGCTGTGATTGTGCATTTCATTTTGTCAAGATTTAAACTTGTTTTATTTCTTTATTTTGTTTAAGCATTGGACATCCTCTGCGTATACGTGAGTATCGACCTGGATGTTATTGCCTAAACGTTCTACTTTATTTTCTTTGGTGTTTCGTTTAATCTTTGGACCTCCTCTGCGTATACGGAAGTATCAACCTGGTGGTTAAAGCCTAAACAACTTCAACTTATTTTATTTTTTCTTATTTTGTTTAAACATTGGACTTTCTCTGCGTATACGGAAGTATCGACCTGATTGTTAATGTTTAAACATTCTGCTTTGTTTTCGCACAAATCACAGTTGATAAAAATTTAAAGGCATTACTTGAGTTAGTGTATTGCATGATGAGGGGATATGCTGAGATCGTGGGGTCCATAAGAACTTAGTGCAAAATTAATATACCTTAACGTATCGGTAAGCATTTCGAAAGTTTTTAGATTGAGTTTAAGAGGACAACTATATCGTCAATCTATGTGAATCGTTTAGAACTTAATATGTTTAAAGCTTAACGGTGCTAGTGATTGGTCACATAAACTGATATGATCCTCTTACACAAACTCACAAAAATATGTATGTAAATATTTCTTTACTGTTTTTCTTTAAACAAAAAATCCAAAAAGATTTTAGTGTGTTTTAGCATAAATTTTTTAAAAATCCAAAAAGATTTTCGACAACTGATGTTGATGAGCTGATTTTCAAAATTCCAAGTGCAAAACAAGATGAACTGGTTTGGGAGTGTGTGTGCTAAATTGAAATATTTTTTTGAGAATGATTGCATGTTTAATTAATCAAGGTCATTAATTTGAACTTGATATAACTATTAATGTTTGGTGAATGAATGATCTCTATCAGTAAGTTTTTCAAAGTGATATAAATAAAAACGTATGTTTTGGGTAGAGAATGTGCAGGAAACGTTGAAAATGCTAGGTTTCGATTCCTTTGGATTAATGCCAGGTTTTCGATCCTAAGCTACAAATTCCAGACTGCGATCCCGGTACAACTTAAGGGGGAGTCTGTTAGAAAAGGAGAATTTGAAGAGTGAAAGAGCCAGTCTCAGATTCTGGAGAAAAGTTGATAATGATGATTGAAGAGATAGAGAGAGTTTGAAGGATGCTTCAGCGTCAAATATTTTAGAAAGCGTGAAGACTGATTAAGACTGAAATTTTGACGTAACTAAAGTCTCGTACTGAAGACTCCGTCAACATCTAAGGGGGAGACTGTTGGTGCATATGTCTGTTGACTTCGTCTTATATCGAGTCTCAGTTTCGTTACGGATTTGAACAAGAATGATGTCATCATTTACAATGATGACATCATACAAGTGATCTCAATGATGACATCATTCATACATACATCACGTTCAAAACAAGAAAATTTGCATGGGATACAAACGAAACAATTTATATTTGTTTATTATAATTCCGTTTGAAATAGTTTTAGGGGGTGATCGTTTGAAGGTGGCCTGTCACTTTCAAACAGACAGGATTTAGAGTCGTGACCGTTTGAACTGGCCGTGACCGTTTGAACAGGTCATGCCAGTTTCAAACGGACAGGGTGTTTGCCTATAAATAGGCTTGTGTGTTTCTCATTTGAAACGGTCAGCTGTGTCATGTACTGTTACTCTGCCGGATTTTCAAGTGATTAGTGAATGAGAAACGAGTATTAAAGTTACATTCTTCTGTTTTCTACTCCATTCTATCTGATTCTAAACTGTTTAGGTGTTTCCGCCACTTAAATAGTGTGTATTCACTCAAATTGACTCATTTGATCGGTCAAATCGATCCTACAGTTTCAAATGTTTTCAATAAAGAATCTGAAATATGGTTAATGGTTTCAACTGGTTTAATTTTGGAATGGGTGCAAAAAGATCCTTTCTCCATACTGGTCGTATGCTTATTCGAGCTGTGGTACGAAGCTTGGCATTCTTATACTTCGGGTCTGGAGAGCTTCCACCAATGGCATCTTCGCTCGGCGACACGATCCTGAGATGCATAAATATCGAAAACAATGTATACATATAACAGGGATGAGATCATTCCTAGTTCATGTCTAGACTCGGAAGTCAAGGAATATGCTACTGTGTCATTGAGATTATACACAAAAGGCTAGTGTTTAATTCACTCAATGTTGGCTCTGATATCAACCTGTCACACCCCGATATTTCCACGTATTACCGGGGGGCTCGGTGGGGAGTATCGTGACGTAGTTGATATCATCATAGTCAAATAATCACAGTTCAATGCACATCGGAAGTCTAAAGTAAATATATTACAAACGGATTGTAAGGTGGATCCACAGGCGGATCTTAAAACAGAAATATAAACACTATTCAACAGACTTTAGACGTTTAGAACTTGCAAGATTCCCTATTAACGCCCTGAGCTCCCAACCAATTTACGTACAGTACCTGTCACTTAACCATTTTGGAAAATACGTCAGTTTACACTGGTAAATACGATTAACTGACTCTTTTGAAAATCTTTATGAAAATTGATTTAAATGCACAAGGCACAAATATTCTTTTATAACTTGGGACAATTATATTAATAACAATCTTGTATCAGATTTACATGTTTGTCCAACATTTAGGGCCGGTGATTTAAACAAACCGATCAAGATTAATCGACACACCACAAATATAACTCACAAGAATTTACCTCACGAATGAGTATATCTTTTAAATACGCAACAGGAGGTGTTCTGCCTACACCTTGTGCTTAAGTTGTGGCCATTTACACTTTTTAAATGAGCCAAGGATATCCAGGACACGGTCATTAACCCCCAATGTTATTTGTTATAAAGCAATACTGATTAAAACGGGATTATGCAATTTAATCATCTCCGATTAAAAGGTTTCTACACCCGACCAAGCGGTATTTTTATAATACCGTATCCCAAGCCCGTATAACGGAAACTAAGTTAAAAGTATTTACCTGAGCTAAAATGTAATATTATTCTCAGCCGTATATTCAAATCAGCAAGCACAAGTACCTTTACTGGGGCTCTCAATCAGGAACGAAGGTTTTATTAACCTATTAGATTCCTAATGGGTCTTATTTAAGTTGTAACTTAGACCGGTTAGTTTTAAGGAAAGGTTTACGGTTCAAAACGCAAGATTAAGCGAAGACCGGATTAGAATGTGATTTAGACCCGAAACGTATGGAGAATTGTATAATATGGGTAATTTAAACACATTCTGAATTTTGAAGTGAAAATGATAAGGTTTGACCCATTTCGGTTAATTCATGTAAACTAGTTACATAAACCACACCGAACGCGTACGATGCATAACGGGTAACCAAATGAGTCATGGACATGTTTCACAAGTTAATATGCCTTAAATATGTTGTGATATCAGTAGGATACCTTCCATTATGCCCAAAACAAATTTTAAAACCAATTTATGCCCCGTATGGGTATTTTGGTCATTTTAATGTTTATAAAAGAGGTTAAATAATAATCTGGTTTCTGGTGTAAATAATCAGAAAAAATATTTATTTTAATAAGTTATATCAGTAAGATATCATATATATGTGAAATTTATCATTTATGGCCAAATTATGCACCGTAGGGGCATTTTGGTCATTTCACATAAGCTTTAAGGGTTAATTTTGGAAACCTGAGTTCAAAACTTTTATTTACTATTAAAGTATAAAAACTTATTCATAACATCAGTAGGTATCAAGCTTTAGATGCCTAATATGGTTTTAAACCATACTATGCGCCTAAATCGCATAAAAGTCGGTATTTGACGATATTCGGTTTAAATAAGGAAATCTGAGATTTTGACAAGCCTTTACAGTTTAAAATAACTTATTTATTATATAAAATTAATAGAAAAAGGTTTGACATGTAAAGGATGTATAAAACTCATTTTATTAGCAAAAAGGGCGTTATCGTCAATTACCGAGCCTATGCGAGAACTCTATGTTATGATCATCTTAAAATTTAATAAAAATTTCCAAAAATATCAAAATATTATATTACATCAGTAGGTAAAAGGTTTGATGTCAAAATTTGAGTTTAAATAGGATTTACATCAAATATGTTGTTTAATTAATAAAAAGGCCTTCATTTACGATATTGAGCATAACTCTCATTTTAGACCATAAAATAATGTCAAACTTTTAGGACATACTTAAATATCAGTAATAAAGGTTTTTTTCCTCTCACATTTTCAAAAATCTCGTTTTAATATGAAAAGGGCGTTGTGGTCAACATTTAAGCATTTAACGGAAACATGCAATGAACTAGGATTTCTATGGAACCAAGCTGTATAACCTCATAGGGGTATACTAACCTATAATATGGTCCTAAAGGAATCCTAAGGCATAACTAAACTAAGCTAAATCAGGTCAGAACTGAAAGTCAAAGCAAAAGTCAACTTTTGCGACTTTCGGTTGCGAACCGAGCCTAAACTTTAGAATTGTCGGGTTGAACATGCCTAGACATGTTCAATTAATATTTACCAAGTTATTAAATGGACAAAACTGATTTTATTGTCCTTACATCATTATTTATGAATTATGTTTAAAAAAACCGACTCGTTTGATTTTTATTTTAATTACTTTGACCCGACAATTAACTAAGCAAACGTGGTAATTAGGGGGTGCCCTTTTGAGGGTTTAATACCTACCTAATTACGATCACGTAGCCATGTTTGTTGCAAACAATAGCTTGATCGTTTAAAAGTCAAAGTGTTTATCGCAAACGCTTGACTTTTCGGCTTTAAGAGCCAAACAATTGAACTAAGAACGAAAGGAACACTTACGAGTGGTCCTTAGAATTGAAGGAGGTTCCCAAGTTGGTTAGGATCCTCTCAAATCAGAGAGCAGGAGCAGAAATGCAATGGAGTGTGAAAAGTGAGCCAAAACAAGTGGGTATATATAGGATTTTGAGAACCGTTAGGATCGTTCCTCAATAAACGAGCTTCAATCTGGTCCGTACAAGTATTACCCATTGTTTTGGTAATCTATGGGTGCCCAAAACAGCCCCTAGATTGTTTAAAAACCATTTGCAATTCAGTAAAACCCAGCTGCTGGTTTGAAAAACTAGTTTTGCAGGTCTGATGGGTTTACACGCCCCGCGTAGACTCAGAGAGAGTCTTACGCGGCCCGCCTTAACTGGCCAGATCAGCAAACACTTTCAGAAAATGCAGTTTCAGTCCCTGTACATGATAAATGTCATTTCTGACTCATTTAAGGCCCGTTAACTTCATTTTAAGGCTCTACTATGATGCCTAAACATAGGGAACATAAAACATGCTTGAAAACATGTCGGATGTTGGTTTGTTTGGTCGTATGGTCACGTTGTTCGGCTAATTACGATGAAACACGAACGGATGCGAAAAACGATCCAAATTACACGACGAATGGAATTTTATCAAGCCAAACACTAAAATAAATTATTTTAGTGATTACATAAATTTTTGGATGTCCGGATATATTCATAACGTAAGATATACGTGAAAATGCAAACTTATGCACTTTTTGACGCTTTTAGTCCCTGTTGATCAAATAAGTTTATTTTTGCGCACCAAACACCTCTAAGCCTATATCTAAGCTATATAAAGGATATTTAGGGTATGTTTAACTTATGATCATATTCCGGAAGGTTCGATACCATACGAATCGGTATACTTTTGCAGTTTGACGCAAATAGTCTCTCTAATGCGCAAACTTGCGCATATCATCGTTTAATAGAATCGAAGCCTCATCTAATCTATATTAGGCATTCTTGGGAGTATTATTAAACATCACGATGCTTCGGGTTCGTAAAAAGGTCATTCAGAGGTACAATTAAAAATATTGACGCTTTTAACCCATTAAACTTGCAAAGTTGCGCGTAACGTCACTTAAAGGCATAAAAGCCTTAGACGGCCAATAATTGGAATTCCTGAGAGTATAATCAAATATCATGAAGCTCCCGGTTTGTTAAAAGGTCACTCAGAGGTAAGACTTAACATGTTGATGCTTTTAACCCTTCATTGCGCAAACTTTCAATTAATTACGCAAACGGCTATACTCGATCAACAAGTGGCTCATTTGTGAATATGATTACCGTGTAACGTTATTCAGAGGCTTATGTTAAGCATGATAACACTTCTAGTCCTTTCAAACTCAAAGTTTTCGAGTTTTCAAAAAATTAGTCCCTTAAATTCAATGTTTGACTTTATTAGGGTTTGTTACACGTGTCAATACATTATTAGACGTCTTTTTACGAGGTGTTACAAGTAGCGGATAAGGAAAAGAAAGGAAACACAGGAGTGAAAGATGTTCCCGTTGTTTGTGAATTCCCTAACGTATTTTCCTAATGATTTACCTGGTTTGCCTCCCACTTGTGATATCGATTTCCGAATCGACCTTATTCCTGGAGCAAATCCTGTTGCTAAAGCGCCTTATCGTCTCGCTCCTTCGGAAATGCGTGAACTCTCGAGTCAGCTCCAGGAACTACTTGATAAAGGCTTTATTCGCCCCAGCACCTCTCCATGGGGCGCGCCTGTTCTTTTCGTCAAAAAGAAGGATGGATCGTTCCGGATGTGCATCGACTATAGGGAGTTGAATAAGCTGACTATCAAGAATCGATATCCCTTTCCTTGAATCGATGACTTATTTGATCAATTACAAGGTGTTTTGTGCTTCTCGAAGATCGATCTATGCTCAGGCTATCACCAATTACGCATTCAAGAGGATGATATTCCTAAAACCGCTTTTCGAACCCGCTATGGTCATTACGAGTTTGTTGTCATGCCTTTTGGTTTGACTAATGCTCCCGCAGTTTTCATGGACCTAATGAATCGAGTGTGCAAACCCTTTCTTGACCGCTTCGTCATCGTGTTTATTGATGATATCTTGATCTATTCCAAGTCAAAAGCCGAACACTCACAGCATCTACGTTTGGTTCTTGAGTTACTCCAGGGAAACCGTCTCTATGCCAAGTTCTCCAAATGTGAATTTTGGCTCGAGGAGGTCCAATTCCTGGGTCACATTGTCAATAGTCAAGGAATTCATGTCGATCCCACGAAGATCGAGGCCGTTAAGAGTTGGGTTACACCCAAGAACCCGTCTGAAGTCCGTTCTTTTCTCGGACTGGCAGGCTATTATCGCTGATTTATCGAAGGTTTCTCTAAAATCGTTGTGCCACTTACCTCTCTTACGCATAAGGACAAACCTTTTGTTTGGGGAACTAAACAGGTGGAAGCCTTTCAAGCTCTCAAGGCTATGATTTGCAATGCTCCCGTGCTCTCACTGCCTGATGGAAACGACGATTTCGTAGTTTACTGCGATGCCTCGAACCTTGGTCTTGGTTGTGTTCTCATGCAGTGAGACAAGGTTATCGCGTACGCTTCCTGACAGCTCAAGATCCATGAGAAGAACTATACCACACACGACCTCGAGCTTGGCACAGCTGTTTTTGCGTTAAAGATTTGGCGACACTACCTTTACAGTACCAAGTGTACGATCTTCACAGATCATAGGAGCCTACAACACATCTTTGACCAAAAGGAACTGAATACGCATCAACGCCGGTGAGTAGAACTCCTCAACGATTACGACTGTGAGATCCGTTACCATCCAGGCAAAGCGAACGTCGTTGCCGATGCTCTCAGTCGACGAAGTTATTTGCATAGCGTTCGTAATTCTCAAGCCCATTTTAATCTCAAAGCTCTCATCCGCGACGCTCAGCATGCTTGTTTTACCGAACGTACTTTGAAGAAGGAAAGGATTCTAAAGGATGGCGCCCAACTCGAGAATAAATCGAATGGTATCTTTCATTATTTGGACCGAATTTGGATTCCCAAGCGTACGAATTTGCAACAACTTCTGATGGACGAAGCCCACAAATCTCGGTATTCTATTCATCCCCGTGCTGACAAGATGTACCAGGACATGCGCTATAAGTACTGGTGGTCGGGCATGAAGAAGGATATCGATATCTATGTTTCGAAGTGCTTAACTTGTTCCAAGGTCAAGGCTGAGCAACAAAGACCCTCTGGCTTACTCGTACAACCCGAGATCCCGATGTGGAAATGGGAGAGCATAGCTATGGACTTTATAACGAAACTTCCGCGCACGAGGTCAGGTCACGACAGCATCTGGGTTGTCGTTGACCGTTTGACTAAATCAGCTCACTTTCTGCCGATACGAGAAGACTTTAAGGTAGAAAAATTAGCCCGAATCTACACCGATGAGATCATTTGTTAACATGGGACGCCTCGCGACATCATCTCTGACCGCGATGGTCGGTTTACCTCACGTCTTTGGGAAACGTTTCAATCTGCCCTCGGTACTACGCTTAATCTAAGTACCGCTTTCCATCCCTAAACCGATGGTCAGACTGAAAGAACAATTCGTACCCTTGAAGACATGCTTCGCTCGTGTGTCATAGATTTCGGTGGTAATTGGGATGCGCACTTACCTTTAGTCGAATTCTCGTACAATAACAGTTATCATTCTAGCATCCAAATGGCACCATTTGAGGCATTGTACGGAAGGAAATGTCGATCGCCTATTGTATGGCACGAGATCGGAGACTCGCAAATTACCGGTCCTGAGCTGTTGCAAGAAACAACTGACAAAATCCTCCAGATTCGAGATAATTTGTTGAAAGCTCGGAGCCGACAGAAAAGTTACGCCGATAGACGCCGGAAGCCCCTTGAATTTGACGTTGGTGATCACGTACTCCTAAAGGTTGCACCTTGGAATGGGGAGATCAGATTCGGCAAGAAAGGAAAGCTCGCGCCTCGATATGTTGGACCCTTTAGAATCCTGGAAAGGATTGGAAATGTGGCCTACAGACTCGAACTGCCGGAGGAACTTAGTAATCTCCACCCAACTTTCCACGTTTCGAACCTCAGAAAGTGCTTAGCCGACCAGGAATTACATGTCCCTCTCAAAGATTTACAAGTGGACGAAACATTAAATTTCGTGGAAAAGCCTGCCGAGATCATGGGACGAGAAACCAAGGTGCTTAGACGCTCACGCATTCCCATTGTGAAGGTTAGCTGGGAATGCAAACGCGGCGCCGAGTTCACCTGGGAACTCGAAAGTGATATGAAGGCAAAGTAAACCCAAAAACTGTTTGATACGCCTACTTCCTAAATTTCGGGACAAAATTTCCTAAAGTTGGGAAGGCTGTATGTAACACCTCGTAAAAATCGTGTCCAATGGTGTGGTGACACGTGTAATGAACCCTAATAAAGTCAAACGTTGACTATGAGGGACTAATTTCGTCAAAATCGAAAACCTTGATTATAGAAGGAATGAAAGTGTCAACATGCCTAAACTAGGCCTCTGAGCGACCTTATACCGTGTCCGTATTCTCAAACGAGCCACTTGTTGGACGAGAGGAGCCGTTTGTGTAATTATGTGAATGTTTGCGCGTCGAAGGGTTAAAAGTGTCAACATGTTAATTCTTACCTCTGAGTGACCTTTTAACAAACCGAGAGCTTCATTATGTTTCATCATATTCTCGGGAATGCCTAATATTGGCTATTAAAGACTTTTATGCCAATAAGTGAAGTTACGCGCAAGTTTGTCAGTTAGAGGGGTTAAAAGCATCAGCATGTTTAATTATACCTCTGAATGACCTTTTAACGAACCTGAAGCATCGTAATGTATTATAATACCCTCAAGAATGCCTAGCGTGGACTAGATAAGGCTTTAATGCCATTAAATTATAATACGCGCAAGTTTGCACATTAGAGGGACCAAAAGCGTCAATAAGCGAAACTACGCTTTTGAGCAACCTTTAAGAGAACCAGAGACTCTGTAATGCTTGGTCACGTTCTCGCGAATCCCTATATGGGCTATACAAGACATTGATATCAATAAATGGCATTACGCGCAACTTTATGCGTTCAAAGGACTAAAAATGTCAAAACGGCGAAACTATGCATATTCGCGCGTATTCTACATTATGGCCATACCCGCACATCCATAAATGTTGGTAATCATTAAATTATTATATTTTAGTGATGGGAATGCAAAAAATACCATCTGTCGCGAAATCTGGATTGTTTTCGCGTCCGTTCGAACGTTCGTCGTAATTAAGCCGAAAACGCGACCGTGCGACCGAACGAACCGGCCTCCATAATACTTTTGAGCATGGTTGAAATTAAATATACTTTAACTTCCTTATAGAGCTTAGAAATGGGGTTAACGGGTGTTAGATGTGCCAAAAACTCAACGATACGCGTGCAGGGGCCAAAACTGCCAACTGTTGAAACTTCATGTATGCTGACCAGGTCCTTACGGACCGTATACCTGGGAACCTTACGGTCCGTAAGATAACTACCAGATACGAATTTTGTTTACAGCCCAAGGAAACTGCTATAACTCTCATATTCCGACTCTAGGGGCTTGTTGCTGGTTTTTAACATATACCAGGGTACTTGTAATCATCTGATGAAGCCCTTAACACCTGTCAATCATCTACAAATTCCCCCAAAACTTTAAATAGGCCTCTTGTCCAACCATTTTATTTGCTCATTCATTCATTCTTCTCCTCTCTCAAGTTCTGGAGCTTCTTGATCTGATTAGGACTTGTTTTCTTGTAGAAAAGATAGCTAGGACCTGTTGTAAGTGTCTTGGCTACCTCCTTGGTTCAGTCTTATGTTTTAAAAACCGAAAAGTCAAGATATCGTAAACTAACTTTGACTTTCGGTTTAAACTCTAATGGTCTAACCACTGATCAAAATGAATGTGGGTATAAGACCATAGTTAGGTAGGTGATTAACCCTTAAAGGGGCACCTCCTAATTCCTTCGTTTGCTTAGTTAATTGTCGGGTCAAACTATTTAATTAAAAAGTCAAACTTGGCAGAATTATGATTAATAAGTAAAACCAATAATACAAAGGTTATAAATTGTATTTAACACCTTAATAACTTGGTAATTATTATTTAAACATGTCTAAACATGTTTAACCCGACAATTCTAAGTTTAGTATCGGTTCGTAACTAAAAGTCGCATAGTTTGACTTCTACGTTGACTTTTGGTTATAAGCCGAATTAGACTAGTATGCTACTGATTTTAGGTTCTGTTATGATCATATTATAATGTAGCATAACCCTCTGGGATTATATTACATGATCATATTAGTAATCCGAGTCTTATGCAAGTTTCCATTAATATGCCATACTTTGACTATTATTCCCTTTTTAGCAAAAATAAGGTTTTAGACACCAATAAGCTTTCAAACAACTTAGGTACTGATATGTTAACATGTTTAACATATTTTGATGTTATAAATCTGATCATAAACTGAGTTCGCGTATAATGTCGTAAATTGTGCTTTAAAGTGACCAAAATGCCCTTTAGGTGCATAGATTGGTTTTAAGCATAATTCCTTATACCAAACTCATTGCCTACTGATTTAATATCATAATTAGGATAATTTGGGAAATCAGATCAGATTATAAACTGAGTTTACGCACATGTTCTTGAATTATGTCTTCAAATGACGATAACGCCCCTTTGGCACCTAAAATGGTTTAAAAGCATGATTATCATACGAAACCTTTTTACTACTGATATATCATATTAAATAACATATTTTGGTCATATAAACCTAACCATAATATCAGTTTTCATAAAAGATCACATATATCGTCATTTAGCGACTTAATCGCCGTTTCGGCGCGTAGTATGGTTTTAAACCATAACTACCAACCAAGACTTGTTACCTACTGATTTTATAAATCATTTTAAAAATATTTTTTACAGTAGGTATATGTTATAAACTCAGATTCCTAAATTAGCCTTCAAAACTATGTGTGAAATTACCAAAATGCCCCTATGGAGCATAGTTTGATTTTAAACTACGAAACACACATATGTTTGATATCATACTGATATTATATCATAAATGAAGTGTTTTAAAAGAATGTTTATGATCGTAACATCAGATTGTACCCAAGTTTCTTTTATACGACATAAAATGACCAAAACGCCCTTTCGTGGCATAGTTTGATTTTAAAACCTAAACGAGCATACAAGTTGATATCCCACTGATATTATAACTTGTTTAAAGTGTATTGGCATGTGGAACTTGTTTATGACTCATCTGGTTACTCGTTAACGCTTATACGCGTACGGTGAGACTTATGTAACTAGTTTATGTAAGTTTACCAAAACGGGTTTAACCTTATCATTTTAACTTCAAAATCCAGAATGTGTTTAGTTTACCCATATTATACAAGTATCCAAACTTGTCGGGTCTAAATCACATTCTATTTCGGTCATCGCTTAATCTAGCGTATCGTACTGTTCTAGATATTTTAAGCTAGCCGGTCTAAGTCTACGACTAAAATAAGACCATTAAGCATTCTGAATTGGTTATATATTTCCATCACTCCAGACTAGAGCCACCCGGTAAAAGCTACCTGCATTTAGATAGATTGGATACGACTGAGTTGTTATGCTGTGAATCAAGTATTAGCTCAGGTAAATACTTTTAACTTATTTTCCCTTATACGTGCTTGGGATATGGTATTATAATAATACCACTTGGTCGGGTATGAAATCATTTAATCGGATTGTGATTAATAAATTGCATAACCCGTTTTAATCTGTCTTGTTTGATAACATAAGCATTGGGGGTTAACGACCGTGTCCTGGATATCCTCGGCTCATTATATTTGAAATGGCCACGACCTATGCACGGGGTGTAGGCATACACCTGACAGATGCAATTGCTAAATATAAACCCACATGTTGGGGATAACTCCTTTGTGGGTTCTATAAGTGGTGAGTCGGTTAATCATGACCGGCTTCCAACCGGCCCCAATTGTAAGACAAACATATAAACCTGTATACAAGATTATATTTAAAGATTGTCCCAAGTTATAAATGGTTTGTGCTTTGTGCACTTAAATCAATTTTCATAAATCTTTTCAAAAGAGTCAGTTAATTGTATTTACCAGTGAAAACTGATGTATTTTCCAAAGGCTAAGTGGCAGGTTCTACTCGTAATAGGCTGGGGGATTGCTCGGTGTTGAAATAGAGGATCTTGAAAATCCTTAAAGATGCCTTAAAGTCTGCTAAACTTAATTTTATACATTCTGTAATGATCCTCCTGTGGATTTGATATTACAAACTCGTCTTTAATAAATACTTTGATATTTTCAGACATTTGAGTTTGTAATAATATTTTATTCCAAGACTTCCGCTGTGTTATTCTGTGTATGTTTGACCATGATGATATCAACTACGTCACGATACTCCCCACCGGGCCCACCGATGATATATGGAAATATCGGGGTGTGACAGGTTGGTATCAGAGCCAACATTGAGTGAATTAAACACTAGTCTTTTGTGTTTAATCTCAATGACACAGTAGCATATTCCTTAGAACTTTTGAGTCTAGACTTAACATAGGAATTCTCTCATCCCTATTAAGTAAGCATTTTTCGATTTTATGTATTTTAAATAAGTCGCCAAGCAAGGAAGCCGTTGATAGGGATTCTCCTCATCCGAAGCCAAGGAATGCCAAGCTTCACAATACGGCTAAAATAAGTGTGCGACCAGTTTGGAGGAAGACCTTTATGGATTCATTCCTAAAACCAAACCATATGATTTGGAATCAGACTTCAGAGTCTATACCGAAGGTCCCTGAGGCTCAAATTCTAAAGTCTGTGCCAGTGGAGCCCATACCATGTGGTCCCTGAGACTCCCGTTTTGAAAATAATGCTAGTGAACACTGATGATCCTTATTTCTTACCTCCAAGTTTTGGAATCCCAGACTTGGATTATATCAGTCAAAACCCAATCCGTGGTCCATATCATTCCTTAACCTTTGAGTCCTTGAATTCTACTTCAATAAACGGATCTTGATTGAAACAGTTACCTTATTCACTGAGATCTTCAGTATCTCTACCATGTACAGTAAACAAAGAAGAGAAACAACTGAAATGGAGCAAGGAAAGCATTAGAGAATCCTTATTTCATAATATTCTTTTAAGTCCTTATAAGGACCTATCTCTTCTATTTAGTCCCCGTGTGGACATACCTTTTTCAACTTAAGACCCCTTATGGGCATTTGCTATTTAGTCCTTTTATAGACATTATCTTTCAATACAGTCCCTTGTGGACATTATATTTTCAATAAAGTCCCTTGGTGGACATACTATTTTAATACAGTCCTTTCATGGACGTATGATTTTATTAAAATCCCTTTTGTGGATACACTATTTTAAAATAGTCCTCTCATGGACTTGATGTTTCAATATAGTCCTCTCATGGACATAATAATTCATTATAGTCCTTTCACGGACATATTATTTCATCAAAGTCCCTTTTATGGACAAATTATTACATTAAGATCCCTTGTGGATATGATATTTTATTATAGCCCTTTCAAGGATATGTTATTTCATTAATAAGTCCCATTGAGGACGTATCTTTCAGAATAAAGTCCCTGTGAGGACATCTGTACAGCAAAGCCCTTTTTGTGTGTACACTGTACCAATATAGCCCTATTATGGACATGTTATTTTATTAAAATCCCCTTGGGGATACGTTATTTCGAAATAGTCCCTTTGAGGACATTGATATTTCATTATAACCCTTATATAAATTTGTAATATTTTTATAGTCCTTATACGGACATATAATTTTTCCTCTTAGTCCTCTGTGGACAAATATATTACTAGAAGTCCTGATTAAGGCACTATTGTAAGTTCCTAATAATCTAGGAAAGTTTTGAAAATTTTATGTAGGTATTCATTTCGTCCTTTATCCATCAATAGTTCTGAATTTTACTCGAACTTTATCGATCAGCTGAAAATTTCAAAAGATCCTCTTAATGGTATAACCTAGCCTATATGTCTAAGAACATGGCTGTGATGGTAGAACCCTCTTAAGATAATTAATCCTTGTTAACATCTAAGAACATGTTAACATTCCCGGCTGTGTGACTTGAGAGACCACACTAGCTTCCAAAAGTACTTGGACTTTTCCAAGCCACCTTCATAGCCTATATGATCGATACGAATCACGGCTATCAAACAACAGTATGAAGTATACATCAAAACATCCAATTAAGATGTATGCCATTGGACGAAGATGTGTTCATGACAATGATAGTTTTATTTTATAAACTCCTTGTCAAAGGGCGATGAACTATGTTCGACCCTTAAAAATCACTGATCCAAGAGATCATTGATTATGTTGTAATTGTCCTTGTGACAAGGCCTTTTGTGCCATCTAACTGCCCTTCGAGACAAGCCTTGTGTTATATGAGGACGTCTCTATGACATTGACATTGTGATCTTTATGATCCCTTGTCCAAGGTAATGAGTTGTGCTCAAGCCTAATAGTCTACATGATCAATGCGATCATGACCAAAATCATCAGTACGATGATTAAATCTGACATCCTTAATGATGTTTTGCCTAAGGGCTATATTATATTTTCCAATAATGACAAGGCAATTGTAATCTTTTGTGATTCCTTGCCCAAGGGGGTGAGCTATGCTCAAATCCCATAGTCTATATGATCATTGCGATCCTGACTAGTATCATCAGTATGATGATCATAATATTAACATCCCTCGTGATGAAATGCCTACGGG
Source organism: Helianthus tuberosus (assembly GCA_030545235.1). Lineage (NCBI taxonomy): Eukaryota > Viridiplantae > Streptophyta > Magnoliopsida > Asterales > Asteraceae > Helianthus > Helianthus tuberosus. The sequence goes on from CM060426.1 coordinate 4,426,458, forward strand.
CTATACTTTACTCTATTGTCAATAAGACAAAGATAGTGGTGATCCTCATAATCCCCTATCCAAAGTGGTGGGTTATACCCAACCCTAATAGTGTATATGATCAGTGTGATCATGACTGATATCATCAAATGCAATGATGATATATGAACGTCCATTAGTGATGTCAATTAGTTTACCTTTATGCCAAATAAGTCATCTTTAGAGACAATGACAGTTGTAGTTTATGGCTCCTTGTCCAAAGGTGAAGAACTATGTTCAAACCTGGAAGCCCCTAATCCGATAAGATTGCGGCTTATAAACGAATGTCCTTGGTGACAAAACAATGAGATATGTTTTAAAGTCATCCATGACAAGTCAATGTACTATAGTTTGACATTCGTGACAAGTTAACATATTAAATGTTAACATTCCTAGTCACAGGCCTTTTGTGCCAGCATTGGTAAATGTCCTCCGTATCCGACCTTGGTGCCATATCTTATAACGTCATTATGACGAGGCCACTTTGAGCCATATCTAAATGTCCTTTGCGACAAGGACTTCGTGCCATATAATCATTTATGTCCTTCGTGACTAGGCTTTATGTCATATATATTTTTTTACGTCCTTCACGACGGGCATTTATACCATATATGTATATAGTTATAATAAAAGTCATGTAAGGCTAGCCTTCGAGCTATTCATAATCGTCCTTGTGACAAAGACAGTTGTGACATTTTGATCCTCTGTCAAACAGGTAATGGACTCGCTCCAAACCTTAAGTGCCATTAATGGTCCTATTGTGACCTAGGCTAAATGTATGGGTATACATTCAAATAACATTCATTAGGAATGTTTGGAAAATAATAGCCTATATGGTTTAAGGATGCCGTGGCTGATCTATGTTAGGTCATCAGGATGATGACTAACAATTGCTTAACGTGGTGATTAGTACCAAGTTTCGAGTATGGAAAACTCGAATGAGGTGGATATCAGTCGCGATACTATTAATGCGACAGAAGCTATTAATGCTACAAACGTAAAACCTCAATATTAATGGAGTTAATCTCCAAGCTGTGGTTGACGTAACAGTTTGAAAGGCCATGGAAAAGTTCATGAAACAATTCGAATAGCCGAATGCTTCTTGCTCCCAATTTCATTCAAAACCTCAACCAATTGCTCATGAAAAGAGCTTTGTTCATATTTCGATTGTGAAGGATGAACCAAGGGAGGAGGATAACTCCCAGAAATCTAGAAAAAGAGCAATTACGGGCTTAATAAGAACCAACATAAGTTCAGTAAGAAGCCTGTATGTAAAAACTGCTATAAAAGACATTGGGGACAGTGCCGAATAAATCAAAGACCAAAGCAGTGTGACATCTGCAAAGGAACTGGTCATTAGTCCCATGAATGTAGGGACATGTGGAATAACAGTCTATTACGACTGTGGTGAGTAAGGCCACATCAGAATTAGATGCCATAAAGCTGCCAAAGAAGGTGCAGCTAGGCCTTGAAAAGCTAAGGAAGGAAATGCCTGAACTCGCCTAATAAATTCCAAAAAGCAGTACATGATGTCATCAAGTACATTCCTTATCATGTATCAATGATAATCTCGACTAAGTGTCCTGTTTTAATACAGGCAACAATAAGTCTTTCATAGACCATAAGCTTAGAAAAACCTTGATGATATTCATAAGAACTCCAGATTCTTAGTCAGGTAGAACTTATCAATGAAATCTGAGTAACCGATTCTTCTAGTATCGGCAATGAATCCTTCTGCGTAGTCTAAGAGTACTCTTTCTTTGAATAGAGTACGACAATATATGTTATTTTAATTATTTTCCTCATTGATTTTATCAACTGCGAGTGCCAACTATGTATGATAAAAGTGCCACATGAGGATTGGCGTAACCTAGTGTGTCCCATAGATTGCTTCCATGCCTGATCAGTATGGAGGTTTAATGCATGGAACCACTAAGATATACCAATGGTCATATTATACTAAAGTCAGCTAGTAGTATTCAAAGGAGATATCCATAATAGAAAATGCCTAAGTAGGCGTCTCTACTTAAGGCGTTCGTGCACTCGTAAAGCAGATGTGTCATTTGTATGGCACAATCGACGGTAAGTGGAACAAGGTCGAAGATTGAAGCTACCTCTATCATATTTGGATAACTTGATTTCTTCTCAGATGAACTACCCTATTTGACCTCTAGAGAGGTAAGATGAAATTAGGATTTACACCCTATTAAGAGTTGTATCTGTTACAGAAGCTCTATATCGGTCAGCATCAAAGGAAATGGAAGAACTGAGGGCTAACCAGATGAGTTAGGAAGAAAGGCTTATACAGCCTAGCTCATTATCTTAGGAGCTCCGACTATTATTGTTGATAAAGGAAAGCACAATGCAATACCCTTGTGCATTGGTTACTGCAACCTAACTAGGTAACGATTAAGAATCGTTATTAGCTGCCCAGGATCGTCGATTTGTTCGACTAACTGTGAGGGTAGTTAATTCCTTAAGATTGATTCGGATAGTAGTTGGAATGACTATCTCACCCTAATTAAGTTCTCCTATAACTGATAGCATTATATAAGCATCAAGGCTGCTCCTTTGGAGACCTTGTTTGGGGAGAAATAGCCAATGCCCAATTGAGGGGTAGGAAACTGGGAAAAACCCAATTAACAGGATCTGAGATTTTTCTTAAGGACGACATATAAGATTATATGAATAAGTAATTGTTTGAAAACTGCCAGTGATCGGCATTAGAGCAATGCGAAAGAAGGGCGCAATCTCTTAAAGTTCCAAATAGGGAACAAGACTCTATTGAAAATATCAACATGGAAGGGTACCATACATTTCTGTGTAAAGGGAAAGTTAAGCCCTGGATATATATAAAATCATTCGAGATCATCGAATGTGTCGACAACATAGCTTATAAGCTAAACTTGCCTAAGGAGCTTAGTGGAATTTACAATGTGTTCCACACCTTACACCTAGAGAAATGCCTAGCTGATAAATCGCTAGCAATGTCTTGTAAAGAAGTATAGATCGATGAAAGCCTAAGGTTTATTGAAAGACCTATATCGATCAAGGAACCTATATCGATCAAGGATCGACAAGTTAAGAAACTCCGAAAAGGAGCATGTACCTATTGAATAGGTCAACTGGAATACCCGTAAAGGTCCCTAAATTACTATGGAAGTTAAGTCCATTACACGACAGAAAGTACTTCCATCTTTTTGAGCAAATCTCGGGGTCGAGATTTCTTTTAAGGGGGTGAGGATGTAACACCTCGTAAAAATCGTGTCCAATGGTGTGGTGACACGTGTAATGAACCCTAATAAAGTCAAACGTTGACTATGAGGGACTAATTTCGTCAAAATCGAAAACCTTGATTATAGAAGGACTGAAAGTGTCAACATGCCTAAACTAGTCCTCTGAGTGACCTTATACGGTGTCCGTATTCTCAAACGAGCCACTTGTTGGACGAGAGGAGCCGTTTGTGTAATTATGTGAATGTTTGCGCGTCGAAGGGTTAAAAGTGTCAACATGTTAATTCTTACCTCTGAGTGACCTTTTAACAAACCAAGAGCTTCATTATGTTTCATCATATTCTCGGGAATGCCTAATATTGGCTATTAAAGACTTTTATGCCAATAAGTGAAGTTACGCGCAAGTTTGTCAATTAGAGGGGTTAAAAGCATCAGCATGTTTAATTATACCTCTGAATGACCTTTTAACGAACCCGAAGCATCGTGATGTATTATAATACCCTCAATAATGCCTAGCGTGGACTAGATAAGGCTTTAATGCCATTAAATTATAATACGCGCAAGATTGCACATTAGAGGGACCAAAAGCGTCAATAAGCGAAACTACGCTTTCGAGCAACCTTTAAGAGAACCAGAGACTCCGTAATGCTTGGTCACGTTCTCGGGAATCCCTATATGGGCTATACAAGACTTTGATATCAATAAATGGCATTACGCGCAACTTTATGCGTTCAAAGGACTAAAAATGTCAAAACGGCGAAACTATGCATATTCACGCGTATTCTACATTCTGGCCATACCCGCACATCCATAAATGTTTGTAATCATTAAAATATTATATTTTAGTGATGGGAATGCAAAAAATACCATCCATCGCGAAATCTGGATTGTTTTCGCGTCCGTTCGAACGTTCGTCGTAATTAAGCGGAAAACGCGACCGTGCGACCGAACGAACCGGCCTCCATAATACTTTTGAGCATAGTTGAAGTTAAATATACTTTAACTTCCTTATAGAGCTTAGAAATGGGGTTAACGGGTGTTAGATGTGCCAAAAACTCAACGATACGCGTGCAGTGGCCAAAACTGCCAACTGTTGAAACTTCATGTATGCTGACCAGGTCCTTACGGACCGTATTCCTGGGAACCTTACGGTCCGTAAGATAACCTAAACGGTCCGTATGCCAACTGTTGAAACTTCATATTGTACCCAAGTTTCTTTTATACGACATAAAATGACCAAAACGCCCTTTCGTGGCATAGTTTGATTTTAAAACCTAAACGGGCATACAAGTTGATATCCCACTGATATTATAACTTGTTTAAAGTGTATTGGCATGTGGAACTTGTTTATGACTCATCTGTTACTCGTTAACGCTTATACGCGTACGGTGAGACTTATGTAACTAGTTTATGTAAGTTTACCAAAACGGGTTTAACCTTATCATTTTAACTTCAAAATCCAGAATGTGTTTAGTTTACCCATATTATACAAGTATCCAAACTTGTCGGGTCTAAATCACATTCTATTTCGGTCATCGCTTAATCTAGCGTATCGTACCGTTCTAGATATTTTAAGCTAGCCGGTCTAAGTCTACGACTTAAATAAGACCATTAAGCATTCTGAATTGGTTATATATTACCATCACTCCAGACTAGAGCCACCCGGTAAAAGCTACCTGCATTTAGATAGATTGGATACGACTGAGTTGTTATGCTGTGAATCAAGTATTAGCTCAGGTAAATACTTTTTACTTATTTTCCCTTATACGGGCTTGGGATATGGTATTATAATAATACCACTTGGTCGAGTATGAAATCATTTAATCGGATTGTGATTAATAAATTGCATAACCCGTTTTAATCTGTCTTGTTTGATAACATAAGCATTGGGGGTTAACTACCGTGTCCTGGATATCCTCGGCTCATTTTATTTGAAATGGCCACGACCTATGCACGGGGTGTAGGCATACACCTGACAGATGAAAATGCTAAACATAAACCCACATGTTGGGGATAACTCCTTTGAGGGTTCTATAAGTGGTGAGTCGATTAATCATGACCGGCTTCCAACCGGCCCCAATTGTAAGACAAACATATAAACCTGTATACAAAATTATATTTAAAGATTGTCCCAAGTTATAAATGGTTTGTGCTTTGTGCACTTAAATCAATTTTCATAAATCTTTTCAAAAGAGTCAGTTAATTGTATTTACCAGTGAAAACTGACGTATTTTCCAAAGGCTAAGTGGCAGGTACTACTCCTAATAGGCTGAGGGATTGCTCGGTGTCGAAATAGAGGATCTTGCAAATCCTTAAAGATGCCTTAAAGTCTGCTAAACTTCATTTTATACATTCTGTAATGATCCTCCTGTGGATTTGATATTACAGACTCGTCTTTAATAAATACTTTGATATTTTCAGACATATGAGTTTGTAATAATATTTTATTCCAAGACTTCCACTGTGCTATTCTGTGTATGTTTGACCATGATGATATCAACTACGTCACGATACTCCCCACCGGGCCCACCGGTGATATGTGGAAATATCGGGGTATGACACTGTAACAACCCGCTTTTTGAAAAGTCAAAGTACAAGTCAAAGTCAAAGGAAGAAAAGATTGCTAATTGCGATATGTCACTCCATGCTTAACTATTGATTGTACGTTAACGACTTGTAATATAATTCTATTATTTAATCGCTTTAGTTGTATTATTTGGAGTATCTAGTAATAATTGAGGTTTAATCGATGTTTTATCGCTAATCGACTTATCGCTAAACGCATCGCTATCGCATTCGCAACTCGAAATATGTGCTCTGGATATTGTTTTATGTGTGTGTGCTATGATGTGTTACTTGTGCATGTTATGTTTATAATGGGGTGTTTAATTGCAATCGTAATCGCAATTCTATCGCATCGCAATCTAATCGCAAAAGCTAAACGCAAGTTAATTGTAGTGATTGTATGTTAGATATAGTGGTTAGGTTATTTGTGTAACTAATGAGTAGTACTATCGCATCGCTCGCTTGAACCACATCGTAACGCTCAACACGCAAAACGAAACGCCAAAAACTCAACTCATCGGAGCCACTCGATCGAATGGCCGATCGATCGAATGGCATTCCGATCGGATTGCCATCCGATTGAGGCGCCATCCGATCGGTGCACCATCTGACCCTTGCTCCCCCTTTCTATTTTTGACAACCTATAAATACCCCTCCTGTCACATCACAAGTGATGTGACAGCTCCTCCTCACTCGACCAGCACACTCAAGCCTTCTTTCTCTCGATTTCTCGCGATTCTTGTAAGTTTTCAACTCAAATCTTGTACTTCTATGATCTACATGCACTTCTTCATCATTTTCACCTTTGAATCTCAACTTTTAACCGTGAAATCAACAGATTTGAGGTGTTCTAGGGTGATGTCATCATGGAGTTCTTATGAACTTCAAGTTTTGGCCTCATTCCACCAAGAACAACTCAGATCTGAAGGATTTTCACATGATTTAACAACGATTTCGCATAGATCTAAACATTTTCAAGATAAGAGGATTGAAAGAAACTTTTCCAACTTTTTTTCAACTCTTTTACACTCAATGCACTCCAAAACCGATAGATTCGAAGCTCATTCATGCCTTCTACTCTTCTCTAGTGATGTGTCGGTTTGTGATCCGAATCCTATCAACGAGACAATTGATTTCTGGTTAAACATGAAGCCACCCATCACGAACAGTTAACTGATCAGATTGGGGTGATTCCCGTTTGATCGGATAGCCTGGGTCTGATGGAGTTTCCATTGTTTGACACGTTGTCATACTGTCTCGAGCAAACCGTAGAAACTTTTCAAAATAATCAAGTTCAAGACGATCTGGATCGTTGGGACGGATTGTCGTCCGATCAGATTGCACTTGGTTCCACACTTAATAATTTTTATAATTTTCAAAGAACATCAGTTCTAATGGATTGCCATCCGATCAGATTGCTATCAGATCGAGTGACCGTCCTGCTGTGAACTTGTTCTCAACTGAGAAGCCTCGCCAATCGGATCACCATCCGATCGAACGACCGTTCGATCGATCGACCTGAAGGGTAGAGATACTTCTCTGTTTTTGAAATGCTACAATGAAAACTTCAAAGCCATCATACACAAACACATCCTTGCCAAATGAATGTCAATCCGACCGAATGGCCATCCGATCGAATGATCATCCGATCAGATTACCGTTCGACACTTGGTTCACGTTTCAGCGTTTTACGCGCCGCCCTTCGCTTATTCTATCGTTAACTGTTCAGGCTAATCACTCTAGCGCTCCCTTCAATCCATTAACTTTCATCGCTGTGAGTATACTCGACCCCTTTTTGCTTTATGCACTTTTGGGTGTTACATACGTTACTTATTCTAAATCACATCAATCACCCAATGCAAACACTTTTTATACGCTGACCGTTACTGCATGATACGTGTTACTCGATGAATGCTTGTATGTTATGTTAACACAGTGATTGTTGCCTGGCGCCTTAGCAACGATAGTACTATTTGTTTGGACTCAGCACCTGTCGTGGACAGGGGTTGTTAAGGTTACCTCTTCACATGTCACAGTGGTGATATGTGTTGCGCATTCTACAACTCGCAGTCTAGTCTGCACATATTTCATTGTTGATAACCTACTAGCTTTGCATTTTACATGATACATGTTGGTTATGCGTAAACGCTTTCGAACTCTAATATATCTATTAAACTTGTATGTTCACCTTTACACTATGTGTATTGACCTCTATTTTAACGTAGGTGACAGGTGTTTAATTGCTTAGGATGCTGTGCTTACCTGCTTTGTGGAATCAAGTAGGAATGAGAGTCTAGAAACAAACGAACAATTTATTTATTTAAATCTTAGTTGTCGGAACATGTTTTGTTTTGAGATATCTATGTCTGTAATAATTAGTTACTTGATGGGTTATGGTATGGGACATAATATTAACTATCCGGTAGTTTAGTTGTTATGGAATTTCTCTTGACAATCTATTTCACTCAGTGTCGCGCCCGATGTTTCCGTCATCGGTTGGGGTGTGACAGCATAGGAATAAGATTGATTGGGAAAATTTGATTGTTGAGTTCAAGAGTACAATCAAGGAGAACAGAGTTTACGGTGACGGTTCTTCTGGTGGCAATTTCTACATCGAACGTCGTTGGGAGGTTAGCGAGTTTATGGTTTAGGAGCTTTTCAAATTCAAACGACACAAAATAGTTATCGGCTCCAGTATCAAATAAACATGAAGCATAAATACCGTTAACAAGGAACGTACCATTGACAACATTGTTGTAAGTTTGAGCCTGGCGGACATAGATATTAAAAGTTCTTCCACGGGCTGCTTGTTGTGGTTGTTGTTGCTGCTGCTACTACTGTTGTGGCTGCTGCTGTGGTTGCTGCGGTGGTTGCTGTGGTGGCTACTGCTGCGGTTCTTGTTTCACAACTCGATTCGGGCAGACGTTAGCAAAGTGATTCGGGTCACCACAGGAGTTGCAAGCTCGTGCGTGAACAACAGGAGCAGGAGCTGCTTGGTTACCCTGAATAGCAAGGGGTTGAGTTGGTGGTGCGAGGGGAGCTTGAACTTGTTGATGTGGGCCTGAACGGCAGTGAGCAGTGAAGTGCCCATAAATGTTTCAGTTGGCACAAAAACGAAAAGTCACCCCTGCAGGGTTATGGTAGGTGCAAGTAGGGCAGAGAGAGTGAACACCAGTATACGCACGTTTAGCAGGCGGTGCGATGGTCTTAGGAGCTGCAACTTGTCGGTTCTGGTTGGGTTGTACGGGGACAGCGTTGAGAGAAGTGGCGGTAGTAGCGTAGTTCTTGTTGTTGTTACCCTTGCGCTTGCGATTCTGGCGTGAAGACTTTGAAACTTGTGATGCTGCAGTTTCGATAGGAGGAGTAGCGGTGGCTTGATTGAGGCTCTTGGTTGAGGTTTTGAAATACCCAGCTAAGACTCGCTTGTCGTTGATCTCAGCTGCGAGTTGGTAAGTTTCCTCAATGCTAGTAGGTTTAGCTGCCTGAACAAAGTCAGCTACACAGTCTGGTAGAGCGCGGATGTACTTCTTGATCGTTATATCTGGTGTTGTCACTTGAGCAGGACAGATGATACTGAGCTGCTTGAAGCGAGTGGTGAGACCAGCGTTGTCACCTCCCTCTTTTTTGATATGCCATAATTCATTCTCCAACTTTTGAACCTCATGGGCAGGACATAACTCCTTCATCATGAGCTCCCTGAGTTCTTCCCAAGAAAGACCATAAGCTGAATCATTACCGCGCCTGTTGCGCTCAGCTGTCCACCAGTCCAAATCCCTGGACTGAAAAACCCCGGTAACAGATTTTCTGGGCATCCGCTTTCCTGAAGGTGACTTCGATTGAGTCAAACCATTGGAACATAGCGTTGGGTCCATCTTCACCCGTGAAGTTAGCAGGACCGCAGGCCTTTAATCGCTTAAAGCTGAAAGGCGTTTTCGGAGAGCCGCTCTTTGATTCAACAGAGGACTTGCAGCTGACATCGTTGATCTCACTGATGATCTGAGGTATGACCTTAGCCATTTCCTTGGCTACCAGTGAAGGGATGCACTTGTCAACATGGTTACGTCGAGTTGCGCGTGAAGTGTGGGATCCAAATCACGACATTGTCTGCAGTAGACATCGTCATAGGATTCAGATGAGATTCGATTATATCGGGATTGAAAAGTGTAGCGTTTCACCACTCATACTTACTATTATCCTTAGGTAAAGTATAGGAACACGTCGGCACATAATACGTAGGCACATAGTCACATAAGCACATAGGCACGTAGGAACACATATTCTACATAAGCACATATTTTGTACGTATTCACCTATATTTTGCATGTATTCACTTACATATTTTGTACGTATTCACCTACATATTTTGCACGTATTCACCTATCTTTCAAGTTCGCGAAGCGCGTTCGAGAGTTGTGAGAGATAGCGAGTGGCGTTGCGAGTAGTATAGCGAGTATCATAAGTGGGGAGCGTTGCGTACGAGAGTTCATAGTTTGAGTTGCGATTAGTTAGCATTCGAGATTCGATAGGTGTGCGAGTTGTGCGCTTTTAATAAGGCAGAGCGATGAAAGAGAAAAGCGATTAAGCGTAAAATTTCCAAAAATCGAAACATATAAGCATATAGCCACGTAAAATCGATAACGCGTAAAATCAGGGACTGCGGGCTTAGAATCGAAACAGAACGTCTTGGGTGTTAAACATCGACTAATCAAAGTGATTCAACTATTCACAACGACCTTGAGCACACGTTTTGGCCTTCTAGACTATGATCTCGCCGCAATCAGGGCGAATGGCACGCATCCTTCCAGTTACTACGTGACTCGCGTCATTGGAATCCATCGAGACTTTGGTGAGAGTTTTGTAAAATTGAAGTAGAGACTGGAACGCGTCATTAAGTTACGGGTTTCACCCTTAACTTAACAACCTTGTTCCTGAAAGTGTGGTAAAAACCACGAGATAGAGGTGGAGAAATTCTGTTGAGGTATGGATGTCACTCCTAACTCAACGGAAGATTCTCGTGCTAAGAGTAAAAATACACGTAGAGTGAGCGACATTATTGAGAGTTCTTAGTTTTCACACCTAATCTCGATCAAATCACTCGGTTGTGTTATGCGAGTGTTTTTGAAAACGTGTGTATTGTGTCAGCCTTAGGAAAGGCAATAGTGCGTTTTTAGCCTTAGAAAAGGCTTTCTTTGTGCGAAGCTGTAGTATGCGGTGTTGGCGCAAAGATGTAATTTTCGCTAGTTCGAGCGAGAGCAACAAGAGTAAGCTCGTGTAGAACCCCTACTGGGTTCGCACAGAGCGCGTCTGTTGGTACTTAGACTATAGACTAGGTTAATCCTAAGACTCGACCTAATTCCCTATAGTTATGGCTCTGATACCAATCTGTCACACCTCAACCGATGGCGGAATCATCGGGGCGCGACACTAGGCGAACCAGATTGCTCAAGAGAATCCATAACAACTATTAAATGGAAATATTTAAAAGTTTAATTATCCCATACCAATCAACAAGCATTCCACAAACAATTATTACAGACAACATGTTCTCAAAAGCAAAACAAGTCCGACAACCTAGATTTCTATTAGTGGAGTTTCTAGACTGCCTATCTTGATTTCCAGCATAGCATAACATCAACATGTCACATACGTTAAAATAAAGTCAATACATATAATGTTAAGGTGAGTACACAAGTATGAGTAGCATATAGTATAGCGAAAACGTTTACGCATAACCAGCATGTATCATGCAACGGGCGAAGCATGTAACTATCAAAACTATGTTCACACTTAACCACGAGACTGCGTTATAGAGTGTGCGCGACACATGTCCAGCGGACACGCGAAGTAGAGTGATGTGATCCCTAGCAACCCCTGTCCACACCAGGTGTTGAGTCCAAACTATAGTACTATCGTTGCTAGAGGCGGTAGAGTGTAACACTGTCTAAGCATAGTAACAAGCATTCAAAGATCACGTATAACATGCGGGATCGGTTAGCGTTAAAAGTGTTGCGTTGTGTGTTGTTGTGTTTTGATAGAGAACGTATGTAACACCCAAAAGTGCGTTAAAAGAAAATGGGTTCGAGTATACTCACAGTCCGTGTTTAGCTAGTAAACACAGACTTGATTGGATTGAAGGGAGCGCGTTGGAGTGAGCCTGAGCATAGAACAGTAGCGTAAGCATTGAACAGCTTGAAAACAAAATGTCGGATGTGATGAGAGTCGAATGGTGATTCGATCGGATGAGATCCCATTCAAGCGAATGGTCATCCGAGCGAATGACTATTCGAACGGATGGCCACTCAAATGAGATGTGGGTGTTTGTAAATCGTTTTGAAAATTTGAAGTTTTCGTTGTAGTTTTTAAACGATGTAAAGTATAGTTGCCAAGTCATCCAGTCGGATGGCCATTCGATCGGATGGCTATTCGATCGAGAAATTGGTAGTTTAAAGTTTTCGTAAAATAGTTCAAGTCTTGAAAGTTAAAAGGGCAGTCCATCCGGTCGGATGGTCATCCGAACGGATGGCCATTCAATCTGATGGTCTGTTGTTTGAATTTTGATAAAATTCTCTAAGTGTCAAGCTTTGCGTTAGCGGAGACGGCGTGACGATGTGTCAAACGACGGAAAACACATCGAGGTCCAGCTCATTCAATCGGATGGGAATCACCCCATTCAATCAGATTTACTGTTCCTGATGGGATTTCATGTTCAACTCGTTAATCGGTCATCTCTCCGGTGGAAATCCGTTTTAAGCCCGCTCTCAACTAGAAAATGAGTAGAGAGTCTGAATGAGGCCAGATTCCCTTGGTTTTGAGTAGAAAAGTGAAGAAAGTTGAAGAAAAGTTTGAAAACCGTTGAAAATGTTGAGATCTTGTTGAGATTCGTGTTGAATAGTGTGGAAATCCTTTAGATCTGAACTAATCTTGATGAGATGATTTCACACAATAGTTTGCATAAGAAACCGAGTGAGAACCACCTTCAAGGGGTCCAAATCAGGCGATTTCGAGAAGAAAACCAGTGTTTGTGTGTGATTTTAATGGAGAAGATGATGTAGAAGTGTGTAGTGATGATGATTGTACAAGATTTGAGGAGAAATAGTTACGAAATAGCCTTGAATCGAGGGAAAGAGTGCCTGAGAGTGACTTAAGTGCAGGTGGTCGGATGGAGGTGTCAAATCAGTGAACAGTAGTGTACGGGCAGTATTTATAGAGGGTGAGGGAGAGTTAAGTCGGTGGAGTAGTGTGTTCGGTCGGATAGCGTTTCGGTCAGATGGCCATCCGATCGGATGGTCATCCGGACAGGTGTCCATTCGATCGGATGTCCATTCGGACAGCCGTGTTGTGCGAGTTAGTTTTCCAACTTTCGTTTCGTGTGTTAAGCGTTATATTGCATTTAAGCGAGTTGCGAGTAAGTGTTGCGTTGAGATAACCACAAAACATCAAATAAGTAATCACAAGATTAACACACATAACACATAAATGCATAAAAGTAAATATGCGTTTTGAGTTTGAGATTGCGTTGCGTTAGCGCTGCAATAGCGTTTAGTATAAACAAGCAATAAAATGTGTTAAATAGTAAGCATTATGAGTAGTGTTTAGTTGTGATAACTGCGTTATGAACGCGTTGTAAAATTTGCGATAATCGGAATCTCGAGAGTACAAGTAATTAAGCAAGAAATGACAGATACAAGTAATGACCCGGAAAGTTGAGTTGTTACACTAAAGATGGAAAAATGGATGATGGTGGTGGATGATGGTGTTGTAGTAGTTGTGGAGTGGTGGCAAGTGAGAGAGAAGTGGTTTGCCTAGGGATGAGTTGAAATGAAACCAAGCTTCCCTATTTATAGCTAAAAACAGACTGTCAACACGGCCCCGTGCCCACCTAACACGGCCCCGTGCCCAATGTACTTGTTGTACTATCGCAGATTCTGAAAATCTTTGAGTTGACCATGCCCCGTGTTGGCTGAGCACGGCCCCGTGTTGGCTGTCAGTTTTGCCCTTTGTTGTTGTCTTTTCTTCTGCATAGAATCTTGACTGGGCACGGCCCCGTGCTAAGGTGGCACGGCCCCATGCTGAGGGTGGCACAGCCCCGTGTTAGGGTGGCACAACCCCGCGTTAGGGTGGCACATCCCCGTGTCAGGGTGGCACAACCCCATGTCAGGATGGCACGGCCCCATGTCAGCCTTCTGACTTGTAATTTTTGGCCTTGGGGTGAAGCTCAGAGGGTCGGTATGAAGTGTCAACTTCTCATCTTTTGTATTTATGTTGGTTTTTGTCGTTAATTGTTCCTTTTGTGTGTTTAAGCTCTTTTGACCCTGTAATTTTAAAAGAAACAAAGAAACATGCTTTTTTTTCCATCATTAGTACTAAAAAAGGTTTTTTTTATACCTTATTTGATACAATTTATATGTTGTATTTTAAGCACATCAAATACCCCCACCCTTGAATCTTTGCTTGTCCTCAAGCAAAACTCTTTAATGTTGCTTACACACCCAAATGGAATTGGTAGAGAAGAAGTTTTTGGGTCTTGTTTGTAGAGTGTCGGGAACCCAAGTTCTTTATTCTTGTTTTTATATTATTTACAATCCTATTCGACATGATCTATTTTGAACCTATTATAAGAAAAATAAATATTTTTGGGCATAACATGCCTTTATAAAATTTTAATTAGCTATATACAAATTCACACGCCTCACAAGTGATCACTCAACACTCGGCCGAAGATGTATAGGTGAAACGCTCGATACCGGTATGGAACTTACTCCTACCATATGCTTGACAAGTTATCAAACCTTCTCCTTTTTAACATAATCTTTGTAAATATCAAGAGAACTTTGAAATGGTAGGCTTTGGCTAAGGGTAGGATAGTTTTATTGAAAAGTGGCTAAAACGTAAAATGTCGGGTTTCTTTTGAAAATTTATTTGTTTGTGACTTAGTTATAAACTACATATTTATAAGCCATAATTTTTGCTTATTTATTTTAAGTAGCTAGAGATTTTTTTTCTCTTTTTTTTTATATAAAACTAAGTCACCTCTTTTTATATGATTTTCAAAAGAACCGCATTTTACTAAAAACAAGGGGTGTGGTAATAAAAATTGGTTCTGGGGTGATGGTTGGTTTGTGCAAAATGGTATTTTGCAGGTTTTGAAACGAAAGGTTTAGGCTCAAAGGGGTTTAACTAGAGGATTTTTTTATGGTGGGAAGGTAAAGAGAAAATAAAGTTGAAGATGAAAAAGAGGGTTTAAAATCCTAATGCCTCCATCATTTACTTACTTGGATTCGTCGGTAAGGACCGAGAATGTATTGTCTTGTCAAGTTCTAGATTCGTAAGAACCATACGGCTATTCACACAAGAAACGAAATATGAGCATTTAGTAAATATATATGATTGAATGTTCGGTAAAGGCTCAAAACTCACATCTTTGTGGGAAAAAAAAGGTATAAGTGTGAAATTATATATACAATCAAATTTTACAAGGAATTGTCATGCCATTTTTATAAAATTTTCTTGTATGGTTCTTTTTATCACGACGCTATTGGTTGTAAACTTTATAAAAACTTGAACTTTTTAGAACTTGGTTTCTAACTTAAACTATAAACAAGACAAAATAGAATATTTTTTTTGAAAAAGATTTGGGGTGTTTTAGTGGTTCCAAGTAGAGTTTTGTGTAAAACTTGATTTAGGAAAAACAAATTCAAGTTATTGAGTTTCTCCCCACACTTAAATTACACATTGTCCTCAATGTGTCCAAAATAGCTTAAATTGATTAAATGTGTAAGATGTGTGTTAAAAATAACAAATTTTTTGGAAAACAGACACTTGACACGGCCCTGAGTTGATCACACAGGGCCTCGTGTCAAAAACGCCAGTACCAAATTTATCCAGAAAGCAAACACGGGAGCATGCCCATGGGGCACGACCACGTGTCAAGGTTCCATAATGAAAAATGTTACAACAAACTTGGGGCACGGGGGCGTGCTTACCTGACAGGGCCCCGTGCTGCACTTACAGAATCGAAGATTTTTAGTCGAGAGCCGTCTGTTTTCATGCATAGGGTGCTGGGTCAACGTCCTTTGGCCTTCTCACCATCCTTCTAAGTGTATTTTATTTCTAATAAAATAAAAACTTAAAAATAAAAGCTAAGATTAAAACTACTTTATTATTGGATAGTCAATGGAATACCTCCATGGTGCGCCACGTTTATAAGGGTCCTTGGCTAGACCCATTTTATCAGGTGGTTCTGGCTCATATTCAATTAGGGGGTCATCATTGCCAATTGGATATTTCATTGATTGATCAAGATTGACGTACCTTTTGTCGGCCCCTAATTGAAGTATTAGGTTGTTTTGCTTCTGGTTGACCAAGTTTTAATGGGATTTTATGAACGGTTTTCCTAACACGAGAGGAGCATCATCTAGAATGATAAAGTCGGTTGGTACTATTGTTTTGTTCGTTTTAATTAAGACATCCTCAACCATTCCCATGGTATTAATAGTTTTCCGATTTGAGAGAAAAATAAGAAATTTAAGAGAAAAATCACTAGTATCCAATTTTTCGAAAATATAGTTTGGCATTATGTTAACGCAAAGATCTTTATCAATTTTCACATTACTAACAAATATGTTTTGAAAAAAAAACATGGTACCGGTTTTATGTTCATTTCATGATATTCGTCTTTTATTAGCGAAGTTTGATCATTTGTAAACGTGACGCTTACTAATTCTTCGATTTTATTAGAAGTGTTTAACTCTTTTAAAAACTTAGCATGAGGAGATACCAAACAATGATTTTCAAAAGAAGGTTGTAAAACGTGAATTTCTTGAAAAGTTGTTTCTAGTTTAAAATCGTTAGTTTTAGACTTACCTTCTTCTTGGTTTGGTTCATGCGTGAGTTTTTCGTTTTGTTCTTCTATTTTCGCCTCTTCGATTTTTACCACTTTAGTACAAACAGCCTCTTCTTTTTCAAGAGACCTCTTAATTAAGAGTTCTAGATTTTTGAGACCTTGTATGAGTCTTTCGGCTTCGGGAGTGATTGTTGGTGGTGTGTCGTAAGTTTCAAATGGATTGGCATCCCAATCAAAGTTTGAATTTGGAAGCTCAAACCTTGGTTCTTCATAAGTGGTGTATGAAGAACTTGGTGTGGTGTATGAAGTTGATGGTTTAAAAAGGTAACAATGTTGTACCAAATGAGATTCTCCGCAAATGGTACAATAAAGTTCCTCATAATCATCCTCAATATAATAGGTGTAGTCTTCTGAGTAGTAATCCATTGTATTGGTAGATACCCAGAAGAATAACGAGCCTCGGGATCAGAAACATAATTTAAAAATTTAACAGAGGATTGACCACTGCCCGGTGCTGAACCGGCACGGCCCCGTGTTCAGTTCTGTATCTGGGCATTTAAAAAAGTTTTTAAGAAAAGTTTGCAGCACGAGGGCGTGTCCCAGCAGCACGACTCCATGTTAAACCTGCTGCAAACAGAAAAAAAAAAATTAAAAACGAGTCACAGTTTTAAAAAAATGTTAGAATTTGATTAGGCCTCTGATTTTAAGCTTCCTTAAAATCCTTGTTTCCCCGGAAACGGCGCCAAAAACTTGACGTGCGTGCGGGTGTCTATGTATTTTTAGTTATATTTTTAGCTATTTTTACTCACCGATTTCAAGTTTTAAATTTATAAAACACGATATTCTACTATCACTCTACACACACGCTAGGGCAAGTACACCCATCGCGGACGTAGTATAGTGATGGCAAGATACCGAGGTCGTCCAACGACACAAGAGCTTTTAATACCGGCTTATCGTCAACGCCTAATCGAACCAAACTTTGAGAAAAGATTTTTAAACTAATAAAAAGATAAAAACAGAAAATAAAATAAAAATAAAAAGAGATAGACAAGAAAGAATCACTTGGATCCGACTTATCTTTCATGTACCCTTTTGATGATTTCCGCACTTTGGGCATTTTAAGAGATTATCTTAGTTATAGTAGTAGGCCCCTCTTGTGAAGGCGACGTTACCCTCAACTTAGTGGTTTGAGTCAGCAAGGATACAATCCCACTAGGCCGGATTATTGAAAGATAAATAACTAAGTTATTAATGCAAAATGTGGTGGGCCCCCTTCTAGGCAGCGGTCACCCTCAACCCGTTGGTCTGAGTCCGCAGGGATACAGTCCTCACGGGGTTGGTTTAAAGTTTTAATAATAGTTTATAGATAAGGGATTCAAGCGGTTTCTTACTCTCAGTGGGGCCAGTCATTCCCGGCCAATCCATTGAGTAGTTCTAAATTTGAACCAGGTTCTCGCAAGATCTATACACTGAACGAGACATAGAATTACCCAACCACCCTTCTAACCCCCTTCCAAGTAGTTAACGCGCTTTATATAGACCGTAAAGACACGAATATGTGAATCAACGACATATGAAGAATGGTTAAATAAATCCGCTTTCAATATAAAAAACTAATTATTAAAGTCATTAATACATACCCAATTAAAAAGTTGGCAATGATTGGAAATCATAAAAGAAATATATAAAAGATATGTCTTCACCAAGTAATGTAAGAGTTTAGCCAAGCATGGCCTTTGTTTAACAAAGACTCTTACTATCAATCTTGGATCACGAGACTACACACACACTCTAAAGATGGAAAAATGGATGATGGTGGTGGATGATGGTGTTGTAGTGGTGGTGGATGATGGTGTTGTAGTGGTGGTGGAGTGGTGGCAAGTGAGAGAGAAGTGGTTTGCCAATAGATGAGTTGAAATGAAACCAAGCTTCCCTATTTATAGCTGAAAACAGACTGTCAACACGGCCCCGTGCCCACCTGACACGACCCCGTGTTGGCCATTCTCTCTCTTCTTTATTAACTGCAGTGTCAGATCTTGTACTAACACGGCCCCGTGCCCACCTGACACGGCCCCGTGCCCAATGTACTTGTTGTACTATCGCAGATTCTGAAAATCTTTGAGTTGACCACGCCCCGTGTTGGCTGAGCACGGCCCCGTGTTGACTGTCAGTTTTGTCCTTTGCTGTTGTCTTTTCTTCTGCAGAGAATCTTGACTTTGCACGGCCCCATGCTAAGGTGGCACGGCCCCGTGCTGAGGGTGGCACAGCCCTGTGTTAGGGTGGCACAGCCCCGTGTTAGGGTGGCACCGCCCCGTGTCAGGATGGCACAGCCCCATGTCAGCCTTCTGACTTGTTATTTTCGGCCTTTGGGTGAAGCTCTGAGGGTCGGTATGAAGTGTTAACTTCTCTTCTTTTGTATTTATGTTGGTTTTTGCCGTTAATTTGTTTCTTTTGTGCGTTAAAGCTCTTTTGACCCTGTAAATTAAAAAGAAACAAAGAAACATGTTTTTTTTTCCAATATTAGTATTAAAAAGGGTTGTTTTTATACCTTATTTGATACAATTTATATATTGTATTTTAAGCACATCACCTAGGAACCCCTATTTATAGTACATAGGGTTAACCAATTACAAACAGGGCCACAGCCCAACCGTATTCTATCTAGACAAGCCCAAAACATCATAGCTAGCCCACAATACCAACCCACTACTAATTTGTATAAGACAAGCCTAAACCTACTAAATTATATCCTTACAGCAACTTAGACCATCTCCAACAGGACGCTCATGGAGTGAGGTGAAAAACAGAATGGTCGTCTGTAAATGTGGCGAGAGGGAAACATATGTTTGTGCGCAGGAGCTTGCTAGTGGAAGAGAATGGCCGGTTTTTAGGAGGGGGGGGGGGGGGGGGTAGACAGTGCTGGTGTAGATGGCACTGCCCCACCCCCACCACACCCCGCGGTTGTTGCGCATGATCTTAGTGTAAGAAAAAGTACATAATTCTTTCAATATGGTTTATGAAACCGAGTGGGACAATACCAGACTAAGGGGAAAAAGTGCAAAATGTTTTTTCTCTCTACAATTACATGATTGAACCTAGTTTTTCCAAACGAGTACCCATAAAACATCAAATGATTCATAAAATCAAAGAGTCTGTTTTTGAAACTCTCAATAACTTGACTGAATGACACATTCTTTAAGACCATCCGTAGTGTGGTTTTTTTGGCGTTTTTTCCCAAAAAAAATAAACGCCCAAACATGTCATCTAACCGCCCCCGGGGGCGTTTTTTTTTTTTTAATTGCCAGAGCGTGCTTTTTTTAACACCTTCAAATTTTTCTTTGGCCAATAGCATATTTTTGATGTTTTTTTTATTTAATTATATTACACCCCTTTTAACATAATGCTCCATAATACCCCACAATGGGCACATGCTGACGGAACCGCCACATGACACAAAATACCCAAAAGTCTTCCCCCTCCCACTACACATATTCTAAATGATTCATTCATAAAAGGGTATGCACACAAATAATCAATAGACCATGAGATCTGCCATTAATCGTGTCACAATCCTACAACTATTCATATACATCAACTTACATGAAATACATCACGGTGAAAGCCAAAACAATCACCAAAATCAGTAACACATGAAATCCGAAAGATAAAAAACCCGCACTACTATTGTCTTTCTTCGTAAACCACTTCTCCAATTTTGAATCTTTCAAACTTAACCATACTCCCGGATCACCCATATGCAACCGGCTTCCAATCATTATCGAGTTATTCAACCCTTGTATATTGTTATTTACATAAATGTTAACACCACAATTTTCATTCACCTCGCCAGATGACACCAGCGAGCCACGATGGATGATCATTGTGGCGCCCATATTCGTTCCTTCCAAATTCGGGTCTCTGATGATCGCTGGTTGTTGAAAGGCTGGGCCTCGGCGGCTGCTCTCTGACGACATGATTTGAGCTATGAGAGCAGATATGTTGATGGTGGCTGCTGTTTGTTCTTTGTGGTGGTTCATGGTGGGCTATGTATGTTATGGTTTACAAACTTAACCAAGAAAGAACCATACTTTGCTTATAGAATTGGTACTTGCATGGTTGATGCCTTTCTCTACCCACAAGGCACAATATGCTTTTTCCCCAATGATAGCTTCACAATTACACATACCATCACTTTTTTTGCATTTTAACTTCACAATTAATATGAAATAATGTAAATAAATTAAGGAGGAATAGAAACAAACCATATTTCTAGTATTTGAGAAAAAAAAAAAGTATATAACTTACTACAAAATATCACCATAAACCAAAAACCTTTTTTGTAAAAGTCTGAATATAATATGTTCCTGTATGCAGTTTCAAGAGTGGTAAGGCCAAGTGTTTCAGCAACAGCCTCCTACGATAGAGAAGCATTCAGTATGATAACGGCCTGAGAGAGTGAAGGGGATTTGGGGCAGTTTTGTTGACATTGGATACTTCTGGTTTTCGGATTTAAGACGAACCATCCATGTGGGATGTGAGTTGCTGGATGGACAAAAGTGGCAGGCAGCATCAGTGGCGGACTCAGGAATTTTTCCATAGGGGTGCGAAACATTTTTAAAAATTTTAGGCCCCTAGGTATATAAGTAAAAAAATCGGTTCGTATCGGGTCGGGTCGGGTCGGGTCATGTAAAACAAACGAACATCAAACTAAATTTATATAATAATAAAAGAGTAAAATGCACGAATAGTCCCTGTGGTTTGGTGAAATTTCACCTTTAGTCCCCAACTTTTCAAAATTACACTCTTAGTCCCTGTGGTTTTACAAGTTGTTACTCGGATAGTCCCTAAAGCTTATGAAGGTTACTCAGATAGTCCCTGTGGTTTGACACGTTGTTACTCGGATAGTCCCTGTGGTTTGACCAGTTGTTACTCGGATAGTCCTTGTCATTTCACACCCACTTAACCAGAAAAACTAACCTCCATCGCTTTGGGGACTATCCGAGTAACAACTTGTCAAACCACAGGGACTAAGAGTGTAATTTTGAAAAGTTGGGGACTAAAGGTGAAATTTCACCAAACCACAGGGACTATCCGTGCATTTTACTCATAATAAAAAACATGTCAAACCTTGTTACAAACATAATTAAAATGTCGACGCCCTGCGGGTTTTCATTTTTTGAAATCTATTCAAAACATCATCTAAAGCTAATTTCTTAAGCAATTCTTTCTCTATATAACATAAGTTCATCGCTCCATAACATAATGTTTCAATTTTAATTTTCAACTATTCAAGCCCTAGAAATCATAACGTAAGTTGTAATCACCCTAAAAATATATAAGCAACATAATCACCCTAAAAATCATCTAAACAACCATAAACAACGTCAAAACACACAAAATTTCAAACCTATTTGACAACTTTATTACCTTTTTTTCTCCTATAATATCAACCAAAATCATCAAAATAACAAAGAAACTTACCCGTGTTCGGATTCCGGTTGTCGAGCGACGGTGGTATGGTGGCTGATTACGGTGGTCGCCGGCTGCTGGACTGTTGTCGCTGGGTGATGTTGTTCGTTGGCAGTGCAGGGACGCAAGAGAGAGAGAGAGAGCGGGAGAGAATTTCTAAAGGTTTTGGCTTTAATTATTTTATTATAGTTTGAAATATTGTTAGGTTTAGTTAATGGGCTAAGACTTAGTGGGCTAGCTAGCTAGGAATTATAAGTTGGTAAAGGTATGAGTATTTGGGTTTAGTTAGTTAGGTATTAAAAGTTATATAATTTAGGTAGTATTTTTTTTTTTTAAATAAGAGTTTACTAAAAAAATTTAAAATATAAATTGATAACACTTTTTACCTAAGGGGTGCGGACTAAAAATTCCAAGGGGTGCGGACAGGATTCTCGACGGAACTTAGCACTAATTTTTTTTTTCCCCAGGGGTGCGCCCGCCCACCTTGGGCTGACCTTGGGTCCGCCCCTGGGCAACATGCATGGTGCTACGCCACAGGAGGAGGTAATTACGAGGGGTGAGTTTGATGTTAATCATGTGTAGAAGGGTGAGTTTGCATACCCAAAAGATTGTGATGCCTAAAACTAAAATATATAGATAGATAGCAAATTTACACTTTACACACATCAAGAATTAAAGAATACAAAATAATGAAATGAAGATAATCTAGTTTAACAGAAACACTTTTCTCGTTGATTGTGTGTCAGAAGGAACTATGTTTACAAATGACTTTCTCATGAGAGGCTTTGATGGTGTGAGGGGGGGACCTCCGCACAATGCCCGTGATTTCGAGGGGCATGCGATTTAAAAAAAAAATCGATACGTATATGTTATTTTTTTTAAATAGTAAACTCATACCATTTCCAATATAGGCTCATTTACAAATAATTTTTTATAGTTTAGAATTTAGCCCACTTGGGATTAGGTTTATTGAGCCCAATACTAATTTGATTTTTTTTTTTTAATAATAACAAAACATAACGGAATGACACATTTTTTCAATCTCGAACAGGGTATATGAATTCTCAGAGACGCCTCTGGACTTCCTCATGTTGAATGCTAGTTAGTTGGAACTTTATTTCCTATCGGTCCTTTAAGTTACCCTTTTTGCAATAGTATTTGATTTCCTTGAATTTTTCTCTTAGCGTTGCAAAAGTTTGGTTGATTACTTGATTAAAAGGGTTGTATATGATTTGTTTTCACATAATGTAAAACACTTTCAACTCTCTGATTTGAGTGCTCTTTTGATAATTGTAGTTAGTAGAAGGTTTGTATACGAGTTTGACAGTTTACCTACTCACTTTGCATGTCATTTTCTTTAGCTCAAGATGATGACAAATACTAGTTCGAATATGTGTATGGTAAAAAAATAAAGTATCAAATATATCTATAGCTGTGAATTACAGTTAAATAAGCCTAGGGATAGCTGTGAATGTTTTTTAAAAATTAATTGTCAAGAATGGGATTCGAACCCATGCCCTTTCGGACCAGTACCTGAAACTGGCGCCTTAGACCAACTCGGCCATCTTGACGTTTTGTTTTATGAGTAGTCAATTAAATATTTAATAATACGGGTCATTTGTTGTAACGACAAAGGTAGGCAACAATTGTTCCACTATGATCCAATTTTGTTGATGGATATGATATCATCATGCATTATCCAAAAGGCCAAAATCATGTCTATTATTTGTTACCAAATACATCATCTTTGAGTAATTATATAATTTGCTAAAGAAGAAAACAAGTACAACTATTTCTTCAGTTATTTAGTGTCTAAATCCACAAATTTATAATTTATAAATATTATTTATATTATAAAGGAATCCAATCTAATCTAAATTCTAATAAAGGACTCCAATTAATGCCACATGGCAACCTCTCCTCCGCCCTCAATTTTTTTATTTAAATTATATAATAAAAATACATATAAAACTATTATGCGATTAACTTAAATTATCAGATAAAGGTAGTTTCAATTTCTTCTTATTTATTTATGATTCATCCATTATGCTAAATCAACACACGAATTTATATAAATTAATAATATTATAAAACCATTAGTTGCTATGAATAATATAAAATATTGTGAGTAATAAAATATGTGAATGATAAATCAACTTAATATAAATTATTTATAATCTATTATTATATGATATTAGATTTTCTTAGAATACATATCGTATCATCTCTTAAATTTAATTAAAATTGTTTTTTATTACTTTTTTAAATAAGGGTAATATAAAAAAATTGTAAAATATAAAATTACATTTATTCAACCCATGTAATAAACGAGATTTTTTAATATATATTGTTTTATTATTTGATATATAAAATTACATTTATTCAACCCGTGTAATAAACGAGATTTTTAAAGATATATATTTTTATATTATTTGGTATATAAAATTACATTTATTCAACCCGTGTAATACACGGGGTTCTAACCTAGTTTTCAAAATATAAAAGCATCAAGAAAAATACTATTTATTTTTATTCTATTTTTTTCATCAAGAAAAACCACTTTGATTTCATTCAATTCAACCTATCCCATATCGATTGGAGGAAGTATTTTAATTGTTTCTATATAAGACTTGACTTGACTTAACATCTGTTTACTTTGAACATTCTTTTTTTTTTTCTTTTTAATGACAAATGAATATTATATAAACCTAATCATTTGGACAAGCCCATTGGCAAAAGGCTGCTCACATACAAATACAACGCTTGTGATCAGACCCACCCACCATTTCAAGGGAAAACTATCGCCTGAAGGCTCCTGTGGTAAAACCACTAACCCACCTTGAAAAAAAATGCACTAAGGGGGGGAGGGGTGGTTCACTAGTGATAGATTCTAGTGATGGGAGCACCCAATCAAATCATGCCATGTAAGCACCCAATATTCTATCACTAGTGATAGAAATGTAGGAGGGGTGGTATCACTAGTGATGGGATTCCAATGTACAAGTATTAATGCACAATGTACAAGATACACATTCATCCCCTTACATGTTCAACGCGTTATACCCATCACTCGTTACACTTCATCACTCGTTATATTAGGGGAGGCGGCGGTGTTCCACGAGTGATAGGAATGTATCACGGTAGATAACGACTCCACCCCGTCCCCTCTAAGTGGGACTCCAACCCATGACCTCTACATTACAAGGTCATGGGGTTGCCTCCTCTCAAACCAATTGATCTGGGACTCATTAACCTTCCAATGTGGAGGTCATGGGTTGAAGTCTACTTAGTGCAATTTTCTCTAGGTGGGTCACGGGTTATACAACAGTGAGCTTTCGAGTAGTGGGTTACCCCTGGAATGGTGGGTGAACCTGATCACCGGCGATGTATATGTTCGCATAGCGTGATTTTATCACATATTCGAAATTTAGGTTAGAACAAGTCGAGAGCGATGATTTATCACATATGGCTATGGCGATCAATAGCAAGAAGATAAGATATGTTTGTAATCGTCCAATATACATAGTCCCTTGTACTTACCACAATTTATGAGTACCGCCCGAAACATGGATCAATTAAACTCACATTTCTCGTTTATTCGTTTCTAATGTTCTAGATTCCATGGGAGGTTCAGCAACGTGGAAAATCCCGACAACGAGCTTTCATAATCGGAATTCATCGAAGTGGCCCTTGTGGACTACAAACATGCATATGAGGAGGACTTCAAGCACATTTCGGCGTAGCAAATTCTTAGGATGCATGTTTAGGTTTTAGGTTTTATTTATGTGGTGTTTATTTTTAGGTTTTATTTTATGCGATGTTTAAGGTTTATGTTCTAGTTTTGTGGAATGTTTAAGGTTTATGTTTTATTTTTTATGAAACGCTTAAGTTTATGCTTTATTTTTATACGGTTTTTATTTGACTTAATTTAAATTAAAAAAAAAAATAGTTTATGAATGGGTAGGCGCTTAATGTCCTCTCCTCCTCTTCGCATACAACAACAATTGAAGAGTATTCAGCATACAACATGTTTTTAGAAAACCATTAATAACAAGTTAAACTTGACACATTAGCTATATAGTGTTAGGGTAAAATGAAAACTTATACAAGTTTTGAGAACTTAAAGAACTTGGCCTTACGAAAGGTTTTATAAAAAAAATACCAAAAATCCTAAAAAAATCAACTTTTCCCAAAAAAAAACTAGTTTTTTTTTTTCATTTAGGGGCAGCCTTAAATGCTGTAAAAAGTGATGTCATACTTACGTCATCAGTTTTTTACAGCTGCTGTAAGGTGCCGAAAAACACCACTTTGAAAAAAAAATTAATTTTTTCACGACGGTCTTTTATAACATTTTAATCTAGATGTCTGAAAAAAATAGGGACAAAACTCGCACAGAAAAACTGAGTTCTCAAAATTCTCACAACTCATAAGAATTTTCCCTTGATCCTGATGCCAACTATATATGTGTATAACAACAAATAAAAACTTAATACTTTTTTACCCTTCAGAAAAAATAATTTTTGCCGTTGAGAGAAAAATACATTTTTACCCTTTAGAGAAAATCACAAAAAAATATATTTTTACCCTTTAAGAGAAAAAAAAAAACATTTTTACCCTTTAGTGAAAATCACAAAATAGGTAAGCAAAGACATCTTTTTTTTTTTTTTTTTTTTTTTTACCGTTCAAAAAAAAAAAAAAGATGTCATGACGCTGACTGACGCTACACCCAAATTAAAGTGCATCCCCAAATTTCTTCAGCAATTTCACTTCTCACCCTTCTCAACCTCCTCTAGGGTTTCTGTTTCTCCTCATCCCAAATCTAATCAATCTTTCTTCAGTCTTCTCACCATAAGAATCAACCCTTTTGGTCTCATCATCACCAGACATGCACCACAACCAAAACCCACATCGAAATCACACCTTTATACCAACCCTAATCCCCATATAACCTTTAGATGCACAATCATCATGGATCCGAATGCTGTGGTGTTGGAAATCAGTTCCGATGAAGAGGGTGCGTGGGATGATCATGTGGATAAAGGCATCATTAACGGCACCGAAGATTATAACTGGATAGCGGATATTCTTGACGAGGTTAATCGAGATGATTGCCGGTACGATGATGGAGGCGATGATTCCGATGAAGTGGTCTTGGTTGGTGAAGTTTTGCCCAAGAAACCTAGGAAGAAATTGGCGGTAAAGTCGTCTGCTTTAGTTGAGTTTGATGATGACTGTGTGGTTCTTGATCATGACCCGGATAAGCCTCCGGAGGCCCGAAAGGATGACCTGACTGATCGGGTTGAGGCCGATGAGGATGATGATGATGATGATATTGTTGTTGTTAGCGAAAAGGGGCAGGTTTGAGTTTTATTTTATCCACATTTGTGTAATTTTTGTAGATTATTATAAAAATTGTATGTAGGCTTTTGGGTTGAACATTTAAAAATTGTATGTGCACTAATTTTAACGTTATTTTACTATTTTCGTGAAACTAACGTTAAAATAGGGGATGGTGGTGGCGTTGATAGCCCAAAGACAAGGAGGTACATGCACTGATCGGCGTTTGTCTCAATTGTTGAGTGTTATGTGCCTTATGTCCAAGGCTTGATGCAAAACTACAATCGAGCCGGGCCTTGTTGGAAGCAACCTCTCTATTCCTACAGGGTAGGGGGTAAGGCTGTCTACATCTCACCCTCCTCAGACCCTACTTTAGCTTTGCTATTGGTGGGATATACTGAGTATGATGATGATGATGATGATTTAAAGATAACATAGATGATAATAATAGAATGATCAATGATGCTAAGGTCATATGGGTTTGGCGTCACATCGTCGTACCGCCCGTATGATTTGGCTTCATATGATTATTTTTTGCCGTGTCATACACGGCCCATATTGCCGTTTTTTGCCGTTTTTTGCAAGTATGACACGTTAGTGGAGTCTGAACAGTGTGTTAGCGGTGTTTGTTTAGCTTTTTGCTAATAATGTGTTGTTTGTGTTGCAGGTGGCATGTCGAGATTATCCCCATTCAAGACACCTTTGTATCAAATTTCCCTTCTCCTCTACACCAAAACAAACTCACTGTGATCAGGTAATTACATAATTAACTTAATTGTTCTTTCTAATCAGTAACAAACGCTTTCTAGATTAGTATTATAGTATAATCTTGTTTTGATTTATACCAATTTCTGTAAATTACAGTGCTACTGCTATGTTTGTGATTCACTCGCTCCATGTATCTTTTGGGGCAATGGCAGTGGCGGTATTGATCATTGTCTTGCCACTGATAAAAGTGACTTCTGGAAAGTCGAGCGACAAAATTCCAAAAATGTTGGTAAAGATACCGGTGTTCCACCTTTGAACCCGGTCCCGGTTCCTCAAACTCTTTCCATCGACCACAATCAGACCCTGGTGCCAAATTCTATTCGGGCTTGCCCTGTAACATCTAGTTATGTAGTTCCGAACATTGTTAACCAGGATCGAAGCTCGTTTTTATCAGCTAGGAACAAGTATCAACCCGGTTTAGTCTCCCAACAGTTGACCCGAGCAAGTAGCTGCACCATCCCAGGAAGTAGGGTGCACCATAGTTATGACCTAGCTACCCCGCTTCACAGGCCCGTATTCAAACGAACGGCTTCGGATGTGTTTGCTCCAACAGCAAACCGATATTCATATAGCTCATATTATAGAGGGAATTCCAGAAACCATTTTACGCCTGCTTCACAGCCAAACATCGTCAACACTCCTGTTACATTTTCTCCAAGGTCAAACACCCCGTTTGACTTACTGCCAAATTTCCAACCAAGTATGGACCCATGTGTTGAGCCCCCGGTTTTGTTTCAACCCAACCCAATTCCGTTATCTTCTCAAGCTCAAGGGAATTCTTCTCTACCACAATATACAGTTCCTTCTGAAGCTTCACGGCAAGAAAGTCAACGGTCAACAGTTGACCCGAAGTTTTTTCAAGGAATTAGTTGGCCTCAAAGTCAGATAAACCAGCAACAGCAACCGCAACCTGGTGCTCAAAGCTCGTTACTTGACGGTGTGGGTGCGGTTGGTGCGACCAACCAGCCCCCTCTTGCGAGTGGTTCTGGAGGTGCGGTTGATTATGAGTTTGATAATTGGATGTTTAACCCGCAGCCCTGTGAAGCGGGGTCTATGGGCGGTTCGGGACAGTTTGGGTTGAGTGAGTTTTCTCCTGACCCTGGCTTTATGGATTCAGGTACCATATTTGACTTTTAAGGTTTCTGGCTTTGGGTATATATTATATGTGTTTCTAAGATGCACTGCTGCCTTCTGCTTAGGCTAGCAGAGAGTGAATTGGTGCATCTTATTGTGGTTTATTATTTAGATGCATAAAACTTTTAAGTGAAGAGAATGTGTACGAGGTATTTTATCTTCAAGTATGATTCTGAATCTTTATTTATCAGCAAATGAAATGTTAAAATCTTATTTGAAATGTGATTGTTCATTAGATGTATTGTACAGCCCATTACACGCAGGATAGTCTAGTGTTGGGACCAGTGGTCTGTTCGTTAACATGTTTATAATGATCGATCGAGACCAGCTTGAGATCATGCCTTAAACTGAGACCCAAGACGGCAAGACCTGTATCCTGTTTTTGAGGCCAGGAATGGACTGATACTTTATCAAAGTCTGGTCGGGATCAAGTCTTGCGTTAGGCCGAATACAACTTGGGTTTGCTTTTTTTATTAGATTGTAAATTATTATTATTTCAATCTCATACTTTCTTCATGTTCAATAAAGTTAACTAGGTTTTAATGCAGCGCGCCGCGTTGCGGCGCGACAAAACTAAGTCATTGTAAAACTATTTATTGCGACTAAATACTTGGTTGTTATTAAAGCTGTGCTATTTAGTGTCTTATTTTTAAGTTGACAAGTGAAGTTTTCATACAACAGAGCCGTTGGTAGCAAGCGAGTTAGTAACTCCTGGCGATGGCGACTATTGCGATGTCTAAGCATCCACTAACCCAACAGATAAGGAATAAGAATTGTATAAATACAATCAGAAAAACGTGTGAAAGAGGAGAAAAAGGAAGATGACTTGAAGTTATGTAAGCATAAAATGGAAAAAAAAAAAAAAAAAAGACCCCATGATTTGAACTTGAGTCTCTTTAAAACACATACAACCACAAAACCACTCCACCATTATGAATAATCTACCTAACTTTGAAGAAAATGGATACATATACACACTTAAAAAGGGTATAGGGGAAAAAAGCCAACAAAAGATGACTTGAAGTTATGTATATTTACTATTTATGACAACCAATAAGGAAAGTTTACTATTCATTATGATGTGACAACTACTATTCATTAGCTTTGTTTTTTAACATATAGGATAATTTTAAATTATTAACAAAAAAAATAAGAGTTGGAACATGGAGCCGGGATACTGTTATCTAAGTGAGGCAATCGTCTCAGGTTGGCCATAGTAGACAGATGACGGGTTAAAATTGTTAAACGTGGACACTTCTCAGTAAATTTATGTGTCGACCATAATCCGAATGCACTTAAAAGATAAATCAAGCAATAGGTTGAGAAGTTGTCGCAGGTTGTATACGGTGTATAATAAAATCTTAAGCAATTTAGAAGAGCCATAAATGGGAAGACGAATTGTGAATAGGCTGTATAATTAAATGTTGTGCAATATAATGAACCCCAAAATGGAAAACAAGTCAGTATAATCTATACAAAGGCTAAACTAGTTTTATAGGATACGGTTGATAGATTAATCTGTTTAGTTATCATTCAACCCGGCATGATCTTTAAACTAGTTAAAACCAACCTAAGACAAAATCCAGTAAAAAATTAGACATCATCTTTTATTAATGACTGCATGTTTTAAGCCTGATCAAGACTACTCTTTGCACTGTGCATCACCATTTACAAGTACATCCTCTTGTTTTTCCTACCCCAACATGATGGCAAATACACGACCATATCCAAATTTGACAATCAAATAAAACTAGTTGCAATCTTCTAGTAGGGTGGGGGTTGAAGAACATCAAAGATGCCAACGATTAACTATTATGACTCACTTATAATGGTTTCATGTACTAAACTTGTAGAACCGGTCAATTTGGGTCTACAAAGATTATACAAGTCACAGAATGAGCCATCATTGTTAACCTAAAACAGGTTTAGATAAGCGCACTACCCACCAGTCCATTGTGTTGTAAACTCCTACTGGCCACTTGTTGCTACAGTCATCAGCAAAGATTATACTAGCCACCACTACCGCATCAACCACCTCCACTACCGCCTCCATCACCACTCGATATTGCCGGCAAACAACTTTTGATTACATTTTTTATAATAACGCATTTTAGGGGTCGAAATACATTTTGAACTAACCAAATTGATATTATTTTAATACGGCCCATTTTGACCCAACCTCAAGTAGGCTCGAAATCAGTTTGGCCCTTAACATGTTTAGACCAGTTACCGACCTGCTGTTACAACTTACGAGGCTTAGTTAAAAGCAAATAAACAAGTGGCTCGGTCATAGTTCATTACTTAAAATCATCATCCTTCACACAGCCACCACAAGCGGAAAGAAAACCAAAGGTAGAATAGATAAGAGAGACATTCACTTTATATTTTCCTACAAAACCACTTAACACCGATTGGGCTTCTTTGTTTCAAACCTTAAGCACGCAACGCAGACAATCCCCTCCATGCAACAAATCAAAAGCCTTGTTGATCTCCTCCAGTGTCAAATTGTGAGTTATGTACTCATCAATCTTGATTTCCTGCAAACAAATCACCATGTCGCATTTTCAATCCATAATTTATCAACCACCTATCAGTTGAAGTGGGCTATAATTTACCTTATTCATATACTTATCAACAAGCTGAGGCACTTGTGAACGGCTCTTAAAACCACCAAAAGCAGTCCCTTTCCAAACACGACCAGTAACCAGTTGAAATGGGCGGGTTGCTATCTCTTGACCTGATGCTGCAACACCCACTATAACCGATGTTCCCCACCCCTGTGTTTATTCAACTTAGTTTTATATTCATAGAAATCTTAATGTATGACATGCTTATCACATATAATTAAAATTGAGCATGTTACCTTGTGACAGCACTCCAAAGCAGCCCTCATAATGGAAACATTACCTATACACTCAAAACTATAATCGACACCTCCATCTGTCATATCAACAAGAACCTGTTGGATCGGTTTGTCGTGGTCTTTTGGATTCACAAACTCATTCACACCAAAGTCTTTTGCTGCAATTCATAATTGATAAAAGAAAATGTTATTAAGCCTACCATTTGTTTTATCATGTGCCATAAAAAAAGAGAAAAAATGTAACTAATGCATGCCTCGATCAAACTTTCTGTTGTCAATATCTATCCCAATTATACGTGCAGCACCTGCTGCTTTCGCACCCTCAGCTACCTATCAAATGGTTTTCGAGTTTATACAGTTAAAAAAAAACATCCGTATTTATGATAAGTAAAAGATAAATCATCTTTATATACAAACTTACTGCAAGACCAACAGTTCCAAGACCGAAAATAGCAACATTTGATCCCGCTTCAACTTTTGCTGTGTTCCAAACCGCACCAAGACCTGAAGACAACATACTTTAATAAAATTAGAACCACACAACTGGCTTTCGAATATAACAATATGCTGAAGTGAAGAAAAATATACCAGTAGGGACACCACAGCCAAGAAGGCAAACTTTCTCCAAAGGAGCTTTGGGATCAATCTTGGCGACACTTACATCATGCACAACAGTGTATTGACTAAAAGTAGAGGTTCCCATGAAATGATAAATCGGAGTTCCCCTGACTGAAAAACGACTCTTTTTATCATTCATCATGACACCAACTCCCGTGGCTCCCCTAATTTTGCCACACAGGTTGGTCTTCCCCGACTTGCAAAACTTGCATTCCTTGCATTCGGCTTGATAACATGGTATCACATGATCCCCAGGTTTAACTTCGGTCACCCCTTCACCAACACTCTCAACAATCCTGACATTATTACATCATACAGTAATTTCAGCTTACGCCCTTGAAACAGTAACAAAAAGGAAAACAGAGTTATAGTTGGATGAAAGCAGATACATACCCAGCAGCCTCATGACCAAGAATACATGGAAACAGACCCTCAGGATCCTGCAGGGTAGAAATATTAAGTCAATAGGTCAAAGCATAACATTCACATGATGATATATGAGTATAATGTTCCAACTTAGAGGTGAGATCGGAACGAACCATTACCGTAACACAAATTACCAAAACCGGATACTGTATAGATGATGACCAGTAGGTACCGGTATCGTCGAAACACTGAAAATATACTCGTACCAAAATAGCCGAAAACAAATACTGGTACCGTTCCGTTGGTAATCGGTACTAGTATGATAAAGTACCGGTCTGGCATCCAGAAGGTACTGGTATTCGGTCAAAAAATCTCATCTCTATTCAACTCTTGACAATAATCCAAATCCCAAAAAAAAAATTAAATCCCCAAAACGTAGTTCATCGAGAAGGTACTGGTATTTTATCACAGATCTGAACAAATTTACCAAAGATCTATCCAATCATATAACAATCAATGGATTTCGAAATAGCAGTTCTACCATTTCATTTCCGAAAAAAAAAAAACTAGTATAATCACCAAAACGTAGGGCTCATCGATGCTACTAGGGTTTTAAGGAGAACAATCCGTAAAGTAAACGAAACATGATGAGAATACCTTGCCACTCCAAGTGTAAGCATCAGTATGGCAAAGTGCAGTGAAGAGAATCTGAACTCGAACTTCACCGGCTTGAGGCGGCGCAACCTCCACATCTTCAATGACTAGCGGCTTGTTAGGCTCATACGCCACCGCAGCTGCATCGGAAATTACAATCGGATTAAACTTAAATACATGGAGACTAGAGATGCAGATTCAAATGAATCTGATTGAGTAATACCTTTACAGGTGATGACCTTTCCTTGAGTAGCCATGGCCGACTGATCGACACTGTTGGCGGTGTTACAGAGAGAGAGAGAGAAAAGGGTATGGAATGTGAGGCTGATACCAAAGCCCACGTTTATTGACCTTCGATTATTAATCTGATACGAATAACTCCAAAATGTGCCCAGAGGCCCCAGACCTAAGAAAAATCTGGATCCGATTCAGAATCCGAATAACTCCAGTAAGCCCAAAGGTAACAAAATGTGTGGGCTTTAGACCCACCATGGTGGTGCTTCGTTTACGTAATTTCTAATTTTCATTTTCGTTGACACGATTGATTTTCGCTATTCTTTTGGAACGGCAAATTTTTTGTGTTAGGCCATCGTACTCTTCAAATTATAGAGTTTCGTTGTCCCACTCCGACCAGACTATTTTATCTTAACCAGACGTACGCTGGCTTCGGAGTTTGGCTTGGGGCTTCCCCCGGGAAACCATACCGTTGGCTGCCACTTGACAACCGTTGTGTCACCACAAGAGCAGAACTCTCTAGCGTAACACACGATGGGACGAAAACCCGAGTGGGCTCGGGATTCGAACTAACAACCTCGCACAAGGCCTAGCTCAAATCTTTCGTTGCCTTAATCCACTAAAAATGACACAAGTGGGGATCAAACTTGGGTCTCCACCGGAGAATCCAAACCTCTTACCACTAGGCCACAATTGATGGATACGATTGATTTTCACTTGATTTTGCTATCACAAAAGCCAACATTTAAAAAAATGTGACTTGCTTTATAAAAATCTAATATATAAATCCCGTTGGAGTTTGGCGTGGCTTAGGTGTGGGGAAGGGGCTTGGAGAAGAAGACCCGCGTGGGGGAAAAGGTGATGGTGACATGGTTGGTTGTGGTTAGACATGGAAACTAGCCGTTGAACGGCTAGTTTATTTTAAAATATAAATTCCTAAAAATATCTAAATACGCAAGATGAGGTTCCCGTGGGGCAAGCATGAAGAGGCAAATTTGTTGCGCTGCATATGAAATGTCCGGTCTTGTAAAAGTAAGGTATTGTAACGCACCAGAAAGACTGCGGTGTAAAGGCCCATCAGCTAGTGGTGCACCAGCCGAAGCACTTAGTTTAGAATGTGTATCGGCAGGTATGTTGCATGGTTTGCAATTGTCCATTTTCGCCCTACTCAAAATGTAGTGAATGTAGGCGCGCTAGGAGAGAAAAAGACCTCCATAGATGGGTAACTTCAATGCCCAAGAGATGATATAACCTGCCAAGATCAGTTATAGAGAATTCCCGAGACATAGCTGATATAAAATGATGTAGCAGACGATCGTTAGATGTAGTGAGGACGATATCGTCCACATATAAAAGAAGGTAAGCCATGTCATTGCCCTATTTATAAATAAACAAGGAGCTATCAGATGTGGATGTCCGAAATCCACAGCGAATGATATATGTGGCGAACCTGTTATAACACGCCCGAGGTGCCTGTTTAAGCTCGTATAAAGATTTATTCAATATGCACACATATTTAGGAGTACACGCATCAAGAAATCCTGGTGGTTGAAACATATACACAGTTTCGTTGAGATCACCATGCAAGAATGCGTTTTTAATGTCCAACTGATGTATAGGCCAAGACCTGGACACTGCCAGGCTGAGTACAGTGCGAATGGTAGTTAGTTTAACTGCCGAACTGAAAGTCTCATCACAATCAATGCCAACCTGCTAGGACTTACCATTTACCACAAAACGGACCTTATATCTTTTTAAACGTCCATTTGCATGAAACTTGTGGCGAAACAACCACATACACCTGATAATGTGTGCACCGGGAGGCCGAGGCACAAGATCCCACGTGTTATTATCTATTAAAGCAGTGTATTTCGTTTTCATAACATCGGACCAATGTGGATCAGAATGGGCATCAATATGTGACTTGGGTAAAGGTGAGATGGTTTCAACGTTTAAGTTAAAGGGTGCCTTAGGTTTGGACGTCCCGTCACGAGACCTAGTGATCATTAGGTGTGTCGAAGTGGTAGAGCCGGTAGATACAGAAGTCGGTGGTGGGTTTGGATGAGGAGGCATATGTTATGGATTGAGTTGAGCCGGTTATGTGGATGGGGATGGGTTGAGTAGGCCGAGGTATGAGTATGGTTGTTGGGCTGCAGTGGTGGTGGTATTCGGGAATAAGTAAAGGCTGTTTGGGGCCGTGGTGTAGGCATCTGTGGTGAAGTCTGGTGGGTCGGTGCGGGAGCCGAAGGTTGTGGTGTAGAAGTAGATGGTGTCGGATGTAGGGGAGGAGTGGTGGTAGAGGGTGCGAAAGCTGGTGACGGAGTGGTGGCCATGGGTTGTTGGAAAAGTATGGGTGAGGGGTCCGACTCCAAAAAGGTGTACGCCATAGTTTGGGGTTAAAGGTTTTGGAGAGTGGAAACTCAAGTTCGTCTAAGGTGACGTGACGGGAAATGCTAACTTTGCTAGTAGATAAATCCTGGCACCGGTATCCGCGGTGATCCGTAGGGTAGTCGAGGAAGACGCATGGGGGGTGTCACACCCCAACCGATGGCGAAAACATCGGGGCGCGAAACTGAGCGAAACAGATTGTCCATGAGTATCCATAACAACTATTAATTACCTGATATTTAAAACGTCATGTCCCATACCATAACATATCTAAATAAAACAGTTATTACAAATAATTGTCTCATAAACAAATACTGATCCGACAACTCAGATTTCAAATAAGATAGTTTGTTTGTTTGTTTCTAGACTCTTTCCTAGCCTCGATTTCATCACACAGCAAACAAGGCGTCCTAACATCTTAAGCACCTGCCACATACGTTAAAGTAAAAGTCAATACACATAGTGTAAAGGTGAGCATACAAGTTTGATAATAGCATAATAGAGTTCGAAATCGTTTACGCATAACCAGCATGTATAACGTATAATGTGAAGCATGTAAGTTATCGACAAAGATCCTATCAATACCAATGACTGCGAGTTGACTGCGAATAGCGAGTGCACATCACATGTTCATCACTGCGAACACATGAAGTAATTGTCCTTAACAATCCCTGAGTAAACAGGTGCTGAGTCCAAACTATAGTACTATCGTTGCTAAGGCAGGTAGACAGCAATCTATGTGTAAACATAACAAACAAGCATTCATCGAGTCACGTATAACATGCGGTAGCGGTTAGCGTTAAAGTATTGCGTAGTGTGTTCGATGTGATTTTAGAATAAGTAGCGTATGTAACACCCAAAAGTGCATAAAGCAAAAAGAGATCGAGTATACTCACAGCGGTAGAGTTAATGGATTGAAGGGAGCGCTAGAGCGGAATTAGCATGAACAGTTAACGATAGCATAAGCGAAAGTCAGCGCGTAAAACGGTGCTTGAGTACCAAGGATCGGATGGCAATCCGATCGGATGGCAATCCGATTGGATGGCCATTCGATTGGATTGTCACCTCGTTTGGTGAGGATGTGTTTGTGCATAATGGTTTGCCTTTTGAAGTTTTCGTTGTAGTATTTTGAAAATGGAGAAGTATCTCTACCTTTCAGGTCGGTCACTCGAGCGGTCGTTCGATCGGACAACAATCCGATTGGCGAGACTTCTCAGTTTGAGAACAAGTTCACAGCAGGACGGTCACTCGATCGGATGGCTATCCGATCGGGTGGCAATCTGTACGTACTGAACATGTTGAAAATTGTTTAAGTATCCAAGTCCCAAACGTCACATGGTCGGACGGTCACTCGATCAGATGGTAATCCGATCGGGTGGTAATCCGTTTCAACGTTCAGATCCTTTGAATAGTTTGAAAAATAGTTTAAGTATGGAACCAAGTGCAACCAGATCGGATGGTCGGTCGATCAGATGGCAATTCGATCGGACGACAATCCGTCCCAACGGTCAGATCGTCTTTAACACTTGATTTCTTTTGAAGTTTTGTAGCTTTGACCGAGACGTTTTGATATCTTGCTTGAACAACAGAACCCTTACCTCGGCCCAAGTGACCCGACCGAACAGGAATCACCCTAGTCCGACCGGTTCACGGTTCGAGTCGGTGGTTCAAGTTCAAACCCGAAATCAATATCTCTCCCGGATAGAATTCAGATCTGGAACTAATGCATCACTAAGAATGAGTAGAAGATCAGAACAAGCTCCGATTCTATCAGGTTTGAGTGCATTTAGTGTAAAAGAGTTGAAAGAAAGTTGGAAAACCTTCTCTCAATCCTTTTATCCATGAACTCGTGTAGATCTGAGTGAAATCGTTGATAAATGTTGTGGAAATCCTTCAGATCTAAGTTGTTCTTGGTGGAATGAAGCCAAACATTGAAGTTCATAAGAACTCCATGATGACATCACCCTAGAACACCTCAAATCCGGTGATTTCACGGTTAAAAGTTAAGATTCAAAAGATAGAAAGGTGTAGGAGTGCATGTAGATCAAGAAAGTACAAGATTTAGGTTGAAAACTTACAAGAATCGAGAGAAAGGGTGGCTGGAGCGAGCTGAGTCGAGTAAGAGTTGTCACATCAAATGATGTGACATATGAGGGGTATTTATAGGGTTTCCTAAAAAGGAAAGTGAGAATAAGGCTGGTCGATCGGGTGGCAGTCCGATCGGGTGGCAACTCGATCGGATGGCCACTCGGTCGGTTGGCCACTCGATCCATTGTCCGGCGCGATGAGTTTCGTCGTTTCGATTCGAGTGTTGAGTGTGGCGATGCGATTCGAGTGAGCGATGCGATAGAATTACCCATTCAATTACTTTTAATCCCAACTACTATATCTAATATACAATCACTATAATTGACTTGTGTTTAGCGTTCTCGATTCGATTGTGATGCGATTGGTTTGTGATTGCGATTAACACCTCATCACAAATATAACATGCAAAAGTAACACAAAAATAGCACACACACGTAAAACAATATCCAGAACACATAATTCGAGTTGCGAATGCGATAGCGATAAGCGATAAATCGATTAAACATGCGATTAATAGCGATTAAACCTCGATTATTAACAAGTACTCCACATAATACAACTAACGCGATAACATAAATAGATTATCTACAAGTCAAAGAAGTCAAAACAGGAGTTGAGCAAGGAGTGACAGATCACAATTAGCAATCTTGTATTCCTTTGACTTCAATCTTGATGTCACACCCCGAATTTCCACGTATTACCGGTGGGCCCGGTGGGGAGTATCGTGACGTAGTTGATATCATCATAGTCAAACAACACAATTTAAATGCACAACGGAAGCAAAAGATGAATCACATTACAAACCGAATAAAAAGTAATATCAAAGTATTACAAACGGACTGTAAAGATCCACAAGCGGATCAAATAAAAAGAAAACTTCGTTCAACAGATTTAAAGGCATCTGAGCTTGCAAGACTCTTTATTTGTGCTAGGAGAGGCCAGCCTATTCCAATTAGTACCTGCACTTAGCCTTTTTGGGAAAATACGTCAGTTTACACTGGTAAATACAATTAACTGACTCATTTTGAAAATGTTTAAGAAAATTGATTTGAATGCACATGGCACAAAACTTTTTATAACTTGGGATAATTATTTATATATAAACTTGTAAAAGAATTACATGTTTCTTATACGTTCAGTAGCCCGGGTTGACACCGGGTTAAAGATTAATACACACCACATGATATAGTCCCGCGGCGAGTTATTCTCGAAACCGGCGGTTATACCTTTTTATTTATTTATGCACAGGCGGGTGTATGCCTACATCCCGTGCTTAGGTCGTGGCCATTTCTATGAATGATGCCAAGGATATCCGGGACATGGTCATTAACCCCCCAAAAGGATTTAAGCAAACAAAACAATTTAAACGGGACATTTCAATAAATTAACCTTCATACAATTAAAAATTCAATGCCCGACCAAGCGGTATTTTATATACCGTACCCCAAGCCCGTATAAGGGAAAATAAGTTAAAAGTATTTACCTGAGCAAGTATACTTCACAAACAGCAAGTGCAAGTAGCTTTTACTGGGGCTCCTAATCTAGAACGAAAGTTTTTAATAATCTATTAGATTCCTAACGGGTCTTCAATTAAGCCTAGACTTAGACCGGTTAGTTTTAAGAGAAGGTACGGTTCAACGCACGATTAAGGGAAGACCGGAACAGAATGTGATTTAGACCCGACAAGTTTGAAGACTTGTATAATATGGGTAAACTAAACACATTCTGGATTTTGAGACAAAAATGATAAGGTTTGACCCGTTTCGGCTAATTTATGCAAACTAGTTACATAAACCGCACCGAACGCGAATAATGCTTAACGGGTAACGAAATGATTCATGAACAGGTTTCCTAAGTTAATATGCCTTAAATATGTTGTGATATCAGTAGGATACCTTCCATTATGCCCAAAATGGATTTAAACTCAAATTATGCCCCGTAGGGGTATTTTGGTCATTTTAAGGTTATAAAGAGTTTAAATACTAAACTGAGTTTCAGGTACGATATAATTAGTAAAAATATTATTTTTATAAGTCATAACAGTAGGGTATGGTATATATGTGAAATTTACCTTTTATAACCAAACTATGCACCGTAGGGGCATTTTGGTAATTTCACATAAGCTTAAAAGGTCAAAACTGGAAATCTGAGTTTAAAACTTTTGCTTACTGTTAGAATATAAAAATTTACTAAAAATATCAGTAGGTGTCAAGTCTTATATATTTAAAATAGTTTTAATACATACTATTCGTTTAAAACGCGTAAAAAGGCGATTTTAAGCGATTTCCAGGTTTTATAAGAAAAGTTGATATTTTTATTATTCCAGAAGACTCAAAATATTTTATTTATTATATAAAATCATTAGAAAAAGGTTTTGTATCAAAATATTATGTAAAACTCTTTTTATAGGCCAAAAGGGCAAAACCGACAATTACCGAATCAAAGGTATAACTCTATGTTATGCTCAGCCTAAAAATAAATAAAAATCTTCAAAAATCCTAAAATATTATATTACATCAGTGGGTAAAAATTTTGGTATAAAAATTGGGTTTAGATAGGCTATATGCTAATTACGTCGTTTAATTAATAAAAAGCTTTCTAATTACGCTATTGAGCATAACTCTTAATCTAGACCTCCAACTGATGTAAAAATTTAGGGACATGTTTATAAATCAGTAATAAAGATTATTGTCCTCTCACATTTTCAAAATTCTTGTTTTAAGGTCAAATGGGCATTATGGTCAACATTTAGGCATATAACGGAAACACGCATGTGAATCGGATAACTAATGAACCAAGTTGTATAATCACAGAGGGTTATACTAACATGTAACCTAGTCCTATTAAAGCTCTAAGGCATTTCTAAAACATGCTACATTGGGTCAGAACTGAAAGTCAAAGCAAAAGTCTAATTATGCGACTTTCGGTTCCGAACCGAGCCTATACTGAAAATTGTCGGGTTGAACATGTTTAGACATGTTCTTACATTAATTACCAAGTTATATTAGTGATAAACAGGTTGCATAGCTTCTACATTGTTAATTATGCATTTATTTGAAAAATTGCTTTCTGTTGAATTTTTCTAATCAAGTTTGACCCGACAATTGACCTAGTTAGAGTGTGAATTAGAGGGTGCCCTTTTGAGAGTTTATTACCCACATAATTACCAACTCATAGGTACTTTCAATTCGAGATTTGACTGGACAAATTTTAATTAATCACAAAGTCAAACTCTAATTACGACGGTTTGACTTTAGGCTAATTAACTAAGTAAAACTGAATTAAAGAAGGTTAAGGACACTTACTGAGGTCCTATGCACGACTAATGACTTCTAGGAAGTGCACTTGAGCTCCAAAAATCTCCAGGAATGAAGTTGTGAGAGTTTCAAGTGAGGTGCTCAATTATTGCAACAATGGGTTTCTTATATATGAGTTTTCATGCAACAAGATGGTGCCATGCAAGTCTACAGGTGTTATAAGATCAGTACAAGTGCACCTATTGCATGTAATACCATTGGATGAGTCCCTGGTATGCAAAACAAGCTTTTAATGTCGGTTAACAGGCCTGAACTGGCAGCTGTGCGAATTTTCTGATGCAGGCAGGCTTAGGCGGCCCGCGTAAGGACCCATAAGGACCTTACGCGGCCGGTATGAGGGCCGGGTCAGGTTACACAAGTTTCATTTATTACATTTTGGCCCCTGATCCTTTTCAAACGTGGTTTTAACTTTATTTCTTGCATTTTCAACCCTCTAACTTGACTTTTAAGGGCTCCAAGACATAACCAAACATTTTTAAGTCCTTGGTTAACTTTATGCTCTCCCAAAAAGTCATAAATTTCAACGTTGACGCTTTTAACCCCTCGTATAAGAATGTTATCATAACTTTCTCATACTTTATCGAAACCTTGTGAAATTTTTATCACTTATTCTCGTGAGCATAATTAATCGTTACAAAGCTTTGGGTTTGCTAAAAGGTCACTCAGAGGTATACTTTAAACATGTTGACACGTTTAACCCCTGTAGTTTGTAATCTCTCACTTTCTTCCACAATTAGCTTCGTATGATCCATAATTCATTCGTTTAAGGGTATAAACATCGTGTAGGGTTATTGAAAGGCATATTTATCCGTTGTTGACATTTTGAACCCTTTTATTCACATACTTTCTTTGTTTGTCAACTTTAGTCCCTTTAAAGTAATTCTTTACACGTTTAAGGCTCATGACACGTGTCGATATATTATTGGACATAAATTTACGAGGTGTTACATCCTCACCCCCTTAAAAGAAATCTCGACCTCGAGATTTACTGAAATAAATGAGGGTACTTTTCTTTCATTGTGGACTCTACCTCCCACGTATATTCGGGACCTCTACGGGCATCCCATTTTACCTTTACAATCGGCACTTGCTTCCTTAGAAGCTTCTTAACCTGTCGATCCTCGATCGACAAAGGTTTTTCAACAAACTTTAAGCTCTCATCTATGCGCACATCCTTATGCGACATGACTAGTGATTCATCAGCTAGACATTTCTTCAGATTACAGATATGGAATACATTATGAATACCACTGAGCTCTTCAGGTAAGCTTAACTTATAAGCCACTGATCCGACACATTCGATGATCTCGAATGGTCCTATGTACCTTGGGCTTAACTTGCCTTTCTTACCAAAACGCATTACCCCTTTCCAGGGTGATACCTTTAGTAGCACTTTGTCACCAACCTCAAACTTTAGCGGTTTACGCCTTTTATCTGCGTAACTTTTCTGCCTATCCCTGGCAGCTTTGAGACGATCTCGTATCTGTACAATCTTGTCTGTCGTCTCCAGGACTATATCAGGTCCTATTAGTTGGACATCTCCAACTTCTGCCCAACAAACGGGCGTTCTACACTTTCTTCCATATAGAGCTTCAAATGGTGTAGCTTGGATACTTGAGTGATAGCTATTATTGTATGAAAATTCGATCAATGGAAGATGATCATCCCAACTTCCTCCCAAGTCAATAACACAAGCTCGCAGCATATCCTTGAGTGTCTGTATAGTACGTTCACTTTGACCATCCGTCTGAGGATGATATGCAGTGCTGAAATTTAATCGAGTGCCTAGGGATTGCTGAAAGCTTTTCTAGAAATGCGATGTATACCTTGTATCCCTATCAGAGATGATAGACACTGGCACTCCGTGGAGAGATACAATCTCATCAACGTATAGCTGAGCTAACTTATCTGAGCTGTGTGTTTCCTTAATATGTAAGAAGTGGGCTGACTTAGTCAGTCTATCCACTATAACCCAAATAGTATCATTTCCTCTCTTCGTCTTTGGCAACTTGGTGATAAAATCCATAGTCACCATTTCCCACTTCCAGGTGGGAAGTTCAGGCTGTTGCTGTTGTAGCAGACCTGACGGCTTCTGGTGTTCAGCTTTAACTTGCGCGCACATCAAACATTTGGCTACATAAGTAGCTATAGACTTCTTCAATCCTATCCACCAATAATTTTCCTTCAAATCCTGGTACATCTTGTCACTTCCAGGATGAATTGAATACTTAGAACTGTGGGCTTCTTGGAGGATAACATCCCGTAGTCCTCCATAGATTGGAACCCATATTCGTCCATTTAATCTTAGGATTACTTCCTTGCCATAAGATAACTGCTCAGCAGTTACTCCCAACTTCTCATTTGGATAGTTAGCTTCTAATACGGCTTCCTTCTGAGCGGCTAACAATCTTTCATTCAAACTGTTTTTCAGTTCAATGCTCTTGGCATTGATTCTGATGGGTTTATTCCTTTCCTTTCTGCTTAAAGCATTGGCGACCACATTCGCCTTACCTGGATGGTATCGGATTTCACAATCATAGTCATTCAGCGTCTCCATCCATCGTCGTTGCCTCATGTTTAGATCCTTCTGATTGAACAAGTGTTGAAGGCTCTTGTGATCAGAATAGATCACACACTTGGTACCATACAAATAATGCCTCCAAAGTTTTAGTGCAAACACAACTGCACCCAGTTCCAAATCGTGGGTGGTATAATTCTTCTCGTGCACTTTTAATTATCGGGAAGCATAGGCAATAACTTTGCCTTTCTGCATGAGCACGCATCCCATACCAGTGTGTGATGCGTCGCAGTATACTACAAATTCTTTGATTCCATCAGGCAATGTCAACACAGGTGCATTGCTCAACTTCTGCTTAAGAATGTCAAAAGACTCTTGCTGCTTAGGACCCCAATCAAACTTGATATTCTTTCGGGTTAGTGAGGTTAGGGATGCAGCAATCCTTGAGAAGTTTTCAATAAATCGCCTATAGTATCCTGCCAAACCCAAAAAGCTACGAATT
This sequence comes from Helianthus tuberosus, assembly GCA_030545235.1. NCBI lineage: Eukaryota > Viridiplantae > Streptophyta > Magnoliopsida > Asterales > Asteraceae > Helianthus > Helianthus tuberosus. Next base: position 4,471,376 of record CM060426.1, read on the forward strand.
TCAGTGGGCGTCTTTGGCTCTTGCCAATTCATGACAGCTTCAACTTTAGCGGGATCCACCTGGATACCACGCTCACTAACCACGTGTCCAAGAAACTGGACTTCACGAAGCCAAAATTCACACTTTGAAAACTTGGCATAGAGTTCCTCTTGTTGAAGCAGTGAAAGAATACAACGAAGATGCTTCTCATGGTCAGCTTGATTCTTTGAGTAAATAAGAATATCATCGATGAAGAAGAAGACAAATTTATCCAAGTAGGGCTTGCAGACGCGATTCATGAGATCCATGAACGCTGCTGGTGCATTAGTGAGCCCAAAAGGCATCACCAAGAACTTGTAGCGACCATAGCAAGTTCTAAAAGCAGTCTTGTGCACATCTTCATCTCTAACCTTCAGCTGATGATAGCCTGACCTTAAGTCGATCTTAGAGAAGTAACTTGCCCCTTGCAATTGATCGAACAGATCGTCGATCCTAGGCAATGGATATCTATTCTTGATAGTGACTTTGTTTAGCTCACGATAATCGATGCATAGATGCATCGATCCATCCTTCTTCTTTACAAACAGAATGGCTGCTCCCCAAGGAGATGAACTAGGCCTAATAAAACATTTGGCTAACAAATCATCCAATTGTGTTCTCAGCTCTTTCATTTCTGTTGGTGCCAACCTGTAAGGTGCTCTTGCGACAGGCGCTGCTCCAGGAATGATGTCAATTCTGAATTCTACTTGCCTATCTAGTGGTAAACCAAGTAGTTCTTTAGGGAAAACTTCTGGATATTCAGAAATAACAGGGATATCTTCAATCTTGGGCTTTTGTTCATCAATGGTTACCTGTGCCATATAAATGACACAACCCTTCTTCAAACACTTAGATGCCTTGAGCATAGACACCTGCTCAGGCAATCCATACTAAGTGTCTCCCTGTATGGTAAGTGGCTCACCATACGGAGTCTTGATCACTACTTGCTTCTTGTTGCAAACGATCTGGGCTTGGTTATGAGATAACCAGTCCATGCCTATAACTATGTCAAAACCAGCTAATTTCAAACGAAGTAAGGATAACAGAAAAGAGTGGTTCCTAATGGATATAAAACATCCATCTAACACAGTTGAGGCGGTTTCTAAGGTTCCATCAGCCAATTCTACTTCATACTTCACGCTAAGGGTTTTAACAGGTAAATTCAACAACTTACAAAACTTATTGTCTACAAATGACTTATCCGCACCCGAATCGAATAACACTCTTGCATAAACGTCATTAATAAGGAAAGTACCTGTTAGCACGTTATCGTCCTTTACTGCTTCTCGTGCATCCATTCGAAAGACCCTAGCATTGGTCTTTTTCCCATCCTCAGCCTTCTTCACAAACTTCGGGCAATTGGATTTAATGTGCCCTTTCTCGTTGCAGTTGTAGCACGTTGCTTCCTTTATTTTATTGCAGTCTAAGGTCTTGTGCTCACTTGACTTACAAATCCCACAAGGCCTTGGCTGCGATTGGGATTTCGACTCGTATCTGCACCTCCCGAAATGGTGCTTCTTACAGATTTTACACTTGGGCTTATCGCTCGACTGATGACCATCCTTCTTGGTTCAAGAACTCTTTTTGTGGTCAGAATTCCCTTTGTGTATCTTATCCAAACGTCGTGAGTTATCATCCTCACGCTTCCTCTTTTCAGCATCGGTGTTTCTCAGCGACCTCTGCCTGACCGCATCCAGGGTCAGAGATAATGATATATCAGCTGCAGATCTAAAAGTAGCTGGTCTAGAGGCCTTCACACTCGCCTTAATCTCTGGGGCTAAACCCCCTATGAAACAAGCTATCCGCTTGGGTTCTGGTGTCACAAGGTAAGGAACCAATCTTGACATAGTATTGAAGCTTGTAAGGTAGGCTTGACAATCCAGGTTCTTCATAACCAAAGACAAGAAATCAGACTCAATCTTTTCAACCTCATGCTGAGGGCAGTAGTTCTCCTTAATGAGAGTAACAAACTGATCCCGTGTCAGATTGTACAATGGGATCTTCCCAATGGCTTGAATCAAGGACCTCCACCACGCTAGTGCCTCGCCTTTGAATGACTGAGATACAAACTTTACCACATCCTTATTAGCGCAACCACTGATATCTACCACAGTGTCCATCTCGTCTAACCATGACATGCAATCAACTGCTCCTTTCTCCCCGGTGAAATCCCTGGGTTTGCAGGAGACAAAGTATTTATAGGTGCAACCTTTAGCACGTGGTTCTTGATTTAGCACAACTCTCTTAGATGGAACACTCTGTTGATTTGAGGAGTGATGATCGTCATCCTTCCTTGATCCATCACATTTAGAGGGTGGCTTACTATGAGCCTCAGAGTGAGTCTTAGGTTTAGAATGGGGTACTGATAAGGTCCTGCTTCGAGTACCACTTGACTCATTAAACTGCCTATCTATGGCCTTGGTAACAGCATTATCAATCAGTGCTTGAAGTTCCGCACCAGTTACATTGATCCTGGTAGTATCATGGTTTTCCTTTGGATGACTGTTGATTTCTTCAGACTCTGCCATGTAGCTTGATTGCTACATAAAATGATGACAATGACTTCTTAGGAGTTTATAATAGATTTGTCATCTTATTAATTTACTAACCATGGTATTAAAGAACCATATTGGTTAATTTATTAAGTATTTTATTCAGGATTTTTCATTATAATAATCCTTTGTTTAAAATATTTTAATGGCAAAAAGGCCAAGTCATATGGTCAGTTTTAAATTTTTATTCATGATCTTATAGGATCAAGGTATTGAGGTTTTAATTATAATTCATTACCTCTTCTTAACAGGGGGTCGAAGACCACGACTGTCTTTTGTCTTATATGACAGTGAGTATAGCCCGTAGGCATTACATCCCTAATGGATGCTTTTAATTAGTTAAAAGGATTTGGAAGAATCCAATATAAGGATGACTTATGCGATTTTATCGAATCACATTTTTCCAGGAGTGTTAACATGTTTTCAGATGTTAACAAGAATCTGTATCTTAATAAGGATCTACCATCTTGGCCATGTCTTAATATGACACGTGGACTAGGTTTTGCCTTTAAGATTTATTTAATATATAATGGCAGATTTATTTTTAAAAGGAATGGTACTTTGTTTTTATTTTACATATTATATTCATGCATGCAATGATAATTAAAATTTAACACATTCCATAATTTAAATCAAAAGAGTACAATAATGCCCTAAACGGGACTTAACAGAAGGACATGCCCACGCAGGGGCTTAAACAGAAGAGACATGCCCACGCAGGGGCTAAACTAAAACAACATGCCCACGCAGGGGCCAACTAAAAGACAAGTCCTCGCAGGGACTGAATACGGAAACAAATGTCCACGCAGGGACTGTTTAAACATTAAAGAAATACAAATAAACAAATAAAGGATTTAATGATCCGTTTTGCTTTTCCCCTTGATTAAGTTCACCAGACCCTTCAACAATCCTCGGTTTTGCCTACGCTCTTCCCGAACTTCCCGAACTTCCTGCTGCGCCTCATTCAACCTTTGAAGAATCTCCTGATGCTGCGGTGGCGATATCACTGGCGGCTGCGGGGGCTGCGGAAACAGCGGAGGTTGAGGAGGTGGTGGTTGTTGATACCCATAAGGTGGGTACCCATAGGGTGGATATCCAGCTTGATATGGGACTCCAAAGGCCCCCTCGGGATGAAGAGTGTTGTAGTCCCATGCTGCCTGGTATGGGTCAACATTAGCATAGTTGTAGTTGATATGGACCGGCTGTTCAAAGGGGTTGTATGCCGCTGCACTGGTATATGCAGGGATTGGGTTGTTGTAACTCACTGGTGGTGGTGCGACTGGCGCAGACTCCACTTCAGAAACAGGGTTCGAAGGCCCACCCATCTGTGGGTCTTCATATAGTGGCGGATAATGACTGCCACTAGATGGTTGAGGGGAGCTGATGCGGACTCCCCCTCTCACGGACATCCGTGCGGTTGTTTTTCTATGCCTCGGTGGCTCCGGAGGCTGTTGCTGCACTGGTGGTGGTGGTGGAGTGACCGCTACAAAACGGGAATCCTCGGAGGGATCCTGCTGTGGCTGCTGCTGCTGTGGTGAGTTGTGGTACCTGGGAGTAAACACCTAGTCGATATGGTTAAACCTCGCCTCATAGCTGTCGGGACCGCTATAAGGTGATCCGAGAAAAGGTGACCCATCAGAAATCTCAATGGGGTGAGTAGGTGTGCCGGTTGGCGGTTGGGCAGGTTCCTGGTCTTCCTCCATATCCATGGAGAAGTGGTCTTCTGGTCCCAACGGGTTGTAACCCATTGGTTCATTAATCAGGTTTGCCGGGTTGAACCGACTCTGAAAATAGGGTGTCGGGTCGTTAAAGGGTGAGTTTTGAAGGGGTAAGTAAGAATGGTGTGAGTTGTGGGGCTCATTTTCTGATTGAGGCCCGTAAGAGTTTAAGTATGATGGTGAGGAGCTCAGCGAGACTGAGCGCCTTGCAGGTTCTATATGGGTCCTCCAGTTTTCTTGAGGACTTCTACTTAGGGTGTCGGATGGTGTTCGCCGGTGAGATGGCCCGGCCTCGTGATCGTTAGGGGCTACGAGTGGCCCTTTGCCTCTACCTCTGACACGAAATCTAGGTGGCATCTTATTGAACCTGTCGAAACAAATAAAAGAACAACAAAGAAATATAAAGGACATAATTAAAATATAAAAAATTTGGATTAGTCCTAAGTTATTTGTCTAGACTTGGAAGTCGATGAATGTGCAAACTGTGTCATTGAGATTAAACACAAAAGGCTAGTGTTTAATTCACTCAACGTTGGCTCTGATACCAACCTGTCACACCCCGAATTTCCACGGATTACCGGTGGGCACGGTAGGGAGTATCGTGACGTAGTTGATATCATCATAGTCAAACAACACAATTTAAATGCACAGCGGAAGCAAAAGATGATTCACATTACAAACCGAATAAAAAGTAATATCAAAGTATTACAAACGGACTATAAAGGATCAACAGACGGATCAAATAAGAATAAAACTTTGTTCAACAGATTTAAAGGCATCTGAGCTTGCAAGACTCTTTATTTATGCTAGGAGAGGCCAGCCTATTCTGACTAGTACCTGCACTTAGCCTTTTTGGGAAAATACGTCAGTATACACTGGTAAATACAATTAACTGACTCATTTTGAAAATGTTTAAGAAAATTGATTTGAATGCACATGGCACAAAACTTTTTATAACTTGGGATAATTATTTATATATAAACTTGTAAAAGAATTACATGTTTCTTATACGTTCAGTAGCCTGGGTTGACACCGGGTTAAAGATTAAAAGACACACCACATGATATAGTCCCGCGGCAAGTTATTCTCGAAACCGGCGGTTATACCTTTTTATTTATTTATGCACAGACGGGTGTATGCCTACACCCCGTGCTTAGGTCATGGCAATTTCTATGAATGATGCCAAGGATATCCGGGACATGGTCATTAACCCCCCAAAGGCTTTAAGCAAACAAAACAATTTAAACGGAACATTTCAATAAATTAACCTTCATACAATTAAAAATTCAATGCCCGACCAAGCGGTATTTTATATACCGTACCCCAAGCCCGTATAAGGGAAAATAAGTTAAAAGTATTTACCTGAGCAAGTATAATTCACAAACAGCAAGTGCTAGTAGCTTTTACTGGGGCTCCTAATCTGGAACGAAAGTTTTTAATAATCTATTAGATACCTAACGGGTCTTCAATTAAGCCTAGACTTAGACCGATTAGTTTTAAGAGAAGGTACGGTTCAACGCACGATTAAGCGAAGACCGGAACAGAATGTGATTTAGACCCGACAAGTTTAAAGACTTGTATAATATGGGTAAACTAAACACATTCTGGATTTTGAGACAAAAATGATAAGGTTTGACCCGTTTCGGCTAATTTATGCAAACTAGTTACATAAACCGCACCGAACGCGAATAATGCGTAACGGGTAACGAAATGATTCATGAACAGGTTTCCTAAGTTAATATGCCTTAAATATGTTGTGATATCAGTAGGATACCTTCCATTATGCCCAAAATTGATTTAAACTCAAATTATGCCCCGTAGGGGTATTTTGGTCATTTTAAGGTTATAAAAGTGTTTAAATGCTAAATTGAGTTTCAGGTCTGATATAATTAGTAAAAATATTTATTTTTATAAGTCATAACAGTAGGGTATGGTATATATGTGAAATTTACCTTTTATAACCAAACTATGCACCGTAGGGGCATTTTGGTAATTTCACATAAGCTTAAAAGGTCAAAACTGGAAATCTGAGTTTAAAACTTTTGCTTACTGTTAGAATATAAAAATTTACTAAAAATATCAGTTGGTGTCAAGTCTTATATGTTTAAAATGTGTAAAAAGGTGATTTTAAGCGATTTCCAGGTTTTATAAGAAAAGTTGATATTTTTATTATTCAAGAAGACTTAAAATATTTTATTTATTATATAAAATCAGTAGCAAAAGGTTTTGTATCAAAATATTATGTAAAACTCTTTTTATAGGCCAAAAGGGCAAAACCGACAATTACCGAATCAAAGGTATAACTCTATGTTATGCTCAGCCTAAAAATAAATAAAACTCTTCAAAAATCCCAAAATATTATATTACATCAGTGGGTAAAAAGTTTGGTATCAAAAATTGGGTTTAGATAGGCTATATCCTAATTACGTCGTTTAATTAATAAAAAGCTTTCTAATTACGCTATTGAGCATAACTCTTAATCTAGACCTCCAACTGATGTGAAAATTTAAGGACATGTTTATAAATCAGTAATAAGATTATTGTCCTCTCACATTTTCAAAATTCTTGTTTTAAGGTCAAATGGGCATTATGGTCAACATTTAGGCATATAACGGAAACACGCATATGAATCGGATAACTAATGAACCAAGTTGTATAATCACAGAGGGTTATACTAACATGTAACCTAGTCCTATTAAAGCTCTAAGGCATTTCTAAAACATGCTACATTGGGTCAGAACTGAAAGTCAAAGCAAAAGTCTAATTATGCGACTTTCGGTTCCGAACCGAGCCTATACTGAAAATTGTCGGGTTAAACATGTTTATACATGTTCTTACATTAATTACCAAGTTATATTAGTGATAAACAGGTTGCAAAGCTTCTACATTGTTAATTATGCATTTATTTGAAAAATTGCTTTCTGTTGACTTTTTCTAATCAAGTTTGACCCGACAATTGACCTAGTTAGAGTGGGAATCGGAGGGTGTCCTTTTGAGGGTTTATTACCCACATAATTACCAACTCATAGGTACTTTCAATTCGAGATTTGACTGGACAAATTTTAATTAATCACGAAGTCAAACTCTAATTATGACGGTTTGACTTTAGGCTAATTAACTAAGTAAAACTGAATTAAAGAAGGTTAAGGACACTTACTGAGGTCCTATGCACGGCTAATGAGTTCTAGGAAGTGCACTTGAGCTCCAAAAATCTCCAGGAATGAAGTTGTGAGAGTTTCAAGTGAGGTGCTCAATTGTTGCAACAATGGGTTTCTTATATATGAGTTTTCATGCAACAAGATGGTGCCATGCAAGTCTACAGGTGTTATAAGATCAGTACAAGTGCCCCTATTGCATGTAATACCATTGGAGGAGTCCCTGGTATGCAAAACAAGCTTTTAAAGTCGGTTAACAGGCCTAAACTGGCAGCTGTGCGATTTTTCTGATTCAGGCAGGCTTAGGCGGCCCGTGTAAGGATCCATAAGGACCTTACGCGGCCGGTATGAAGGCCAGGTCAGGTTACACAAGTTTCATTTATTACATTTTGGCCCCTGATCCTTTTCAAACGTGGTTTTAACTTTATTTCTTGCATTTTCAACCCTCTAACTTGACTTTTAAGGGCTCCAAGATATAACCAAACATTTTTAAGTCCTTGGTTAACTTTATGCTCACCCGAAAAGTCATAAATTTCAACGTTGACGCTTTTAACCCCTCGTATACGAATGTTATCATAACTTTTTCATACTTTATCAAAACCTTGTGAAATTTTTATCACTTATTCTCGTGAGCATAATTAATCTTTACAAAGCTTCGGGTTTGCTAAAAGGTCACTTAGAGGTATACTTTAAACATGTTGACACGTTTAACCCCTGTAGTTTGTAATCTCTCACTTTCTTCCACAATTAGCTTCGTATGAACCATAATTCATTCGTTTAAGGGTATAAACATCGTGTAGGGTTATTGAAAGGCATATTTATCTGTTGTTGACATTTTGAACCCTTTTATTCACATACTTTCTTTGTTTGTCAACTTTAGTCCCTTTAAAGTAATTCTTTACACGTTTAAGGCTCATGAAATGTGTCGATATATTATTGGACATAAATTTACGAGGTGTTAAGCTTGACTTTGACCTTGACTTTCGAAACACGGGGTGTTATAGCGTCCCCTTCTTAAGGGAATTTCGTCCCGAAATTAGGCCGAAGCCGTAACAAACAACTGCGGGTACTTCGCCTTCATGTCGCTTTCGAGTTCCCAAGTGAACTCGACGCCTCGTTTGCCTTCCCATCGGACTTTCACAATGGGAATGCGTGAGCGTCGGAGCTGCTTGGTTTGGCGGTCCATGATTTCGATGAAATTTTCCACGAAGTGTAGTGTTTCGTTTACTTGAAGATCCTCGAGGGGTACATGTAAATCATGCTCAGCCAGGCACTTTCTGAGGTTCTAAACATGGAAAGTCGGGTGGACGTTGTTAAGTTACTCCGGTAGTTCGAGTCTGTGAGCCACTTTTCCGATCCTTTCCAGAATCTTAAAGGGTCTCACGTATCGAGGCGCGAGCTTTCCTCTCTTGCCGAATCTGACCACACCCTTCCAAGGTGACACCTTTAGGAGTACATGGTCGCCAACGTCAAATTCGAGGGGCTTGCATCGTCTATCGGCGTAACTTTTCTAACGACTCCGAGCTTTCAGTAGATTGTCTCGAATTTGGAGGATTTCGTCAGTCGTTTCTTGCAATAGCTCAGGACAGGTTAGTTGCGAGTGCACGATCTCGTGCCATACAATAGGCGATCGACATCTTCTTCCTTACAATGCCTCAAATGGTGCCATTTGAATGCTGGAATGATAGTTGTTATTGTACGAGAATTCGACTAAAGGTAGGTATGCGTCCCAATTACCACCGAAATCAATGACACACGAATGGAGCATGTCTTCAAGGGTACGAATCGTTCTTTCAGTCTGACCGTCGGTTTGGGGATGGAATGCGGTACTTAGATTAAGCACAGTACCGAGTGCAGCTTGAAATGTTTCCCAACAACGCGAGGTAAACCGAGCATCGCGGTCAGAAATGATGTCGCGAGGCGTCCCACGTCGACAAATGATATCTTTGGTGTAGAGTCGGGCTAATTTTTCTACCTTGTAGTCTTCCCGTATTGGCAGAAAGTGAGCAGATTTAGTCAAATGGTAAATGACAACCCAGATGCTGTCGTGACCTGAGGGTGTGCGCGGAAGGTTCGTTATGAAGTCCATTGCTATACTCTCCCACTTCCACACAGGGATCTCGGGTTGAACGAGTAAGCCAGAGGGTCTTTGGTGCTCAGCCTTGACCTTCGAGCAAGTCAGGCATTTTGAAACATAGAGGGCGATATCCCTCTTCATGCCCGGCCACCAGTACTTGTAGCGCAGGTCCTGGTACATCTTTTCGGCACCGGGATGAATAGAATATCGGGATTTGTGGGCTTCTTCCATCAAAATCTGTCTTAAATTGGTACGTTTAGGGATCCAAATTCGGTCCAGATAATGGAATATCCCATTTGACTTATTTTCTAGCTGGGCTCCATCATTGAGAATCTTTTCCTTCTTCAAAGTGCGTTCATTAAAGCAGGCATGTTGGGCTTCGTGGATGAGGGTTTCAAGATCATATTGGGCTTGAATATTACGGGCGCTGTGCAAATAACTCCGTCTGCTGAGAGCGTCGGCAACGACATTTGCTTTGCCAAGATGATAACGAATCTCACAGTCATAATCGTTGAGAAGTTCTACCCACCGGCGTTGACGCATATTTAGTTATTTCTGATTAAAGATATGTTGTAGGCTCCTATGATCGGTGAAGATCGTACACTTGGTACCATAAAGGTAGTGTCGCCAGATCTTTAACGCAAAAATAACTACGCCTAGCTCGAGGTCGTGGGTTGTATAGTTCTTCTCGTGGATCTTGAGCTGACGAGATGCGTAAGCAATAACCTTGTCTCGCTGCATGAGAACACAACCAAGGCCAAGGTTCGTGGCATCACAATAGACAATAAAGTCATCGTTTCCGTCGGGTAAGGTAAGTACAGGAGCATTGCAAAGCATGTACTTGAGGGTTTAAAAGGCAGTCACTTGTCCAGTTCCCCAAATAAAAGGCTTGTCTTTTTGCGTGAGAGAGGTAAGCGGCACAACGATTTTGGAGAACCCTTCGATAAATCGGCGATAATAGCCCGCTAGTCCGAGAAACGAACGGACTTCAGACGGGTTCTTGGGTGTAACCCAACTCTTGACAGCTTCGATCTTCGCGGGGTCGACGTGAATACCTTGACTACTAAAAATGTGACCGAGGAATTGAACCTCCTCCAGCCAGAATTCACACTTGGAGAACTTGGCATAGAGTCAATTCCCCCGGAGTAGCTCGAGAACCAAACGTAGATGTTGCGCGTGTTCGACTTTCGACTTGGAATATATTAGGATATCATCGATGAACACGATGACGAAGCGGTGGAGAAAAGGTTTGCACACGCGATTCATCAGATCCATAAAAACCGCGGGTGCGTTGGTCAAACCAAAAGGCATAACAACGAACTCGTAGTGGCAGTATCGAGTGTGAAAAGCGGTTTTGGGAATATCATCCTCTTGTATGCATAACGGGTGGTAACCTGAGCGTAGATCGATATTGGAGAAACACGTAGCACCTTGTAACTGGTCAAACAAATCATCGATGCGAGGCAGAGGGTAACGATTTTTTATCGTCAGCTTATTCAATTCCCGATAGTCGATGCACATCCGGAACGACTCATCCTTCTTTTTGACGAAAAGGACTGGTGCACCCCAAGGAGAGGTGCTAGGTCGAATAAAGCCTTTGTCAAGCGATTCCTGGAGCTGACTCGAGAGTTCGCGCATTTTGGACGGAGCGAGTCGGTAAGGAGCTCTTGCAACAGGGTTTGCTCCAGGAATGAGGTCGATGCGAAAGTTGATATCACGACTTGGCGGTAAGCCTAGGAGATCTTCAGGAAAAACGTTAGGGAATTCACAAACACGAAGAACTGAGTTGACAGCGACAGTTCTTCCGGTGGCAACTATAACATCGAACGTCGAGGGGAGATGGGCGCGTTTACGATTAAGAAGCTTTTCAAACTCAAACGATACAAAACAGTTACCGGCTCCAGTATCAACCAAACACGAAGCATAAATACCATTCACAAGGAACGTACCATTGACCACGTTGTTGTCAGCCTGAGCCGGGCGCACATTAATGTTGAAAGTTCGAGCACGAGCAGCTTGTTGCTGTTGTTGCTGGGGCTGCTGCTGCTGCTGTTGTTGCTCTTGCTTCACAACCCGATTGGGGCACATGTTTGCGAAGTGGTTGGGATCACCACACGCAAAGCAGACTCTAGCATTGACCGCAGGTGCAGGAGCTGCTGGTTGCCCTTGAGGAGTAGGAAGTAGAGCTTGATGAGCAGTAGCTGGAGCTGGTGCTTGTCGAGGACCTGTACGGCAGATGGCGGTGAAATGGCCGTACATGTTGCAGTGTACACAAAATCTGCAGGCGATTCCCACTGGGTGGTGATAGGTTGTTAGGATCGGAGGCTCTCATGATAGTGTTTGTTTGTTTGAAATGAATGATCAATGAATATGAAAACATGTTAGGTGCAGCGGAAATGAAAAACAAACTTTGTAAACACAATCAAAGGAGAAAATAGTTTGATAAACAATTGCTTCACATAGAGTCAAAAGATTACAAATCAAAGCAAAAGATTACAGTCATGCTTACAAACTATACTCCCCCTCAGCCTGATGCCCCAAGGTTGGTTGCACATAAGATGAAAGGATTAGACATGAGGAGAAGCACCCGCTCAGTCAATCAAATGTAACAGTACAGGGCACTGTTACATTTATAGGCAAACCAAACCACTGAGGTATCTCAGCTGACGTCACCATGAAAGCGACGTCTAACAGCCTAACAACCCGTATCTACTGACCTTACACAAACACTGCTAACCTAACCACTGACTATACATAAGACAAACAATTTACTAAACAGCTGCTCTCCCTTTCTGTCAGTGCTTTCCTCAAGGTTGATCAGGCCTTGACTGGGCAGTGCTTTAACATCAGTAGATAGGACCAGCAGTGTTGAATACTTCAGGGTTTTCATCAGCAGTTGAAAGGACAGCAGCAGTTGAATATGAGCAGCAGATAGAGACCACCAGTTGTTATAAATCACTTTCAAGGGGAGAGCAAAGTGTAAACCGCTGCTTATTGTGAATCCTCTGTTGTGACCTGGTTTTGGCTTTACATTATCTGTTCCTCTGGTAGGGTTCGATCCCAACAATCTCCCCGTGGAACAGATAATGCCAAAACCTTTCATTATTCAGGACCTTTATTACTCATCAAGAGTGCCTTAGCTTGTTCTTTGAATTCAGCTTCAAATTCCTTTGCACTCTGGTCATCCTCATCCCTACACAGTGAAAGCCCAAGGAGATCCTGCAAATCTTGAACACTAAGGCCTAGTGCTTCTTTCCTTGATATTTGCTTCACATCGCCATTGGCTCTGACCAAGGTCAATACGTGAGTCTTTTGATCAGACATCCACTTTAGTATTTTTAAGCCAAGTGGGTTTCTTGGGAGAGACTTATTTGAAGATGAGTTAAGGGATAATGGCCTTGAAAACAACTGCAGACTTTCAGACATTCTTTTGAAAGCTTCTTCAAAGACTTTGTCAGCTGCAGCTATATCTTCTGCAGCTTCTTGTTCAATAAGTTCTTGTCTTTCAGCTTCTGTCTTGTCTTTAGCAGTGTTTGGAGATGCAGGTTTGTTTAATGCCTTAAAAAGGCTTTGAAGCTTTGTTGAAGTTTCTTCTTTTAGACCCATTTTCTTGATGGTATCTTTGAAGTACTCTGCTTCTTTTTCTATTACCTCTTCTTCAGTCAACTGTTCCCCCTCTTCTTGATTTGTTACAAAAGTAGACCGGAACAGTGTGTCGAGGTTTCCCATCTTCTGTTCAAGCTTCATCATTTGTTCTTTCTTCTTAGAAGTGCCTGAAACAGTTATCTTTCTTTTCTTCAGCCTTTCATAGGCTTCATCAGTCTGCTGTTTAGACCATTTTGATATGGCTTCAGCAGTATCCATTTTTGCATCCACTGGCTCCTTTTTCTTTCTTTTATACTCAGCAGTGAAGTCAGCAATGAGCTTTTTGAATTTGTTCCAGTTTGGAGCATTCTTCTTCTTTGTAGGATCTTTCTTAATTCTGTCAATCCTCTCAGCCTCATGCTTTAGAGCGACTATTGGCCATTCTTCAAACTGTTTTTCTTCAGCAGGATAGAATTTTTCTTTCATAATGTAGGCAAGATATTGTTTTCTAAGCTCTTTGCGTTGTTCAGCCTTTTCTTTGATTAGTTCTTGTGCGAAATCTTCCATATGCTTTACCTTTTCAAGGAAGAAATCCAGTCTTTGAGCAATGCCTTCTTCGCTTAGACGTTCACGTTCACTTTCAAATTTAGCTCTTGCTTTAGCCTGTCTTGCCTTGAGTTTGAGGTAATCATCCATATCCTCTGGTGGCATGTAGCCTATGAGTGAGGAGAATCTCCTTTTTGAAGGATCTTCTTCTATATAGAATTGCCTCATTTCATTTTTGATAGCTTCAAGTTCCAGTGGATATTTTGCAGCATTAGGATCATGTGTACCCTCATCGACAGAGATTGGCTTTCTTATTCTGCTGAAGAGCTTTGGTTGTGATGTAGAAAGGATGAGAGCAGTGATGGATGCCTGACTAACAGCTGTTGAAACAACTGGTGTCTCAACATCTGTTGTCATTACAACTGCTGATATGTCAGCAGTTGTCTTCTGCTTTTGAGCAGGGGATGGAAGTGGTGATGTTGGTGGTGATGGTGGTGAATCATCATCTGATATGAGAGTCCTTCTTCTTTTTAATGAAGAAGGAGCAGATGATGTTTTGGGTGGATCAGTGGTTTGAATGATGGGGAGTGTCTGACAAACAACTGTTGAAACAACTGGTGCTTCAACCGCTGCTGTCATTACAACAGATGTTATAACATCTGTTGTCTTCTGTTTTATGACAGGAGGCAGTGGTAATGGTGTGATTGTAGATGATGGTGATGGAGCAGTAGTTGTAGTGGTGTGTGGTAGAGTGGTGTGTGTTGATGATATGGCAGCTGTTTGGCTACAGACAGCAGTTTTTGTAACTACTGTTGTATCAGCTGTTTGGCTAACAGGTTTTGAGACCTGTTTTTCTTTTTCTTTTTCAATTTCAATGAAGACACCATCCTCTAATCCCTTTTTCTTCAACTTGATTTTCTCCCCCTTTTTGGCATTATCTGCCAGGGGTGTATCCATGAAGAGGATAGAAGATGGAACTTTTCCACCATGGGCAGTCTGTTGTATGCTAGCCTTTATAGCCTTTATATCTGCTTGAGTGTCTTTGAATCTTGATTCCACCATGTTGGTCAGCATTTGTACTTGAATAACATGCTTTTTATCAGCCATTTGTTGCTGTGCTTCAAGCATGGGTTGAAATATATTCCATAGCTCATTTGCAGCAAATGCATGTTGTGTAGGTGCTTGAGCAGGAATAGCAGTGGCTTGTGCTTTCTGAGCTTTTAAAATCTCTTGCACCATCTCCTTAATTTCAGCAACTGAGGTTTCCAGTTTGTCAACCCTGTCCGTCAATTCCTGATATTTTGAATCATCACCTACTTTAGTAGGATCATCTGAATCCCCACCAGCAGTGGTTATATCAATGTTTGACTTAGGAACTGAGTCCCAAAAGTCACCCATTGATGCCCCTTGTTCTTGGTACTGGGGACTTCTTTCTTCAGCACTTGATAAACCTTTGATGGTGCCAGTGGTTAGATCCAACTCACTGGTGGTTATCGAAGTTGCCATGGAAGAAATTGCCTTCAAGGGAGTCTGATTTATGAAACAACTGGCCAACTGGAGACCTGTTGGTCCACCAGTTGTAGTTGCTGCTCCACTTGAACTACCACCGAGAGTTACTTGTAACTCAGGGGGTGTAACCTCCTCAATTGTTGCTGGGATAGCAGGAGTAGTAGCATCAGACCCAGTCACTTGTGGAAGTATGCTCTCAGTGATAGGTGTTAGAGAGGAACTGGTTTGTGTCTGAGCTATATCAGCTGCATGCAACAAAGGTAGCATGGTTTGTGGTAATATGATTGGTGAGGGGATGGGAGTTGAAAGAGACATTTCCTTGGGATCAGGACTGAGGAAGATGGATCCAAGTGGATTCAGAGCTTCATAGTGTGGTGTCCCTGTGCTTACAACCTGATCCTTTTGTGAGGATGCAGGAGGAGTTTTAGGCATGGGTTGAGATCTTTCTTCCAACTGCTGTGAGGAAGTAGCAGCAGTGGTTTTTGGTGACTTTTGTGTTGTCACAGGCATTTCCTCTGGGATCTCATCTTCCAGAGTTGCCTTTGTTTTGGGATTGGTGGGTTTTCTGGATGTTTTCTTTTTGGTCTTTTTAGTGGTGGCAGGTGTGGGTTTCAAAACAGTGGGAGTGTTGCTATGATCACCTGGAGCAGTGGGCTCAGCAGCTGATACCTAAGGAGCAGTTGTAACCGCTAAAGTCTGCTCAGGTACCCCTGCTTTTGTTTTTATTGGTGCCATCATCCTTGAAAATGTTTCTTTTGTTATGCTTTTTATTTGACAATGAACACCTTGTTTGAGCAAATTTACATTTTTCTTTTCAAATTTTTGTTCAAAATAATAACTCAAAAATCTTGGAAAAAGTAAAAATGCTTTACTTTCAACGTTTTTCACCATGTCATTGAAAATCTCCTGGGAGTAGTTATAGTCTTTATTATTCAAAATAGCGTAACCCATGCTTTGAATTTTCAATGGTATTTCGTTGAAAGATGTTGTTTTATTTGAAGCACACATCAAGAGTGTGTGAAATAAAAACCTGGGTGCAGATGGAAAATAACCCTTTTGTAGGGTATCTACCTTTGGTTCTTCTGCATAACCCCTTTTCAGAAAATCAGCTTTTAACTCGTTTTTGTCAAAAGAGGTTTTACCGTTCTGATCGTCGAGTATGAAGACTTCTGATATCGATTTTGGTGTGACTTTGATCGCTTTTCCCTGTATCGAGGAGTTAATGGCTATGACTTTTCCGTCTTGTTTTTCAAGCGATGCCTTTTTCCAAAACTCTCTCTGGGTTTGCAGATAGATGGGAGCATTTGCTGTCAACAAAGTTTTGTACTTTGATGCAGATAATGCATCAATGATGGTGTCAAAGGTGTGATTATCAGTAGGTTTTGTGAATAAACCCAGATAGTTGTGAGATTGTTTGAATGGTATTTCGATGGGTTCTTCGGTCGTTTGAGCGACCTCTTTGGAAGGTGATGGTGATTTAGGTTTTGGTTTTGATTTTGACTTTGATTTTGTCATTTTTGCGGAGAAGAATGAAGGAGGATTTTGGAGATTTTGAGAAGAAGGGTTGGAAACTGCTATGAGAAGAGAATTTTGGAATTCAATTCGACAGTGTAAAACCCTGTTTGGGGTTTAGGGCAGGTTTTATTTTAAAAAAAAAATGATCGCTGATGTGGCAGCGGTTATTAAGATCTGAGGGCTAAAAACTGACCACGTGTCAAACACTGATGGAGTGGATGAAGTATGGAGAACAGTTGTTTTAAGGGCCACTGACGTATCAAGCATCAGTAGTTACAACGGTAAAAATTATGGGCAGTGAATGATTTTTACTATCAGTGGATAGCATATCAGTGGATAAGACACTGATTTTGAGCATCAGTGCTTTTCAAGAAAATGAGGGATCAGTGATTAACTTTCAGCAGTGGACAGTGTTTAGAGATCAGACGTTGGAACAAAACAGTGGTTAGGGTAAATGGTGCAAATCTGAAGAACAGGTGTTTCAGCAACAGTTTTGAGGATTTTCATTCAAGGTTTTGCCACATGTCAATTTTGAAAGACAGTGGTTTAGTACCCCAGATGATGAAAACTTTTTACTACGGCAACTCATTTTTGTTTAATATTCAATTAACACATGAGTACCCTAGTAATTTAATCACAGTTTGCAATCAACCTTTGATAAAAATTTAGGAGCAAACCTGAGTATGACATGATCATGACATATGTACCATTTCCTTTTGACCCATTTCTGAGGACACAAATACCATGCAAAAATAAGGTATTACATCCTGACTGGAGCTGAAACTATTGCCAACAAAAACAAGCAAAAGTTCCAATTATATTATAAAAAAAATAATATATCCTGGTTATTCGAGAGAATCCTTTGAACACAACAAAAAAAATGGTTAAAGGATTTTCTAAGAATAATGTCAAAAAGATCTGGTATAATTTCAATAGAGAATGTAATCACATCACTCACAGGTTTTTGAAAATGGTCAGTGGTTTGACAACAGTGGTAGGAAACTTTTGGATACATTTTGACCACTGTTTGGAACCATTTTCTTTGTCAGTTGATTGCAAACATGAGGACACATGGATAAATTTTTGAACATTTGTCTAGTCCTCTTTGGAGTTCATTCATTGGAATCAAAACCTTTCCCTGAACAGATAAATGCACATAGTTGCTTAATGACCATTATTACCCCAAACTTTGACTCATAAGTGTTTTATGTTTATCCTCTTTTTCTTTTGACAACAAAAGTTTTGAGATAAACACACTTCTGAGTTTTTGTGAATTTTAGTCCAAAATCACTTTGCAGTAATGTTTTGAGAGACTTGGTCATGTTTTCATCACTTTTTCAACCAATCTCACACTACTTATGATACGGACTCTGATGACCCTTGATTTTCTTAATGTATTTTTACATAGTTGATTTTGTCCTTTTGAGGAACTCAACCTGTTTTCAACACATAAGATCTAAATGACTAAAGTTTCAATTTCCTCTTTATAGAAAACAAAACACTAATGTCTTATGAATCATAGATTTTGTTAATCTGAGGTTCATACTTTAGTATTTAATGAAAACATCACAAATATCAAAACAACAGTTGAAATCAATATTGAAAAATATAGAACAATCCCATAATTTAACAGATATGTTTACAGATCTGAAAACTATGAGTGACTTTTGCATGATATCACTTGTTGTGTGAAATTTGTGTGTCATATGACATCTTGGTTGATTTACAGAGTTTTTGATTAACCATTTAGAACATGATTTACTCGGTACTCTGTTTTTCAACTATATACAACCAACCTTAGTATCAATGAATTTTGAGCCGAACTGTTATGTCAAATTGATTGTTAGATCGAATTTGACTGTCCAGGCTCTGATACCAATTGTTAGGATCGGAGGCTCTCATGATAGTGTTTGTTTGTTTGAAATGAATGATCAATGAATATGAAAACATGTTAGGTGCAGCGGAAATGAAAAACAAACTTTGTAAACACAATCAAAGGAGAAAATAGTTTGATAAACAATTGCTTCACATAGAGTCAAAAGATTACAAATCAAAGCAAAAGATTACAGTCATGCTTACAAACTATACTCCCCCTCAGCCTGATGCCCCAAGGTTGGTTGCACACAAGATGAAAGGATTAGACATGAGGAGAAGAACCCGCTCAGTCAATCAAATGTAACAGTACAGGGCACTGTTACATTTATAGGCAAACCAAACCACTGAGGTATCTCAGCTGACGTCACCATGAAAGCGACGTCTAACATCCTAACAACCCGTATCTACTGACCTTACACAAACACTGCTAACCTAACCACTGACTATACATAAGACAAACAATTTACTAAACAGCTGCTCTCCCTTTCTGTCAGTGCTTTCCTCAAGGTTGATCAGTCCTTGAGTGGGCAGTGCTTTAACATCAGTAGATAGGACCAGCAGTGTTGAATACTTCAGGGTTTTCATCAGCAGTTGAAAGGACAGCAGCAGTTGAATATGAGCAGCAGATAGAGACCACCAGTTGTTATAAATCACTTTCAAGGGGAGAGCAAAGTGTAAACCGCTGCTTATTGTGAATCCTCTGTTGTGACCTGGTTTTGGCTTTACATTATCTGTTCCTCTGGTAGGGTTTGATCCCAACATAGGTGCAAGTCGGGCAGGCAGGGTGAGGACCAGTATGTGACAACTCGTATTTCAGAACCTATCTTTGTGCTTAATGTAACATATGTGAACCTTGTGTGATAATCTGATATGTTGATGTAAGGAATGTTTATGAGACTTTATGTTTGTATTATGTGAACCTATCTTTGTACGTATAAATATATATGACTCGGATCGTACAACACAACTCAGTCGCACAAGCCCATTTGGGCCATATTCCTTGTATTCGGATCAAGGGCAGCCCATGATGGGTTCGGCCCACTCTCTTTTACACGCATAACACTTAGGAGAAAGGGTATACTCCTCATAACTTGCAAAACACAACACACACACCCAACCCTAGTTCTCTACTCTCCTCTCTCTCTTGTTTGACGGCAATCTTCATAGCCGAAGCCCCATCTCGTGAAGCTTCCTGGTTCGGATCAATCCTTGATCTACTTCCTAACCGGTTAGTGTTGCACTGTTATTGTTTTGTTAAGATGACATTATGGATGCCATGATTTTATGTGATAACTAGAATGGTTTGTGTGAATGATGATGTTCTAGAGAATCGGATGTGCATGATGATGTAAATCGACTATCATGTCTTGTTTTCGGATTGTTTGCATGATGATTTAGGATCGAATGTGTGTAATCGGTTGTATGTTCATGTAATCGGACCAAATAATATGGTTTGATAAGTTATTATTATTGCTTTGAATGTAATTAGGGTTCATATGAAGTGATGATAATAAAACCTTGTTTTAATCGAATAGGAGATGGTTAGAAAACTATTGATGGTGTTGATTGATTTTATGCAAATATGGAAACTGTTAAATGGGTCAAACGAATTGATTGAAATCAGTAACTGACTTGCATGATTTATGGAATTAGTTAACTGGTCGCACAAGCACTCTCAATCGCACAAGATCAGGTCACACAAGACCTGATCTGATCGCACAAGAGCCAAACACACAAGCTAGGTATAACCATCTATGCTCAGAGTACTGCTAGGTTATGCATGATCGCACAAGATTTGTGGATCGCACGAGACAGTTTCAATCGCACAAGTCTTGGGCCTTACACAGTGTTAGATTTATCATATTATTGGTCCGAATGGCCCAAATCTCAATCGCACAAGATATATTGTAATCGTACAAGATGAATTGGATTGTACAAGTTGTTTATTTGTTCAAATGTTGGGCCGGGAACTATTGGGCTTCATTTAGTGAATTGCACAAGACTGGTGTGCTAATGAACTTGTGTGAGCCCAACCTTCTGAGTCGCATAAGTTGGGCATTATGTGGACTTGACTGTTTAAGTGATTTGCGTGTTTGCCATGATCAATACGTGTTCGTAACCTGTTAACTTAAGTGTAAACATACGTGCATTACTTGAACCTAGACCTGACTTGTATGGTAACCATGTTAGGACGTGGTTGACCACATATAGCTCAAGTAACCTTTCTGTGTATCTGCCGAGCAAACCAAGGTGAGTTCACACTCCTTCCAAGGCATGGGATTCCCAGGGGTTGGGAATGGGATTGAATAACTACTCGTACTACCATTACTATTAAACTACTTTTACTGTCCTCGGATTGAAGGGCACGTACGTAAAGCCTACGTACACTTATACTTATTACTGTCCTCGGATTGAAGGGCACGTACGTAAAACCTACGTACATGACCATAAGACCATCAACTCTATCAATTGAAGTCCCTCATTTATCAACTTAATCGCCGAGGCCTATGGCGAGCGGGTCATTAGTTAATAGCGCTATTAGGTTTAACAAACCTCACACCGTGCCAGTCGGACGGGCGTGTACTAATGGACTATGGGCAAAGGGTCAATGCTGATAGACATTAACTTAGGGCACCTCTTACATTTTCGTAGCAGTCGATACGCGTGGTCTAATAACACATGGGAAGCCCCCACTAATCTTCGCAAACATGTCAGGGTGACCGCGATACGAATTAATACGATACATGGTTTACAAAACGAACATACGATTTACGAAACGAATGCTATCACTAAACAACCAACTGTGAACTCGCTCAACTTTGTTGTTGATTCGTTGCTACATACCTTGCAGGTCGTTAGGTACTCATGGAGCTTGCACAGGGAGGCGCGGTCGTTGTGGGACATGGCAGTGTGTGCCATGCTAAAAACATTACTTTACTTCATACTTAATCCTTACAATGGGTTTTACAATTATGCTTCCGCTAAACACTTAACTATGCTTTGGTTTTGAACACCTTTCATATTGTTTGGTTGAATTATGTTTACTTACATGCTTTTTCAATATGATTGGTGGCTTGATCCTGGTCAGTCACGCCTCCAAGCGGTGATACTCTGCATGTGGATTTTGGGGGTGTGACACATTATAAGCACGCTTTGCCGGCGGTGCTTAGGTTACCGGTGCCGCGACCTGGCGGTGTTGAGTTTGCTGCTGAGCTGGTATAACTTGGAGTGGGGCAGCAGTGATTACAGCACAGTTCTTGTTGCTGGAGTTGCTGTTGTTCTTCCTCTTGCGATGAGAGGCTTTTGAAGACTGAGGAGTGGCGGTGGTTTCGGTGGTTGGTGCGGTGGTAGCTTGATGTAGATTATTGGCGGCTTTATCCCAGTAGCCAGACTTGACTCGCTTGTCGTTTATTTTAGCGGCAAGCAGGTAAGTTTCCTCGATTGTTGCTGGTTTTGAAGCTTGCACAAAATCTGCGACACAATCTGGCAGAGCTCGAATATACTTCTTGATCGCTACATCAGGAGTCTTGACTTGATCAGGACAGATTATGCTAAGCTGCTTGAAGCGAGCGGTTAAAGCAGCATTGTCACCGTCTTTCTGCTTGATATGCCAGAATTCGTCCTCCAACTTTTGGCGCTCGTGGGGAGGGCAGAACTCTTCCAACATGACGTCCTTCAACTCATCCCACGTCAAACCATAAGCTGCATCATTTCTGTGTTTGTTTCTCTCGGCCGTCCACCAATCTAGCGCTCGGGATTGGAAGACGCCGGTAGCATTCAGAGTGCGGAGATCGCCAGGACAGCCACTCTGGCGTAGGGTGACCTCGATCGAATCAAATCATTGGAATAAGGCCGTAGGACCATCTTCGCCAGTAAATTCTTTCGGTCCGCAAGCTTTGAACTGCTTGAAGCTAAAAGTAGCCTTAGGGGTTTCACTCCTGGACTCTTCAGAAGATTTGTTCACATTTTTGTACAGTTCATTGACGATTTGAGGAACAACTTTCGTCATTTGCTTAGCAACCATAGCGGCGAGGCGTTTATCTGCTTGCTTTCGGCGAGCAGCTTGAGTAGCGCGAGATCCAGATGACGACATTGTCTGCAACAGACATCACCACAGGACTCAACACAATTTTCGATTATTCCTAGTATAGTCTAGCGATTACCATAAAGCTCAGGAACACGTATCCACATAAGCACATAATCACATAGGCACATAAACACATAAGCACATATTCACGTAGAGCACAGAAACACATAGACACGTAAGGCACAGAAACACATCAGGCAGTCAGAATACAGAAACCTAGCTATATGTTGCACGTATTCCCTATCCTTCACAGCGCGTATAACGATTAATTTTTAGCGATTGCGAACAATGACCAGCGATTTGTGGGCGATTGTGTAGTGTGTTGTGTGATAAGCGGAGCAAAAAGCGTTAAATCAAAAGCATCAGTATCTCAACACGCCAACAAATAAACAAAACCACATAAATCACATAAAATTCCCATAAAATCGACAAATATCAGAGTCAGCAGTTGCGGGCTCAGAATCAAAACACATAGAAATCGAGAGTAGATTGTCTCGGGTGTGATAGACGTCGACTTCCCAAAGTGATTCGACTATTCACAAGGACTTTAAGTGCATATTTTGGCCTTCGGGACTGCGCTCTCGCCTCAAATTCTGGCGAATGGCACACATCCTTCCATCTTGGTGTGACTTCAAGTCGTTGGAGTCCATCGAGACTTTGGTGAGAGTTTTTGTAAAACCACATTAGCTAGTGGAACGAGTCATCAAGGTTCGGGTTTCACCCCTAACTTAGTGACTACATTCCTGTTTTGTGTGGTAAACCACGAGATAGATAAGGAGATTTGCGTCGAAGTGTGGATTTCACTCCTAATTCAACGCAAATTCTCTTGTTTTATAGTAAGAATAGTAATTCGAACGAGTAATCTGGTCGAGAGTTTGCGGTTTTCACACCTATTCTTAACCAGATCATTCGTTTGTGTGTATAATCAGCCTTAGGAAAGGCTAATCTTGCGCATAACTGTAGTATGCGGTGTTCGCGCAAGTGTGTAGTGTATAGCAAGTTCAAGCGAGAAATAGCGAGCAAACTCGTACAAAACCCCCTACTGGGTATGCACAATTCGGACTGTTGGTACTTAGACTATAGACTAGGTCATTCTAAGACATCAACCCGGAATAGGTCGAGTCTTGCCTAATTCCCTATAGTTATGGCTCTGATACCAATCTGTCACACCCCAACCGATGGAAGAAACATTTGGGCGCGACACTAAGCGAAACAGATTGTCCATGAGTATCCATAACAACTATTAATTACCTGATATTTAGCCTGAACAGTTAACGATAGCATAAGCGAAAGTCGGCGCGTAAAACGGTGCTTGAGTACCAAGGATCGAATGGCAATCCAATCGAATGGCCAGTCGATCGGGTGGCAATCCGTTCGAATGGTCATCCGATCGGAAGGCCATTCGATTAGATAGTCACCTCGTTTGGTGAGGATGTGTTTGTGCATGATGGTTTGCCTTTTGAAGTTTTCATTGTAGCATTTTGAAAATAGAGAAGTATCTCTACCTTTCAGGTCGGTCGATCGAACGGTCGTTCGATTGGACAGCAATCCGATTGGCGAGACTTCTCAGTTTGAGAACAAGTTCAGAGCAGGACGGTCACTCGATCGGGTGGCTATCCGATCGGGTGGCAATCCGTACGTACTGAACATGTTGAAAATTGTTTAAGTATCCAAGTCCCAAACGTCACATGGTTGGATGGTCACTCGAAATCCGATCGGGTGGTAATTCGTTTCAACGTTCAGATCCTTTGAATAGTTTGAAAAATAGTTTAAGTATGGAACCAAGTGCAACCCGATCGGATGGTCGGTCGATCGGATGGCAATCCGATCGGACGGAAATCCGTCCCAACGGTCAGATTGTCTTTAACACTTGATTTCTTTTGAAGTTTTGTAGCTTTGACCGAGACATTTTGATATCTTGCTTGAATAACAGAACCCTTACCTCGGCCTAAGTGACCCGACCGAACAGGAATCACCCTAGTCCGACCGGTTCACGGTTTGAGTCGGTGGTTCATGTTCAAACCCGAAATCAATATCTCTCCCGGATAGAATTCAGATCTGGAACTAATGCATCACTAAGAATGAGTAGAAGATCAGAACAAGCTCCGATTCTATCAGGTTTGAGTGCATTGAGTGTAAAAGAGTTGAAAGAAAGTTGGAAAACCTTCTCTCAATCCTTTTATCCATGAACTCATGTAGATCTGAGTGAAATCGTTGATAAATGTTGTGGAAATCCTTCAGATCTAAGTTGTTCTTGGTGGAATGAAGCCAAACATTGAAGTTCATAAGAACTCCATGATAACATCACCCTAGAACACCTCAAATCCAGTGATTTCACGGTTAAAAGTTAAGATTCAAAAGATAGAAAGGTGTAGGAGTGCGTGTAGATCAAGAAAGTACAAGATTTAGGTTGAAAACTTACAAGAATCGAGAGAAATCGAGAGAAAGAGTGGCTGGAGCGAGCTGAGTTGAGTGAGAGCTGTCACATCAAATGATGTGACATATGAGGGGTATTTATAGGGTTTCCAATAAAGGAAAGTAAGGAAAAGGTTGGTCGATCGGGTGGCAGTCCGATCGGGTGGCAACCCGATCGGGTGGCAACTTGATCGGATGGCCACTCGGTCGGTTGGCCACTCGATCCATTGTCCGGCGCGATGAGTTTCGTCATTTCGATTCGAGTGTTGAGTGTTGCGATGCGATTCGAGCGATGCGATAGAATTACCCATTAAATTACTTTTAATCCCAACTACTATATCTAATATACAATCACTATAATTAATTTGCGTTTAGCGTTCTCGATTTGATTGTGATGCGATTGGTTTACGAAGGCGATTAACACCTCATCATAAACATAACATGCACAAGTAACACAAAAATAGAACACATACGTAAAACAATATCCAGAACACATAATTCGAGTTGCGAATGCGATAGCGATAAGCGATAAATCGATTAAACATGCGATTAATAGCGATTAAACCTCGATTATTAACAAGTACTCCACATAATACAACTAACGCGATAACATAAATGGATTATCTACAAGTCAAAGAAGTCAAAACAGGAGTTGAGCAAGGAGTGACAGATCGCAATTAGCAATCTTTTCTTCCTTTTACTTCAATCTTGACTTTGACTTTCGAAACACGGGGTGTTACAGGGAGGATCGGGGAGCAAGTTTGTGAGGACGGGTGTCAGACTGGTTAGGGTAACAGGCACGACCAAACACCCGAAGGTGTTGATAATCGAGGTTTTTAAGATATATGGCAGAAGTGGGGGTTCGAAAACCAATGGGTTTGCAAGGAAGGATGTTATGAAGGTATACAGACGTGTGTAAGGCTTCTACCCAATATTGAGGTGGTAGTGAAGCCTGGGTGAGGAAAGAAAGCATGATTTCATTAAGACGACGAATCATGGGCTCGGTTGTCCCATTTTGTTGGGATGTGTGAGGGCATGAAAAATGAAATTGTAAACCATGGGTAGAGGCGAATTGTTTGGATTTGAGTGTTATCAAATTCTTCGCCCATGTCACATTGAAAACGTTTAATTTGGTAATGAAATTGGGTGGATATGTATTTTTGAAATTGAGTAAATTTTGTGTATGTTTCGGATTTAAATTTTAAAGGAAATACCTGAGTAAAGTGAGTATAATCATCAATCACAACCAAATAATATTTGTATCCCTGCTTGCTAAGTATAGGAGAGGTCCATAAATCATAACGGACAATATCAAATGGACAAACAATGCAAGAAGTAGATAAATTGAAAGGCAAACGTTTATGTTTAGCAATTTGGCAAGAGTCACAAAAAACTGAGCGACTTTGTTTATCACACGAAATAAACTTATTAGAATTCAAAAAATCCAGTACATGTAAACAAGGATGTCCAAGACGGTTGTGCCAGGAGCCTTGAGAACTGGTGGTAACAAAAGCAGGAGCATCAGGTACTTTGAGATCTGTGAGCGGGTAGAGATTACTGGTACTGTCGTGTCGACTCAGGATCGTCCCACTCGGATAATCCTCCACAGAAAAACCAAAAGGATCAAAATCGACAGACACCCAATTGTCACGAGTAAATTTTCTAACAGAAATCAAGTTCTTTATGATATTGGGTGTGTGAAGTATGTGTTTAAGTTGGAGTGGTTTAGAGGTGGTGGGAAGACTGGTATGGCCTGATCCAACAACTGGTAACCGATGACCATTTTCAACCAACACGTTTTTAATAGAATGATTACACGGGTGAGAAATCATACCTGAGTCCCGAGTGAGGTGATCTGATGCTCCAGTATCCATGAACCAAGTAAGGGCTTCAGGTTTCAAAGCCATAGTGTTACTGTTGAAGGCTTCTACAAGTTCAGTAGGTTCCAAGGGGATGACATCAGTTATATGAGCTTCAGGGGAGGACTGATTAGGGGCCGAAGGCTGCTGCTGCTGCTGTGGTGCGGTCCAGGGTGAGACCCGGTTGGGTTGGGTAGGGGCAGGAGGGTGGTGGGTTGGCCTAGAAGGAATTGGACCAATACGGTGGTGGCATGGGTGGGTAAAAGGGTTGGTTCCAAGAGTTTCTTAGTGGGTTGCGAGTAGATGGGCCACGGCTGCTGGACCCAGACTTAGAGCCTGATCTGTAGTGGGCCGAGCTAGAATTACCCGAGCCGTTGGTTTGGTTTTGGGTAGATTAGTTTTGGTTGTGGGTTGGGTTGTCACGGCGTGGGCCACCACGACGATTTGGGCCATAGATCTTACCAAAACGGGTGGGACCAGAGCTGTTGCGAGTGGGCTGGTTATCACGGGTGGGACTATCATGGTGGGGAGTGGGGGTTATAGCAGCATGCGTTTTAGAATTAGGAGCAGTACCATCGCGAGCAGCTTGTCTTTCCATGTCACCATGAAGCATCTCACATGCCTTGTTCCAGGAAGGAAGTTCACGATTGATGATAGAGCCGATGGTGTCGTACTCTCGAGGCAGACCCCGAACAAGTTGCAAAACAAGGGTCTGTTCGTTAACAGGGTTGCCCACATCATCTAACTGGGCTGCCAAATCCCGAAGGGCTTGACAATAGGCTTCCAAAGAAGACATAGAACTAAGTTTCAGATTCACAAACCGAGACTGTAGGGCTGCACAACGAGGACCTTTGTTGTTATGGAAGATATCCTTGACCCGATTCCAGGCTTGGAGAGCCGTGGATGGCTCTTCAAGGACCCGAAGGAGATATTCAGTAGATAGAGTACTGTAGATCCATTAGAGCACGACAACATCAATCTTCATCCATTGAGTATATGTGGGGTCATCTTCAGGGGGCGGTTTAGTGGTGATATGGTCTAGGACCTCGTATCCACGAGCATTAAGATGGAAAAGTTTCACCCATGCGGAGTATGTGACCGTAGTACCATCCAGGACACGAACCTTCTTGGTGATGTCGATAACAGTATAGATTGGATGTAAGCAACCGGTTGTTTTATGGTGGGGTTGGGAGTGTCAGCTTTGTCGCCCATAGTGCAGAGCCAACAGGGAGCAGGAACAGGATCGAAAAAAAGAAAGCCCGTCTTAGGGTCGAAACCCTAGAGATTGGATCGAGATCCGAAAAAGGCTGCAAAGATTAGGTATAGAGCGCAAGCTCTGATACCATGTGTTTTGGAGAAATTGGATGTCATTCTCATTAATCAAATCGGGTAAATATACACGAATACAAGAGCACAATAAGGAAACTACATCTTCGTAAATCAAGGAGAGATATGTGCACAATAATTACATTAAATACAGTAATATATTTCCGCTAAGACCATGCGTAATGGGCATTATAGGGGCATGAAAGAGTTTGATAACGCCCCTAGCATCATCCCCTTGGGCGTTATAGGGGCATGAAAATGGAGGAGCATTTCTAGAATAAAGCGCAAAGAG
Organism: Helianthus tuberosus; assembly: GCA_030545235.1. NCBI lineage: Eukaryota > Viridiplantae > Streptophyta > Magnoliopsida > Asterales > Asteraceae > Helianthus > Helianthus tuberosus. The sequence continues at coordinate 4,499,905 of CM060426.1, forward strand.
GAGGAAAAAAATGGTAAGTATTGAATGAAATGGGCATTAACCGTTACACATTTTTTTGCAGGGGCGTTATAATGTTGATGTGGCGGAAAAATGCCCCTTAGGGGGCATTAATCATTACACGGGGTAAGATCAAATAAAAAGTTTATTTTTGCTTAAGTAAGATTAGAAGAAATCTTAACCATTCATTTTTCAAATCAATGGTTAAGATGAAAATGTAGGAAAAAGGAGGAGTGCAAGAGTATCTTAGGAAAATCCTATTTATGGACTTTCTCTCTCCACATGCAAGGCACATGCATATTCCACCCCATTTTTTAAACGTTCATAACTTTTTTATACGACATTATTTTTTCTTAAAAATTTCACCGTAAAATTGAGCGTCTTTTTATCTTTAATTTGAGTACCATATTACTATATAAAATATGAAGACTAAAAAAACCCACTAAAATGTGTTGTATTTCTATGTTGTATAACATTTTTTGTGCTGGATTTTTGTACTATATTTTTGTGCTAAATTTTTTGTACTAAATTTTTGTCTTAAATTTTTTTTTCAATTTTTTGTGCTGGATTTTTTTGTACTACATTTTTTGCTGAATTTTTTCGTGCTATATTTTTTTGTACTACATTTTTTGTGCTATATTTTTTTACTAGATTTTTTGTGCTGAATTTTTTGTACTAGATTTTTTTTGTTGTATTTAAAAAAAAAACAAAAGGGGTGCCACATGTCATTTTCACTCCTATTTATAAGAACCAAAATACCCTTCATTCCTACTTATTAAGAGTGCCACATGTCATCATCACAATCATTCTTAGGCTACTTAGGCAAAATCCACTTTTTAGTGGATCCTTCCCCATCATTACACATGGTCTAATAGTTAGAAGGTTAGTTTTATGTGAACAATATTGATTAAAAAGGGGTAAATTACACTTTTCGTCATTTATGTTTGTAGCGGGTTGCAATGGATAGCCTTTAACTTCAATAATTACAGTCACAATCCTTTATTTGTAAAACTCATTACATTATACATCCTTTGACCCTAACCAGGTTAAAATTCTCAGTTTAATATGACATGTGCAAGGCACATGAGGGCAATTTGGTCATTCTCTACCTGTTCATTCAACTTAAATTATCTTTCATCTTTATATATCATTTCTTTTATAAACCTATGATCATTAATCGCATCATGTTTGTTGTTTCAGACCAGATTCTTCTTGTTCTTAACCATAACAATTTATAGCATGAAGATGATCCCGGATGTTAATCTTCAAACGCTTAAAAATTTTGCGGATGTCCAAAAAAAATTGTGAAGATCTTTTGACTTGTATTCCTTCTTTACCTGATTTGCACAAACTTCGTTCAGAGGTAAAAACTTATTTTCCTAAATTGGCATATCGTGGAGCTCCTTTGTAATTATTTGCCTGATCGGTTCTCACATAGCAACCATATAGATACTTGTGTTCTGGTAATATCTATTGCACCACCACCACCCACCACTAACCTACCAGTACCAACCCAAGAGAATCTTTACAAAATACTTACTTTTCATGGGGTTTCTTCAACACCTAAACTTCAAACCCTTCATCCATCATCCAATTTGATTTTTGTTCAACAATATTACTTAAAACCTCATAAATTCCCCAATGGAGTTTAAAATCTAGGGTTTAACTTCACGCTTCAAATTTGTTCAAAACAGACTATTCACCTACAAAACATTGAAAAAACCCCAAATTCGTTGAAAATTGTAGCCGGATGATTTGCCCATTCTGATTTTCACCACAAGGTGCGACATGGTTCAAAATCAAAACCCTAGGGCGGCTATGGTGCGCTGTGATGAGAGTAGAGGAGATCGACAAGAAGGCGCAATAGTGGTGGCCTGAGTGGTTGGCTCATCAGAGCAAGCATCTCGCCGACTGGTGGAGCCGACGAGAGAGATGTCGGTTGCTGGTGACATTTGTGTGGTGGTCGGAGTGGTTAGTTTGTGAGAGAAAGTAGATGAAGATGGTGGTGGTGATGGTATATGGTGGCAGGTGGCGGCGGTGGTGTTGGTAGGTTATGGCAATGATGGTGTTATAAACAAGAGATGGTGTGTAATCAGTATGTTCGATGAATGTAAATGAGGGATCATGAGTGGAGATAAGAAATGAGTGGATAGAAAAATGTTACATTTATCTTGGTCAACAATTTTTTTAATATATTGTATTAAATGACTGTTTTGCCCTCACATGTATTGCACATGACCTTATTTAACTAAAAGTTTTAACTAGGTTAGGGTCAAAGGACCTAAGGTGTAACATGTTTTGCAAACAAATGACTGTGACTGTAATTATTGAAGTTAAAGGTTATCCATTGCAACCCACTACAAACATAAAGGACGAAAAGTGTAATTTATCCATTAAAAAGACTAAATGTATTAACTTAAATGTAAACATTTAAGAAAGTTTCTACAACTTTGAGTTATATTTTTTTATTTTTGAATCTTACGTAATTTGTTTTAAAAACAAAACCGAACTTTTTACAGTTTCAGATTTACACAAAAACTGAACTCAACCGTGAACTTCCCTTTGTATAAAGTTATCACGATAATACAATCTCAAACTGAAACTTTGTTTTTTGGTTTGGTTTGATTGGTGTGAACTTAATAACTTACATATTGACTTTTATGAAAAAAAACTATGATATAAGAAAAGAAAATAGGGTAATAACTACAATGACAAAGGAAGGAACAATAAAGATGTGATAGGTCAAAGAGAAGAAAACATTACAAAGTCCAAAAGTTGGCATCCTTACCCTACACATTCAATTCCCTTTTCCTTCTTTAAGACGCAAGTCACGCAACAAACTCATGCAAAACTGGATGCTAATAACTAGCTTAGAATATGGTAGAGCTAGCCCATTTGGTAGTCTCAGTTACCTTTTAGACGAAAAATTTCATATTCAAACATGAGTAAAAGAGCATTTTAGAATTATTGGTATAAAGTCGAGTTGAAGTAACAGTTTAAAGAGAGTATAGACATTAAACTTTAATTGTACTTATGTTTATTTAAAAGATGGGATAGATTAACCATCAAATGGTACTAGTTAACAACTTGAAGTATTGATAGATAGATCTATATATATATATATAAATGAGATAGATTTGGGCTACTTGGCACTTGTATTTGGCCTTCTTGGCTGATGTGGCAATTCACTTTAGGAGGGAAATCACTATACACACAATTCCACGCGGGATCCGTTTCTAAATCGGGTTGGAATTTGGTTTCCTGTCAACAATATGGATCGTATATATTATCTTTGCTAACCAACATTACTTTTCTAAACCCTAGCCTCCCCTCATTCATCGATGTATTGGATCCATCACCGTCTTCTTCAAGCGATTCAACAAACAGGTAACAATTCTTCGAATATCGATTCATGTTTGATAATGCACCAGATGGTCACGCATTTGATTGATGGGCACTAATATTATCCTCCCTTCCCCATCAGATTCTCTGCGATTTAATCATCCCCAAGGTTTGATTTCCTTTTCCTTTTTTCATGTTCTACGATTTTAGGGTTATCACAAATCTTTTGTATACATTATATGTTGTTTCATCTTCAACGATTTTAGGGTTTTCATGAATCAGAGTTATTTTTGTTATTGTGATTGTTTCAGCTTCTACAATTTTAGGGTTTTCTGCAATATATTATATCCTAATCTGTTTTTTTTTTCATTTTTTTATTTAGGGCTTTTAGGAATCGATTTTTATTTTTTGTTATTTCGATTGATACTTAATGGATTAACAAGTTATATGTTTTATACAACTTCGATTGATACATAATTATATATTATACAATTTATATTATCTACCTTTTATATATATATATATATATTGCCAGTATATGTAGAATCGAGAAAAAATCACCAGTGATATATGTGATCTGGCTAGATGGAAGCAATTAACATTACTTTATATTGCTGGTTAAAAAATGACTTAGACATTTTTTTCCAATAAAAATACACCACTTTGAATTCCAGTTCATATTGTGATCGTTGAATGACGTACCGGGTCAACTGAATTCAATGTTATTGAAGGTTATGTTTTTTAAATTATATTACATGCTACCATTTTTTATTTGGTCCAGTGGTTTTTGGCTTGGTTATTTGAATGATAGGTGTTTTTTGTGTATTTAATTGCATATAATAATTACTCTATGTCTCTATCACACACAAAGACTATTCACAATTGCAGACTTGCCTATTATCATGTTCCAAATATACTTTTAATTTGGCAAAGCATGACAATTCTTTTTTGTTTTGTTTTGTTGTTCTTTATGGGTTATGGTAGCCATTTAAGTCATGACTTTTTTCATCGAGTTATTATAACAAATTCTCCATGTGATTTGGTTCAGTTTATTGAATGTTTTAGAGTGACACAATTCGATTTAATTTTTACCCTAAATTGTTTTAGGGTTCTGAGTTTTTTTTTTATTAATTTAGTTAAGTTTGTTTCAGAATAATCATCCCTGACTCAGTTTTTGGCGTTGGACATTGGCGATGGTGGAAATCCTTTGTTTCAGTATTTGGTGATGATGGGGAGGACAGACTCGCCGCTGCCACCATTTTGTTGTTCCGTGTTCATCTTCGAATCCTTTAGGGTTTCTGGATGACAGTTAACGATGGTGGCTCTGGTTTCAATTGGTATTGGTCTGTGGCTTGGTCACTTTGTGTTTCAATATGTTTGGTCACTTTGTTTTCAGTATCATTTCTAGATGCTCACTTTAATCTCTATAATTCTAAAGATCTAAAAAATCTAAAAGAATTCTAAAAAATAAAAAAGACCTAAAAGAATAACTGCACAATTCCATTATATCTCTGATGTTTGCTGATGTTTGGATGCCGCTGAATAGATAGTTTATGCATTTACTTTTTCAGCTTTCATGTTGCAAGCTTTCATGGCCTTTGGGATCACATCTGTGGTAGATATTGCATTATCATTCTAGCGCAGTTTGATCCGTATGAAACAAACAATGCTCATGAATCAAAAGTTGTTTGTCCATGTGAACTGGTAAGTTTAATTTGTATGAACTATTTGTTGGGAGTGGTATATAAACTAAATTGGTTATTGGCCCACTATTTGCATTTGTTTAGGGGTATAAGGTTACCAATTACAGTACAAGGAGCTTCTACAAGGGTTGCATTTGTTGAGGGGTATAAGGTTATGAATTACAGTGCAAGGAGCTTCTACAAGGGTTATCTCTTTATCGTCTTCAGATATGAAAGCAACAAAGTATGCATTTCATAATTAACTTTCTTTTGGTGGAAAAATGGGTGGGTTGGACGACATAGGTTCAAAATGGGTTGAATGATTAACATTATTTTGTCTTATTTTCTTGGTGATTTTATAAATATACAGTTTAAATTATGTTTGCAAGCTATTATAGAAACTAAAAAGTATGATTTGTTTTTAATTAATAAAACAATATAGGAGGTTGTATACATGAGTATGCTTTGTTTGACTTTTAAGTTTAAACCCATATGTTGTAACTATTTTAGCTATTACTTTTAGTTTTACGAGCCTGACCTCTTATCAATATAGTATAACCTGAAATTTGACCAGTTTTTACATAAATGGATTGAAATTGCCTCCTATATGTACAGATGTCACTTTGTTTTGCCTTTTGATTCATTCTCTGATTGACAATGTGCTTTGTGACATTAAATATTATGATTATAGCTTTTTAATGTACATGCAGTATGTTGACTGCTTCACTTCGTTTTACCTTTTGTTTTGTTCTTTGATTGGTGTGTGCTTTATGTTTCTAATCTGTCTGTTTAAGAGTGACACAATTCGATTTAATTTTTACCCTAAATCGTTTTAGGGTTTTGAGTTTTTTTTTTATTAATTTATTTAAGTTTGTTTCAGAATAATCATCCCTGACTCGGTTTTTGGCGTTGGACGTTGGCGATGGTGGAAATCCTTTGTTTCAATATTTGTTGATGATGGGGAGGACAGACTCGCCGCTGCCACCATTTTGTTGTTCTGTGTTCATCTTCGAACCCTTTAGGGTTTCTGGACGACAGTTAACGATGGCGACTCTGGTTTCAATTGGTATTGGTATGTGGCTTGGTCACTTTGTGTTTCAATATCATTCACTCTTCTATACATTATAAAATTTTCATTATTTACTATAACATAGTGTTTATTTTGTAATTCACTTTCTTTGAACTTTTTAAGGTTGGAGCTAAATCTCATAATATCGCATACCTTAAAGGAAAAGTCCCCTCATGGGTTGCCATTCCTACTTCAGTCGCATTACCTTTTGGAACTTTTGAGAAAGTTCTTTCCGATGAATTTAGTCAGGTACTCCATATCTCTAAATTTTGAGAATAATCTAATGTTTGTGAATGAAGCACCAAAAACTCATATAATGAATACGTTATATTTGCAAGGTGTGTCTTGAAAGTTACAAATATTGAAGGAAAAGTTAGAAGTGGGAGAGTTTGATGCCCTTGAGAAGATCTGCAAGACGGTGTTGGAGATTGTTGCACCACCCCAGCTGGTAACGTCCATATTATCTTTATATTATTAGTTTACAAAGAGTGGGTTACCACCCACCCACGCTTTGCAGTAGGTTCGAAACGTAGATAAAAATAAGCAAATCTTGAGAGTTAAAGTTGTTTGATGTTTTAGTTAAGGGCCTAAACATGTCATTATTAAAGTTGAGGGGCTAAACATGTCATTATTAAAGTTGAGGGGATAAAGTTGTTTATTATTAAAGTTGAAGGGATAAAGTTGTTTATTATTAAAGTTGAATGGATAAAGTTATTTTAGTTAAGGAGCTAAACGTGTCATTACCAAAGTTGAGGTGCTAAACATGTCATTATTAAAGTTGAGGGCTAAAGTTGTTTATTATTGTAGTAGAGTGGCTAAAGTTGTTTTACTTAAGGGGATAACATGTCATTACCAAAGTTAAGGGGCTAAACAATTATTAAAGTTTGGGGCTAAAGTTGTTTACCGCCAAAGTTGTGGGGCCAAAGTTGATTGATGTAACAGAATAGCTTATTAATAGTATATATAATGGTCAAAATTGTAACAAAAAATTGATAATGGCTATTGTCTCAGGTACAAGAGCTAAAAGACAAAATGCAAAGCTCTGGTATGCCATGGCCTGGGGATGAAGGTCGGCATAGATGGGAACAAGCATGGATTGCTATAAAGGTCATGAATTTTTTTATACTTTCGAGTTTATTAGAACGGCAGGAAATGGAAATAAAAAAAGTAAGTGTTAAAGAAAGCCAACGCAACCTGAAACAATTTGGTTCAACCAACACTAAAAATGACATGTTTTAACAAACCCATTTTGACCCATTTCCTACGCCCAGACCTCTATATAGGATTAATCGATTAAAAGTTGACCCATAAAAATAGTAACGGGTCAAAACGAATTCGAGTTATATATATATATACATATATATATATATACATATATATATATATATAACCAGATGCTTAAACTCACATCCAAACACCCTTTGATACATACACTTTTTATATCTACTGATTTTTCTTTTGTTGATGGTATTTGTATATATGTGGACACACCTGCATATCACATGTAACTTCTTATTGTTATCTTTCAACTTACTTCAATTGCTATTGTTGACACTTTCAGGAGGCGGTGAAGCTAAAACCAACATTTGCTGATGCGTATTTGAATTTGGGGAATGTATACAAGGTGAAGTTTTCATGGCATCCCTTTTAACATTTTTGGTTTTGATAACTTCTGATGAAGATGTTTGCTAAATTAAGTGTCATATTGCACTTCACAGGCTTTGGTAATGGCTGCTGAAGCCATCGTCTGTTATCAGCGAGCTCTTCAATCCAAACCAGATTATGCTATGGCTTATGGTAAGCACCAGTTCTATTTTATACAACTATACCTACATTCTGTATACACTAAATATTTATTTATCTTCATTTTATTTTCACATCAAATCAGGGAATCTAGCTAGCATATATTATGAGCAAGGTAACTTGGACATAGAGACGTTAATTTCAATGGCGAGACATATGAGAGCCCAAACTACTGCACGGCACGACGTTGAGACATGTGGAGCATTCGGCGACGGAGGTGGCTCTGAATGCGCTCGCGAGCCGTGGTCCGTCAAATTCGTTAGCGGCAAGGATTTTGGTGAGGTTTTGTGGTTTATAGGGTTTGTAACTTTGTCTGGTTTGATTTGTGGAGTCACATATGGTTTTGAATGTTTGATTTGTTGATTAGTGGTTTTTAAAAAAATATGATAGTTTGATTAAGGTAATATGTGACTGATTTTTTAAATAGTAAAATTTAGTTGATTTTTTAATTTAGGAAATGTATATGAAGTTAACAGTTGATAGTTGATTCAAATATATAGAATTTAGATGTAGATTCTGATGGAAATTAGTAGTTCATATATCATCAGGTTTAGGGAACTTGTGTTTTGAATATTTGTTTTGTTGATTATTGGTTTTGAGATGAAGGTTTGGTTGAGGTAGTGTGATTTTAGATAGTTCATTTAAATTGATATTTTGATTTAACAAATGTATAGGAAGTTAATGGTTGACATGAATATATGGAATAATTTTGATTTGGTGAGAGCTTGAGAGATAGATTCTGATGGAAAATAGTGGTTTAGGTGTCATCAGGTTTAGGAAACTATGTTAATTTATGGTTTTGAAATGAACTTTTGCCTAAGGTAGTATGTGGTTAAATAGTTAAATTCAATTGATATTTTAATTTAACAGATATATAGGAAGTGAACGGTTGACGTATTTGCCTAAGGTAGTATGTGGTTAAATAGTTAAATTCAATTGATATTTTAATTTAACAAATATATAGGAAGTGAACGGTTGACGTAAATATACCGAATAATTTCGATTTGGTGAACCTCAAATATTTGTTTTGTTGATTAATGGTTTTTTTTGTGGGTTTTAGGTAATTTGTGCGATTTGCAGTACTGAACAGCAAGTTTGTTGTTGAATTATCTGAAGTTTATGGGAATTATTAAGTTTGCGTAGCGTTTTTTAAATGATTAGTGCAAATGTATTGATCTTATATAATGCCATTGAAGACACGAATCATATCTATATTAAATGATTGGTGATGTGTTTAGTGACAGCTTAGCATCTGGTTGAAGGTGGGTGTTCCACCAGACTCTCATTTCGTAGCGGACAAGTTAAAGTTCTTTCATGATCAACCAAGTTCGAAGTGCTGGTAGAAGGTAGTTGATAGATTCAACCATCAATTGCAACAATGCTACCCATGGATGGATTTCAACATTCGACTACAACAGATTAAGACCATGGATGATTCAAATCTTCAGTTGCAACCATCAAAGGTATGTATGCTCTCACCTTTTTTGACAAAATTGAAATGGAACTTGAATAGATTATGTGTATTCTGCAGCTATATGCCTCAGCCTTATTTTTGGAGGGAATGCATCGCATTCAGTTAACTAATCTATGCGGGATCCATTTTATTTTCGGGTCATACCAAACCCGTGAGATCGGATCTATACAAAAAGACATAACTCAATAATCTCTCTTTCCTGTTCTCTCTAAACCCTAACCGAGTCGCTTCATCGCCTTCTTCATCCTTCTGATCATCGCCGTCTCTACCACCTCTTCTAGGGTTCAAGCTTTCTTTCTCCATAAATCATTGACTTCAAAAGGTAAGTTTTTTTCATTCATTCTTCATAGTTGTTTAGGGTTTATTTTAATCTTTCTATCTACAACGAGAGGCATGTGAACAACATCATAGTTTCAAAGAAAATTTAGGGTTTCAACTAATTTTCCAATCTCAGTCACGATTCCAAATCTCAAAAACCATCTGCAATCTAATGAAAGTCTTCATTTATTTCTCTTCATTTTAGCCTTTCGTGATGACCAAAAAGGTTCTCGGTGGTGGCTATGGTTCGTATTGTCTAAGAATGATGATCTAAGAATGAGTGGTGGTATTTTTTAGGCTTACTAAGATGCAAAGTGCTATGATCATGTATGAGTGCGTGAAGAGTTTTAAATCTTTTGTGAAGTCCATGTTTTCTATGTAATGGTTATCTTTTTTTTTTCGTATGATCAATTGAAACGAATCTGATATGTTCTTTATTTTTTGTAGTGAATATCGATGTGTGGCATACCAGGTGTTCGATGAAATGTCTATAAGAGGTTTGATAGGATTTGTGTAATAGTAATACATTTTTGTTTAAGGAATATTAATTGTTTATGTGCTTTTGATTGTCTAATTGATGTTTTGCTTTAGTATTGCATTTTTTTAACAAATTAGTATAGTATGAATTGTTTAACAGATGATCTCAAGATAGTGGTGGTTAACAACAGTTAGTAGGGATTTAGGTCCAATGCAAGAAAGCAATGTGCATATGGTTTCATGTCTGTTTCGATCAAAGTGGTGATAGTAATGGTGCATACATAAATCTTTTTCGTTATGGTCATATGTAATTTTGGTGGTAATAGTGTCAATCATAAAGGATCAACAAAAACAATACGTTTCTTACCAGGAAGATGGTGATGATGAGTTTAGTCCTCGAAAAAGATCAAAACGAAGGTTGGAAAGATGCTAAATTTTTGTTTGAGAAAAGTAGAATGATAAACCCAATTAAACAAGTTGAACACATATTTGATTTCCACTTTGTTAAAAAGTGTTATGTTGAACACAATTTATAGTCTCCTGTATCTGATCCTTTTTTGAATGTGCATGCCATGAACTCTAAAATATTATCTCTTAACTATTACGAGCTCATCATAGATTAAATCAGTGGATGCACAAGAATCATTGAGAGGCGAAGATTGCATGAACAATGCCGGCGACAGTGAAGAATTACTATTGCTTTGATTTTAGCTTGCTCAATGATGCACTTGATAAAGAAGGTTCTAATCCTCAATTGTTTCCCCTTAAATGTTTCTCATCTAAGGTATTTAGTATTTCGCATACATGTGTGTTTTACAAAAGATAAAATAGGTTTCGTTGTGGTAAAGGTTTATTTCAATTTCAATTCAGACGATTTAATCAGCTGTGGTTGTGTTGCCATTGAATGCTTGAATTAGGCTGCAATGATATTAGTTATTCAATTTGAAAAGATCAATTGAATTGGCTAATGATACACTCATTTATTATAAATTGTTTTGAAAATCATTTCAAATTTACAAGGAATTATATGTTGATAAGGTAATTATTATCCAACTTTGGTTTCTCATTTAAAGGATAATGTAATAATGACCGTAGAACTGAGTAAAAATGGTATGAAATCATCATCATCGAGCCGAGTTATTATAATTTGGTTTCTCATTTAAAGGATAATGTTTTTTTTCGTATTATATCAATTGTTTGATTCTATAATATAGCAGGATTTAGTTATGCTTAGAGGCAATAAGTTAGTGGATAAAGCTCTTATCAGGTACTTAGTGACAGTGGCGGAGCTTGACCAAAAGTTTTGAGGGGGCGTAAAGTCATGGGACCCAATTTTTTTTACTATCGTTATGTTTCGGGTCGGGCCGGCTATTCGATTCGGGTCACTTGCCTACGAGTACAAATCCGGCAAGACGAAGTGTCAGTATTGGGTCTATTATGTGCAGCTTTTGTGGAGCCTATGAGGAGTCTCCAGAACATCTTTTAGTATCATGTGGGATGATGCAAACTATCTGGGACTTTATTAATACATGGTTCAGGCTTTATGGCTTCTTTTTCTTTGGATTCGAGGACCCGTTGAAGTTTTATAAGCAAGCGAGAGGCTCTGTGAAGTGGAGAAAGGTTGTCTACTCCATTATTCTAATGGTCGTGTGGTGCATTTGGCGAAGTCAAAACAATGTCATCTTCAACTGTAAACAACCTAATGTGGAGAGTTTAAAGTAGGAAATTAGAGTTTTGGCGTACCTATGGGTTAAACATCAATCAAAAGCCGTTGGATTATCATGTGAAAACTGGCGAAATTTCGTGTTAATTTTTTGGGTCTATCAGTTTGTTGTCTGGTTGTTTTTGGATGTGGATTAACACAATGCTATTCTATTTTTTAATAAAATTTGATTTGTTAGCTGTTTAAAAAAGGAAATATATCTCAATTATCTTCTTTTAATGTGTTTAAAAGTTTTGTTGTCATGTCACTTCTTGCAGGGAAGTTCGTAAAGTAGATAATGTTGTAAGCATTAAACCGGCTAATATACTTATTATTATTATTTCGATGACGTCATGATGATCTTGCCTAAGTTTTGGATAATGCATTTATTAATCTTCCAATGGATACCAACCTATTGGTGTTTGGTTTATTACTACTCTTATCTCTTAAATTTTTAATCGGTTATGTGCAAAATATGAGGTGATATTTTTGTGTAGTTAAAATTGAAGTTATTCGTCCACATGAAAGCATCCTTAAATTTTTAATCGGTTCCATTTTGGTTTAGTGAAAGTAATGTTTCTACACTTTGACTTCAACATCACACAATTGTAGCAATAATGTTAAACGTTTATAATTCAGATGGATATTCATATTTTTATGTATTAAGCCCTTTAAAATAAGTTCTCTTTTTCATTTGTTTTTATCCATCTTTTTTATTAATTTTTCGTGCATGCACCGAATAGAATGAGATAAGACTAAACAATTGGACATGTTTTTATAAATATGCTTTAACTCGAATTCGTTTTGACCCGTTACTATTTTTATGGGTCAACTTTTAATCGATTAATCCTATATAGAGGTCTGGGCGTAGGAAATGGGTCAAAATGGGTTTGTTAAAACATGTCATTTTTAGTGTTGGTTGAACCAAATTGTTTCAGGTTGCGTTGGCTTTCTTTAACACTTACTTTTTTTATTTCCATTTCCTGCCGTTCTAATAACTGAGTGGGCCATGGTTGTGGTATGTGGGTGATCTACTATGATCCAAGCGAACCGAGACCAGTTGTATAGATCAAGTTCTAATCGACTAATATTTTATAGAGGTGGCTAGATAAGTAGGTTGTGGGTGGCTTAGGAAACAAGTCAAAATGTGTTTATGTCAAAATGGGTCATATTTTACTATGGGTCAAATCAAATTGGTTCAAGTTGGGTTGGATATCTTTTTAACACTTTTTAATTTTTCTTTTATTTTGTTAGTGTCGTTTACTATGTGAACTAACATCGTTTACTATAATTGTTTGTCCATATGTTTGTTCATTTGATTTAGAACTTTAGTGACTTTTAAATTTATTTCATCTACAATACAATCTTGAAGTTCAAAATCGTTATTAAAGTTATCAATGGAGATGAATGGGAAATGCAAATCGACACCCACAATTGTTATTTATGTTACATGTTTTTCTTTAAGTAGTTTAGTTTACGGAGTCGTTTACTATGTTTTCTTTAATTTATCTAGAGGTTATTTCATGAATTTGCTTAAATTGAAGTACTAATTCCAATGAAGGTATAAACAAGTAACTAACTTAGAAGCCAAGCCTATGAAATTGGTAAATTTGCTATAGAGTTTAGTTTATTTTTCCAATTTTTTTTGTAATTTAAAAGTGACGGATTTTAAGTTGTAGACGTCTGTCATACTTTTTTTTTATTATAGTTTTTAAAAATATTTAGAAGTTACTTATTTTCTTATAAGGTTATTAAATACTTTTTTTATTATAGTTTTAAAAATATTTAGAAGTTACTTATTTTCTTATAAGGTTATTAAGTATTAATTACTATTATTAATGTTTTAATTTTTTGAGATTAATCAAGGTTTGTGGTGTCTTTTTAGGAAGATAAATTTGGCTGAGGTTTGATGTTTTGAAAGATGTTGAGTTTGGATGAATGCTAATTAGAGAATGATGGCTACCGAGAAAAGATTGAAGAATGAAGATTGTCTTATGTTTTTTTTTTAGATGTTTATGTTTAGTTTTATTTTTGTATTTCTATTTTGTTTGATGTGGATAGTTTTTGTTGTGTTTTTACTTAGGACATGTGTGGCTTCATGTACGTTTGATGTGGAAAGTTTTTGTTATGTTTTTACTTAAGTCATGTGTGGCTTCATGTACATTTGTGTTAAATACTCGGTTTAGGTAGCATTGGGTCAGGTTTGGTAATCGGGTTTCTGTTAAAAAAGGTAAAAACATAAGTGCCTTTATTTCTTTGGGATTATGGTAAAAAAAGTGGTTTGGCTCAACTCATTTCTTCATAAGTGATTTGGCTTAACCGGTACCGTATTGCATAGTATAGGGGTGCACATGTAAAGAAAAGGAAGGACGCACCACATGGAAAAAAGTGTTATTTTACGGCAAATAACTTTTGAAAACATGTCTTTTAATTTCAACATTGGTACCGCATAGTATCGACACCAAATTTTAACTTATTTATTTAAACACTTAATAACGTTTGAAAACATGTCTTTTAATTTATTTAATGACATAATTAGATTATAAATTGATTTTTTCTGCCCGGGAAGTTCCCGGGTTATAAAGATTCACAACTACATGGTATATTTTTATTTATTAATATATATATATATATGCATATTTATTTTTTAGATATAAAGATTCACAACCCGTGAGTATTCACGGGTGATAACCTAGTAGATAGATATATTATAGAAGGATTTGTGCCAACTCATCATTTTACTCATTCTCTCTCACTCCTCTCTCTTTCTTTCGCTCTTTTCTCTCTATGCCCTTAGTTATAGACGAATTACCCACGTTCTCGCAGGTCTCTTCCTTCTTTCACCTCCACATCAAAGGATATCCTTCTCTGTACGAATGAAGAGTCTTATAAAATACAACCATTTTGTTTTCAAATTCTTGTGGAAACCAGAAATGCATTTAGGCCACCCGGGGTGGCAGCGTGATGAAGGAACTTCACGCGTGGAAGAAGCCCAAACACCACCGCCACCCCCTCTCCATCACGTGTCAACATTAAATCGCGTCATATTTTTGACGCGTTGAGTTTGGATTGTTGTGAGGAAAATTGTTGGTTGGGGGGAAATTGTTGGGTGTGGTGGTGAGTGGGCATTTCCACTAAAAAGATTGTGAATGATGGAATAAAGCTCGATGACGTGGCGGAACTTGATTGAAAGTTGTGAGTGACAAATTGGCGGTGAGTGATGACCACCACTACCCCTTATGTAGTTTACATCAACCTTCGCAAATCAGTGGTTTATTTTTTTCGTCTCACTTTTTTTAAATGAACTCGCAGACCATAAAAATTAAACCCTTATCACTTGAAAAAAAAAAAACAAAGTTTTTATCCAATATCTTAATGCCACTGTGCCAAAAACCTTTTGCTTTCAAAGTCTACTACTTGCATGTTTATGCAAGTCATATTATTTTGACTTATATGTTTCTGACGTCAAAATTTAATTCTATGATTCTCTTTTCTAAATCTTTCATTGAAAATTAACGATGCTATAATTAGTTTGTTAAAATAGGTAGAGGATAATGTACATTAATCCAGAAGTGTGAGAAGTGTATTATAACACTACTAGTAGGGTGCCCGTGCGATGCTGCGGGGGTGATAATTTGCATTGATGTACTAATTTCTGGTAGTTTTCTTGTTTGTATAATATTTATTGTAGCAACATCGCAATGAATATATCTCATAAGCAAAGACATCGATTAATCCATTTCATTGTGATGTAAGAATAGGAGAAAGTAAATCGGAAAAGAGTGAGTGGAAATAAACCTAGAATGAAGAGGGAGTAATTCAAAATACACAAACATTAATACGGTCCATAAGAAATTATGCAACTTAAAACTTGTACCATTACATTACATTAGCGGTAGACCATTTACCAATTGAAAACTCAATTCCAATAACATTTAAAACACAATTTCCAAAATATAGTAAACACTTTAAATACGAAAAAATAACTACAATAAAAATAACTAAAATGCTTACATGTATAATAAATAATTACAATCCAACACTAATCTTGGATGCAAAGAGTCCCTTGAGGCCACTTTAGAAGCCCGACCACCATCTGCCATGTTTAGTCGCAATCATCATCACTTGCCTACACATTTGTTGTGAAACAACAATGACCAAAACTTGTACCAATCAAGATGGCTGGCTACTTAGGTAACAATAAATCACATATAAGCAAAAGTGGATATACCCTCCTCACAATTCAGCTTAAGCACGCACGTCCCGTTCAAGTTGCCTAGTTCATGCCCCCTCACATGCGAGTAGGCTGCAAGAAGTCTGCACAAAGGTTAATTATAAAAGTTGCACTGCTTATGTGGACATCAATTCTTAGTTCTTAAGAGCAAACAACTGAACATGCACCAAAATTAAAAAATGAATAACTCTCAATCTTATTAATCAGAAAATAACTCAAAACTGATTACTCTTCTCTTAACCTTAAAGAACAATCAACTCAAATTGGAATGAGGATACCGATAAATATATATTTATTGCTCTCATTATTCATTGAATTTGTTGATAATTATGTATATAAATATATAAAAGTATGCAGGACAGAGTAAAGTGTTGTCCGATCCAGGGTAGAACCCGGCCAACCCCAAACCTGCCACATCAGTCTTTATTATCATCAACGATGAACAATTGAACATAGAAACTTCTAGAGCCTCAATGCATGTAGATCTTACAGGGCGTGATCAAAACACATTGCAAAATCGCCTTCAGTTTAATCAAATAACATTATGAAGGCAAACACTATTTAACCGTTAACGATATCAACTCTCTGATCTTAGATTCTCAGCTATCTCGGTTTCCCACCTGTCCCCATTTTCAAGCAATTTATCCTTGTCATATAAAAGCTCCTGTAAAAATAACATACACATCAGATATTCAGAATTGGTCAAAATATATATAGAACATTGACAATCACCTCATGAGTCTCAGTAGCAAACTCAAAGTTGGGCCCTTCAACAATTGCATCAACTGGACATGCCTCTTGGCAAAATTTACAATAGATACACTTTGTCATGTCAATATCATACCTGTCAAATTCAACCAGTGTGTGTGAGTGTGAGTATGTGTGTGTGAGTGAGAGAGAGAGAGAGAGAGAGTAATCAACACTATTTTCACCTCGTTGTTCTACGGCTCCCATATTCTCTTTCCTCAGCTTCAATAGTGATAGCTTGAGCTGGACATATCTAATACACAACAAATTTTTGATACGATTATAAAAGCTAATTAGCTATATTGTTAATATAAAGAGTAAAGTACCCAGATAGTCCCTGTAGTTTTTCAGAATTTTGGATTTGGTCCCTAAGCTTTCCAAAAGTACACGGATGGTCCTAGTGGTTTGCACTTTGTAACGCATTTATAACACCCCCCAAGTACATTGTCTTGAACCAGTGAAGACTATATACCCCTGAAGATTACGATCTGAAACTCTGATTGCACACCTTGTTGATCGCCTAAACTTCTGAAAGTGAACTGAGAAGGAAAACAGCCAAAGACCCCATTCCGAATTGTAATGGAACCGGGGAACTCTGTGAAATAAATTAAATCTACAAGTTGAGACTAAAGAGCAGCAAAGAGCAATAAAAACTTTCCTAATTTGGTGGACTGCAATGAGAGTACAGATTGATTCGAAGCCCCATCCAATGTTTAGAAAAAAATACCATATCAGATGGGTTGAAAAATATAATTGCTTTGTACCGCCAAAAACAATGGAGCCAAAGACTGAACGGATATATACCGCCTAGCACCCTTGACCCGCATATGATGCAAACTGAAACCAAACAATATTCCCACTTAAACTAACACCAAACACATGTAAATATCCCCAAAGCGTATAACTGGCCCAAATGCACCCACACCAAAAACTGTTGGCCCGTGCCCTCCCAAACCCAATGAAGAGAGCCAAACGATGAAAACCATTGCTGATTAACCAATCGCACAAAAAACTACCTGCTACAAAACTAAAACCTGGGACCTTTGAACCAATTACTACTACAAATACTTTTGAACGTATTACTATGGGGTTACTCAAAAAATTATTCATCATGTCTAGTAAAAAAATTTTAAAATCAATGGTTCTGTGAACCCAATCCTTACTATGTGAGCCTGCCCTCGCCAATGGCGTATCATGCACATTATATGCAGGCTTACATGTGATGATTAAACTGCAGCTGTCAGGAAAGAATTTGATGATGCACACAAGCCAAAATATAAACTTAGCAATTAAACAGACTTCAACTCAGATTTTGACTCCAAAACCCTAACAAACCTAGTGAGAGTTTACCATCTCGGTTCAGTATGCGTAGATACACAATTTACCATTAGATCAATCAGCTCTTATTCACCCCAAAATGATATGTTACAAGACATTACAAAGTTAAAAATTGTATGTTTTCCAGGTTAAAAGCATGTCCATAGCATATAAAACATTTAATGATAGAACACCCAATGGAGCGTAAATCATAATTCAAAAAACAACTACGAAATTAAAAGCCACGTATGTATATCAATTCTTACAAAAAGTTCTATCGGTTCCGTTGAAGATTCTGATGCAAAACTCAATCCGGTAACCGCGGCGTGGTACTCAAGTTTTTAGATTTTGGTGCTAGAGACAGATAAGGCGGTGCCGACGCTAACCGTGCCTTTTCCTCTGTCAAATCACACATAAAATTTCGTACAATCAAACATAAACGCGATACAATTACAATCAGAATGATAAACTAATTGAATCCAATGATAAATGATTAGGTTGTTTGGTTGAGGACTTACATCGAACACCATGAATGCAACATCCCTGAAAACCCCATCTAACTTAAAAACAGCAACAAATTCTTGGTTCTATTCAACAATCCTATCATATAACACAGATCCTTCATTTATAACATTACAGACTGAACAATCAAAGAACATAAAGCAAAATCGATGTCTAAAACTTACCTGATGTATCGTCGCCGTCAAAGACAGTGGGATTGAAGCCTATATAATGAATATTAGTTAGAGACAAATATGGATGTGAGATTGAAGAAAACAAAAGTAAATAACAAAGTGGAGATTGATGGTTTCTTGAATACTCTTGATGATCTAGTCTTGTACTCAGCTAAAGCTCAAATCGACGGCAGATGAATCCCACCAGATGTTCCATATCTCTACTAAAATCTCAGCATCATTAAAAAAACCTGAAGAAGAAGGGAGGATTTGAATCTAGAGAGTAATCAGATCTAGAATTTCGAGAGAGAGAGAGAGACAGAAATTATAGCAAGAAAAAGCTGGGTTTAAATTTTGAAATGAGAATTAGGTTTTGGTTTGTCCTGCCTATGGTCAACGCGTGCGTATGTGTTGCAACTAACTAAATATAGTTATTCATATAATTTTGTTAAAATTAAGGATTAAAGTGTAATAAATTTAGGGGCTAAAAAATAAATAGTGTTTAAAAGACCAAACTACCCTCATTTTAGGGGTTTATTTATAAATAAGGGGGAAGAAGTTCTTAACTTTTGGGAATCCCTCCCTCATGCATTATAATATAGTATAGATATATAATATTATATAACACCATATAAACATCATACAACACTATGTAACACCATATAACACTATATAACAAATGTAACACTATATTTTGTCTGATAACATGTCTATGATAGATGTATAGTGTTATACTAGTAGGGTGCCCGCGCGATGCAGCGGGGGTGATAATTTGCATTGATGTACTAATTTCTGGTAGTTTTGTTGTTTGTATAATATTTATTGTAGTAACATCGCAATGAATATATCTCATAAGCAAAGACATCGATTAATCCATTTCATTGTGATGTAAGAATAGGAGAAAGTAAATCGGAAAAGAGTGAGTGGAAATAAACCTAGAATGAAGAGGGAGTAATTCAAAATACACAAACATTAATACGGTCCATAAGAAATTATGCAACTTAAAACTTGTACCATTACATTACATTAGCGGTAGACCATTTACAAATTGAAAACTCAATTCCAATAACATTTAAAACACAATTTCCAAAATATAGTAAACACTTTAAATACGAAAAAATAACTACAATAAAAATAACTAAAATGCTTACATGTATAATAAATAATTACAATCCAACACTAATCTTGGATGCAAAGAGTCCCTTGAGGCCACTTTAGAAGCCCGACCACCATCTGCCATGTTTAGTCGCAATCATCATCACTTGCCTACACATTTGTTGTGAAACAACAATGACCAAAACTTGTACCAATCAAGATGGCTGGCTACTCAGGTAACAATAAATCACATATAAGCAAAAGTGGATATACCCTCCTCACAATTCAGCTTAAGCACGCACGTCCCGTTCAAGTTGCCTAGTTCATGCCCCCTCACATGCGAGTAGGCTGCAAGAAGTCTGCACAAAGGTTAATTATAAACTTGCACTGCTTATGTGGACATCAATTCTTAGTTCTTAAGAGCAAACAACTGAACATGCACCAAAATTAAAAAAACGAATAACTCTCAATCTTATTAATCAGAAAATAACTCAAAACTGATTACTCTTCTCTTAACCTTAAAGAACAATCAACTCAAATTGGAATGAGGATACCGATAAATATATATTTATTTGTCTCATTATTCATTGAATCTGTTAATTATGTATATAAATATATAAAAGTATGTAGGACAGAGTAAAGTGTTGTCCGATCCATGGTAGAACCCGGCCAACCCCAAACCTGCCACATCAGTCTTTATTATCATCAACGATGAACAATTGAACATAGAAACTTCTAGAGCCTCAATGCATGTAGATCTTACAGGGCGTGATCAAAACACATTGCAGAATCGCCTTCAGTTTAATCAAATAACATTATGAAGGAAAACACTATTTAACCATTAACGATATCAGCTCTCTGATCTTAGATTCTCAGCTATCTTGGTTTCCCACCTGTCCCCATTTTCAAGCAATTTATCCTTGTCATATAAAAGCTCCTGTAAAAATAACATACACATCAGATATTCATAATTGGTCAAAATATATATAGAACATTGACAATCACCTTATGAGTCTCAGTAGCAAACTCAAAGTTGGGCCCTTCAACAATTGCATCAACTGGACATGCCTCTTGGCAAAATTCACAATAGATACACTTTGTCATGTCAATATCATACCTGTCAAATTCAACCAGTGTGTGTGAGTGTGAGTATGTGTGTGTGAGTGAGAGAGAGAGAGAGAGAGAGTAATCAACACTATTTTCACCTCGTTGTTCTACGGCTCCCATATTCTCTTTCCTCAGCTTCAATAGTGATAGCTTGAGCTGGACATATCTAATACACAACAAATTTTTGATACGATTATAAAAGCTAATTAGCTATATTGTTAATATAAAGAGTAAAGTACCCAGATAGTCCCTGTAGTTTTTCAGAATTTTGGATTTGGTCCCTAAGCTTTCCAAAAGTACACGGATGGTCCTAGTGGTTTGCACTTTGTAACGCATTTATAACACCCCCCAAGTACATTGTCTTGAACCAGTGAAGACTATATACCCCTGAAGATTACGATCTGAAACTCTGATTGCACACCTTGTTGATCGCCTAAACTTCTGAAAGTGAACTGAGAAGGAAAACAGCCAAAGACCCCATTCCGAATTGTAATGGAACCGGGGAACTCTGTGAAATAAATTAAATCTACAAGTTGAGACTAAAGAGCAGCAAAGAGCAATAAAAACTTTCCTAATTTGGTGGACTGCAATGAGAGTACAGATTGATTCGAAGCCCCATCCAATGTTTAGAAAAAAAATACCATATCAGATTGGTTGAAAAATATAATTGCTTTGTACCGCCAAAAACAATGGAGCCAAAGACTGAGCGAATATATACCACCTAGCACCCTTGACCCGCATATGATGCAAACTGAAACCAAACAATATTCCCACTTAAACTAACACCAAACACATGTAAATATCCCCAAAACGTATAACTGGCCCAAATGCACCCACACCAAAAACTGTTGGCCCGTGCCCTCCCAAACCCAATGATGAGAGCCAAACGATGAAAACCATTGCTGATTAACCAATCGCCCAAAAAAACTACCTGCTACAAAACTAAATCACAAGACGGCACTAATAAACCCATTTAAACATTCCCTTTTTGTTTAAACAAACAAGGTCCAAGTTTAATAACCGGGTGGGGGGGGGGGATTCGAACCTGGGACCTTTGAACCAATTACTACTACAAATACTTTTGAACGTATTTGTAACAACCCTCATTAAAAGTTCTATTTATTTTATTATTTTATCCAATAAGAAACCCTAATTAAGACACCCAAGTGATTCTACATAAACCCTACAAATTTCAGAACAATCAGAATCAGTATCAGGGCCCTTAAAACTCAGGGGGGATATTCCCTACTCAACGATTATCCTTATAAGTTATTATAAAAATCGAATTTAATCATTCCGTCGACTCAGCTAACTTACAAACACACGTGGCAACCATATGATAAAATGTCACCCCAGGCGATACGCGGCACGTGACACGGATTCTTCCGCGACTAGCGGGAGGTGCAAATTTTGGGTATAAATAGAAGGGCCTGGCACTTGCATTTTGTTGTTCGTTCGACGATAAAATTCGATTCAGGCACGGAGCCATCGTCCAAATACTCTCAAAACACACACGAATCACTAATTAGTATAGCGGGGTGCTGCCGCAAACAGGGTATTAACTCGATCGCTGCTACGGTTCAATGTCCGATCGATTGAAACTATCCGATGGATGTTTTAGTACTATCCTTTGTCATTCGTTGTGAATCCGATGGATGTTTAAGTAATTATACTTTGTCATTCGTTGTGATTCCAAGGGATGTTTAAGTGATTGCACTTTGTCATTCGTTGTGAGGGTTTTTATCTCGTGAGTTATCGTAAATGCTGTATTAGTTAATTACCTAGTTCGTGTGCACTAGGTCACAAGGCTAAATCAATAGGCTAAGCTCTGCCTGTATAAATCTGCAATATATCAAGGCTTATCTATAGACTAAACTTTGGGTGTATGAATCTGCATGATTATAATGTGAGTCATTCTCTTTTTATCAACTATTTTACAATACCTCAAATTATTTTCAAAAGTTATAATTACAGGGACTAAGTCGTGGATATCTTGAATCACTGGCTAGTGGGGTATTGTGCACATTACTAATTTTCTCCCAGTTAGGTTCATTGACCTACTCGGGATAATCACTGTTAGGTTCATTGACCTACAGGGATAACCATCACTATTTAGGTTCATTAATCTAATAGTGGTATGACCATCGTCACCATTGTGATATGTCACCATTGTGACATGACGCCAGATAAAAATAAGATAGAAGCCATTGTAATCGCTCTTATGCTGTAATTAATAACTATGCATCATTTTATGTAAATAGAATGATTCGCTCAGTATTTCCCGCTGACAAAACCTTTTTCAAACATGTTTCAGGTAATTACAGTAGATTGGATTAAGAGATGGATACGGCACTGAAAGGCATCAAGAAGTGGCTTATTTTATTAATTAAATCAAATTAAGAAATATTGCTTTATGTAATCAAATTTATCTTTATTAAAGCTACCATTGTAAAACATGGGTTTATCCCATCTATTTAATAAATAAAATCCGGTGTTTTCTAAACTCTGATATTTTTCCTAACTCACGGTCATGATGAAATTTCCGCTGCAATATTTTTCAAAATAATCACCGGTACCACTGGGCTGTTCGCGGCTTCCGATTCCGTCCAGGGTGGGTCGGGGGCCGTGACAGAAGGTGGTATCAGAGCCACTGCTTTAAGCCTTTAGGTGTTGTAACAATAATATCTAAATTTGTATAAAAGAGTTAGGAGATTGCTGTTAACTGGTAGCACACATGATAGCATTTAGACTTGAACTTAAGAAAATATGCCTTACTATAAGCTTCAAAGATAAGCTATTTACTTATGAAAATAAAGTGTGGTAGGTTCTGGTATGCTATAAGAATGACGATTAGAATATTGCAGGCAATAGCACTTAATTGCTCTTAATTCTTGTTTAGTGATATTACTTGGTCTAAAATAAGATATGTTACGGGAATACAAATTTCCCTAATTCTGGATAAAAGCCCTAATAAAAGAGGCACTTTTAAATTTTGAAAAGATACTATTTATGGGAAATAGAAAATTTTCTCTGGCAAGACTGGGTATGGTGTAGTAGACTCTCCAGTTTGTCCATATATACTGAGGTTACCGCTCCGGCACGAATCGGATAAGACGGGATAGATAATATGTCAAACAAGTGACAAGATTTCCCTAAATAGTATCATGACCAGATATTTGACTGGTTTTTGGAAATATGAATCTGTTAAATACATTGACCTGATAGATGGTATGTTTATTTCAGCATGTGAAATATATGATTATATAGATATATATATCTATAAAGAATTCCAAAAGTCAAATAGGAATAAAGCACAAGCATATGTGTCTAGATTTCTTTATTAGGAATCTCTTTTCTTATATCAAACATTATTTTGTTTTATCATCTACCTCGTAACTCGTGCGACAATATAAATAATGAAAACCCTTTAAGTTGGGACATCATTAAAAGTATAAGAATTTCTAATGCATTATCATAGACTATTAACGCAAGTAAGAAGCATGTAAAGTTGTGCTAGTACACAAGAAAACACATGAAAATTTAATTATAAGTCCACAGAAGTTGAAGTATATCACACACAATTTTCGAGGCAAGACCTTTGGAAAATATAAATTAGGCATGATGACATCAATGCTAATTCTGTCATTAGAAGAACTACTAATAAAAAAGAAGCACTTTGCCACGTAATCTTACAAACAAACATGAATCTCGCTGAGGTACGTTGTAACAAGATTTCACAATTATCAGTGCACAGTCTAATCAGAGTCATAATTATTATCATTGCAAAAGGAATCGTATACCTTTGCAAATTCCCTATTTTATTTTATTTAACATTCCTTGGTAATATCACTTAAACAACGGTTATCACACAAAATTTCCAGATAAAGATTCTTAACTTCCCTTTGTTAAAATTTTGACCTCTGTGAATAAACTTTTGCATTTCCCTAATGGTCATCATACCATGAGGATTTCTTTCATAGTAGCGAATAGTGATCTGTTTCATTTCCTGGTAATTTCACACGTTACACATGCGTTGTTTATTACGCATATGGTTCATTTGATTTATGAAGACCACTGGAGGGCTTCATTCCGATTTGTTATTTTATTCAAACTCAAATATCATTCCGCTTTTTGCACTGTGAACCGCAAAACATTGACCCTTTGATATCGAGTCAATGAATTTCTTGAAAAACTCAAATTTCTTTACATGGGTTTTGTTGTGACCATGTCCGAACTTATTAAAACTTATTTTGTTTAAACCGAGTTCAATTATTTGAATTTGCTCGCATTATATATTCAATTCAAGGTTCCATATGATGAATTAAAACCATCATATTCGAAATAATCTTAACAAGCATTTAAATTTTCTTGAACTATAACATGCTTGTGTGATCCTCGACTTCATTAAATTATTTTTTTATCACGATCATCTTGTGGTGATGTTTTCACAAAATCTGAAGATTGCGTTAATCTCGGATTTAATTATTTGATCATTTATATTGAATCCGCTTGGTTGATTTATTCTATACAAGCAATCTTAACACAAATCATGTGCTAAGATAATAATACACAAATTCTTTTCATATTTCAGTATATCTCTTAATAATTCTTACAACATTAATCGAGCCTTTCATGATAATTATTGCTTTAGAAATCTTCAATCGAAAAACATTATATAAAATTAATTATATATGGAAACTTACATAAGTGATTACCTAATTTACAAAATAGTATTACTATATTCTTATTAAACCATTAAGGTGAAGAATTTATATTTTTATTTGAGGTATACTATCATTTAAATTTATGTTTAAGTTATTTATTATTGATAATTAATATTAATTTTATTATTAGTAATAAAATATTAATAGTAATAGTGTTAATATTATTTTAAAATACTAGGGTTATTATCAGGGGCATGTATTGAATAGCCTAGCCTTAGTTAGACATGGACTGGCCACCTATGCTTAAACAAGGCAGCACTAACCAATATCCAACCATGATAATGACTAGTTAAAATATATAAATTAAGTCAACATACTTATTTAGTAAATTTTAATTATATATATATTTTACTATTGTACTGTAAAGATATATTTTCATAAAAACAAAACAAGAATGAGAGGGACAAATAAAATTATATAAATAATTATATATTTTGTGATAACTATTTACAGTAACGTTCTGACATGAAAATAACTATATAAGAATAATATGATATTCATCAACTACGTTAGGTTAAGGGATACATTATAAATATATAAGAATAATTTTCGTTTTCACTTATTTACAACAATTGTAAATACATTCACAACGTTATATGGTTTCAAAATGAAAATAAGTAATCACATAGAATCAACCCATTAAATATTATATATTTACAAAATATTTTACGAATACTTTTGTACAATAAATATTTTTACACCTTTATTTACAACTTTCATTTAAACATTATAAATAATAGTGATTTCTTTTACAAAATAATAAAATATTTTGTAAAGTAATAACTTCATTACGGTGTTTTGTAATATATATTACATAGTAAATATAAGTTATTTTACATAGTATAGTAAAATACTAAAATAACATTTATTTAAAAGTGATGACCATTTACATATAATAAAAATGTGTAATAAATAATATATATTACATAGTATTTATATTTGATATATAAGATACGGTTCAGACAAATATACAAATAATATATATTACATTTGCTTTACAAATATAATATAAATTGGTCATGCCAAAACAACTTGTTCTTATTATATTTCGATCTTTAGGATATAGTATGAAAAATATAGTCACTAATAATATACTATCACATTGTTTCACAATTAAAACAACTTGGAACTTTAAATAATGATACACTAACTCTATTGTCTTTTGGTGTATCTTTACAATTCACTAATCTCAGCACATTAATTTTCTCATATCATAATTTAATATTTGACAAATCATTTTTCATGCTTTTATTTTATTTGGAAACTATCAATTCTAAGTCTTCCTCAGTTACCAATCAAAGTAAGCTTTCTTTTGACAAAGAATTTTTATTGATTCTAAAAATCTTTCACATTCATTTTAAATATCTATTGATCATATATCTTTTGACATAAACCTAGTCACCTTGGAAATTATATCATTTCATCTCATTCCTTTGTCATCAATTTCTTGAACTAATTCAATTGAATCATTGAATCCTATTTATTGTACAACTAGTATTCACAAAATTTGATTCTGTGTCATCTACCGTAATATTGTTTTTATTAACTAAGATGTGACATAAGTCTAAAAGAAATATCATAACCCAAATCTCGAGGACGAGATTTTTATTAAGGTGGGGAGAATGTAACAACCCTCATCAAAAGTCCTATTTATTTTATTATTTTATCGAATAGGAAACCCTAATTAAGACACCCAAGTGATTCTACATAAACCCTACAAATTTCAGAACAATCAGAATCAGTATCAGGGCTCCTAAAACTCAGGGGGGATATTCCCTACTCAACGATTATCCTTATAAGTTATTATAAAAATCGAATTTAATCATTCCGTCGACTCAGCTAACTTACAAACACACGTGGCAACCATATGATAAAATGTCACCCCAGGCGATACGCGACACGTGACACGGATTCTTCCGCGACTAGCGGGAGGTGCAAATTTTGGGTATAAATAGAAGGGCCTGGCACTTGCATTCTGTTGTTCGTTCGACGATAAAATTCGATTCAGGCACGGAGATATCATCCAAATACTCTCAAAACACACACGAATCACTAATTAGTATAGCGGGGTGCTGCCGCAAACAGGGTATTAACTCAATCGCTGCTACGGTTCAATGTCCGATCGATTGAAACTATCCGATGGATGTTTTAGTACTATCCTTTGTCATTCGTTGTGAATCCGATGGATGTTTAAGTAATTTTACTTTGTCATTTGTTGTGATTCCAAGGGATGTTTAAGTGATTGCACTTTGTCATTCGTTGTGAGGGTTTTTATCTCGTGAGTTATCGTAAATGCTGTATTAGTTAATTACCTAGTTCGTGTGCACTAGGTCACAAGGCTAAATCAATAGGTTAAGCTCTGCCTGTATAAATCTGCAATATATCAAGGCTTATCTATAGACTAAACTTTGGCCGTATGAATCTGCATGATTATAATGTGAGTCATTCTCTTTTTATCAACTATTTTACAATACCTCAAATTATTTTCAAAAGTTATAATTACAGGGACTAAGTCGTGGATATCTTGAATCACTGGCTAGTGGGGTATTGTGCACATTACTAATTTTCTCCCAGTTAGGTTCATTGACCTACTCGGGATAATCACTGTTAGGTTCATTGACCTACAGGGATAATCATCACTATTTAGGTTCATTGATCTAATAGTGGTATGACCATCGTCACTATTGTGATATGTCACCATTGTGATATGTCACCATTGTGACATGACGCCAGATAAAAATAAGACAGAAGCCATTGTAATCGCTCTTATGCTGTAATTAATAACTATGCATCATTTTATGTAAATAGAATGATTCACTCAGTATTTCCCGCTGACAAAACTTTTTTCAAACATGTTTCAGGTAATTACAGTAGATTGGATTAAGAGATGGATACGGCACTGAAAGGCATCAAGAAGTGGCTTATTTTATTAATTAAATCAAATTAAGAAATATTGCTTTATGTAATCAAATTTATCTTTATTAAAGCTACCATTGTAAAACATGGGTTTATCCCATCTATTTAATAAATAAAATCCGGTGTTTTCTAAACTCTGATATTTTTCCTAACTCACGGTCATGATGAAATTTCCGCTGCAATATTTTTCAAAATAATCACCGGTACCACTGGGCTGTTCGCGGCTTCCGATTCCGTCCAGGGTGGGTCGGGGCCCGTGACAGTATTACTATGGGGTTACTCAAAAAATTATTCATCATGTCTAGTAAAAAAATTTAAAATCAATGGTTCTGTGAACCCAATCCTTACTATGTGAGCCTGCCCTCGCCAATGGCGTATCATGCACATTATATGCAGGCTTACATGTGATGATTAAACTGCAGCTGTCAGGAAAGAATTCGATGAAGCACACAAGCGAAAATATAAACTTAGCAATTAAACAGACTTCAACTCAGATTTTGACTCCAAAACCCTAACAAACCTAGTGAGAGTTTACCATCTCGGTTCAGTATGCGTAGATACACAATTTACCATTAGATCAATCAACTCTTATTCACCCCAAAATGATATGTTACAAGACATTACAAAGTTAAAAATTGCATGTTTTCCAGGTTAAAAGCATGTCCATAGCATATAAAAAATTTAATGATAGAACACCTAATGGAGCGTAAATCATAATTCAAAAAACAACTACGATATTAAAAGCCACCTATGTATATCAATTCTTACAAAAAGTTCTATCGGTTCCGTTGAAGATTCTGATGCAAAACTCAATCCGGTAACCGCGGCGTGGTACTCAAGTTTTTAGATTTTGGTGCTAGAGACAGATAAGGCGGTGCCGACGCTAACCGTGCCTTTTCCTCTGTCAAATCACACATAAAATATCGTACACTCAAACATAAACGCGATACAATTACAATCAGAATGATAAACTAATTGAATCCAATGATAAATGATTAGGTTGTTTGGTTGAGGACTTACATCGAACACCATGAATGCAACATCCTTGAAAACCCCATCTAACTTAAAAACAGCAACAAATTCTTGGTTCCATTCAACAATCCTATCATATAACACAGATCCTTCATTTATAACATTACAGACTGAACAATCAAAGAACATAAAGCAAAATCGATGTCTAAAACTTACCTGATGTATCGTCGCCGTCAAAGACAGTGGGATTGAAGCCTATATAATGAATATTACCTGGAGACAAATATGGATGTGAGATTGAAGAAAACAAAAGTAAATAACAAAGTGGAGATTGATGGTTTCTTAAATACTCTTGATGATCTTGTCTTGTACTCAGCTAAAGCTCAAATCGACGGCAGATGAATCCCACCAGATGTTCCATATCTCTACTAAAATCTAAGCATCATTAAAAAAACCTGAAGAAGAAGGGAGGATTTGAATCTAGAGAGTAATCAAATCTAGAATTTTGAGAGAGAGAGAGACATAAATTATAGCAAGAAAAAGCTGGGTTTAAATTTTGAAATGAGAATTAGGTTTTGGTTTGTCCCGCCTATGGTCAACGCGTGCGTATGTGTTGCAACTAACTAAATATAGTTATTCATATAATTTTGTTAAAATTAAGGATTAAAGTGTAATAAATTTAGGGGCTAAAAAATAAATAGTGTTTAAAAGACCAAACTACCCTCATTTTAGGGGTTTATTTATAAATAAGGGGGGAAGAAGTTCTTAACTTTTGGGAATCCCTCCCTCGGGCATTATAATATAGTATAGATATTGTTATATAGTGTTATATAGTATTATATGATGTTATATGGTGTTATATGGTGTTACATTGTGTTATACGGTTGAAGAGGTATGGTCCCAATTCCTTGCCCACATGGCAAGGACCACACCACTTTTCCATCCTATGTGGCGCTGCATCAACGAGGTCATCCAGAAGCTTCTAGAAGCTTCTGGAAAATATCGAGGTGGCACCAAAGATGCTCCATCCGACATAAAGGACAACACGTGTCACCAGCCATCAAGCGCCAGGTAGGCCTGTGACGAATCAAGGAGCAGTCCGACAACACCAGTACGACGTCTCCAAAATAGGCAAATGCAGACGCGCCACGTGTACCACTACACTGACCACAGCAGAGGAGACCAAGAGGATATTCCCCTTGGTCGGACAGCTGGCGCGCGTCTACAGCTGGCACCGCTGCTCCTCCCTCTCTCACTCTCCGGCTATAAATAGGACTCTTCATCATTCAGGTGGAATCATCTTGCTCTCCATACTCTCACACTTAACACACAGTGATTATTCTCCCTCAGAATAGTACTTATTCTCACGTCGGAGCCTGGTTAAGAGGGAAACCCCCATATTCCCCTCTTAACGAGACTAACGGTGCTGCTATTTGCAGGATCCAAGTCATTTCACGAGTAGAAAAGGAGACTGAACCCACAGAAGAAATAACCCCACAGATTAACCCTAGTGTTAACCTGTGTTTCATCATTGGCGCCATCCGCTTTTAGCAAAAACCACTCTCATCTCTTTTCTTTCCAAAAACACTCGTCAAAATGGCTGAACAAAACCCTTCTCACCCGGTAGATGGAGACGTTTCTTCCTTTGAACTCGTTTCAGACAACGTACACGTCCAACGAAGTCAAAGGAACAAAATTATCCAAGAAGGGCCGATGAACAGCGAGTTTCCTAGTATCTTTGGAAGTACATCCAGGGTTGTTACTCAAAACACAACTGGTGCTACGTTCCAAACTCCACCTAGGATCATCACTCAAACCACAAACGGAGCTACTTTCCAGCCTCCGTCAGAGGTAGTCCAACAAACACCTCCACAAGTGCAAACACAGAGCCATGGAGCTGGTCCCTCAGCTCCATCGGACCAAGCACAACTGAACTTCTCTGCACTACTAGGGCTACCCGAAGGAAAAACTCTAGCTTCCTGTTATGCCGAACAAGTGGCGTCTATAAACCTTGTTTACACACAACTCAGTGCGCAGCAAGCTTTGCTTCAGGCACAAGCCAACCAGTCCGCATTTGTCACTCCACTGCAAAGGCCTTTGAGCGCTCCCATGCCTCAACACACCAATGCATTCAATTTACGCCCTGAATCAGTACCTCCACCGCATATTAGAAGGCCAAGCGCACACGACACGCGCAATACGTACGGTGAAACAGAAAGTAATTATGTGCAGTATTCTCACCAACCAAAGAAGCCAATACAAAGTCGTTTAGGTCCGCGTAACATAAACGAAGAATTTAAAGATGACGACGAGACATACAAGGAAAGTACAGTGTTTAGCAGGTTGCCACCAGAGCACGAAGCGTACAAACCTCGCAAGCGCGCGGGTTATGACCCAAAAGCAGAACGTGATTACACGTTGAGCTATCGTCCAGACGACATGGCTGAGAATTCAAAATTCATTAGAGAGATCGCCACGGCTGCCATCGACAAAACGAAATTGCCACACAACGTGGGCAAATACAACGGGTTGACAGACCCAGACGATCACCTTCAAGTTTTTAATGGTGCTGGGGCAACAGGTGGATGGAACTTACCGACTTGGTGCCATCTCTTCGCTCAAAACTTCGTCGGCGCAGCTCGCGTCTGGTTTGACAGTTTGCCAGCAGGAAAAATTAAGTCATGGGTCGATTTTCGAGAGAAGTTCCTTGCACATTTCTCTCAGCAGCGTCGACACACCAGAGACCCAGCTGATTGTTTAAACATCTGGCGCAGAGACCACGAGAGCATGGAAGATTTCATTACGAGATATAACAAAGAATGTTTGGAGATTGGCGATGTCGGCGAAAAGATGATGCGCGCACACTTCATGAGGGCAGTCAAGTGTGATGATCTAATCAAACGAGTAAAAGGAAGAGACGGAGGACCCAAAGATTGGGAAACCTTCATTGAAGCAGCCAAAACCATTGCGCAGTCTGACAGACAGTTGACCGGTGACGAACACCGTCAGCGCGGATACAACCATAACGACCGGCATAACAAGAAAGGCAGAAGTCAACCATGGAAAGCACCAAGTCACAGAGAAAGAAGCCCAGTCAGAGAAGATGCGCGCCACACGATTAATCAGATAGCTCACCGGAAAGAGGTGAAAAGAGAAAACAGGGAAAAACAATGGACACCACTAACAAAAACCCCCTCCGAGGTCTTGGCCACCGAAAATCACCAGTTCAAACCACCCCTACAAATGCGGAACAAGAGGGGTCAAGATCCTAATCTCTTCTGTGAGTTCCACAAGGACACGGGGCACTTAACTGACGACTGTTTCAGTTTAAAGCAAGAAATAGAAAGGTCCTTGAGGGATGGAAAACTCACTCATCTAGTAAAAGGCGGAAAGCGCGACTACCGCCAGATACAAAGAAGAGAAGAAGGACCAGATAACAAAAAACTCCGGAAGCTAGAAACCCATATGATTCAAGGAGGTCAGCGAAGACCAAAGAAAAATTACAACAAGCGCAAACAGGACGATTCGTGGCGCGAGAGGCAGGTTGTTTTTCCGGTTGTAAGAGGAGGCCCAAGAGAAAGGCGGCCCATAGTCATCTCGGGCGTGATCGGACATTACCAAACCGATTACATTTTCATCGATCCAGGGAGCACTGCGGACATCATATATGAACAATGTTTCAACCAATTCGATCAGGAGGATAAAGCGCGCTTAGAACCAGTTGATTACCCACTCACTGGTTTCTGCAATGAAGCCGTTTTTCCCCTAGGACAGATATCATTCCCAGTGTTGCTCTCAGATGGAAGAAACTCAAGAACAGAAGAGGTCACATTCATGGTGTTGCCAGCCCATTCAAGGCACGATATTCTGCTGGGAAGAGAATCCCAAGGTAACTTCAGCATGATCTGCTCCGGCCCACACTCAGCTGTGGGATTCCCAACAGAAACGGGAGTAGCCATCATATATGCAAGCAAAGAAGTATTGGCAACAGATGAGCTCAGACCTGCAAAAGCGAGTAAACCAGCGCCACGCGCGGAAGCAGAAAAATGGGTATTGAACAGCGCATATCCAGAACAAACAGTTACCTTAGGACCTGCAATGTCCGACCTAACGCGCGCGGCGCTAAAAAAACTGTTGTTCCAAAACATGGATGTGTTCGCCTGGACACCGGCGGACATGGTGGGTGTTCCACGGCACATAGCTGAACATCGTTTAAACGTCTAAGAAGATGCAAAGCCGGTGGTGCATGCCAAGCGCCACTTGGGAGACATAAAGCATGACGCCATGAAAGAGCAGGTGATAGAGCTGTTAAATGCGGGAATCATCAGAGAGGTCAGATATCAAACATGGGTAGCAAGCCCAGTGATGGTCCAAAAGAACAACGGTAGTTAGAGAATGTGCGTAGATTACAAGGATCTGAACAAGGCATGTCCACGCGACTGTTACGCCTTACCAGACATCGATGAAAAGATCGATTCATTAGCAACATTCCGATGGAAATGCTTCCTGGATTGTTACAAAGGGTACCACCAGGTACAGATGGCTGTACAAGACGAAGACAAAACCGCGTTCCGAACACTGACAGGGCTATACTGCTACACCAAGATGCCTTTCGGTTTGAAGAACGCGGGCGCAACCTATCAGAGGCTCATGAATGAAACCTTCCACGATGCCATCGGCAAGTACATCGAAGTCTATATGGACGATCTAGCCATCATGAGCAAAGAAGAGAACACAATGCTGATGAACATCTATAGAAGCTTCTATTGCCCACCACGGGCGCATTTATTGTAATTGCGAATTACAATTAATGAGGAGAGAGAGTGTCAGACAGACACAGGGCCGTGTCCAGCGGACACGGGGCCGTGTCCAACTCTCTGTTCAGCCTATAAATAGGAGTGCTTGGATTCATTTCGTCTCATCCCTTGGCACACCACCTCTCTCACACTTCATCCACCATCCACCACCATCACAACACCATCATCCACCACCATCATCCATTGTCCATCGTAGAGTGTGTGAGTCGTCTCGGGATCCAAGATTGATCGTAAGAGTTCTTGACAATCAAGGCCATGTTTGCCTAAGTCTCTTACATCACTTGGTGAAGACAAAGTGTCTAGTATAATACTTTTTATTTCTAATCTTTTGCACTTTTTATTTGGTTTTGTATTAATGACTTTAATAACTAGTTACTTATGTTGAAGGTGATCTTTCCTTATCGTTTGTCCGTGGTGTCTTGGCATTATTTTACTGTCTATATAAAATAAAGGATTTTCACCATTCATATCTCCACGGTCTATATGGAGGTATGTTGGCTACCTGGTCGGGGGTTAAGGGAACGGTTTGGTAAAGGTCTTGCAATTGTTCAGCGTTTAGAGGTCCTGCAATGGGTTGTTGCCACACACAAGACAAACACTTGATTCAAGCTCCGGGGGACTTTTAGGTAATCGTCGCCCAAATGAAATATATAACCAAATTGAGGAAATTGCTCAAACCAATTTTCAATGGCACACCCCCCGAGGTAATAAATCTATTGCCCCGGGCGCCCATAAGGTTGATGAAAGCACCTCTTTACAAGCCCAAATCGAGGCCCTCTCTTCAAAAATCAAAAAGCTAGAAATGACAAAAGTGGCCTCGGTTATGGCTTGTGAAGGATGTGGTGGGTCACATGAAAATTGGAGTTGTATGAAAGAATTAGATGAACAAACAGAAACGGTAAACTACATGGATAATAGACCTAGGCCGTCGGGTCCTCCAACGGGTACCTACAACCAAGGATGGCGTAACCACCCAAATCTTGGTTGGAGAGATCCCGGTAATAGTAGTAACCAACAAAACCAACGAACTAATTTTCAACAACCGCAAAATTTCTCTCAACAACAAGGTGGAAGAGAAAGGCTTGAAGATACTGTATCTCGCCTCATCTCTAACACCGAAAAGAAAAACTCGGATCGATTTCAACAATTAGAATCGAATTTCAGAAATCAACAAGCTAGCATTCAAAACGTTGAAAAACAATTAAATCAACTAGCTCAAAA
The DNA here is from genome assembly GCA_030545235.1 of Helianthus tuberosus. Lineage (NCBI taxonomy): Eukaryota > Viridiplantae > Streptophyta > Magnoliopsida > Asterales > Asteraceae > Helianthus > Helianthus tuberosus. Next base: position 4,535,593 of record CM060426.1, read on the forward strand.
TTTCTCCGAGAGACCACAAGGCGCGTTACCTAGTAATACCGAAACGAACCCGAAGGCACAAGCACATCTCATCACATTAAGAAATCGAACCGTGGGTCCCGAGGATGCTCCATTGCCGCCAAATGAAGGAAGCCATTCTAGACAGCCTATGACTCCTCCTGCGCCAGAAAAGGTTTCTACACCAAATCAAGAGGCCACCAAGACTCCTCCAATTCCGTAGCCCGGTAGGTTAAATCGTCAAAAGGCCGATGAGCAATTCGCGAAGTTCGAAAGTTTACTAAAACAATTGCATGTTAATATTCCTTTTATTGAGGTCCTAACCCAAATGCCTAAATATGCAAAATTCATGAGGGATTTCCTCACTCACAAAAGGAAAATTGAATCATTGCAATTAGTTAACTTAGGCGAAGAATGCTCAGCTTTAGTACTCAACAAACTTCCACAAAAGAAAATTGACCCCGGGAGCTTCACAATCCCTTGTTCGATTGGGAAGTCTCCCGTCCGAAATGCTTTAGCCGATCTTGGGGCTAGTATCAACCTCATGCCCACATCAATGTTCAAGCGACTCGGCCTAGGAACAACAAGCCCTACAAAGATGAGCATACAACTCGCCGACAGGTCCGTCAAATTCCCACAAGGTGTTGCCGAGAATCTGCTAGTCAAGGTTGACAAATTCGTCTTTCCAACCGACTTTGTCATCCTAGACATGGAAGAAGACACCGATGTCCCCCTCATCCTCGGTAGGCCATTTCTAGCCACCGCCCAAGCATTGGTGGATATGAATGACGGAACTCTAACATTGAAGTTTGGGGATGAGGAAGTGAAATTTGAATGTGGAAAGCGAGTAGAGGAAGAAGATCCGGTCAACTACATGAAGGTCATAGACTCAAGCTTGGATGACGCTCTCCGACGGTGTAACATGGGATGCAACACATCCCACTTGGGTAACATATGACTAGGCTTCGGGTCTAGCCAAGGACCCTTATAAACGTGGCGCACCATGGAGGCATTCCACGGAACTATCCTTGGTTAATTTAGATTAGTTTTTATGTTTTTTTTAGTTAGTTTTAATTTTCAGGAATAAAACACACTCATGGTGGTAAAGGATGAAAAGGGAGAACGAGAAAAATGAACTCATGCACAAGAACAAGGCAACCCGACAATTCTCTCCAGTCCAGAAGGTTCAACACGGGCCGTGCACAACCAACACGGCCCCGTGCCGAACCACCTGCAGAAAAATGCCCAGTTCAGGTACCTGGACACGGGCCGTGTTCACCCAACACGCCCCCGTGTCCAGACTTCTGTCTCTCTTATTTTAATTTTGTTACTGGCACTTGAACACGGGGCCGTGCCCGGATAACACGGGGCCGTGTTCAGTGCCCAGTAACACAAATTTTTGCTTTTTAAACACTATTTTACACATCTAATCAACCTAAAAATTTATTTTTGGGACACATTGAGGACAATGTGTAATTTAAGTGTGGGGGGGAATGCTAAAACCTTGAATTTTGCAAGTCCTAAATACAAGCCTTACACAAAACTCTATTGGAACCGCTAATCACCCCAAATTTTTTTTACTTGTCTAGGTTTAACTCGGGAAATTCAAGTTCTCAAAAAAGGTTATATTTTTAAGAATTTACAACCGATAGCGTAGTGATAAAAAGAACCAACATAAGAAAATTATGAAAAGGCATGACAAACCTAGTTAAAATTTGATTATATATACTTGATCACATAAAAACCCATTCCCACAAAAGTGAGTTTTGAGCCTTTATTGAGCATATAAATTTACATCTTTAGACTAAATGCTCATTTTTCGTTTCTTGTGTGAATAGCCGCTTGGTTCTTACGACTCTAGAACTTGCCATGATGATACATTCCCGGTCCTTATCAACTTAAACCCGAGTAAGTAAATGATGGAGGCATTAGGACTAACCCTTTTTATTTCTACACCATTATTTTTCTTTTTCTTTTACCACCTACCCAAAAATCCCCCTAGTTAACCCCTTTGAGCCGAAACCTTTTCATTTCATCACCCAAACCAAAAACCCTTTTACCCACCAAAAAAACAAACAAAGTCATCAAAAATAACTTTGTTTAAATAAAAGCTTCATTAAAATAAAAAGTTACAAAAATAGGAAGTCCTACGAAAACCGACACTTGTTACGCCTTTTCGCCCTTTTTCTACTAACCACTAACCACTTTCCCAACCACCTACCTTTCACCCAAGCCTAACCCTTAACCCACAAAGTCCTCTTGATATTTACAACGGTATAAAAGTTAAAAAGGAGGAGGATTGATTGCTTGGCAAGCCTATGGTAGGAATAAGTTCCATGCCGCTCTCGAGTGATTCACTAAAAATACACCTTCGGCCGAGTGTGAGTGATTTCTCCCGTGAGGTATGTGAGCTTGTATATAAATGGAATTTTAAAAAAGGCATGTTATGCCCAAATAAGTAATTTCTCCTATGAAACGTTCTAAATAAATCATTACGAATAGGAATGTAAATAAATAAAAATAAAACCCAAAAAGATCTTGGACATCCCGACACTCTACGACAAGCCCAAAACCTTCTCTTCTACCTATTCCATTTGGGAGTGTAAGCCACATATTAAAGAGTTTTGCTTGAGGACAAGCAAAAGTTCAAGTGTGGGGGTATTTGATGTGTGCAAAATGCAACATATAAATTACATCAAACAAGGCATAAAACTAACCCTTTTTAAGTACTAATATTGGAAAAAGAGTGTTTTTGTCTTCCTTTTGTATTTTCAGGATTAAATGAGCTCAAAAACACAAAAGAAGCAAAAAGACAGCTAAATCCAACATAAATACAAGGAAAGGAACATTAGTGGACTGCCCGACCCCTCAACGGCACCTTCCAAAGCAAATTAGAGAAGTCAGATGACTGAACACGCCCCGTGCTCAGCCAGCACGGGGGCGTGCCCAAGAAGCAGCAGAAAAGACAAATCTATAGAAGCTTCTATTGCCCACCACGGGGCCGTGCCCAGCGGACACGGGGGCGTGTCGAAAGTACAGCAGGCGCATTTATTGTAATTGCGAATTACAATTAATGAGGAGAGAGAGTTTCAGACAGACACAGGGCCGTGTCCAGCGGACACGGGGCCGTGTCCAGCTCTCTGTTCAGCCTATAAATAGGAGTGCTTGGATTCATTTCATCTCATCCCTTGGCACACCACCTCTCTCACACTTCATCCACCATCCACCACCATCACAACACCATCATCCACCACCATCATCCATTGTCCATCGTAGAGTGTGTGAGTCGTCTCGGGATCCAAGGTTGATCGTAAGAGTTCTTGACAATCAAGGCCATGTTTGCCTAAGTCTCTTACATCACTTGGTGAAGACAAAGTGTCTAGTATAATACTTTTTATTTCTAATCTTTTGCACTTTTTATTTGGTTTTGTATTAATGACTTTAATAACTAGTTACTTATGTTGAAGGTGATCTTTCCTTATCGTTTGTCCGTGGTGTCTTGGCATTATTTTACTGTCTATATAAAATAAAGGATTTTCACCATTCATATCTCCACGGTCTATATGGAGGTATGTTGGCTACCTGGTCGGGGGTTAAGGGAACGGTTTGGTAAAGGTCTTGCAATTGTTCAGCGTTTAGAGGTCCTGCAATGGACCTGGGTCAAATTTAGTAGGACCTCCTTCAATGCTTCACGGTATTGGATGGCGGGGGTCCAAACTCTTTGATCCCCTCATAAGTTAACTACTATTAATACTATAACCCGGCTATTTAGGACTGTATCCTTGCTGACTCAGACTACTTAGCCGAGGGTAACGTCACCGCCAAAAGCGAGGCCTACCACAATACTGCATTAATAACTTAATTCATTATCTTCCAATAATCCACCCTTTTAGGATTGTATCCTTACTGACTCAAACTACTGGGTGAGGGTAACGTCACCTTCAAAAGAGGGGCCTACTACAATAACTAAGATAATCTCTTAATTATGTGCAAAAGTGCGGAAATAATCAAAGGTTATACTAGATACGAGTCGGAACCAAGTGATTAATCTTGTCTATCTGTTTTTATTTTATTTTTATTTTCAGCATTTTAGTTAGTTTTTATTTTTCTTAGCTTAAAACATTTTTCTAAACTTTTATTTTTGATTAGACGTTGAGGATAAACCGGTACTAAAAGCTCTTGTGTCCTTGGACGACCTCGGTATCTTACCAACGCTATACTACACTCAACGATGGGTGCACTTGCCCATATGTGTGTTTAGTGTTAGTGAAATATCGTGTTTTATAAATTTAAAACTTGGCTAAAATAAGTGTTAAAAAGGGCTTAAAATATACACCTAATATATATAACACTTTACCGCACATCAAGTTTTTGGCGCCGTTGCTGGGGACACAAGGATTTTAAGAAAGTTAGGAATCAACGGCCTAATCATCTTTTATTTTTCTTTTTAATTTTTTTAGGATTTTCGTAGTTTTTCAGCTTCTGCAGCGCTCAGCACGGGCCGTGCCCGGTCAGACACGGGCCGTGCCCAGCATCATCACTAGCAGTTTTTATTTTCTGAGTTACAGAGAGCTGAACACGGGGCCGTGTCGGTGCAACACGGGGTCGTGTCCAACTCCCAGTAACAGGGATCCAGAAATCAATTACTGTGCCTCTGAACACGGGCCGTGTGCACTGAGCACGGGGCCGTGTTGAATGTTCTGACCAACGTTCTTTTCTGTTTTTATTGCAGGACTTGGAACCTAGGCGCCACGTCTGAACCTCCTACGTAGTGCATGAGCTCCAGTTCTAGTAGAGACATAAAAGAACCTCTAGAAGAACCCGAACGCTTTCTCAAAAAAAGACTTAAAGCCAAAAATCAAGAGAAAGTTTCGGGGGACCCACTTCCGATGGCGGACCAACGTACCCTCATGGATTACCTACGGCCCACCGTAGGCAATCTCGGCGCCGCTATCAATGCACCGAATGTCGAAGCCAATAACTTCGAACTTCGGCCGCATTTGATCAAATGCTCCAAAACTCCGCAACCTTCCACGGGCTTGCGGACGAGGATCCCCATCTACATATTACTAACTTCTTAGAAATATGTGATACCTTTCGGATCAATGGAGCATCAAATGACGCCATCCGCCTTCGAATGTTTCCATTTTCACTAAAAGACCGAGCTAAGGCTTGGCTTAACACCCTCCCAGTTGGATCGGTAAACACTTGGGATGAACTTGCCCAAAAGTTTCTATATAAGTATTTCCCTCCTGCTAAAACGGCTAAATTAATGACTGAAATTAATACATACTCACAAGAGGATAGGGAGTCCTTATATGAAACTTGGGAAAGGTTCAAGGAGCTTCTAAGAAAGTGTCCTCATCACGGTCTAGCGGTGTGGCAACAAGTATCCACTTTCTACAATGGGTTGTTGCCACACACAAGACAAACACTTGATTCAAGCTCCGGGGGACTTTTAGGTAATCGTCGCCCAAATGAAATATATAACCAAATTGAGGAAATTGCTCAAACCAATTTTCAATGGCACACCCCCCGAGGTAATAAATCTATTGCCCCGGGCGCCCATAAGGTTGATGAAAGCACCTCTTTACAAGCCCAAATCGAGGCCCTCTCTTCAAAAATCAAAAAGCTAGAAATGACAAAAGTGGCCTCGGTTATGGCTTGTGAAGGATGTGGTGGGTCACATGAAAATTGGAGTTGTATGAAAGAATTAGATGAACAAACAGAAACGGTAAACTACATGGATAATAGACCTAGGCCGTCGGGTCCTCCAACGGGTACCTACAACCAAGGATGGCGTAACCACCCAAATCTTGGTTGGAGAGATCCCGGTAATAGTAGTAACCAACAAAACCAACGAACTAATTTTCAACAACCGCAAAATTTCTCTCAACAACAAGGTGGAAGAGAAAGGCTTGAAGATACTGTATCTCGCCTCATCTCTAACACCGAAAAGAAAAACTCGGATCGATTTCAACAATTAGAATCGAATTTCAGAAATCAACAAGCTAGCATTCAAAACGTTGAAAAACAATTAAATCAACTAGCTCAAAATTTCTCCGAGAGACCACAAGGCGCGTTACCTAGTAATACCGAAACGAACCCGAAGGCACAAGCACATCTCATCACATTAAGAAATCGAACCGTGGGTCCCGAGGATGCTCCATTGCCGCCAAATGAAGGAAGCCATTCTAGACAGCCTATGACTCCTCCTGCGCCAGAAAAGGTTTCTACACCAAATCAAGAGGCCACCAAGACTCCTCCAATTCCGTAGCCCGGTAGGTTAAATCGTCAAAAGGCCGATGAGCAATTCGCGAAGTTCGAAAGTTTACTAAAACAATTGCATGTTAATATTCCTTTTATTGAGGTCCTAACCCAAATGCCTAAATATGCAAAATTCATGAGGGATTTCCTCACTCACAAAAGGAAAATTGAATCATTGTAATTAGTTAACTTAGGCGAAGAATGCTCAGCTTTAGTACTCAACAAACTTCCACAAAAGAAAATCGACCCCGGGAGCTTCACAATCCCTTGTTCGATTGGGAAGTCTCCCGTCCGAAATGCTTTAGCCGATCTTGGGGCTAGTATCAACCTCATGCCCACATCAATGTTCAAGCGACTCGGCCTAGGAACAACAAGCCCTACAAAGATGAGCATACAACTCGCCGACAGGTCCGTCAAATTCCCACAAGGTGTTGCCGAGAATCTGCTAGTCAAGGTTGACAAATTCGTCTTTCCAACCGACTTTGTCATCCTAGACATGGAAGAAGACACCGATGTCCCCCTCATCCTCGGTAGGCCATTTCTAGCCACCGCCCAAGCATTGGTGGATATGAATGACGGAACTCTAACATTGAAGTTTGGGGATGAGGAAGTGAAATTTGAATGTGGAAAGCGAGTAGAGGAAGAAGATCCGGTCAACTACATGAAGGTCATAGACTCAAGCTTGGATGACGCTCTCCGACGGTGTAACATGGGATGCAACACATCCCACTTGGGTAACATATGACCAGGCTTCGGGTCTAGCCAAGGACCCTTTTAAACGTGGCGCACCATGGAGGCATTCCACGGAACTATCCTTGGTTAATTTAGATTAGTTTTTATGTTTTTTTTAGTTAGTTTTAATTTTCAGGAATAAAACACACTCATGGTGGTAAAGGATGAAAAGGGAGAACGAGAAAAATGAACTCATGCACAAGAACAAGGCAACCCGACAATTCTCTCCAGTCCAGAAGGTTCAACACGGGCCGTGCACAACCAACACGGCCCCGTGCCGAACCACCTGCAGAAAAATGCCCAGTTCAGGTACCTGGACACGGGCCGTGTTCACCCAACACGCCCCCGTGTCCAGACTTCTGTCTCTCTTATTTTAATTTTGTTACTGGCACTTGAACACGGGGCCGTGCCCGGATAACACGGGGCCGTGTTCAGTGCCCAGTAACACAAATTTTTGCTTTTTAAACACTATTTTACACATCTAATCAACCTAAAAATTTATTTTTGGGACACATTGAGGACAATGTGTAATTTAAGTGTGGGGGGGAATGCTAAAACCTTGAATTTTGCAAGTCCTAAATACAAGCCTTACACAAAACTCTATTGGAACCGCTAATCACCCCAAATTTTTTTTACTTGTCTAGGTTTAACTCGGGAAATTCAAGTTCTCAAAAAAGGTTATATTTTTAAGAATTTACAACCGATAGCGTAGTGATAAAAAGAACCAACATAAGAAAATTATGAAAAGGCATGACAAACCTAGTTAAAATTTGATTATATATACTTGATCACATAAAAACCCATTCCCACAAAAGTGAGTTTTGAGCCTTTATTGAGCATATAAATTTACATCTTTAGACTAAATGCTCATTTTTCGTTTCTTGTGTGAATAGCCGCTTGGTTCTTACGACTCTAGAACTTGCCATGATGATACATTCCCGGTCCTTATCAACTTAAACCCGAGTAAGTAAATGATGGAGGCATTAGGACTAACCCTTTTTATTTCTACACCATTATTTTTCTTTTTCTTTTACCACCTACCCAAAAATCCCCCTAGTTAACCCCTTTGAGCCGAAACCTTTTCATTTCATCACCCAAACCAAAAACCCTTTTACCCACCAAAAAAACAAACAAAGTCATCAAAAATAACTGTGTTTAAATAAAAGCTTCATTAAAATAAAAAGTTACAAAAATAGGAAGTCCTACGAAAACCGACACTTGTTACGCCTTTTCGCCCTTTTTCTACTAACCACTAACCACTTTCCCAACCACCTACCTTTCACCCAAGCCTAACCCTTAACCCACAAAGTCCTCTTGATATTTACAACGGTATAAAAGTTAAAAAGGAGGAGGATTGATTGCTTGGCAAGCCTATGGTAGGAATAAGTTACATGCCGCTCTCGAGTGATTCACTAAAAATACACCTTCGGCCGAGTGTGAGTGATTTCTCCCGTGAGGTATGTGAGCTTGTATATAAATGGAATTTTAAAAAAGGCATGTTATGCCCAAATAAGTAATTTCTCCTATGAAACGTTCTAAATAAATCATTACGAATAGGAATGTAAATAAATAAAAATAAAACCCAAAAAGATCTTGGACATCCCGACACTCTACGACAAGCCCAAAACCTTCTCTTCTACCTATTCCATTTGGGAGTGTAAGCCACATATTAAAGAGTTTTGCTTGAGGACAAGCAAAAGTTCAAGTGTGGGGGTATTTGATGTGTGCAAAATGCAACATATAAATTACATCAAACAAGGCATAAAACTAACCCTTTTTAAGTACTAATATTGGAAAAAGAGTGTTTTTGTCTTCCTTTTGTATTTTCAGGATTAAATGAGCTCAAAAACACAAAAGAAGCAAAAAGACAGCTAAATCCAACATAAATACAAGGAAAGGAACATTAGTGGACTGCCCGACCCCTCAACGGCACCTTCCAAAGCAAATTAGAGAAGTCAGATGACTGAACACGCCCCGTGCTCAGCCAGCACGGGGGCGTGCCCAAGAAGCAGCAGAAAAGACAAATCTATAGAAGCTTCTATTGCCCACCACGGGGCCGTGCCCAGCGGACACGGGGGCGTGTCGAAAGTACAGCAGGCGCATTTATTGTAATTGCGAATTACAATTAATGAGGAGAGAGAGTTTCAGACAGACACAGGGCCGTGTCCAGCGGACACGGGGCCGTGTCCAGCTCTCTGTTCAGCCTATAAATAGGAGTGCTTGGATTCATTTCATCTCATCCCTTGGCACACCACCTCTCTCACACTTCATCCACCATCCACCACCATCACAACACCATCATCCACCACCATCATCCATTGTCCATCGTAGAGTGTGTGAGTCGTCTCGGGATCCAAGATTGATCGTAAGAGTTCTTGACAATCAAGGCCATGTTTGCCTAAGTCTCTTACATCACTTGGTGAAGACAAAGTGTCTAGTATAATACTTTTTATTTCTAATCTTTTGCACTTTTTATTTGGTTTTGTATTAATGACTTTAATAACTAGTTACTTATGTTGAAGGTGATCTTTCCTTATCGTTTGTCCGTGGTGTCTTGGCATTATTTTACTGTCTATATAAAATAAAGGATTTTCACCATTCATATCTCCACGGTCTATATGGAGGTATGTTGGCTACCTGGTCGGGGGTTAAGGGAACGGTTTGGTAAAGGTCTTGCAATTGTTCAGCGTTTAGAGGTCCTGCAATGGACCTGGGTCAAATTTAGTAGGACCTCCTTCAATGCTTCACGGTATTGGATGGCGGGGGTCCAAACTCTTTGATCCCCTCATAAGTTAACTACTATTAATACTATAACCCGGCTATTTAGGACTGTATCCTTGCTGACTCAGACTACTTAGCCGAGGGTAACGTCACCGCCAAAAGCGAGGCCTACCACAATACTGCATTAATAACTTAATTCATTATCTTCCAATAATCCACCCTTTTAGGATTGTATCCTTACTGACTCAAACTACTGGGTGAGGGTAACGTCACCTTCAAAAGAGGGGCCTACTACAATAACTAAGATAATCTCTTAATTATGTGCAAAAGTGCGGAAATAATCAAAGGTTATACTAGATACGAGTCGGAACCAAGTGATTAATCTTGTCTATCTGTTTTTATTTTATTTTTATTTTCAGCATTTTAGTTAGTTTTTATTTTTCTTAGCTTAAAACATTTTTCTAAACTTTTATTTTTGATTAGACGTTGAGGATAAACCGGTACTAAAAGCTCTTGTGTCCTTGGACGACCTCGGTATCTTACCAACGCTATACTACACTCAACGATGGGTGCACTTGCCCATATGTGTGTTTAGTGTTAGTGAAATATCGTGTTTTATAAATTTAAAACTTGGCTAAAATAAGTGTTAAAAAGGGCTTAAAATATACACCTAATATATATAACACTTTACCGCACATCAAGTTTTTGGCGCCGTTGCTGGGGACACAAGGATTTTAAGAAAGTTAGGAATCAACGGCCTAATCATCTTTTATTTTTCTTTTTAATTTTTTTAGGATTTTCGTAGTTTTTCAGCTTCTGCAGCGCTCAGCACGGGCCGTGCCCGGTCAGACACGGGCCGTGCCCAGCATCATCACTAGCAGTTTTTATTTTCTGAGTTACAGAGAGCTGAACACGGGGCCGTGTCGGTGCAACACGGGGTCGTGTCCAACTCCCAGTAACAGGGATCCAGAAATCAATTACTGTGCCTCTGAACACGGGCCGTGTGCACTGAGCACGGGGCCGTGTTGAATGTTCTGACCAACGTTCTTTTCTGTTTTTATTGCAGGACTTGGAACCTAGGCGCCACGTCTGAACCTCCTACGTAGTGCATGAGCTCCAGTTCTAGTAGAGACATAAAAGAACCTCTAGAAGAACCCGAACGCTTTCTCAAAAAAAGACTTAAAGCCAAAAATCAAGAGAAAGTTTCGGGGGACCCACTTCCGATGGCGGACCAACGTACCCTCATGGATTACCTACGGCCCACCGTAGGCAATCTCGGCGCCGCTATCAATGCACCGAATGTCGAAGCCAATAACTTCGAACTTCGGCCGCATTTGATACAAATGCTCCAAAACTCCGCAACCTTCCACGGGCTTGCGGACGAGGATCCCCATCTACATATTACTAACTTCTTAGAAATATGTGATACCTTTCGGATCAATGGAGCATCAAATGACGCCATCCGCCTTCGAATGTTTCCATTTTCACTAAAAGACCGAGCTAAGGCTTGGCTTAACACCCTCCCAGTTGGATCGGTAAACACTTGGGATGAACTTGCCCAAAAGTTTCTATATAAGTATTTCCCTCCTGCTAAAACGGCTAAATTAATGACTGAAATTAATACATACTCACAAGAGGATGGGGAGTCCTTATATGAAACTTGGGAAAGGTTCAAGGAGCTTCTAAGAAAGTGTCCTCATCACGGTCTAGCGGTGTGGCAACAAGTATCCACTTTCTACAATGGGTTGTTGCCACACACAAGACAAACACTTGATTCAAGCTCCGGGGGACTTTTAGGTAATCGTCGCCCAAATGAAATATATAACCAAATTGAGGAAATTGCTCAAACCAATTTTCAATGGCACACCCCCCGAGGTAATAAATCTATTGCCCCGGGCGCCCATAAGGTTGATGAAAGCACCTCTTTACAAGCCCAAATCGAGGCCCTCTCTTCAAAAATCAAAAAGCTAGAAATGACAAAAGTGGCCTCGGTTATGGCTTGTGAAGGATGTGGTGGGTCACATGAAAATTGGAGTTGTATGAAATAATTAGATGAACAAACAGAAACGGTAAACTACATGGATAATAGACCTAGGCCGTCGGGTCCTCCAACGGGTACCTACAACCAAGGATGGCGTAACCACCCAAATCTTGGTTGGAGAGATCCCGGTAATAGTAGTAACCAACAAAACCAACGAACTAATTTTCAACAACCGCAAAATTTCTCTCAACAACAAGGTGGAAGAGAAAGGCTTGAAGATACTGTATCTCGCCTCATCTCTGACACCGAAAAGAAAAACTCGGATCGATTTCAACAATTAGAATCGAATTTCAGAAATCAACAAGCTAGCATTCAAAACGTTGAAAAACAATTAAATCAACTAGCTCAAAATTTCTCCGAGAGACCACAAGGCGCGTTACCTAGTAATACCGAAACGAACCCGAAGGCACAAGCACATCTCATCACATTAAGAAATCGAACCGTGGGTCCCGAGGATGCTCCATTGCCGCCAAATGAAGGAAGCCATTCTAGACAGCCTATGACTCCTCCTGCGCCAGAAAAGGTTTCTACACCAAATCAAGAGGCCGCCAAGACTCCTCCAATTCCGTAGCCCGGTAGGTTAAATCGTCAAAAGGCCGATGAGCAATTCGCGAAGTTCGAAAGTTTACTAAAACAATTGCATGTTAATATTCCTTTTATTGAGGTCCTAACCCAAATGCCTAAATATGCAAAATTCATGAGGGATTTCCTCACTCACAAAAGGAAAATTGAATCATTGCAATTAGTTAACTTAGGCGAAGAATGCTCAGCTTTAGTACTCAACAAACTTCCACAAAAGAAAATCGACCCCGGGAGCTTCACAATCCCTTGTTCGATTGGGAAGTCTCCCGTCCGAAATGCTTTAGCCGATCTTGGGGCTAGTATCAACCTCATGCCCACATCAATGTTCAAGCGACTCGGCCTAGGAACAACAAGCCCTACAAAGATGAGCATACAACTCGCCGACAGGTCCGTCAAATTCCCACAAGGTGTTGCCGAAAATCTGCTAGTCAAGGTTGACAAATTCGTCTTTCCAACCGACTTTGTCATCCTAGACATGGAAGAAGACACCGATGTCCCCCTCATCCTCGGTAGGCCATTTCTAGCCACCGCCCAAGCATTGGTGGATATGAATGACGGAACTCTAACATTGAAGTTTGGGGATGAGGAAGTGAAATTTGAATGTGGAAAGCGAGTAGAGGAAGAAGATCCGGTCAACTACATGAAGGTCATAGACTCAAGCTTGGATGACGCTCTCCGACGGTGTAACATGGGATGCAACACATCCCACTTGGGTAACATACGACCAGGCTTCGGGTCTAGCCAAGGACCCTTTTAAACGTGGCGTACCATGGAGGCATTCCACGGAACTATCCTTGGTTAATTTAGATTAGTTTTTATGTTTTTTTAGTTAGTTTTAATTTTCAGGAATAAAACACACTCATGGTGGTAAAGGATGAAAAGGGAGAACGAGAAAAATGAACTCATGCACAAGAACAAGGCAACCCGACAATTCTCTCCAGTCCAGAAGGTTCAACACGGGCCGTGCACAACCAACACGGCCCCGTGCCGAACCACCTGCAGAAAAATGCCCAGTTCAGGTACCTGGACACGGGCCGTGTTCACCCAACACGCCCCCGTGTCCAGACTTCTGTCTCTCTTATTTTAATTTTGTTACTGGCACTTGAACACGGGGCCGTGCCCGGATAACACGGGGCCGTGTTCAGTGCCCAGTAACACAAATTTTTGCTTTTTAAACACTATTTTACACATCTAATCAACCTAAAAATTTATTTTTGGGACACATTGAGGACAATGTGTAATTTAAGTGTGGGGGGGAATGCTAAAACCTTGAATTTTGCAAGTCCTAAATACAAGCCTTACACAAAACTCTATTGGAACCGCTAATCACCCCAAATTTTTTTTACTTGTCTAGGTTTAACTCGGTAAATTCAAGTTCTCAAAAAAGGTTATATTTTTAAGAATTTACAACCGATAGCGTAGTGATAAAAAGAACCAACATAAGAAAATTATGAAAAGGCATGACAAACCTAGTTAAAATTTGATTATATATACTTGATCACATAAAAACCCATTCCCACAAAAGTGAGTTTTGAGCCTTTATTGAGCATATAAATTTACATCTTTAGACTAAATGCTCATTTTTCGTTTCTTGTGTGAATAGCCGCTTGGTTCTTACGACTCTAGAACTTGCCATGATGATACATTCCCGGTCCTTATCAACTTAAACCCGAGTAAGTAAATGATGGAGGCATTAGGACTAACCATTTTTATTTCTACACCATTATTTTTCTTTTTCTTTTACCACCTACCCAAAAATCCCCCTAGTTAACCCCTTTGAGCCGAAACCTTTTCATTTCATCACCCAAACCAAAAACCCTTTTACCCACCAAAAAAACAAACAAAGTCATCAAAAATAACTGTGTTTAAATAAAAGCTTCATTAAAATAAAAAGTTACAAAAATAGGAAGTCCTACGAAAACCGACACTTGTTACGCCTTTTCGCCCTTTTTCTACTAACCACTAACCACTTTCCCAACCACCTAACCCTTAACCCACAAAGTCCTCTTGATATTTACAACGGTATAAAAGTTAAAAAGGAGGAGGATTGATTGCTTGGCAAGCCTATGGTAGGAATAAGTTACATGCCGCTCTCGAGTGATTCACTAAAAATACACCTTCGGCCGAGTGTGAGTGATTTCTCCCGTGAGGTATGTGAGCTTGTATATAAATGGAATTTTAAAAAAGGCATGTTATGCCCAAATAAGTAATTTCTCCTATGAAACGTTCTAAATAAATCATTACGAATAGGAATGTAAATAAATAAAAATAAAACCCAAAAAGATCTTGGACATCCCGACACTCTACGACAAGCCCAAAACCTTCTCTTCTACCTATTCCATTTGGGAGTGTAAGCCACATATTAAAGAGTTTTGCTTGAGGACAAGCAAAAGTTCAAGTGTGGGGGTATTTGATGTGTGCAAAATGCAACATATAAATTACATCAAACAAGGCATAAAACTAACCCTTTTTAAGTACTAATATTGGAAAAAGAGTGTTTTTGTCTTCCTTTTGTATTTTCAGGATTAAATGAGCTCAAAAACACAAAAGAAGCAAAAAGACAGCTAAATCCAACATAAATACAAGGAAAGGAACATTAGTGGACTGCCCGACCCCTCAACGGCACCTTCCAAAGCAAATTAGAGAAGTCAGATGACTGAACACGCCCCGTGCTCAGCCAGCACGGGGGCGTGCCCAAGAAGCAGCAGAAAAGACAAATCTATAGAAGCTTCTATTGCCCACCACGGGGCCGTGCCCAGCGGACACGGGGGCGTGTCGAAAGTACAGCAGGCGCATTTATTGTAATTGCGAATTACAATTAATGAGGAGAGAGAGTTTCAGACAGACACAGGGCCGTGTCCAGCGGACACGGGGCCGTGTCCAGCTCTCTGTTCAGCCTATAAATAGGAGTGCTTGGATTCATTTCATCTCATCCCTTGGCACACCACCTCTCTCACACTTCATCCACCATCCACCACCATCACAACACCATCATCCACCACCATCATCCATTGTCCATCGTAGAGTGTGTGAGTCGTCTCGGGATCCAAGATTGATCGTAAGAGTTCTTGACAATCAAGGCCATGTTTGCCTAAGTCTCTTACATCACTTGGTGAAGACAAAGTGTCTAGTATAATACTTTTTATTTCTAATCTTTTGCACTTTTTATTTGGTTTTGTATTAATGACTTTAATAACTAGTTACTTATGTTGAAGGTGATCTTTCCTTATCGTTTGTCCGTGGTGTCTTGGCATTATTTTACTGTCTATATAAAATAAAGGATTTTCACCATTCATATCTCCACGGTCTATATGGAGGTATGTTGGCTACCTGGTCGGGGGTTAAGGGAACGGTTTGGTAAAGGTCTTGCAATTGTTCAGCGTTTAGAGGTCCTGCAATGGACCTGGGTCAAATTTAGTAGGACCTCCTTCAATGCTTCACGGTATTGGATGGCGGGGGTCCAAACTCTTTGATCCCCTCATAAGTTAACTACTATTAATACTATAACCCGGCTATTTAGGACTGTATCCTTGCTGACTCAGACTACTTAGCCGAGGGTAACGTCACCGCCAAAAGCGGGGCCTACCACAATACTGCATTAATAACTTAATTCATTATCTTCCAATAATCCACCCTTTTAGGATTGTATCCTTGTTGACTCAAACTACTGGGTGAGGGTAACGTCACCTTCAAAAGAGGGGCCTACTACAATAACTAAGATAATCTCTTAATTATGTGCAAAAGTGCGGAAATAATCAAAGGTTATACTAGATACGAGTCGGAACCAAGTGATTCATCTTGTCTATTTGTTTTTATTTTATTTTTATTTTCAGCATTTTAGTTAGTTTTTATTTTTCTTAGCTTAAAACATTTTTCTAAACTTTTATTTTTGATTAGACGTTGAGGATAAACCGGTACTAAAAGCTCTTGTGTCCTTGGACGACCTCGGTATCTTACCAACGCTATACTACACTCAACGATGGGTGCACTTGCCCATATGTGTGTTTAGTGTTAGTGAAATATCGTGTTTTATAAATTTAAAACTTGGCTAAAATAAGTGTTAAAAATGGCTTAAAATATACACCTAATATATATAACACTTTACCGCACATCAGTTTCATCGTCACAAAAGATGGCTTCAAAGTGAATCCTGATAAAATACAAGTAATTGAACGCATGCCTTCACCTTCGACGATCAAGGAGATGCAAAAATTAGCAGGAAGGTTGGCAGCACTTAACCGTTTCCTGGCCAATCATGCAGCCAAATCTTTCCCATTTATCAAAACTCTTCGAAATTGCATGAAGAAAAGCCAATTTCAATGGACTCCGGAAGCCGAGAGTGCATTCCGCAAGATGAAAGACTGCCTTATCAAGTTGCCAACATTAACTGCACCAGTCAAGGGAGAACCTTTGGTGTTGTACTTATCAGCTTCCGACAGAGCAGTAGGAGCAGTTTTACTTGTTGATCGACAAGGGGTCCAAACACCAGTCTACTATGTGTCACGAACCCTGACTGACCCAGAAACCCGGTACGCCATCATGGAGAAACTAGTACTCGCATTGATACATGCATCAAGACGGCTGCGCAGGTACTTTGCCAACCACGTCATTCACGTGCTAACAAACTACAATATTGGCAACATCCTCGCAAGGCCAGAGATTTCAGGGAGACTAGCAAAGTGGGCGATAGAGCTCGGGGGTCATAATGTGGTTTTCAGGCCAAGACCGGCGATCAAGGGTCAAGTACTTGCAGACTTCATGACAGAGGTACCGGATGACAAAGATCGAGAATGTAAGGCGATGGAAAAAGCCGAAAAACAGCAAGTAGAAGAACCATGGCTGTTATACACAGACGACGCGTCTAATGAAGACGGCGCAGGCGCCGGGCTCCGGCTGGTGAGCCCTGACAAACATGAGTTCACCTACGCCATATGCCTGGATTTTAAAAGCACAAACAATGAAGCTGAATACGAAGCTTTTCTTTCTGCTCTAAGATTAGCGATCAAAATGGGAGTTAGACACATTGAAGCGCATGTGGACTCCATGTTAGTGGCCGGACAAATCAATGGGCAATATGAAGCCAAGGGAGATACAATGGCGCTCTACCTGAGCCAAGAAAAGACGTTGCTACAAACCTTCTATTCCTACAAGGTGCACCACATTAACAGGAGCGAGAATAAACCAGCAGACGCGCTGAGTAAACTCGCAACTACAAGTTTTCAGCACCTAGCGAAGGATGTGCGCATAGAAGTCTTGAGCAACCCGTCAGTACCGCTGCGAGAAGTAAGCGTTATCCAAGTGGGAACAACGTCATGGATGACTCCGATAATAGCATACCTTCAATCTGGAATACTCCCAGAAAACAAAGCTGAAGCGAGAAAAATACAGTACAAAGCGGAGCATTATCAGATGGTTGATGGAATTTTATATCGAAAGTCATACCTTGGGCCACTACTAAGATGCGTCGATCCCGAAGACGCAAATTATCTGATCAGAGAAGTGCATGAAGGAATTTGTGGAATACATGCCGGACCAAGAATGGTGGTGGCAAAGGTAATGAACGCCGGGTACTACTGGCCCGGAATGCACTTGGATGCGGTAAAAGAATTAAGAAAATGCAGTGGGTGTCAAAGGCATGCTCCCAAAACGATGCGTCCCAAGAACAAATTGGTTCCAGTTACAACGGCGTGGCCTTTTCAACAGTGGGGAATAGATATGGTCAGACCTTTCCCCGAAGCCCCAGGAGCTGTCAAATTCATAATAGTCGCAGTCGACTATTTCACCAAATGGGTAGAAGCAAAGGCTCGCGCATCGACCACAGCCACCGTCGTCAAAAAATTCATCTGGGAACAAATCATATGCCGTTTTGGATTACCACTCAAGATCATCACGGACAACGGAACCAAATTTGCCGAAGACAATCTTCAACAGGGATTCAAAGAATTACACATTGAGCACACCTTCTCCTCGGTCGCGCACCCACAGGGGAATGGTTAAGTTGAAGCCGTCAACAAAAGTATTGTCGACGGAATCAAGGCAAGGTTGGGAGAAAAAAAAAGAGGTTGGGTGGACGAACTGCCCAACATCTTGTGGGCTCACAGGACGATGCCCAAGACAAGCAACGGAGAAACACCGTTTAGCTTAGTCTACGGATCCGAGACAGTAATACCAGCGGAGATAGGATTGCCGTCACCACGAATGCTCTCAATGAACCTGATCAACAACGACGAAGAGAGGAGTATCGACCTTGACCTCCTAGAAGAAATGAGAGAAATGGCGGCAATCAATGAAGCAAAATACAAAACGAAGCTGGAAAAATATTACAACTCTAAAGTCCGAGTCTGCACCTTCAATCCGGGAGAATACGTCCTCAGAGACAACGAGGCTTCAAATGCTGAAAAACCCGGAAAGTTGGCTCCCAAGTGGGAAGGTCCGTATGTTATCGACACAGTACTCGGAAAGGGAGCCTACAAGCTACGAACCATCGACAACAAAGAGGTTCCTCGAACTTGGAACGCTCAACAGCTGAGGAAGTGTTACCTGTAAAAACGTTATGTAATCGCAACGGGCGAATCGCCAACACATTTATATTAATACAAGAAGTGTTTGGTTATCTCTATGTCACGCTAATTTCTTGTCACAACTGCATATATTACTTTGGGCATACACGAAAACATCAATGGCTCGACCATTAGGAAACGTTGTAGACCTCCAAGGCCTGTCACAATCAAGTGCACAGCCGGGTCAGAAACACAACTAAAGCCTAACAAACGCCAAACAAATACTTCGTGCCCACATAAACACGAAAGCATCGGACACAGGACAAACAAACATTGTAAGAACCCCTAAGGCTGAGCACAGCTGGGTCCACACAATAACCTGTAATTCGATCACTTCGTATTCACGAAACAACATGCGCACGTAAACGACAGAATAAAACGTTGTAATAAACACAACACAACCTGTCAGCGCCATCATTCATTCGTGATACCTGAATCAAAGTAATTGTACATGCACATATTATGTCGATAACAAAATTCGCATAAAAACAACCAACTATTAGCATAACAAATGTCAAAGCATAGCCAAGTATCCACAGGCATAACAAGAAGAAATTAAAATTGTTCATGAAATTGTCAAGTACAAACCAACCAAGGTTATACGCGGCGCGCAGGCCGGAGTCCCTCATTCGGGATGACTGGTCCCAGCACCTCCAGCCGCACCACCTTCATCGCCAGAGCCTTTTTGAGCAAAGCAACCCCATCAGGTTTTCGTGCTAACTTTCGAGCTGCCTTCACAACAGCAAAATCCAAATACGCGAACTCTCGCCTTTTTTCAGCATAGGCTGCACCACAATCCTCCTTCCACAACTCAAAGTGGTGCTCCTTCTCCTTATTAAGGGCCGCAGCCCTACCCTCGTTATACCCATCCTTGCGCCCGCTATTGTAACCAACTTGTCCCAACTCAAACATATAATTGGCAAGCTCGTGGGAGTTCACTATGTGATCAGCAATCTACGAGAAAACACAAGTAAGAGAAACAGTTCACGAAAATCATAAAATAAAGTAAAGGAAGTTACCAGAGGCACCGCGCGCGAAAGCAACCACTTGCAATCAGCTGACGCTTCCTCGGCAAGAACTTCAGAGGCTCTGCACTCAACAGTTTTCTCTTGAAGGAGACGATCAGCAGTCTCATACTGCCTAGCAAGATCCTCCAGCTTAGCGATACGATCAATGTATTCTTTCTCCTTTTTCTCAAACGCGACACGCGCTTGATGAGCCTCCTCAGCAAGATCCGCCTTCTCACCAGATAAACGTACAATGGCGTCACGTTGAGTTTTAAGCTCCACATTAGTACGCTCGCACGCAGCTTCCCAATTTTTCTGCTTATCAGCATTGATTTGTTTCTCTTGGGCGTGCTTCTCCTCTGCATCAGCTAACCTCCATACCAACCTTTTCTTCTCAGCGTTGAATTTTTCTTTCTCTTCCGCAAATAGTTTCTTCTCATTTTCAAACTCAAGAGTGTCTTCCCCCATCAGTTTCCACTCACGGACAATCTCCTGTGAAGTGGACCAGAAGGTAACCCCGGCTTGAACATGCTCATCCAAAAGTTCTAACCGGCGACGCCTCTTCTGGAACATCCTTTCAGCCGGGGGGAAAGACAGAGAGAAAAACTCATGACAATTGTCCAAATCATTCATCCTGGAACCCTGGGTCAGATTCCAACGGGGGGCATGTGGAAGATCATCACAAGCAGGATTCGTTGTATCAAAAGAGTCAGCATGCACCTTCTCAAACTGAGGGTCGCGAACCGCCCCGGAAGTCGCACCACCACCAACACCGGGTGGGCGTTTGGTATATATCGTCTGATGCGGAGTGGTCTCACTGGTCTGCATCTCGACTTCAATATTCTTACCACGATCAACACCACCAGCACCACTCGCATCAACACCACCAGCACCACCCGCAGGGTCACCACCTGTATTACCACCACCTTCCCCAACTTGCTCAACATTCACATCTCCTTTCTTCTTCTCACCATGAGTATCATGAGGAGGAGACAACACAAATGTCCTCGATGGCGGAGACTCTGGAGGAGTAATTTTCGAAATGTCAATCTTGTGTGAAGCCTTGGCTGGTTTGACACCTGCCCCAAAACGAGCAACACATTTAGAGAAAATAAGAGAACGTAAGGAAAAAGAAAAGGAAAAACTGGAAGCAGATAAAACGGATACCAGAAGCTTCAAAAATCTTCTCCAACAAATCACCAATTTTTTCGGTAAAAATTCCCATATCAACCTCCGACTCAGAAGGGGCGGGGGGGGGGGGGATCCTCTTTTTGAAGTTTAATCTTCTTCGAGGCAAGCATAGCAGCAGCCTGCTCGTCAAGCTTTCGTTTTTTATCCTCGAAAGCCCTTTTCTGCATAATCTCCGTTAGAGTCGCGCGGTCTTCAGGGTCCGACTCAGGACGTTTCTCTCCAACTCCTAAACCGGACAACGTATCAGAAACGACAACGTAATCAAGGACACGAAGAGTATGAGGTCGCTTACGAGGAGTCTCAGCGGCAGTTTCCTCAGCTTTTTTCCCTTTCCCGTCAGGCTTGTCAGCTTTTGTTTTCCTCCTCGTCTCCAATTGCTCGGTAGCCTCAACTGGAATCTCTACATCATGAGCAACAGGCTCGTTCACCGGTTCATGCACCACCCCCTGCGCCGGACCTGCACGCGGGGAACGAGAAGTTAGGTCTTCCAAAGATCTTCCGGACCCATCACTCGAGAGAACAATAACTTCCTCTCGAACAGAATCAAAAGAATCATCATCATCCTCACGATCTTCACCTAAGACAGTATTAGCATAAGCTGCAAAACTCTCATTGGTCGGATGCAGGAAACGACCACGAATCTGATCCAACCAAGGCCGTTTCTCAGGCTTTTGAATTGCTTCAACCATAGCACCACCGGCTTTCGTGTCCAGAACATTCAACAAAGTAAAACCCACTGCAAAAAACGCGAAGATAAAGAACAATGCAATAATAATACAACGAACACATACAAAAGAAAGACAAAAGGGTACGAAGCAACACGTACACTTGCCATCATAACCATAAACTGGGACCCCCAACGGATGTTTAGGGATCCACTTCATACTCATACCAGCACCCACCAACGCCATCTCCTCAAGTTGAATAATCGGAGTGGCTTTACGAGTCAACTTCTTATACCAATCTCGGTCAGCAAAATTTCCAACCACATCAATCTTGGGGATACCCTCACCCACCGACCGGTAACACATGTCAACAGGAACAACACCCCGGCGAATATAAAAAAAACTTTTGTTTCCAGTCGTGGAGACTCTTCAACGGCACAGAGCAAACTGGAGAAACGCCGGTACGAGCACTAAAGGAGTAAAAACCACTTGTATATGAAACGGTATAGAAGACGTTGAACATCTCAAACGTCGGATCCAAACGGTTAGCCATACAAACGAACTCAAAGTGAGTAATATGAGGGAGCCCGATGGCATTGATCTGAGAAATGTGAAGACCATAACCCCTCAGCACATCAGCGGTAAACCTAGTCATGGGGAGCCTAAAGTTGCCTTCCCGGAAGAAAGCAGCATACAATGTAATATAGCCGGGAGGAGCATCCATGGCGGTAGAACCGGTGATAGGAAACTGAGCACCCCACTCGGGAAGGAAACCCATATCTCTCACCAAGTTTTGAAATTCCTCCTCTCTCCACCCTATCATCGCCTGATCCGGGCCTGGTGGAGTCTTACCCTTGTTTCTCTTCTTCCTCGAAGAAGGATTTGCTCCAGACATGATCGAAAATAATAAGAGTGAACTCTTGAAGATAGATGACAGAAGAAGAAATGAGAGAGAAAACAAGAATTCAAATTTTGAAAAGTGGTGAAGAAAGAGGAGACCACCGGATACTTATACCCATCGCATTTAATGCGATGGGTAGTGGGCCGTCAAAATACAAAAAGACAACCAATGGGGAAGAAACACGTCAGAGGAGAGAGAAGACGCCATCTCTTTTTTCGGAAACGTGTGCAACAGACGCCTGCCATCATGACATAAAGTAACTGACATGACTGAAAAGCCGCCTGTTCACCTGACACCAAACAGTCACAGCAGTCGTTCCATCCCAAGACAAAAAAGCTTCCCCCTGAAGACAACTTATTTAAAGTGCCAAACCCATGCACGATACGCCATGCGTCCATTTGGCTCAACTATACAAGTTGCCAAACACCCATGCGCCATACGCCATGCGTCCATTTGGCTCAACTATACAAGTTGCCAAACACCATGCGCCATACGCCATGCATCCATTTGGCTCAACTATACAAGTTGCCAAACACCCATGCGCCATACGCAATGCGTCCATTTGGCTCAACTTTTTTAAAGTGCCAAACCCATGCGCGGTACGCCATGCGTCCATTTGGCTCAACTTTAATAAAGTGCCAAAACCCATGCGCCATACGCCATGCGTCCATTTGGCTCAACTATACAAGTTACCAAACACCATGCGCCATACGCCATGCGTCCATTTGGCTCAACTTTTTTAAAGTGGCAAACACCATGCGCCATACGCCATGCGTCCATTTGGCTCAACTTTTTTAAAGTGCCAAACCCATGCGCGGTACGCCATGCGTCCATTCGGCTCAACTATACAAGTTGCCAAACACCATGCGCCACGCGCCCATCAGGTGCAAATTTCTTAGAGATCCCATAAAAACCTCACACCATAACAAGCACTACATTCATAAGTCTAGAATCCCTCCTAGACGATCAACTCAACTAGAAGGCACACTGGACTGGGGGGACTTGAAGAGGTATGGTCCCAATTCCTTGCCCACATGGCAAGAACCACACCACTTTTCCATCCTATGTGGCGCTGACATCAACGAGGTCATCCAGAAGCTTCTAGAAGCTTCTGGAAAATATCGAGGTGGCACCAAAGATGCTCCATCCGACATAAAGGACAACACGTGTCACCAGCCATCAAGCGCCAGGTAGGCCTGCGACGAATCAAGGAGCAGTCCGACAACACCAGTACGACGTCTCCAAAATAGGCAAATGCAGACGCGCCACGTGTACCACTACACTGACCACAGCAGAGGAGACCAAGAGGATATTCCCCTTGGTCGGACAGCTGGCGCGCGTCTACAGCTGGCACCGCTGCTCCTCCCTCTCTCACTCTCCGGCTATAAATAGGACTCTTCATCATTCAGGTGGAATCATCTTGCTCTCCATACTCTCACACTTAACACACACTGATTATTCTCCCTCAGAACAGTACTTATTCTCACGCCGGAGCCTGGTTAAGAGGGAAACCCCCATATTCCCCTCTTAACGAGACTAACGGTGCTGTTGTTTGCAGGATCCAAGTCATTTCACGAGTAAAAAAGGAGATTGAACCCACAGAAGAAATAACCCCATAGATTAACCCTAGTGTTAACCTGTGTTTCATCAACGGTGTTTATATGGTGTTATATAGTGTTATAATACATTTCTCACACTTCTGAATTAATGTAGAGTATCCCTACCGTGTTGAAATAATCATATTGCATATTATTTTTATATTTTTATAATAAACAAATAAAGTAAAACATTATTTATGGTTCTTAGTTAAGATCCTGATCCGGATATGAATATCCTATGATTTTGTTAAGTGAAAACATTCCAATGATCTTGGATAGGATCAATGTTAACATAAGACCTTGTCTTGCTTATATGATCGTAAGATCTCACTTCGATTCGAATCTGCTTGACGGTGATTTAAAAATTATGAATGAGAGAACTTTGTCAAACAAAAGATACGGAATAACCGACTAAAGCGATCCAGAAAAGTAACCCCCATGAAAAATTATTTGATATTAATAATTCAACAAGCAAAATCAATAAGGTCTTGTAATATAACAATATAAATCACCGAGTCAAGTTATAGCATTATTATATTGTTAAACTTTGAACCAGTGCAGGAGGTGATGTGATGCGCCATACGATGGCACAGAAAGATGATGTGCTGCGCGGAGTAAGGCACAAGAAACGAAAAGTCAATGCTATTTTGGTAATTCAAAAAAATCAAAGCTATTTTCGCAAATTTATTGGTCAAATCGGTTGTTTTGGTGATTTTTCCATTTAACAATTCGACTTGTCTCTTACTATATTAGATCACCAACGTAAGTATTATCCATGGATTACTAACTCTTATAAGGTCGACTAGTTATGACCAACTATATATATCACCCGGCAGGTTAGATATGGATGTGTTACTGACATGTAATTCACTTACTAATCATCGACAACTCCATCAAGACATCATCGTTCTTGTGTTGCTACTTTTACTAACATATCACCAACTGACATTCACCGATTATCACCACCAGGCTGAAAAATCCGTTACGTATCTAATTATTTAAGGTATTTTCATGGAAAAAAATAAAAATATTTACAATAAAACTACAAAATCTGTTAGGTATTTAATTATTTATGGTATATTGTCTTGTCTTGTCTAATACGCCAACTTTACGTGTTGTATAGGTACGATGTAACTACTCCCTAGGCCTGGTGAGTCAAGACAGCAACCCTTAGTTACATCTTTATACCCCATGTATTAACGCATAGCATTGTACATGATGTATAAAGTACGTTGTACTATTCCCTAGGGCTAGTGAGTCAAGACAACAACTTTCAATCACATCTATATACGCCATGCATGACGCTATGGCGTATAAAGTACGATGTAGAGTACGTATACAAACTGCTAGTCTCAGATCAGTCAATCACACCCTTATACACCATGTATAGTGTTATACGTTACGTATACGATTTGTGATTTAATGGTCTGACACCAGTCAACTGGCCTAAGAGTTTGTGTCGAACCCTATACAACACGTGTCGTATCCATCCAGGGTGTCAACTTGATAATTTTTGGTGTTCCATTAACACGGCCCATATTGAAATTCAACTAGAGGGGAGCAAGGAGTCCCTACAGGCTACAACTACTTCCCTTAGGCTCGGTATCAACATGCATATATCTCATTCCATTAGCTTGGTATATTCATATAAAGTAAAAAAGTTTACTACAAACTTTTTCCATTTTAGGTAATCACAAACATGATTTCACTATGTACTCGAGTATTACTATATTTTATTTCTTTAGAAACGTGCTTGAACCACATCACTCTAAAAAAATGACATTAACTCATTCAATACATATGTTTTATACATCGATCTCACTCTTTCTCTCTCTCCATATACCAACATCCACTTATATACATTATAGACACACGTAGTGTGCAAACTCAGATTTGATCAAACAACTGTGTTGTGTGTGTTAGAAAGAGACTCTTGAAATTATTTAATGGCAGGAGAATCTTCATCAAATCCAAGCATAATTGTTCAAAGGAATCCTTCTGAATCTCATCTTTCTGACCTCGGTATCAAATCTTGGCCCAAGTAATTAATCTCTCTCTCTCTCTCTCTCTCCTGGAAGCTGTACTTTGTGCATGTAGAGAAGGCGACTCTGAGGTTGCGCTAGACGGCCTTCAAGGCTTGCGTCATATATAGCCACGTATCTTTATACAATCGATTGAGGATACGTCAAATGGTCATTTAAAGGGCTTGCGTCATAGCACCCTACCTTTAAACAAATGCCCGTTTGAGTTTGGGGTGGCGTAGGATTAGTAGAGAGCATAGAGAATTGTACTCACGATCCATATATACACATGGTTGCAAAGTCGCTAGGCGCTCCCTAGTCGGATTTGAGAGTACTCGGCCTAGGCGGAGATTACTCGGAGAGTAATTGGCCTTGGCGAACAGTACTCGGGTCTCGGCAGCGTACCTTGTAGCGAGTACGCTCTCGGAGTCTAGACGGAACTTTTACAACCATGTATATGCAAGAACAAATAATTAGGGTTTCTTATATATAAATTGATTTTTCATACATATATTAATTATTCATTGGTTATGTTTTATATTATGAAGGTGGGGATGCTCACCAGGAAAGTACCAGTTGAAGTTTGATGCACAGGAAACATGTTATCTACTAAAGGGGAAAGTGAAAGTGTACCTGAAAAACTCGTCGGAGATGATATCGGAATTCGGTGCCGGGGACCTTGTCATCTTGCCAAAGGGTCTGAGTTGCACTTGGGATGTCTCCGTTGCCGTCGATAAACACTACAAGTTTGAATCATCATCTTAATTCTCATGATGGATTTTTAATTATATCCTTAATTTTTATGTTTAATTCTTAGGTTCGTAATTGCCCTTTTTCGTGTGGAATGATATTGTCGATTTAGGTTTAAAATATATATATATAGGTAGAGGTTCAACTAAGAATTTAATCTTCCCTAAGTTTCCTAAGAAGCAATCTTGAGCTTACATGTGGCAATCTCATTAATTTAGGTGAAAGGGTAATATTGGAAAATGCAAATTTCAAACAGATCTGTACTTAGTTTTAATCACACGATTTTCATTCCTTCTTTCATATTTTTCATTCATTCATTCATTGAGCTTCATCATCTGACCACATCTAATTCAATCGCAAATCTCAATCTCAATCCTGCTGAATCGTTCATCGTTTCATCGATTTGCCGGTACCTGCGAGATTGAGATCAATCCTGCTGAATCGTTCATCGTTTTCATCGATTTGCTGGAACCCTAGCTCCTCTGTTCATTCATTGATTTGCTGATTTATCCTCCTCTATTTTAGTGATGTCTACTACTGTCGATGGTAAAATACCTTCTAGTTTTAATTTCATCTACTTTTTAGGTTTTTAGTTTTGATCTAAGTTGTGCTGGTTTTTATTTAAAAGTGTAGTTCTGAAGTTGTGCTGGTTTTTTGAAGTTGTGCTGATATCTTTATTTTGTGCTAGTTTGCCTGGTAAAGTTGTGCTGGTTTTTATTTAAAAGTGTAGTTCTGAAGTTGTGCTGGTTTTTTGAAGTTGTGCTGGTTTTTTTATATTACATCATATTTTAAAGTGTAGTTTTGTAAAGTTGTGCTGATATCTTTATTTTTGTGCTAGTTTGCCTGGTAAAGTTGAGCTTGTTTTTTGTGCTGGTTATTGTTAAGTTTGTGCTGATATCTTTTATTTGTTCTGGTTTTTTGATTTGCTCAGGAGTTCGTATCTGTCCAACTACTGGTAATCAGTATTATACTCCTATTGTTCCAGATTCTTCCAAACCTGTAGTTGGTATGCATTTCCAGTCAATTGATTCTGCCTTTAATTTCTATAAGAAGTATGCTAAGTTATCTGGGTTTGAGGGTCGAAAGCATACTCAATCTTCAAAAAATGGTGTTGTGATTAGAAAGTACTTTGTTTGTGCGAAAGAGGGTTCAGCGACATCCTGTGCTGTTGACACGGTAAATGATAGTGTTGGTGCTGATAAAAAGTTAAATGACCGAAGGAGGAGACCTTCTAAACGTACCGGATGTAAGGCACACATCCGTTTGTCTTTAACTCCAAAAAATACTTATAGAATTTCTCATGTATTTGAGGAGCATAATCATTCTTTTGTTGATGAAGAGGATTATCATCTTTTAGCTTCGTCTAGAAAGTTGACATTCACTGAAGAGCAACTGCTTTCTGATTTTTCTGAGATGAATATTGGTCCAGTTAGGGCATTCAACCTTATGAGAAAGATTCGTGGTGGATTTGATAAGGTTGGAGTGACGTCTACTGATTGTAAAAATTTTAAAAGAGATATTAATTTGTTCATTGGAGAGTTTGATGTGGACATGGCTGTCCAACGTCTTATGAAGAAGAAGCAGTATTTGCCGAATTTTTCTTGTGAATTTTATTGTGATGAAAAAGGTTCTCTTGCTGGATTATTTTGGGCTGATGAAGAAATGAAAATGAATTATGAGGTCTTTGGGGATGTTATGTCTTTTGATGCTACGTTCCGTACGAACAGGTATTTTATTCATTTTTTGTAGATCATTTGTTCATATTTTTATTAAACTAGCACAATTCAGCAAGCAGTTGTAATATAATCAATTCAATTTTTAGGTATGACTTGGTATTTGTTCCGTTCACTGGAATCGATAATCATCATCACAATGTCACGTTTGCTGGTTCTTTGTTAGCATCTGAAACTGCTGAATCATATAAATGGCTTCTTCAAATTTTTTTGAAGGCTTTTGGTGTTGCACCTAAGGTGGTTGTGACTGATCAGGACGCTGCAATGAAAATTGCCATCCGAGATGTTTTCCCAGATACCAGACATCGTTTGTGTATGTGGCATATAATGATCAAAGTTTCTGAAAAGGTAACTTTCTTAAACCAGCACAGTTTTACAATGTTATAATTTTTTAAACCATCATAAATTAAACCAGCACACTTTTAGCATATAAACCAGCACACTTTAAACAATCCATTTAAACCAACACACTTTAGCATATAAATCAGCACACTTTTAAACCAGCACACTTTGGCATATAACTCAGCACACTTTTAAACCAGCACACTTTCTTTAAACCATTACAGTTTAAGCATCATAGTTTAAGTTTATACATCAACTAGCACACTTTAACATATAAACCAGCACATTTTAGGATTTTTTTGCTGTTTTAATATACTAATTATTTTTTTTGTTATAGGTTGGTACTGAGCTATCACAAGATGAGGTTTTTAAAGATGATATATGTGCTGTTGTATGGACTGATGCTCTTGAACCAGCACAGTTTGAGACACAATGGTGTGATTTAATGATTAAGTACAACCTTACTAGTAACAGCTGGCTTTCTGATATGTACAACCTCAGATCAGATTGGATTCCTGCATACTATCGTCATGAACATATGTCCGGTCTTATGCGTACAACATCTAGGTCTGAGAGTGAAAATCATTTTTTTGGTCAATTAACCAACACAAAATTGTCATTAGTTGAGTTTTTGAGCCATTTTGATACTGCAATGGAATCTCAGAGGTTTAAGCGCAGCAAACGTGATCATGATACCAGATACACAGAACCTAAAATGAAAACCAATTATGAATTGGAACGGGAAGCTGTAAAGATTTATACTCGGGGGATATTTTTTGATGTTCAAGAAGAAATTCGACTTGCTTGCAAGAATTGTATGTGCAGGCGTGAAGAAGAAGTTGGTGATTCAATTAAGTTTTATATTCTACAGGTCAATCTTCCCGGCCTTCATGAGGTATTTATTTATACCTTTTTAGTAGCACAACATGTTCTGCTTTTTACAATACATTTTAAGTAGCACAGTGATTTATATTTACAATTAGAATTTTACATATATAAACCAGCACACTTTGTTATAAACTAGCACAATATAAAGCATTTGTTATTTGTGTAGGTTCTTTTTACTCCTAAGGATATGGTAATTAAATGCAGCTGCAACCGATATGAGCAGTATGGTTTGCTATGTAGGCATGCCTTTTGTGTTCTTCGTCTTTGTGGTATAAAGGAGTTCCCTAAAAAATATGTTATGCGGCGTTGGACAAGAGATGTTGTTGTTCCAAAAAAGACAAAAGTTTCGAGTTTTGATCAAAATGCTGCTGGTAATCAAGTTGAACGTGCTTCCAGCATTGTGCGTGAGATAATGACTGCAACTGAACATATTGTTAACCGTCTTGTTACAAATATTGACCTGTTATCGATGTATAGAGACCAAGTGATCGAGTCGAAGTTGAAGGTTGATTCTGCTGACCTTCCTGCAGAATCACTTGACAAGAATGCAAGATTAGCTAATATTCTTCGTACTGATCAGCCATGTTCATCGTCTTCTGCTACCATTCTTCCACCTAGTGGTATTAGAAACAAGGGGTGTGGTTCAAACAAACGCTTAAAGTCTTTTCGTGAGGTATCATCTTCAAGAATATCAAAGAAACCTAAAACTAGAGGTTGTTTGATATGTGGAGGTCATGGACATAATAGTCGGACTTGTAAGATGAAGACTACTGTTGCTGATTCCCAGAAGAGCAGTTAGTCGTGTGTCTTTGGAAATCATGATATTTGGATTTGTTATTTTTTTCATTTCAGTTTGGATTTCAGTTTAAACTTCTTCTATGCAATTATCAAGAATTTGATTTTTCAACTTTCAATATACCGTTTAAAACCAGCACAATTATAAAACCAGCACAATTTTAAACTTCTTCTATGAAACCATCACATATTGTCATAGTGAAACCAGCACAATATTAATTGTAAAACCAGCATAAAATTAACTTTCCTAATATAACTGTTAAAGCAGTACAATGTAATTGTTAAACCAGCACCATATTAATTGTTAAACCAGCACAAAATATTACAGACAACTACCAAACTAATAATTTTAAACTTTGTTCTTTAAAACCAGCACAATTATAAAACCAGCACAATTTTAAACTTCTTCTATGAAACCATCACATATTGTCATAGTGAAACCAGCACAATATTAATTGTAAAACCAGCATAAAATTAACTTTCCTACTATAACTGTTAAAGCAGTACAATGTAATTGTTAAACCAGCACCATATTAGTTGTTAAACCAGCACAAAATATTTACAGACAACTACCAAACTAATGTTATATTGTTCAACCAACACAATCAATATTTGTTGTTCAATCTGTCATTGATTTTCGTTTCCGCATTTTTCTTGCATTCCTCTTTCTTTTCAGGCTCCATCTTCTCATACTTCGCTAACATTTCCATCATTTCACCTTTCGCTAAGTTGATGTCGGATAAAAGTATTTTGCTTAAATACTTGTATCTCAGTTCAACCAACTCTTTGTCTTGTTCCGGTGACTCTTTCGACAGCCCACTATCCCATTCCTTTTTGCTCACATGCTTCCCTGTGTATGTCTCCATGTGTCTCATTGCAAAGACACCACAATCTACAAAGTTCTTTTCCGTTTGCCACGACATTTTCAATATTTCTGGTTCCAAGGGCGACATCTTTGGGTGCATTGTTGGGTATTCAACTTCAAGGTAATCACATACAATTTCTTTCTGTAATTTGAAAATTTTCAAAATCAAAATCCCTAAGCATCACAAATATAATTAAAATAAACAGCACAGAATTAATGGGCATCAATATATTACCACTCTTTTAGCACGTGTCATTTTTTGTGCTTTTGCTTTCCCTTTCATGTTGTCTATAATCTTGATGTTTTCTCCCTTGAAATCAAAACATACAATGTAGTAGTGCTTGTTTTGTAGTATTGGAATGAACAACATGTCCACTTTCCTAATACTTTCATACCCGGTATTCATCAATGTCGCGGCAATGTTTTCTCTGAAATTTTGTGTGCAGGTCTTTTTGTTCAGTTTTGGTTTGAAATTGTTTTCTCCCTGCACAGAAACCAGCACAATGTGTTATAAACCAGCACCAGCACAATGTGTTATGAACCAGCACAATAATAGCATTTCATATATTAGACTAACCAGCTATTAATAAAACATTAATATTTCAAAACCAGCACAATGTGTAATAATCCAGCACATTTTGTTAAATGTGC
This sequence comes from Helianthus tuberosus, assembly GCA_030545235.1. Lineage (NCBI taxonomy): Eukaryota > Viridiplantae > Streptophyta > Magnoliopsida > Asterales > Asteraceae > Helianthus > Helianthus tuberosus. Next base: position 4,567,900 of record CM060426.1, read on the forward strand.
TTTTTCTAATCTGTTATTAAAACCAGCACATATTAGAAAACATACCAGCATGTTGCATGGGCAGAAAACTCTTGCCGGTGAACCTTTGCTTTTGAAGACCTCTTCACTGTTTAGTACCAATGACCAAGCTGTTAGGACTTGGACATGTATGTATAAGTTCGGGTGAAGCGACTCCAGAAATACCCTTGAAAGGTTTGTGCTAAATGCTGTCTCAAATATAAACACCCTGCATTGTTGTAATACACATTAGTTTAAATACTTATTTTTATCCAATTAAGATTTTGTTGGTTTTTATACTTACCAGGGGTCGTCAACTGTCGAGAAGATCCATTCGGCTATCCTTTGTTCAACTTTTTCAGTTTTTGTTTTTATTTGTACAACTCGCTGCATATATGGGGAACATAAAGGTTCGGCAGGTTGAGTTGTACGTTTGCTTTGTCTTTTTTTCTTCTGGTCTCCGGCGTTTAGGTCTTCACCTATGAATTCTTGTTTTTCACTGTCTTTTTTGGTTTCCTTTTCTGGTGTTTTAAAAACCTCTCCTTGCTGTGCTGGTTGACCAGCAGCCTCATTTCCTTCTTTCTTTGCTGGTTGACCAGCAGTGTCACTTTCTCCCTTTTGTGGTTCATTAGCATCTTCACCTCCTTTCTTTGTTGTCTCATTTCCTTCTTTCTTTGCTGGTTGACCAGCAGCCTCATTTCCTTCTTTCTTTGCTGGTTGACCAGCAGTGTCACTTTCTCCCTTTGGTGGTTCATTAGCATCTTCACCTCCTTTCTTTGTTGTTTCCCCATCAGGTTTACCATCTTTAGCCTTTTCTCCACCTGCATCCTTTTCTTCTTCACCACCAACTCCATGATCAGCACCATCTTTTTTGCTGCTTGCTGCTTGTTCTGCCTTTTCTATTTTTTTTTATAATCTCTGGCCACATTGAACTGGTGATTCTGAAAGGAGTTGAATCAAATTGTGAGACCACTTTTTTTTTGTGATTGGGTAAGTTTAACTTCATTCCCTTCTTCCTTTTCATTCCCTCCTTCTGTCTTCTCTCCACTTCCTCCTTTTTTCTTTTCTTCATTCCCTGCTTCTGATTCTTGCTTCTCGAAATTGTACTTTTCACCATATACTACCAATCTTTTTCTCCACTCATCCACAGCATCCACAACCTCCTCACCTCTGTACTTTGTTAAACATTTTGCAATCATTTCGTGTGTTTCTTTGACATGCATGTCCAGCTCTTTTGTTTTGGATTTTATCAGACAAATCCATTCCTGAAAAGATAACCAGCACATTCTTTTTATAAAGTAGCACAAATTGTAAAAGTAGCACATTTTCCATTTTTATTTTTACATACACGTGATAAAAGTTTACAATAAAAGTAGCACATTTCAAACTAGCACAGTTTTACAATCCATTTAAACCAGCACACTTTAGCATATAAATCAGCACAATTTCACATTCCAAATTCTAACATTAAACTAACATATACTAGGTATAAACTAGCACAATTTAACATCCCAAACACTAAATGTCATAAAAGTAGCACATTTTTTCAATAACCAGCACATTCTTTTTATAAAGTAGCACAAATTGTAAAAGTAGCACATTCTTTTTATAAAGTAGCACAAATTGTAAAAGTAGCACATTTTCCATTTTTATTTTTACATACACATGATAAAAGTTTACAATAAAAGTAGCACATTTCAAACTAGCACAGTTTTACAATCCATTTAAACCAGCACACTTTAGCATATAAATCAGCACAATTTCACATTCCAAATTCTAACATTAAACTAACATATTAGGTATAAACTAGCACAATTTAACATCCCAAACACTAAATGTCATAAAAGTAGCACATTTTTTCAATAACCATCTAAACCAGCACTTTTTTCAGTAATACTACAGATAAACACAATAAAATAGAAATTACCACTCCACTTGTTGGATTTGTAGGTGGAATTTGTGAGAGTTTTTCCTGGGATTGTGGAATGTCCAAACTTTGTGTAATGTCTAGAGATTCTGGGAAGTCACTAAAGTAATGATTTCTAGCTTCATCAGTTTCCTTTGAGATTTTTTGATATGTGGATAGAGGTTGTTCAGCTGGTGCTTTTTTCTTCAACTTCAGTTTTACCTTCAAATTCTCTTGTTTTTCATTTTCTTCTGTTTCACCAGTTGTTGCTGCTTTCAAACTTGTTTTCTTCTTACTCTTCACCACCTTTTGAGTAGGTGTTTGTGTTGTCAAGTTGAGTTTCTGTGCTGGTTTCCCATCTTTTTTACTTCTCTTTCTTTTATTGCTTTCCACCACCGGACCAAGCTTTTTAATTGTATCATTTTTATGATACATTACAGCTGGTATCATCTTCTGTGTTGGATTTGTTCTTTGGTATGTATGATGAGCATAAACCAACTGATTGATTTACAAGTTAGTTTTTGTTATTATGTTTGATAAAAAACAATAAATATAGATCATTTTTAGATAACTACAACATACCACTAGAAATGTTATCGGTCCGATGTAGTGTGCTGCTTTAGATTGGAACCAGCTTGTTGTCTTTCTGTTCAAGCAGTCGATCACGTAGCTGCACCAGTCAACATCCTTAATATCTACATCAGGTTGCAATGTTGGAAGGAATTTCATGTTGACGTTGCCACCGTGTGTGAGCTCTGCCATTATTGAGTTGAACATTACAAGAAAGTTCAGTTGAAATAGCCTTCCACTCTCCTTCTGTTCTTTCACAACATGAATAATATGATGCATTTTTGGCAGTTCATCATCAATTTCAAATTGATTTCTAAACTCTGCAACAACTGGATCACTCATTGATGGTTTAGTCTCCGTAACCTTCACTTTACCCATTGGTATGCCAAGAACTTCTTGTACTAGGTTAGGTGTTATCACTACATTATGTGTACCTAGATTCAGTGTGTTGATTGTAGGTTCATAATTGTTAGTGAGCCAGTATCCCAGATTAGTTGGTATTTTTGTTATATCAAAGTTCTTCATGCTTTCAAATCCCATGTTATCTACTTCTGCTTTCTGTTCGTCAGATAACACTTGCATGAATTGAGCAAGGTTTTTTGGGCTGTTCCTGATTCTAATTCTTTTTTTCTTATCAAATTCCTTGAAAAGTGTTGATCGTATAGGTTCAGGGTTTGTGGCAACAACTTTTAGTGCTGTTTTTTGTTTCTTTTCCGGTTGTTCGAAGTCACTGTCTGATGAGCCTGCAAGTAATTTCAGAAGAAACATAGTAACCAGCACAAGTTATAAAGTGTACTATATATTAAAAAAACAATAACCAGTACCATTTTGATCATTTAATACATAATAAACCATGATTTTTATAATTCAAAACATCATTGTTACATAAGGTTCAGAAAAACATGATCATAATACATAACAGCATTGATAACATTAGAAAACTAAAACAAACAACATAAACATGATGATCATAGCAGGAGCTGGCTAGATTGCTACTTCCTTCCAAAATTCTTGACTGAGATTATAGGTTTTTCCTAATCTTCTTCATGTTTAGGTTGTAGGATGGGGATCTTTTGTTTTTCATCATCTTCTTCTTTTTTGGGTTGTACAACTGAGATTTCAGGTTTCTCATCAATCTCTTCTTTTATGGGATCTGAAGGTTCACCACCAGAAGTAGGATGATTGGTATAGCTTGGCGCCCAGATTGCTACTTCATTCCAAAATTTCGAACTCATATAATATTCCTTTTTTGTTGGTCTTACAACTTTGAGTGGAATGGGATGCAAAGGTTCATTATCAAAAGTAGGGATTGGTTCTCCTGGTTGTACAATTTGTAGTGGTTTGGGATTGTACAGCTCTGTTTTCACACACAAAAAAGCAACTGAAACTTATATTACTTATCTACTGAATTTAAAAGTAGCACAGTCGGTAAACCAGCTTCTTCTAAAAAACCACTTGTGCTAGTTTCTTCTAAAACACTAAAGTAGCACAGACGGTAAACCAACTAGAATTTGTGCTAGTTTTCTAGAAAACACTAAACCCTTTGTGCTAGTTTCTTCTAAAACAATAAACTAGCACAGATAGTAAACCAGCACAGATTTGGAACCCAAAAAACCAACTTGAACTTTGTGCTAGTTTCTTAAAAAACACTAAACTAGCACGGAAGTTAAACCAGCACCGATTTGATAACCATAAAACCAACCACAACTTTGTGCTACATATTTCTAAAACTCTAAAGTAGCACAGACGGTAAACCAACTAGAATTTGTGCTAGTTTTCTAGAAAACACTAAACCCTTTGTGCTAGTTTCTTCTAAAACAATAAACTAGCACAGATAGTAAACCAGCACAGATTTGGAACCCAAAAAACCAACTTGAACTTTGTGCTAGTTTCTTAAAAAACACTAAACTAGCACGGAAGTTAAACCAGCACCGATTTGAAAACCATAAAACCAACCACAACTTTGTGCTACATATTTCTAAAACTCTAAACTAGCACAGACGGTAAACCAACTAGAATTTGTGCTAGTTTTCTAGAAAACACTAAACCCTTTGTGCTAGTTTCTTCTAAAACAATAAACTAGCACAGATAGTAAACCAGCACAGATTTGGAACCCAAAAAACCAACTTGAACTTTGTGCTAGTTTCTTAAAAAACACTAAACTAGCACGGAAGTTAAACCAGCACCGATTTGAAAACCATAAAACCAACCACAACTTTGTGCTACATATTTCTAAAACTCTAAAGTAGCACATAGGTTAAACCAGCACAGAAAATAAACCAGCACAGAAAATAAACCAGCACAAAAAATAAACCAGCACTATTTCAATAAAACACAACGATCGATCTGTTTTATAAAATGCAGAACATGAATCAGTTTAGACATATTAAAACCCTAGAAATCTGTTCGTTTACAGATCCTTAACAAACCTTCGAAATCGTCATCAGGTTTTGTTTCTTTATGCTTCTTGCTTCTTGTTGATCTCTTAGAACCTGTGTAATCGATTTGATTTCGAAGAAACTTAGAAAAACCGTACAAAATTGAAACGAATACACCAAAATGCAAAAAAAAAAAAAAAATGGAACGTACTCTCTGAATCCATCGTTGATGCTGTTTTTGTTGTTGTTTTTTCGATTTTCGTCTGTCTGATTGTCGATTTTAGGGACGTTTGTTAGCGATGGGGAAGTTTTGAGACAGAGTGAAGAAGAACTGTGTTTGAATATTCAATAACTGCTTTGCTTTTTGTCCAGTACTATTTTTTGGTTTATGACGAAAATACCCCCGCGCGTTATATTTTGTTTACTTATCTAGTTTAATATTAGGGATCTAATCTGGTCCATTGGTTGTTTAAAAAAATGGTGTAGATTGCTTCTTAGGCAACTTAGGCAAAATAGGCTTCTTAGGGGAACCGCCCCCTATATATATATATATATATATATATATATATATATATATATGTGTGTGTGTGTGTGTGTGTGTGTGTGTGCTTGTAATTGTATTTTCTATAATCGTTTAGGTTAATTGATTAGATTTGTTCTCCCTAAAAAATAAAAAATTCTTAGATGTATGTATTCCTTTTTTTTGTGTTTTTATCACTATCTTTAGATTCAATTATGATTAACTTACACAAAAGTATGATATTGTCATTTTATTTTAATTTTTTTAAACATGAATTTTCTTTTAATTCGATCTTGTCGTACGTATGACTTGAATCTAAGACCCTTTTCAAACCCAGAGGGGTATTCGATTTGAAAACAACAACTGTACATATTTATATAATAACAAAATATCAGATAAGTTAATCAGGTATATGTATAATATATTTTAAACCAGAAAAAAAAACAATTTGATAGAAGTATAAGTGATTTATAACATAGATGATTGTGTGTGTGGACTGTGGTGGGTTGTCTTTCATCTATAATTTGGTTTGGTCAAAATATTTTGGTCAATGCACGTCCCCTTCAAACTAATCTTTTGTAAGTGTTGCTTTTAATGCCACTTTGACCGGTAACACTCCCTCATGTATAGATTTTTTAAATGTTGCACCTACAACCCTCAAATATTAATAAAACTTATTTTTTTTAACAGGCTAATTTATCCCCTTAAACATTTAACCTTACAAGAGATAATTCCTCTTGATCACTAGGCTATAACCTAAGTTGCAAAAAATAAAACTTATGATACATCATTGAGACACCCTTGCCTTAGAACATCGTATGAGGTAACCCACGTCTCCATCGGAGAAACCAGGATGCCATCCACTAGGCCACCTTGAGTGGTTACTTCTTTGCCTTTTGATTTGGTGAATTAAGCACTCTGTAAGGGTACTCGGGGCGCAAGCGGTGACCCCTTGCGGGGACCTTGTTGCCGATCGGGAAGGGTGCTGCCAACAAAGAGGGGAGTTGATTCGGGGACCAATTTAGGTGGGGAGACACCGAAGAGGGGAGTGGGGGAGATGGTGGGCCAGCCTCTTCCTAAACCAATCAAATTATTCCTTTTTTTTTTAATAAAAAACAAGTCACCTAATAGGGGAGTGGTGCCATCAAATTGGGGTGTGATGGGAGTTTAAGAGGGGAGTTGACGTGACATAACCTGATTGGGTGTGCGTAAGAAAGGGGACTCCCCTCTTAGGAGAGTGCCTCTCTCACCCTAAGTCTTTATTCTATTCATCATTTTTCATCAACAATGAAAAATCAGTATTTTGTTTTGTCTTTATTATAGGCCGTAATTACTGTATGTGGGTATAAATAACTCAGAAATATTGGATTTTAATAATCAAAACTATTCGTCATTGTCCGTCAACAATCTCAACTTCAAAAATAACAATTAGCAATCTCAACTATTAATATATTGACATTCAATAGACCCTGAATAACAGGACCCTAACGCCGTTAGTCTCCGGTCGCCGGAAAAATGTTTTTGGCCAGAAAAAGGTTCCTAAAGATCCGATCTAAGGTTACAAAGAGGTTTGAGACATTTAATGTTGATTTTCGAACCAAAAAGTTGAGTTTTCAGGCCAAAAACATTTTTCCGACAACCAGAGATTAACGACGTTAGGTTTCTGTTAGTCAGGGTCCATTGGAGGCCAATATATTAATAGTTGGGACTGACGGTGGTTATTTTTGAAGTTGGGACTGTTGGTAGCCAACGGCGAATAGTTGAGGTTATTAAAATCCAATGTTCCAATAACTTACGGTTATCTAATAGATAATCAAGGAAAATAAAATTAAGAGTTAAATGCCCTTTTAGTCCCTGTAGTTCGGGTCATTTTGCCAGTTTAGTCTAAAGGTTTCATTTTTTGTCTGTGGGTCCAAAAAGGTTTCACCGTTGCCATTTTAGTCAACTGTGTTAACTTCATACATTATTTATGTTAACGAGAAGGGCGATTCGGTCATTTTATAAGGCTGAATTGTCTTTCTAGCTAACAGAATTACATATAAAATGACCGAATTGCTCTATTGGTTAACAGAAAAAATGAATGAAGTTAACCCAGTGGACTAAAACGGCAACGGTGAAACCTTTTTGGATCCACAAGAGAAAAATGAAACATTTAAACTAACTTGGCAAAATGACCCAAGCCAAAGGGCCTAAAATGGCATTTAACTCTAAAATTAAACAAAAAGAAAACATGTATTTTAGCATGACTTATGTGGAGTTTCCAATTTATTTGTTTTGGAAAAGGAATGATATATTGACCCAAAGTACGATTGGTTTATGAAAGCCATTAATATCTTATCTAATGTTTTGCAGTAGAGATTTTAACAGTGACAAACGTTTGAAATTCTTGTGTGTAGACTTATTCAAACGGTCACTATCGTGAACTAATTGACTAGTAAAGCCGACCTCAAATCAAGAATCCAATGTTACGAGACAAAGGTTACTATACAAACTTGATAGCAACTTTTTGTAATTAAAAAAAATCTCATTATTGAACGAATAATTAAGTGGCATTTTCACATATACTTGTCTATAAACTTTCAAAATATCATATTTTCTCGAATCATGTGTTTAAAAACAATGTATATTAATTGAAAGCTTGTGTGTTGAGAAAATATGATATTTTATAAATTTAGAGAAGATATATGATACTGTTCGAATGATTATAAATGGTTGTGAATAAAACCATTTTGACAATAAACATGTTGCATGTTTGTGAAAAATGGCCGCTTAAGCAGCCATTTAATAAGGTCTTAAATGAAGATTTGTGTATATCTGTTTCACTTTTTTTTTTTTTTGAACGGCATATTTGTTTCACTTAGCCAAGAACTTTTTTACCCTCTTTCTACTCCCCCTCTCCTTCAACTCATCTATGTCACAAATGCATCTAAAATGCATTGCATTGATTTTGATCTAATAGGGGCGGATAATTTATAATTCAAAATGCATTGCATTGGGTTTGATCTAATAGGGGTGGATAATCTAAATGCATTGCATTGGTACAATCAGAAGTTTCCCATGCTTTTTAGTAAGCTACTCAGCTAACCCTCAATGGTTAATTTCATTCAACCCGTTTGTATTTATTTTTGATTTGTTAAATTTTAAGGTTTTCGGCTATTAAGTCCTTGACAGACTTGTTCTAGGTTCATATGACTTGGGCAATGAGTTGAGGATGATATCCACAGATAGCTCATTGCTTAAGGGAGTTTCTAGTGAGTGAGATGATCAATGTACCCCTTCGTTTTCAGTGCGTGAGCACTGACAGATTACCCCTCCTGCATGTGACATCTGATGAGTAATCTTATCACCTCGAGTCGCTCATGCCTTGCGTGTTGTTGGAACATTTGTTCCGTGTGTTGTCTCATATCAAATGCTGGCATATTATCTAGAATCTGCTAGAGCTATGGAATCATGCTCGCCAGCATGAGGCAAAAAACTTTCAAACAATCATCAACATGTTTCTCCCAGTTTCAGCTAGCAGGGCCTGCTTGAGTAGCAGGTTTATCTAGTATTGGTTCAATGAGAACATGCAGCTTGTTAGTAGCGTTGTTATTGGCGTTGGACATCTACAAGAATGAAGTTGGAGTTGTTAAGCTCTTAGTTTTAAAGAATGAACTTTAGAGAAAATCGAGAATTAGTAGTGTTGTTATTGGTGTTAGACATCTACAAAATTCAAAACAAATTTAATTTAGTATTTTCTTGCTTAATATACTAACTAATTTATGACCCAATTGTAAAACTTATCTTTAGGAAGAGAGACTTTGTTTCATCAACACATCACGAATGACTAAGCTCTCTTCACTAGTATCACTAATCAGATGAGTAATGATTACCAGTTGTGTCAACTACACAACTCTCAGATTGGGGTCGCATGACGAGTTTTGTCAATCATTGGTACATTTAATCCCAACAACGCCCACTTAAAACTCCTTCAGGTGATATTCGCCCTTCAAATCAATGTTGTAAAACAAGGCATAGAAGGCCGAGTACTCACCGAGTAATCGCTACAAGAGACCGTGCTGAGGTAATGTTATTCAACTCCGCCTAATTACTCAGAACTAATCAAAGACGGTGAACTTCGGCCGGGATCGGATTTAATCGGTCAACTAGGGACGAATTTGAATTAAAAAAAATAAAACATAATTTATGTATCTACAATATTATTGAATGAATATCAGTTTTTTAAATGTTTTAGTATTTAAACATGTATCTTTTTATGTTTATTAATATTCACGTATTTTGTTACAAATGTTAGTAAAATTATGATATATATATATACAAGTTGACGCCACCCGCAAGTTGACGAATTTAAATCTTGAACGCGAGTTCAAGTTCTACGGCGTATTTGGTAAATAAGCCGGTGGGTCACATTTTCCGGCCTCGTTATTCCGGTGGTTTGTATCAAGTTGGCTGGGTTTTCATCTCGATTCACCAACGTAAAATACTTTCACAAAACCCTAATTCTTCAATCTTCATCTGGTCAAAAGTGGATGATTCTTTTTGTTCAAGATTGTTAGGATCTGGTGATTTGGGGAAAAAAAGTTTGATTTGGGGAGGAAAGATTTGATTTAAAAAAAAAAAGGAAAAGGTAGCCGAGATAATACTAATAAATAGTTGTTATTTCTTTTTGTTTTTGTTATGGGGTGACACGCTTGTGCAGGGGGCGTTTTTTAGGGTGGGCAACTTAGGGTTGCTACCCTCCCCCATATTATAAAGGGTCTTTTCTTTTGCTCCCTATGTTTGTTTCTCTTTTACCCCTAACTCCCCTTGAGTTAGCGGTTTATTGTGTTGTTTTTTTGTTTGCGTTTGGCTTTGCGCATGGCCCCCGCGCGTAGAGGTAGAAAATTCAAGACTGTTGGGTTGGCGTCAGCGTGTGATAGTGGGTTAAGGGCTTGCCCCCTTAAGCATTTCCATGAATGCAAGGATGGTAAACCGGGGTCTAGTGGGTTTTTTCGCCTTCTTGAACACATGCAAAGCACCCACCTTAAGACTGAAAACAGGAAGATTCATGTGAAGGAGGCTATTACTAAGGATTTGGATCTTTTTCTGGATGTGGGGGAAGTCCTAAGGGAAGGAGGCAAATGGTTATGTGGGGAGTGCATGGTTATGCATGCTCTTAGTAGGGGGTGCAAGCATGGTGATGAGATGGTGTCTTTTGCTCCAACCTCGTGGGACGTGGACGATTTCATTGTTGGGATTAGGAAGCCATGCCAAGTGGTAGCCGACACTTTTACACTCTCTCCGGAAGGGGTGGTAACCGATGTTGCCCTTCTTGAGCGTGTTTTTTCCCTCCGTTTTCAAACCGTTAAATGTATCCCCCCCCAGTTGTCGACTTGCGTTCGCTCAGGTTTTAACGGGTGCCCTACGTAAAGTGGTGGCGTCTCCAGGCTCGGTTGAAAATTGGGTTCCGTTGCTTTTGTTTCCGTGTTGTACACTGAGGGTTGTCAGGCCTTCTGTCACGGCCCCCGGCCCGGTTTGACCCGTTTCAGGAGCCGCGGGACAGAAATCCCGTGGTATTTAATTAATTGAGATTAACAGCGGAAGTTTATTATCAGGATCTGAAATATATTTCCCGATTATGTTATTTCACAACGCGGGATAAAACCCCGGTAATTTACAATACTAAGATTTCACAAAGAAATCTTTTATTTTACAAAACATGTTTCTTTATTTTATACTGAGCCACTTCCTTTAAGCTTGTAGTGCTATATGGCACTTTTCCTGGTTCATAACAGGTCACCTGAAACATGTTTGAAAAAGGTTTTGTCAGCGGGAAATACTGAGTGAATCATTCTATTTACATAAAACGATGTATAGTTATTAATTACAATATAAGAGCGATTACAATGGCTTCTATCTTATTTTTATCTGGCGTCCTGTCACAATGGTGACGATGGTCATACCACTATTAGATCAATGAACCTAAATAGTGATGATTATCCCTGTAGGTCAATGAACCTAACAGTGATTATCCCGAATAGGTCAATGAACCTAACTGGGAGAAAATTAGTAATGTGCACAATACCCCACTCACCAGTAATTCAAGATATTCACGACTTAGTCCCTGTAATTATAACCTTGAAAATAATTTGAGGTATTGTAAAATAGTTGATAAAAAGAGAATGACTCACATTGCAGATTTATACGGGCAGAGTTTAGCCTACTGATTAGCCTTTTAACCTAAATTTAATAACAGGCACACAATACTGAGTTAATAATCAATACAGCATTTACGATAACTCACGAGATCAACCCTCACAACGAATGACAAAGTGCTATGCTTTAACATCCATCGAATTAACGACTAATGACAAAGCATCACCCTAATGTGGGCAGCACTTAAACATCCATTGAGTACATTGATCGATCGGAAAATGAATCGTAATAGCGATCGAGTTATTACCCTGATTGCGGCGTCGATTAGTGATCCGTGTGTGTTAATTGTGGTAAACAGAGCATAACTCCGTGTATATTTCGACTTTGTTCGTCGTTCAAGCGCCCAATTTCCAGTCCCAAAGTCGGCTATTTATACACCAATTTGGCTTAGCTTACGGACCGTAAGACTCAACCCTTACGGTCCGTAAGGGTCATGAAATGTTGATATGGTTGCCACGTGTGGGACTAGCTCAGCTGAGTCGACAATTTCTTAAAATTTGAATTGGACAGCTATTTATGTAGATAAACGTAACTAGGAAATACCCCCCCTGAGTTTTAGGGGCCCTGATCCTGATTCTGATTGTTCTGAAATTTTTAGGGTTTGCGCAGAATCACTTGGGTGTCTCAATTAGGGTTTCCTATGGGTCAAATTAATTTAATAAATATGACTTTTGATGAGAGTTGTTACATTCTCCCCACCTTAATAAAAATCTCGTCCTCGAGATTTACTGGAATAATTGAGGATACTTTTCGATTCTTTTCTGACTCTAACTCCCAAATGTATTAGGATCATATCTTTGAATCCCACTTTACTTTAACTAGCACTAATCGTTTGTGTTTTGTGAAATTTGATCTTTCTATCTTTTATCTGAAGAGGTTTCTCTACAAATTTTTCGTTTACCTCTATATCTTGAAGAGGTACTACCAAAGATTTGTCTGATAGACATTTCTTCATATTGGATACATGAAATACATCAGGTACTCCAGCTAACTCTCCTAGTAGTTGTAAACGATAAGCAACTGGTCCTATACGTTGGATCACTGGAAATGGTCCTACGTACCTTGGACTTAGCTTTCCTTTCTTACTGAATCTAACAACTCCTCTCCAAGGAGATACTTTAAGTAGCATTTTGTCTCCAACTTGAAACTCCAACGGCTTTCATCTATTATTAGTATAACTTTTCTGACGATCTCTAGCCTTCTTTAGCCTTTCCTTCGTGATACTGAATATCACAGTCGTAGTCCCTTAGGATTTTCATTCATCTCCTTTGCCTCATGTTTAATTCTTTTTGCCCAAATATATGTCATAATTTCTTATAATCCGTATAGACAGTAAACTTACTTCCATACAGATAATGTCGCCAAATATTTAAAGGAAAAATTATGGCTCCTAATTCTAAGTCATAAGTGGTATAGTTTTCTTCGTGCTTTTTCAATTGCCTTGATGCATACGCAATTACCTTTTTGCGTTGCATTAACATATATCCAAATCCTAGTTTTGAAGCATCACCGTATACTTTAAAATCTTCTGTTCCTTCTGGTAAGGCTAGGATTGGGCATTTGTTAATTTATGCTTTAAGATCTTAAAGGCTTCTTCTTGTTTAGGTCTCCATTCAAACTTAACTGTTTTACAGGTTAGCTTAGTTTAATGGTATAGCTATCTTTGGAAAAATCCTTAATAAGCCGTCTATAGTATCCGGCTAAACCTATAAAACTTCTAATTTCCATTGCGGGTTGCGGAACCTTCTATTTGGTAATTGCTGCTATCTTATCTGGATCTACGTGAATACCTTCATGATTCACCATATGACCTAGAAATTGCACTTCTGGCAGCCAAACTTCATACTTCGAGAATTTGACGTAAAGCTTTTCTTTTCTTAACAAAGTTAAGAGTGCATGCAAGTTCTGATAATGTTCTTCCTGACTTTTGGAATAAATAAGTATATCGTCGATGAAGACAATTACCAATTTATCCAAATATGGTTTACAGATACTATTAATCATGTCCATGAATGCTGCAGGTGCATTTGTTAATCCGAAGGGCATGACTGTAAACTCGTAATGACCATACCTAGTTTTGAAAGCACTCTTAGGTATGTCTTTTTCTTGTACTTTCAATTGATGATATCCGGATCATAAATCTATCTTAGAAAAATATCTAGCTCCTTGAAGTTGATCGAAAAGATCATCAATCCTAAGTAATGGGTATCGATTCTTAATTATAACCTTATTCAATTCCCTATAATCAATACACATTCTCATCGAACCATCATTTTTCTTAACAAACAACACTGGTGCCTCCCATGAGGATAAACTAGGTTGTATGAAACCTTTACTTAATAATTCATCTAATTGCTTTTTTTTAGTTCGAACATTTCTGTAGGAACTAACCGATAAGGTGCCTTGGCTATCGGTATAGTTCATAGAATTAGATGAATCCTAAATTCTACCTCCCTATCTGATGATAACCCTAGTAACTCTTCTGGGTATACATCTGGGTATTCTGAAACTACAGAAATTTCCTTAAGTTCTTTATCTTTAGTATTAATGATTACTGAAATCATATATACTACTCCTTGCTTTCGTTCATAATTAGCAACTTTCATTACTGATATGAATTTTATGGGTTTACATGGCTTATCTCCTGTAATCATTATTACTTCTCCAGTGGGTGCACAATGTTCTATGGAATTCTTATCACAGATAATTTGAGCATGGTTGTTTATTAACCAATCTATTCCTAACACAACATCAATTTCAACTAATTTCATAGATAATAGGGTTGCAGAAAATTTATGACTTAAAAGTTCTATTTCTACGTTTTGCAGAACCTTATTTATTTTAACTGAATTCCCATCTGTCGTTTCTACTGTAAAAATTTGCCTAATGCTGGTTAAAGGTAAGTTGAGAGTTTGGCAGAATGAAGTATTTATAAAACTTTGGTTTGCATCAGAGTCAAATAATACTTCTGTGTAAACATCGTGAACTAAGAACGTACCAGCTACCACATCTGGAATGAGCTCTGCTTCCTGGGCAGTCAGTTGGAAGGCTCTTACATTCCTTTTTGCTCATTCTGCAGGTTTGGCTTTATTGTCAGATTGTTTGTTCAGTTTTGGACAATCTGGCCTAAGATGTCCAGCTTCTCCACAGTTGTAGCAGACTGAAAATTTCTTCCTCCTGCAGTCTTCTTCTTGATGCCCCGGAATTTTGCAAAAATTGCAATATCCTTTGCATTTTCCAAAATGCTTCATTTTGAAAAAATTGCAATATGGGCTAGTGGAAGATTGCCCATTCCCTCCTTTCTTAAAATTGTTATGGTTACCCGGACGGAATCCTTGGGTAATCTATTGGGCTACTTCCTTCCTTCTATTTTCTTCTCTTGTCCGTGCTAGTTCGTCAGTCAGAGTATTGGCTAACTCCACCGCATCATCAATCGTGCGATGTTTCGCAGCCTTGACGATATTACGGATTTCGGCAATCAATCCCCAAATATAACGAGAAATAAGTACCGGCTCTGGCGAAGCCAGGGTTGGTACCACTCGAGCATACTCGAAGAATGTCGAAGTATACCCTCGACAATCTACATCCACCATCCGGTGGGTTAGAAACTTATTTGTCATTTGTTCCTTTTCATACTCAGGACAGAATTTTCTTTCTACAAAGCTCTTAAATTCTTCCCAGTTCATAGCATACGCCATCCTTCTTCCTTTTGCTTGTAACACCGTATTCCACCATTCTAGCGCCCCTTCTTTAAAAAGGTTTGATGCGTACATGACCTGATCATCCTGAGCACATTTACTTATGGCAATTACTGCCTCGGTTTTCTCTAACCAATGCAGTGCCGCAGTCGCTCCTTCATTGCCTGCAAACTCAGTGGGTTTACAAGCAAGAAATTCTTTGTAAGTGCAACCAGGCGTTGCGGTTTTCCTTTTCTTAGGGAGCGGAGCTTGCCGTGGTTCATTATCATGATTAACATGATCATTGTCTCCGTTTATGCTATTACTGAAGTTATCTTCAGAAATACGTTTGCTAGGAACGATTTGTTGCGGTTCGATTGGATTTTTAATAGCAGCAACAATTGCTGGAATAGCGTTGGCTATCCCTTGAGTAACTATTGCTGGAATAGCGTTGGCTATCCCTTGAGCAACGATATTTTCTATATCTTGCCTAGTCATATATTGGTCCCCCGGTTGTTGCTCAGATTGATTAACCTCATTAACTGGTTCATTATTAGCGTTTTCCATCTGATATCTAAGTTATAGATAAATAATTAGTATAAAAGAAATAATCCAAGGTCACAATTAATTGCACATAATTCACGTAAACGAATGTACAACAAAATTGTAAATTTTCTAAAATTTCATTTGTTTTATAGATTATATCATGCTTCTATATACAACCGTTTTATTATTTATTTTACACATACTGATTTTACTATTACTATTACACAACCTCAATTCCATAAATCCCTTATCCTTTCTCAGATGATATTCTAGTAACGACGTTCCCTCTCATCGTATTTCCAGGAGATCTGTCCCCTAATCTCTTGGGTCCTATTCTCAGCATCCATTAGTTCTTCGCCAAAGTGGCGGAGTTCAGCCATATTCTCGTTACTCATTGGTAGATTTGGTAAAGGTTCTGGATTGAACTGAGGAAAAAGCTTATAGGGATTGTTTTGTAACTGTATTTCATTAGTCAACCATTGGTCTATTTGCGAGTGGATTGAAGGTTTTGGAATATCTGGTTCTAAGTTTATTGGTAGTTGTGTTTCAAGAGAATGAATAAAAACATTTTCATTAACAGGCTTAATAGTATTATAGCTTGCCATTATAAAATCTAGCTCTTCCTGAGATGGTAACCCCTCAATTTGTCTAGAGCTTTCCCCAACTTCCATTTTCTTAGGCTTGAGTTTCTCGAGAGGTAAAGCATTGAATTCTATAGGCTCTTCTATGTCTGGTATATACCTATTGAAATCTCTGGAAACCTCTATTCTTACTGGATAGAGATTTAAATTCTGAAGGGCGTTAGACAAGTCACTCATGCTGTTACACAATTACTAAGTTAAAAATCAAAACAAAATTTTAAAGAAAACTTTTAAATATTATTTCATACTGGGTAACTACCAAAACAACTGAAAATAAAAACACACTAAGTTTTATTTGTAAATTTATTAATTTACTGAATCAGGTTTCTAGACTGTAGATTATAAAGGTGTTAAAACTTGGTCAAATTATTTAAGGATTTGCATTAATTGCTACATTTGCTAGCATATAAAGATCTGCCCATACTGTACACAATTAGTCAGATAATAAAACACATAATCATAAAATAGCAATTAATAAAAATTAAGTATTTTCTAAATACTTAATTGGCTTAAATCAGTGGCTAAATCAGTGGCTCTGATACCACATTTTTCTGTCACGGCCCCCGACCCGGTTTGACCCGTTTCAGGAGCCGCGGGACAGAAATCCCGTGGTATTTAATTAATTGAGTTTAACAGCGGAAGTTTATTATCAGGATCTGAAATATATTTCCCGATTATGTTATTTCACAACGCGGGATAAAACCCCGGTAATTTGCAATACTAAGATTTCATAAAGAAATCTTTTATTTTACAAAACATGTTTCTTTATTTTATACTGAGCCACTTCCTTTAAGCTTGTAGTGCTATATGGCACTTTTCCTGGTTCATAACAGGTCACCTGAAACATGTTTGAAAAAGGTTTTGTCAGCGGGAAATACTGAGTGAATCATTCTATTTACATAAAACGATGTATAGTTATTAATTATAGCATAAGAGCGATTACAATGGCTTCTATCTTATTTTTATCTGGCGTCCTGTCACAATGGTGACATGTCACAATGGTGACGATGGTCATACCACTATTAGATCAATGAACCTAAATAGTGATGATTATCCCTGTAGGTCAATGAACCTAACAGTGATTATCCCGAGTAGGTCAATGAACCTAACTGGGAGAAAATTAGTAATGTGCACAATACCCCACTAACCAGTAATTCAAGATATCCACGACTTAGTTCCTGTAATTATAACCTTGAAAATAATTTGAGGTATTGTAAAATAGTTGATAAAAAGAGAATGACTCACATTGCAGATTTATACGGGCAGAGTTTAGCCTACTGATTAGCCTTTTAACCTAAATTTAATAACAGGCACACAATACTGAGTTAATAATCAATACAGCATTTACGATAACTCACGAGATCAACCCTCACAACGAATGACAAAGTGCTATGCTTAAACATCCATCGAATTAACGACTAATGACAAAGCATCACCCTAATGTGGGCAGCACTTAAACATCCATTGAGTACATTGATCGATCGGAAAATGAATCGTAATAGCGATCGAGTTATTACCCTGATTGCGGCGTCGATTAGTGATCCGTGTGTGTTAATTGTGGTAAACAGAGCATAACTCCGTGTATATTTCGACTTTGTTCGTCGTTCAAGCGCCCAATTTACAGTCCCAAAGTCGGCTATTTATACACCAATTTGGCTTAGCTTACGGACCGTAAGACTCAACCCTTACGGTCCGTAAGGGTCATGAAATGTTGATATTGTTGCCACGTGTGGGACTAGCTCAGCTGAGTCGACAATTTCTTAAAATTCGAATTGGACAGCTATTTATGTAGATAAACGTAACTAGGAAATACCCCCCCCCCCTGAGTTTTAGGGGCCCTGATCCTGATTCTGATTGTTCTGAAATTTTTAGGGTTTGCGCAGAATCACTTGGGTGTCTCAATTAGGGTTTCCTATGGGTCAAATTAATTTAATAAATATGACTTTTGATGAGAGTTTCCGGAAGGGGCGAAGACAATAAAAAGGATCCCAATATCAAGCAATGCCTGTGGAAGGTCAGGGATGGGCATTTTACGGCGGCGGTCAAAGTTTTATGTTCCAGTGGGGTTGCCCCTTTTGGAGAATCGACCATGAAAGCTCTTATTGATAAACATCCGGTGGTGCCACCCCCATCACTGCCTTCCAACCCTATTGCCCAACCCATTATTATTGCAGCAGTGGATTGCGTGCTTAAATGTATCCAATCCTTCCCTAGAGGGACATCTTGTGGCAGAGATGGGATGCGGGCCCAACACTTGTTGGACACTATTGGTTGTGAGGGTTCGGTAAGTTTCTCGGGTCTGCTCACAGCTATTACTGGAGTCGTCAACCTATGGCTTGAGGGGCTTTGCGCTAAGGTGTTGGCAGAGTTTGTGGCCTCAGCCCCCTCACCCCCTTATTGAAACCTGATAATGGTATTAGGCCTATCGCCGTGGGGGGCATCTGGCGTAGGTTGGTCTCTAAGGTGGCTATGAAGAAGGTTGGGAAGGACATGGCCCAGTATTTGGGGGATTTTCAATTCGGGGTTGGTACACCAAATGGGGCGGAGGTGGTGCTTCATAGTGCGAACAGGTTCCTGAACTCTTTCATGAAGATGGGTCCATGGCCTTACTTACGGTAGACTTCACCAATGCTTTCAACATGGTTGACCGCTCAGCGTTCCTCCAACAGGTCCACCAACGTTGTCCATCTATCTATCGGTGGGTCAAGTTCCTGTACGCCCAACCCGCTAGGTTGTATGTTGGCAGCGAGTGTATTGGGGCCACCACTGGAGTGCAACAGGGAGATCCATTGGGGCCCCTTCTCTTTGCCCTAGCCTTACACCCCCTTATTCTCCGTGTCCAGGAGCACTGTAACCTCCCCTTTAATGCTTGGTATTTGGATGATGGCACGGTTATAGGTAATGCAATAGAAGTTGCTAAAGCCTTGGACATCATCAACACGGAGGGACCATCCCCAGGGCTCCATCTCAATATTAAGAAAACGGAAGTGTACTGGCCATCGTGTGACGGTCTCAAGGATCAGGACGGCCTTTTCCCGAGAGGGATAAGTAGACCTGAGAGGGGGGTTAAGCTCCTTGGGGGGCGGTTAGCCGAGATTCTGCTTTTATCGGGGAATTAGCTGCGCGGCGGGCATCGGCAGCGGTTGACCTTATGAAACTCCTGCCCTGCCTCCAGGACCCCCAGTGTGAGCTTCTTCTTTTAAGGTCTTGCATGGGGGTAGCTAAGTTACTATTTGGGCTGCGGACCTGCCAACCCCACTTGATGGCAAATGTAGTATCCTGTTTTGACGATGGTCTCCGAGAGGCTATCGAAGACATTGTTGTTTGCGGGGGGTCCTACTTTGGTGACCTTCAGTGGCGTTTGGCATCTTTTCCGATGTGTTTGGGTGGTTTGGGCCTCCTCTCAGCTCGGGAGGTTGGAGTTTATGCTTTTGTGGCATCTAGAGCTCAGTCGTATGTATTGCAAGACCATATCCTTCGGATGAGTGGGGTTGTTAAGCTTGATGTAGACTACCAACAGGCTCTTGAGTACTTAAGTGTCTCTCTTCCAAACTTTGATATTGGCGGTTTCTCTAATATGGACACCCCCCCCCCCCAAAGCCACAAAAAACTTTGGCGAATGCTCTATTTGACAAAATCGCACAGAGTCTGGGAGAAACATTTGATCTGTCTCCCCGCCAGAAAGCGGTGATTGAGTGCTTGAAAGGCCCCCATGCGCAAGACTTTTTGACTGTTATCCCGATCGAGGGGCTGGGGCAATGCATGTCGGCTGTTGAGTATAGGGCTATCCTCAAATACCGGCTGATGATCCCTATGTATCCAGAAGACGAAACCTGACCAAACTGCCGTAAAGCCTGCATGGATAAATACGGGGAGCATGCTGTTCATTGTAAAGAGCTCCCTGGTTTCAAATATCGGCATGACTGGGTGAGAGATGTTTTGGGGGACATCTTGAGGAGAGCGGGGATTTCTGCGAAGAAGGAGGCCCCTGTGAATTTCCTTACAGACCCCATGGAAGGGAGATCTACACTAAGACCAGCGGATCTGCTCGTCTTTGGCTGGGCAGGAGGGAAACATGCTTTTGTGGATCTCACAGGAGTCTCCCCCTTAGCTGGTTTAAGGGAAAGCGGGTTTGTAGCAGGACAAGCTATAAGGAAAGCAGAATAAAAAAAGGTGGATAAACACGCTAAAGCATGTGCTGATAACCAACATGCATTTGTCCCCTTCGCCTTCGACACCTTTGGCTCCCTAGCTCCAAAAGCTATCCGTTTGTTGACTAGGGTCCAAAAGGTTGTCCATAACAGTTGCTCATCAACAGGGGGGCAGGGGTTTGTCTTTAATAGGCTAGGGTTTGCTATTCAGAAAGGGGTAGCGGCGCAGCTTGTTGCTCGCTTACCTGCGATATTAATGTGAAGTGCACTTATTTTTAAAGAAAGAGATATTGAATTATTATATTATATTATATTATATTATATTATATTAAATATTTTATATATATTATTGGCCATGCTTGATGAATAGTATTTGGGTTACATTATAATAATCTTAGATTTTTTTTTTCTATATCAACATTTGGTTTAATAATATATATTATTGGCCATACTTGATGAATAGTATTTGGGTTACATTATAATTACCGTAGATTTTTTTTTTCTATACCAACATTTGGTTTAATAATATAAACATTATATATTGAACTTAATAAAAAGAACATTGGCTGATGGAATGGTCGTGGCCTTTTGCAACTATTTACATTGCTTCCGCCACACAAGTTCAATTCTTGGAAGTAACTTTTTTTTATCTTATTTTTTGTCATCATTAAATCATTAATTATTCTTAACATTTACATCATACTAAATTTATTATTCTATTAAAAAATCTAAAACATATACACATTCCTTTAAAAAAATTATTTATATTACATCTTTCTCAATAAACCATAGGTTATAACACCATATATTTAATTGTTACAAATGTTGTTACGACATACTTATTTTTCTATGTTTCGATAAAAGATTTTTTTTTTCAAAAGCGATCGAGTGATATACAATTATTTTTTTTTACCCCAACGAATGAAAGCGATATATTTCTACCATTTTCGCAAGATGTAAAAGACGTGCCGATATCATTTTGGTCATATCATGATTTTTTTGATTTTATCTTTTGGTTACCAAGTGCCGATACCGAATCAATAACGTGATAAATCGAACTGATTCCAACCAAATACCCGCCGCAGCGCGCGGGGCATTTGACTAGTTATACATATTAAATCAAAGTCCTCATGAACAGTGTTTTGTTTTTAATTAGTATTATTTTATTAATTATTCATTTAATTGTTTAGTAATAAAATAATTATTAGGTATTTGTTCTTTTTATTAGTAGCATTTTGTTTAGCATTCAGTTTTATTTTTTTATAATAATTTAAGTTCGGATCACTACGATAGCGACACGATATATGTTATCAAACAAAAAACCATAAAAATTAATACATACCGGTACCGATATTGTTCAGTTCGGTACGGTGTGATAGCAATACTATCTTAGTTTATAGAAAGGAAAAAAATTAAAAATAAATCCCGGTAATGATACAAATGTTGTTCAGTCGGTTTCGGTTTGGGTTGGTACGATAGCGGCACAAAGCCGTTTTCCATAATGTTTATATGACAACGTTGAAAAAAATAAATATAGAATGCAAACCAACCAAACCGATATCAACTGAACAACATACAAATCAAATGATGTGTTGTGAGGGTTGATGTGTTGTATTGCAAGCAGCTGACGCAAGTTCGATTGTTGTTATGTCCGATTCTATGTTTTGCCAATGTGGGGCTAGCCCGCTTGGTGGAGACATATGCCTCTTAAGGGAGATGTTCCAGGTTCGATCCTGTGCAAGGGTGATAAATATTAGAATTATTGGTGAATAGAGCAGACCAGGCGTTGTCATTCAAAAAAAAGTAATGAACAACATCGGTACTGGTATGGATATTCGTTTTTATTGTTTTCGATCGATGTAAGGTTTTCTCTTTCGATTACTATAACGAGTGTAGGTACCATAACGAACCAAACAGATATCAACCGAATTTTCGCCGCGAAGCACGAGGGGAAAATCACTAGTTATATATTAAAAGCTAACTTTTCGTCTTAAAAGAACAATTTCATATAGCATCAACAACTATTATAGATTTTATCCTAAAATCGTTAATAATAATAACTAATATTATTGTTTATTTTAAATAATTAATAGTTATATGATTGTACTTATAAAATAATTATTATTGTTATTAAAAAATTGTGAGTGCAAATTTACGGTTTGATTTTAGGCCGCTTTATACAAAAATCAATATTTTTACATGTTAGTTTTTTAGAAATTATCTTCTAAGATTATTTTGATTTATTGATTTATTATTCATAAATATTTTAAGAATGGATTGTTCAATCATTTCTATTTAAAACCAAAATAAATCATCCTAGGAGTTTAACTCAATTATATTACTATATAATTTTTATTCTTCTGTTTTATTCTATACTTTCATCATGATGTGAAACATGAAGATTAGAAAAGAAATAAAAATTATTTCTCTAAATATGTGCAGAAGATAACATGAATCTCAAATTTAAGGCCACACTATCTTCAAAACCACTAATCTGGAGTGGGTATTCTTATTACTTTGGTTCCAACCCTTCACGTTTGTTTAAATTTTTTTTTTTTAAAGTTAAACCATCAAACCCATTTATTTAGTTCCTTTTTTTTTGTTAATCACTGTACACAAATGCATATTTTAGAGAGATCAGAGTTCTAGAGAGAGAAAAAAAGGGTGTGGTGACCGGTCAGATTTCCGAGCAGCGGCGGCGGCCATCATAAGCCAGTCGGATGATGTTCCGGTTACGTCCGGCGGTTCTCTCCGGTGGCGAAGGTAAAGCGATCCGACTTTCCGACGATAATCTGCAGTGTTGGCACTGTTGCCGGTGTCCGTTATTGTTGTTGCCATAAGTAATTTAACGGCAACCGTAACCCTGGTATTATGACGTTAAGTTAGTGTTGAAGAAGCGAGAAACGTTGAGGTCCGATGTCAGTTATCATTGTTGCGTCCTCGACTATGGTGATTTAGTGCAAAAAGTCACCATGATCTAAACACCATTTGAATAAACCTGCATTTACATAAATATATTTATTCAGAAGATAAGAGAAACAAAATAACACATTCTAAATTAAAAAAAATCAACCCTAATTAAATTACCAAATCAAGCATCAGAGAGCGTGGATGGCAGAAAAGGTGACTGAAAACCCGAAATATTCACGGTAATTTGCAGATACATATATGTGTGTCACGAAACAGTGTGATGAATCAACACATCTTCATAAGATGGTTGTAGATACACACACATGTCATGGACCAGTGTGATGAATCAACGCACCTCTTCATATGATGGTTGCGTTATATTCTCTTGAACGGAACGACGGTATTTCGAATGGATAGTGTCTGACTGTCCGGTTGTTTAGATTGGAAGGGACACGTGTTTAACAAAGGAATCATGTTGGTTTGTGTGAGTGTAGATGGAAAGGCGGGAAAGAAACAAAACCACATGAGTGGTTTTTTTAATCAATTCAGATGGGTGCGTCCGTGATGAAATGTGACAGTTTTGTTTTTTAAGGCCGACAAAAAATTTATTCATATAAGCAAGATGCTACACCTCAAATATACAATGTATTTCACCAATCTAATACACATTTCATCATTACATAACACCTAAATTGAAACGATTCCAATCCTCCCATGTTAACGCCGCTACTTTTGACCGATTTTTAATCCATAGATACGCCATTGATTTTATCTCATCAAGTGTACGCGTAAAATTCGGGACCGCCTGCCTGAATACCGCATCATTTCTTATCTTCCATATATTCCAAAAAGCCACTAAAATCACAGCATGAATTACTTTCTTTCTCCTCGCGCCCGGGTATGAACCGTGTAGTGTAAGAAGGTCCTTCATGCCAAAAGCGATTATCGGTGGGATTCTGCACCAATCTGCAAGGTTTTGCCAAACCGTTTGTGATAGTTTGTTTTGTGTCCCGTGTTACTTTTTGTTATAAACGGTGCCTTTGTATGGACACGTCGGTTAAATAAGCAGTGGTACCGAAGTTAGTTTTTGTATTGTTATATAATATATATATATATATATATATATATATATATATATATATATATATATATGGGAATGTTCATTTGAGAAGAAAATTTTATTGAGAAGAAAAAGAATAAAAGGGTACAATTGTAAAACATTAAATAGTTTTTTTCTCATCTCATTTATTATTATGTTTGACTAATTAAATGAGTCATTAAGACTATAATACTCCACACTAAATATTTTTGCCTACACACATCAAAAGTTATCCTACACATTTTGAAATTTATCCTACACATATTGAAATTTATCCTACACAACTCGTAATTTATCCTACACGCCTCGTATTTATCCTACACTATAAATGAATTTTTATTTTTATTTTTTGTGAAAAATATATATCTTAAAAATAAGTTACAAATTTAATATAGTTAGTTATTAAAGATGAAACTACCAATTAATGATGTATGTAAATTTACTAATATACCCTTATAGTTACATTAAGTACAAATATTAAATGAAGTCTAATGAAGCATTCCTATTGGTTGAAATTTCTTCTTTTTTCTTCTTACAAAGAATTTCTTCTCATTTGAACCCTCCACTATATATATATATATATATATATATATATATATATAATTTCCTGGAAATTTATTTCTTTATGATGTATGAAACTTGTGCTTCAACTCTCACCAAAACCGTAGGCCCAAATGCAGGGTAATCACTAACAAACAAGGTTCAGATAGATCAATTAGAGTGTCAATACTTTAGGATGGGGCAACGATATCGATTTTTATTATGGGA
This sequence comes from Helianthus tuberosus, assembly GCA_030545235.1. Classification (NCBI taxonomy): domain Eukaryota; kingdom Viridiplantae; phylum Streptophyta; class Magnoliopsida; order Asterales; family Asteraceae; genus Helianthus; species Helianthus tuberosus. Next base: position 4,593,258 of record CM060426.1, read on the forward strand.
TTTTCTTTAATATTTATTTACCGTGACGGGTCAAAATATTTGAACGACTTGTAGCATGAGGCAAGTTGTGGATTTTAGTAAAATCAGATTCTACGACTGTTTGTGATAATTGAAAGTCATTTCAATGCTCGACACGATCGATTTTAATTACCATGTTTATAACTACGTTGATTTTTTTATCACGAACCTAGTTTTAAATTAATAAACACTTTTATTAATTACGGATTTAAAAATAAGGGTGAAGATATAATAGGAATTTTATTTGGCTAGGAAGGCTAGGAAGTGATCTTGACCATCCATTTACTTAATCAAGGGCTAAGATTAAATCAGGGAAATTGAAAGTAAAAAAAGAGGCGCGTGACTTTTTTCAGGGGCAATCTAGTCAATCCAAGCCAATAGTTTCTCTCTCCTCCAATTCTCCCCCCCATTTTTTAAACGTTAATAACTCTTTCATACGACATTATTTTTTTATAAAAATTGCACCCAAAAAACGAGCGTTTTTTTATCTTTAAAACGAGTATACTATTGCTATATTTTGAAAAAAAAAATTAAAACCCAGTTGCGTAAAACGCAATAGAAAAACCACCAGTTACGTAAAACGCAATGAAAAAAAACCCTAAAAAATGACATTTTTCTAAAACGCAATGCACCAAAAACACAAAGAAATGACTTTTTTGTAAAACGCAATGGCCAGAAAACACATAAAAATGTGTTTTACCTAAAACGCAATGCATCAAAAACACAAAGAAATAACTTATTTGTAAAACGCAATGGCCAGAATACACTTAAAATGTCTGTTTTCTAAAACGCAATGGACTGAAAACACATAAAAAAGTGTTTTACCTAAAACGCAATGCACAAAAAACACAAAGAAATGTCTTATATGTAAAACGCAATGGCCAGAAAACACTTAGAAATGACTCATTCTAAAACGCAATTGACTGAAAACACCTAAAAAATGTGTTTTACCTAAAACACAATGACTAAAAACACTTAAAAATGTGTTTTTTTCTAAAACGCAATAGCTGTCTGTCACTGTGAACTGTCTGTCACTGTGAACTGTCTTATTTCTAAAACGCAATGGACACATAAAACTGTCTGTCACTGTGAACTGTCTGAATTGTCTACGAATTACTGTCTTCGAAATGAGCCAATTTATGGAAATTTAATAACCCCAGCCAGGGGCTCTGCCCCTTGGACCCCGCCAGGGGCTGCTGCCCCTGGGACCCCGCTACCGGGGGCTGCCGCCCCCGGACCCCCGCAAAGATCGTAAAACGCAATGACTAAATCAAAAACCCAGATCATGAAAATGAAATTAAAGAATTTCTTACATGGATCGAAGCCGATTTCTTCATCAATTGACGAAATTTGAATGATAGAAACACTTATCAACGCTCGAATCGAACGAATCGAGTGATTATCTCCAAAATCACCGAAAAAAACGAGATTTTTTTATGAAATTAAACTGGGTTTTCTTCAAAAAAAAGCTGAAGAACACGTTGATCGGGTTCTGAATCATTGATTTGTGATGAAAATCGCACTATAATGTAGTGATTATTGAGATAGAAAGTGAAGAAATAGTTGAAGATGGTGGATTTTGAAAATGATGGGTTTTTGAATTTACTGGGTTTTGAAAAAGGAAGAAGAAGGAGTTGGATTGACTAAAATACCCTTTCTCTTTATTTTAAAATTTGCCACATGTCATAATCCTATAACTTCCTATCCTTCCTAGAGAAAATTAACTTCCTATTTGATCTTTACCCTTGAAAATAAACTATTTAATTTTTAAAACCGAATTGTTTTATCCTTTTAATAAAACACATTTTATTAAATTACATTTTTGAGTTAAATTAAAAACTCCTTTTCAATTATCTCGTCGTTTTAATTGTGAAAATTTATTTTTAGTGGTCAAATTATTTCCTAAATAATATACCAACCACACATAAATAAGATAATAATAAACGAGCTTCTATTAATTTGTTCAGTTTTGGTTTGTTCGAGCCATTGAACGATAACCGAACCAGTCTAAAAAGATATAAAATAACTCTTTGTCTTGCAGCTCCTACTTAATCCTATATCTCCATCTTTTATCATTGGTTATTTAGTCTTCAGTCTTCAATATTTGTCTTCATTTGGTGTACAATTTTACATAAAATTAAAACCTAACTATTGCATCAGGTTCCAAATAACCTACAAAAATACAACATATTGGTTAGCAACAAAAAACAATGTAACAATTTCAAAACAACTCAAAGGTTCTAGAGCTCGATTGATTTTTCCACCACGAACGAAAAAGGCTCATTCTTTGTCAAACGAAAGTTTTGACAAATAAGACATAAATCGATCTAAAATATTACATATCATTAAATGATTGCAAAGGCGGTCCTGAAACCACGGTTGGGAGTTACGTGTACAATTTTAATTTTAATAAAATCATAGTTTATTGTTTAATTAATATCTAAAACCCAAATACGTGAATCAAGAACGCCTTGAGACCCAAATACGTGAATCCAAAACCCAAATACGTGAATCAAGAACGCCTTCACGATCAGAACCGATCAAAACTGGTGATCACATACGCGAAACCAGAAACACCGGTTGTTCCGGTGGATTCGCCGGAGCAGCAGCGGTAGCCGCGTGAAGGTGGTCGACCGGTTGTGTGGTGCGACAGGTTGGGTTCCTGTCACACCCTGGCTTTGCGGAAGCGTGGTTAATTTTGGTGTGACTTCTTAATACCATAGCTTAATCATAACCAAGCTATATGAGTTAAAAACATGCAAGATCATCCATTAAGTTTTGAAAACCAAATACAGTACCATTGTTTTAACGGGAACATACCCTAGCAACATAACCTTGTTCAACAAACATTACAAACTTAAACATAACATAAACATGGTTTAAGGACTGTGTCTTGTCCAGGAAAGAGACACATCCCCTAAACCCCGGATGACCTCGGAAACTAGTGCAGCGGAAAACATGCCATACCGTGCCAGATCTCGTTAATTTCCTGAAATACATGTAAGTTGAAAAATCAACAATAATGTTGAGCGAGTTCATGTGCAAGTGAGTAAGTAAAACACTTGTAAGTATAAAAGTTTCCTGGTATGTAGCAGTGTAAGGAAAAGAGATCACCAATGGTTTGCAAGGCCATTAGCATGTGTGAAATGCAAGTAGAAGACTCAACCTAGCAGATTTTTGTGTCGGGCACCAAGTCACTCAAGGTCCGTTCTGTTGGTCCTCTTAGAGGTCCGTTCTGTTGGGCCTAGAGTTGGGCTCGCTACACCCAGATAGATCTACCGCTTAAGTCCCTCGGTGTTCTGCCTACCTATTCACATGATCTAAGTAGTAAACTTCCTTACGTTAACATACCGTGTACAATAGTACTTGTAAACAAAGTAACATGTATTTCACCCCCGCAGTTAAGAAAACTGAAAACAGTTAAGAGAAAAGGGGGACATGAACTCACAGTGAAGCGTCTCTACCAAGTGTCTCCAAATCTGAAAGCTGTGCGACGACCTACAAGTGCTAATTCTATTAGACGGACGGTCGTGCCTTAGCTTACAGTTTAAGTCTTTGGGAAATAGTTAGGCAACTATTCCGTGTTTACATTTCGTATATACTTGGTAGTTAATTTCCTTCCCAAGGATGGGGGATACGATACATGTGCGTAAGTTACGTTTTAATAATCGAGTGGTAATATAATTACCGGTGTAACTTATATATTCATGTGAAAGCGTTTGTATTATTTTGGAATCGTTAACGCTTGTAAATATTATTTTTTACTCTAAAAATAATATTTATGTATTCTCACAAAATAATCATAAACAGTGTGTGAAAAATATATATTTATCACGTTAAATCTTGTGAAGATCCCACCTCCGAATATTTAGTAAATAAAGTAATGGCGAAATTTATATTTCGAAAATATGTCAAAAATAATTCTAACACTTGTGGCGTAAATAATTCTAAGTGTTAGGTTTTTAGAAAAATTTCGCCAGAGTTTCCTCTGTAACTGGAGGTGGCCACGCTTTCAAGCGTATCATTTTCTTTTACAAATCAATCAATCAATGTTCTCAACATTATCAAACAACATTTTAACTAGTCCAAAAGTATGTAAATCGCATGAACTTGTAGTTTTTCCGAATTTATGGTGTAAATCCCATTATATTTTGTGGATCTTTATATAAAGAAATTTTAACCTCATAAAAACCTCGTTTTTAGAGAAATCCGTCTTTACAACTTCTAGTAACATTTGACAAAACTAGTTCTTTGTCGGATCTTTTCATCTCACAAGTGTTTACACACTTGTGGTTTATAAAATATCATGTTTGTTTGTGTAAGATCCATCCTTTGAAATACATGGTTTCTTAAATGTGTGGTTCTTTGAAAATACCACTTGTAGATACGTAGATCTGCTAGTTTTAAACACTATTATACAAGTTAAATCACTTTTACACAAGTAAAATACTTTTACACAAGTTCATGTCTCATGTGTGGTAGGATTTCACCTTTTAACCCTTGTATTGTTCAAAACAAGCTTATGTTAAGATCTATGATCTTACCAAACCGGGTTAAATGGTGATCCGAGCTACCACAATCATAGATCGGGTCTAGATAATCACAACTTTCAAATACTACAACTTTTACACAAGTTAGATGCTATTAACCACCACTTTACATGTTTTTAGTAGACTTTTGATCATCATCTTGCATTTTAACGAGATTTAACCGACAAAAATCCTTTTAACCACTTTAGATAAGTTCAAAAACGAGTTCTAAGTGTTATACCTCTAGCTCAAGGCTAGGGAAGATTCTTGGCGAAAATGGCGTGGATAAAAGCTAAGCAACGAGGTCCTTCGTGTTCCGCTTGCTCCAAGCTTCCTAATACGTGACCTCTAACACTTGTATGATGATGGAAATGCAAGAACTAAACTCGAAAGTATGATGAGGGTGAGAGTGGGGTTCGGCCGAGAGTGGGAGGGCAAGGAAGAGAGTGTTGTGAGTTGGTGTTGAGTGATGGTGATTATGTTAGGTAATCTCTAGAACTTATAGGCAAATGGTAAGAGTTTTAACCAATGGTTTAAGTGTTGCCTTGATACTAGACATTAGGGATTTAAATAATCAATTAGTACTAAACATGTTCCCCCATAGTTAGGCCGGTTAGGATGGGGGGCGGGGTCCTAGCCGATTCCAACTAGATTAGTTGGTGTTTAGTTAGGTTAATTAGGTTAGTTAAGTGTTTAACTTAGTTAGTTGTATGTTATGTGTTATGACGGGTGTTAGGGTAATCAGGGACCCTAACTGGCTCAGAAAAATATAAATAGTGAAAATAATAATATTTTCACGTTCCGGGTAAAGTCCGATTGTTTGGTTGGATAGTAATCCGTTAAAGCGTTAACAAAGCTTTAAAGTGTCGTTATTGTTATTTTTAGTGACACATCTTGTTTCCGACACTTTGTAAAGTGTCTAGTAGTATTTTCCCCATATTTTGGCACTTTACTAGTCAGCTAGAAGCTGGATTATTTATTAAAGTGTTGTGTTTTGTACTTAAAGTACGTTTTAGGCACATCCATTCAGTGTATCTTATTCCTAGAGACGCAGTTCTACAACCCTTGTATCCTACACTCACTGCTAGTGTAGTAAGTCATTTCAGGCTCTTATAGGCCTTGGAGGCAGTGTTTGCCTGATGCTGGCTTTATCAGCATGTTCAATAGGTTACCCGTTATTGTGCTACTGTGCTTTTTGTGCATCATGGTTGTCACTAGGGTTCAGCATGTAATTAATGTAGTGACGATAAGCAAGTATGATGCAAGTAAGTACATGTATCAGTATTCAAGTAGCAGTTCATCAGCTAGTTCAAGCAAGCACAGTAATTAGGCAGTAATTAATCATTAATTAAATCGTACGGATACCTGGTTTAGTGCGGGTTGTCACATTCTCCCCCCGTTAAATAAATTTCGTCCCGAAATTTAAGTTCTGCTTGTAGATGCAGAGTTCTTAGGAAAAAGGTGGGGGTATTTCTCTTTCATCCGGTCCTCACGCTCCCAGGTGAACTCAGGACCATGTCTGGCATTCCATCGAACCTTGACGAGCTTGACACTGCTCCGGCGGGTCTAGTTAACTTTCCAATCTGTGACCTCGACAGGTTCTTCAACGAAGTGGAGCGTGTCGTCAATATGAATCTCGTCGATGGGAATGGCAACGTCAACTTGAGTTGGACTTTTCTTTAGATTGGATACATGAAATGTATCGTGAACGCCATTTAGTTCAGCAGGTAGGTCCAACTTGTATGCTACTTGTCCTATTTTGTCCAAAATTCTGAAAGGACCAATGTAGCGCGGATTTAACTTCCCACGCTTCCCAAAGCGTGCCACCCCCTTCCAGGGTGAAACTTTCAATAACACCATTTCTCCAACTTGAAAATCCACATGTTTTCGGTTTGGATCCGCATAGGCCTTTTGTCTGTGGCGAGCTGCTTCGATGCGTTTAAGAATCTGCGCGATCTTGTCTGTCGTCTCTTGGACGATCTCGGGACCAGCAAGCTGCCTATCACCTGCGTCAGACCAACATAGGGGTGATCGGCACTTGCGTCCGTATAGGGCTTCAAATGGCGCGACACAAATACTGGTGTGGTAGCTGTTGTTGTATGAGAATTCAACCAAAGGTAAATGTTTGTCCCAGCTACCGCCCAAATCCATAACACATGCTCTCAGCATGTCTTCCAAAGTCTGTATCGTTCGCTCGCTCTGGCCGTCAGTTTGCGGATGGAACGCAGTGCTCAGATTCAACTGTGAGCCGAAGGCTTCTTGGAAGGATTGCCATATCCTTGACACAAACCTTCCGTCTCTATCAGAGATGATCGAGAGAGGTACTCCATGGCGTGCGACAATCTCTCTCATGTAAATTTCCGCGAGTTTACTAGTGCTGTCCTTCTCCTTGATTGGCAGAAAGTGTGCGGATTTTGTTAGGCGGTCAACTATTACCCAAATCATATCATGGCCTCTTGGCGTTCTTGGCAATTTTGTAACAAAATCCATTGAGATTTGTTCCCATTTCCACTTGGGAATCTCAGGTTGTTGCAGCAGCCCTGAAGGCTTCTGGTATTCCGCCTTAACCTTAGCGCACGTTAAACATTTGCTCACATAGACAGCTACGTCGCCTTTCATTCTAGGCCACCAATAATATTCTTTGAGATCTTGGTACATCTTATCCGATCCAGGGTGGATAGTGTCACACCCCCAAAATCCACCTGCGGAGTACCACCGCTTGGAGGCGTGACTGACCAGGATCCAGCCACCAATCATATTGAACAAGCATATAAGTAGTTATAAAAAAATCCAACCAATACAATTGGTGTTCAAACAAAACATAGTTAAGTTGCAAGCGGAAGCATAAGTCTTAAATCAAAACATAGTTTAATTGTTTCCAAGTTTAACATGGCACACAGCCGTCCATGTCCCACAATGATCCTCCTCCATGCAAGCTCCAGCTAAGAACCTAAGGACCTGCAAAGCATGTAGTAACGAGTCAACAACAAGTTGAGTGAGTTCACGGTTGGGTGTTCGTTTTAAGTTGTTTCGAAAACAGCTTCCTTTATCTGGCATCCTGCCGTGGGGGTTACCCCATAGTTAAAAACGTGACTTGTTTATTCCCGGTTACTCTGGCAATCCAGCCGTGGGGGCTACCCCGTGTTAGTTATCTGGCATTTCGGCCGTGGGGGCTACCCCATGTATACACTAGACTCGTTACCATATCGACTGCTGACTGTAGTCATGTTTATGTGCCCTGAAACTGTCAATGTCTATCATCATTGACGTGCCCCAGATCCATTAGTTCACGCCCGTCCTCTGCGGCACGGTGTGAGGTTTGTCAGACCTAAATAGCGCTATCTAACTAATGACCCGCTCGCCATTGGCCCGACGATTAAGTCGATATAAAAAGGAGGGACTTCGTGATAGAGTTTTGGTCTAGTACGAGTTATCTGTCCATGAGGACGAGTAATTACATTCCTGAACCAATGCTGTCCTACCCAAGGAGGACGAGGAACCCTTGTTCCTTAACCCAATTCCCGACCCCTGGGAATCCCATGCTTTGTAGAGGGTGTGAACTCACCTTGGTTTGCTCGGCAGATACACAAAAAAGTCAGTCAAGCAATATTGTGGTCACTCACGTCCTATCATAGTTGTATCATACAAATCAGGTTCGTATTCAAGTAGTACACGTATGTTTCTAGCACATTGCATTCAAGTGTCATTCATGGCAGCCCAAACAACATTCACATTCAACAGTAACACATAAGGTCTATGCATTAGGCCCAAAAGTCCGGCCCAATCACCTAAGCCCGTAATCATGCAAGTCTAATTCAGCGTGCACAAGTGTACGGTCTCGAATCGAGACTGTACGGTCTCTACTCGAGACTGTGCGGTCTCGAGTTGTAGTCCACAAGGTTTCGAGTCGCAACTAAGGTGATCTCGGGTCATGCATGAGGTGGTCTCGAGTCGCAACTGGACTCGCAAACATGGTCTCGGGTCATGATGTTTGGGTGTTGATCAAGTGTGGTCTCGAGTCGCAACTGGACTCGCAACCATGACTTCGAGTTGTGCTGTTTTGGTCTCGAGTCGAGACTATGGGTTCTCGACTCGCAACCTGTGTCGCAACCGGGGATCTCGACTTGTCCTGTGGTGGTCTCGAGTCGCAACCGAAGGTCTCGAGTGGACATAAGCTGATTCTGCACAGTTGTACTATCCAATGGAAAACCGATTTCATGTAACATTTTGTACCATCCACTTAAACATGTTTTCTTGTCTAGCAACTTACTAAAATGGATCAAACAACAAATTTCAAATGTTCATCACACACTCAAGTTGTTCTTCATTTATTCAAGTCATGTTCCTATTGCTTATTCAAACTTGTTCATCTTATTTCCGGGTTTTTATCATTAATCACAACATAATCATGAGCAACAAATCAACACACTTGAACATAGTCACCTAACGGTTTCAAATCATCACATAACATCTAAAGAATCAACTCTATACTAATCCGATTAGCATGGTACTACACATATGCAAGCCGGTTTTATGAACATCCACATTTAATGATTTGAATCACCTTTCGATACAAGATATCATGAGCTCTTTAGCAACATATTCGAAATTAAAACATGTTAGCCGATTATCAACATCACACACATCCGATTCAGAAAACATCATCAAGCATACAACTACACTAGTTAAATCATATCATTCACACTACCATTTAACAACAACAAACATCATGAAATCACTAACCGGTTGATGAGTTTCAAAGGTGAGTATGAAGCTTCTAAACGGGTGCGTGTGGGAGTCGATCCGAGAGCTCCTAGTGGTCACCGGTTTGAATCCGAGAAGAAGGAGGAGGTGATGTTTGATCTTTAGGGTTTTAAGGTTTGTAGGAGGAGGTGTGTGTGAGAGTGAGTGTGTTGTCCAAAAGAAATGGCACCTATGGCTATCCACTTGGTTTATATATCCGATCTAAGTAGTGCACCCTAATGGGTTCTCGAATAGGCTAAAGGGGTGTGTGGCCCAACCGGCCCATATGTTACTGTTCACTCGAGACCACATGGTCTCGAGTCGGGTTCTTGTTGTCGCGGTTCATACTAATACGCACATACTATACATACAAGCATACATATACGCACACAATTAAACACAACACGTAACGCATAGTCACATACGAAGTTCACTTATCATTAATCACACAAGATAACTAGTCACACGTTCATGTTACATCGGGATACAAGAAAGGTTCTAAATTTCAAGTTGTCACATCATCCCCAAGTTGAAAGAAATTTCGTCCCGAAATTTGGTAGGCACTCACTGAGGAAGCTAGTTAAGTTGTATGGTTTTCCTGGTTTTCCTGGGGTGTCACATCCACCCCCCGTTGATCTGGAATTTCGTCCCGAAATTCCGTAGCTTCAGCCTCAGTAGTGGGTGTACTGTTTGCGAACAGTTGGGGATACTTTTGTTTCATCTGATCTTCGCGCTCCCAGGTGAACTCTGGGCCGCGACGTGAGTTCCAACGAACTCGAACGAGAGGTATTCTGGTGCTCTTGAGGACCTTAACATCCCGGTCCGTGATTTCGACTGGTTCCTCGACGAATCGTAACTGCTCGTCGATAGTGAGTTCCTTCAGAGGAACTACGTGAGTCTCATCTGACGGACACTTCTTCAGATTCGACACGTGAAAAACGTTGTGAACTGCACCGAGTTCCGCTGGTAAGTTCAGTCTGTAGGCCACCCTGCCTATTTTCTCAATGACTTCGAAAGGTCCAACGTATCGTGGGTTGAGTTTGCCGCGTTTACCAAAACGAACCACACCCTTCCAGGGTGAAACTTTGAGTAGCACCCGCTCCCCAACCTGGAGCTCAAGCGGTTTCCTGCCCATGTCGGCGTAAACTTTCTGACGTTCGCGAGCTGCCGTCATGCGTTTTCGTATTTGAGCAATTTGTTCGGTCGTGTCTACCACATATTCTGGACCAGTGATCTGACTATCTCCCACCTCTGCCCAGCAAAGAGGTGACCGGCATTTACGTCCGTACAATGCCTCAAATGGAGCAGCTTTAATGCTGGTGTGGTAGTTGTTATTGTATGAGAATTCCACAAGTGGCAGATGCTTTTCCCAGCGGTTGCCAAAGTCGATTACACATGCACGAAGCATGTCTTCTAAGGTTTGAATAGTGCGCTCGGACTGCCCGTCCGTCTGAGGGTGATACGCTGTGCTCATATCTAATCGTGAGCCGAAGGATTTGTGCATTGCTTGCCACAGCTCTGAAGTAAAACGTGCATCTCGATCCGAGATAATGGAGGTGGGCACCCCGTGCCTCGAAACGACTTCCTTAAGGTATATTTCTACAAGAGTGGAGAATTTATCCGTTTCCTTGATGGCCAGGAAGTGTGCAGACTTTGTGAGTCGATCCACGATCACCCAAATAGTATCGTTCCCGCGCTGGGATCTAGGCAGGCCAGTGACAAAATCCATGGAAATTTGCTCCCATTTCCATTGAGGTATCTCTGGTTGTTGGAGTAGGCCTGAGGGTTTCTGATATTCAGACTTGACTCTTGCACAAGTCAAACACTTACTGACGTAAGTTGCTATGTGGGCCTTCATGCTAGGCCACCAGTACGTAGCCTTGATATCGTGGTACATTTTATCCGAACCAGGATGCACCGAGTAGCGAGACTTGTGTGCTTCGTCCATCACAAGCTCTCGTAGGTTGCCATAGAGTGGGACCCAAATGCGTCCCGTTACGTAGTAAGCACCGTCTCCCTTTTGTTCTAATCGTTGCCTTGATCCGCGTAGGGCTTCAGCCCTGACGTTTTCTGGTTTCAGTGCTTCTATCTGAGCAGCTCGTATCTGGGAAGGGAGACTAGAGTGGATCGTGAGTTGTAAAGCTCGCACGCGCTTAGGCGCAGTGTCCTTCCGACTGAGGGCGTCAGCCACAACATTGGCCTTGCCCGGGTGATACCTGATTGAGCACTCGTAGTCATTCAGTAGTTCGACCCATCGTCGTTGCCGCATATTCAGTTCCTTCTGCTTGAAGATATGCTCGAGACTCCTGTGGTCGGTGTAGATCGCGCACTTGGTACCATACAGGTAATGCCGCCATAACTTAAGTGCAAAAACAACAGCTCCCAGCTCCAAATCGTGCGTAGTGTAGTTCTTTTCGTGAACCTTAAGTTGGCGTGAGGCGTAGGCTATAACTTTGTCTCGTTGCATCAACACGCAACCAAGACCTTGAATTGATGCGTCGCAGTAAACCACAAAGTCGTCTGTGCCTTCTGGCAAGGAAAGGATAGGTGCGCTACAAAGTCTATCCTTTAGGTGCTGAAATGCCAACTCCTGTGCGTTTCCCCAGCGATAAACAACGCCCTTCTGCGTTAGTGAGGTGAGAGGCTGTGCAATCTTAGAAAAATCCTTTATGAATCTCCGGTAGTATCCCGCCAAACCCAAGAATTGGCGAATTTCCTTTGGTGTACGAGGTGCAGGCCAGTTCTTAATCGAGTCTATCTTGGATGGATCAACATGGATCCCATCCTCGTTCACCACGTGGCCTAGGAAATGGACTTCTCGAAGCCAGAAGTCGCATTTCGAGAACTTCGCATAAAGCTGTTCTGTTCGAAGGAGTTCCAGAATAAGTCGCAGATGCTGCTCGTGTTCCTCCCGACTCTTGGAATAGATCAGGATGTCGTCGATGAAGACTATGACGAACTTGTCTAGGTAAGGCTTGCACACTCGGTTCATCAAGTCCATGAAAACCGCAGGTGCGTTTGTCATCCCAAAAGGCATGACCAAAAACTCATAATGCCCGTATCGAGTTCTGAAAGCTGTTTTGGAGACGTCCTCTTCCCGGACTCTGAGCTGGTGATAACCCGATCTCAAATCGATCTTCGAATAGTAGCTCGACCCTTGCAGCTGGTCGAACAAGTCGTCGATACGCGGTAGAGGATAGCGATTCTTCACCGTCACCTTGTTGAGTTCTCGGTAGTCGATGCACATTCTGAAGGTACCGTCTTTCTTCTTCACAAATAGCACTGGAGCTCCCCAGGGCGATGAGCTAGGACGAATAAAACCCTTATCCAGGAGCTCTTGTAGTTGCGTAGAGAGTTCTTTCAACTCTGATGGAGCCAATCGATAAGGTGCACGAGCTATAGGCGCAGCTCCAGGAGCTAGTTCAATCTGAAACTCAACTTGGCGATGAGGCGGAAGACCAGGTAATTCCTCAGGAAATACCTCTGGATAATCGCGTACAACTGGAAAATCTTCTATCTTCTTCTCTTTTTCTGAGGTGTCAGTAACGAGTGCCAAAATGGCAGTGTGGCCCTTTCGCAAGCACTTTTGGGCCTTAAGGAGAGAAATGACGTTCTCAACAGCACTCCTCTTGTCGCCATGAATCATGAGAGGTTCACCATCGGGACCTGGAATGCGGACAACCTTCTCGTTGCAAAGAATCTCTGCTCGGTGTTGGGATAACCAATCCATCCCAATGACAACGTCGAAACTACCCAAGACAATAGGAATGAGGTCGATAGAGAAGGTCTGGTCAGCGAGAATAAGTTTACAACCCTTGACTATGTGTGTGGCTTCTAAACTTTTACCATTTGCTAGCTCTACGGTGTGCTTGTTGTTCAAAGGGGCTGGAATACGCTTAAGCATTCGACTAACTTCTAGTGACATGTAGCTAGTATCGGCACCCGAATCAAATAAAACTGAAACATAAAAGTCGTCGAGAAGGAACTTACCCGCCACGACATTGGGGTCATTCCTTGCTTCACCTTGGCCAATCACAAACACCCGCCCCCTGGCGCCATTGTTGTTGTTGTTCCCATTGTTACCATTCCCCTGATTGTTGTTATTGTTGTTGTTGTTGTTCTGGTTCCTGTTCAGTTGGGGACAGTCTCTCTTGAAGTGGCCCTCAGCTCCACACTGAAAGCATCCTTTGTTATCACCTTGCTGTTGCTGCTGGCGTTGATTCTGTTGAGCTTGCTGACGATTCTGATTGGCGGGGTATAAGCTCCTGCAATCCTTTGCAGCATGACCAGGCTTGTTGCACCGATGACAGTTGCCCCTGGTGCATGGCCCGCTGTGGTGCAGGCTGCAGCGATTGCATTTGGGGTGATTTCCTTTGTACCCACCATGACTTTGACCACCAGACGATTGCTGATTAGGGCTCTTGTAGTCCTCAGTCTTCCTCTGTTGGGACTGGGTCTGAACAGAAGTCGAACCCTTACTCGAAGTTCCATCCCATTTCCGTTTGTTGTCACTAGAGGTACCAGAAGTAGTTGCAGCGCCTATGCGTTTTGGTAACTTGTTCTGCTCCACCGCCTGATCCGTGAGACGGTGAGCCAACTGAACGGCTTGCTGGTAGGTGGCGAGGTTCGCTGAAGTCACATGACTTTGGATTTCTGGCACTAAGCCCTGAAGAAATAGTTCGATGCGTTTGATGGGAGGATCCACCATAGTAGGACACAGAATTGCCAGTTCGTTCGACCTTTTCACATAAGCTTCAATTTCGGACCCCGTCATCTTGAGGTTGAAGAACTCCACTTCCAGTTTGTGAATCTCATCACGACTGCAGTATTCCTCCTTGATCATTTCCTTAAAATTCTCCCATGGGGTGGCGTTGGCAGCAACCAACCCTAGCATCTGAACTTGAGCGTTCCACCATGTGAGGGCTAAACCCTCGAGAGTACCAGTAGCATACTTCACCCTGCGCGCCTCAGGGCATTCGCACATTTCGAAGACAGATTCTAGTTTCTCAAACCAGTGTAGGAGACCTACTGCTCCTTCAGTGCCGCTAAAAGTAGTTGGTCGGCAGTCCATGAAAGTCTTAAAAGTGCACACGGGTGGCTGAACATGATGACCTATCGTGGGTGAAAGAAAAGACAGAGTTTAACACAAAGGTTGGTTCACGAGAGTAGGATTCTAAAGATCCTAGAATGAGTTCGGACTGCAGGATATACCTCCTGCGTGTGCAGCTGCAAGTGCTGCGGCAACTCGTTCGTTGATCAGAGCCGTCAACTGGGCTTGTGTCAGGTTAACGCGTCCAGACATGATCTTCATATCAAGAAGAACGTGAGTGAGAGGGATTCGCGAAAGTACGACGATAAGATAGAGTAAGTACGCACGTGTTCAAGCAACAGTAGTTGTACTAACCAAGCATACCATAAGCAATGTACTATGTAACTAACAAGTAAGCAATACACACAGACCATATCACCTAGAGTGTCGAGCCTTGCATGTGGAGTGAAACATCGTTGTGGACCGTTGAGCACTGTACAGGTTATAGTTTGGTTTTAACAAAAACGTTTTTCCCTTTATTAAAACCAAGTTCTCTATAACCAATGGCTCTGATACCAATCTGTCACACCCCCAAAATCCACCTGCGGAGTACCACCGCTTGGAGGCGTGACTGACCAGGATCCAGCCACCAATCATATTGAACAAGCATATAAGTAGTTATAAAAAAATCCAACCAATACAATTGGTGTTCAAACAAAACATAGTTAAGTTGCAAGCGGAAGCATAAGTCTTAAATCAAAACATAGTTTAATTGTTTCCAAGTTTAACATGGCACACAGCCGTCCATGTCCCACAATGATCCTCCTCCATGCAAGCTCCAGCTAAGAACCTAAGGACCTGCAAAGCATGTAGTAACGAGTCAACAACAAGTTGAGTGAGTTCACGGTTGGGTGTTCGTTTTAAGTTGTTTCGAAAACAGTTTCCTTTATCTGGCATCCTGCCGTGGGGGTTACCCCATAGTTAAAAACGTGACTTGTTTATTCCCAGTTACTCTGGCAATCCAGCCGTGGGGGCTACCCCGTGTTAGTTATCTGGCATTTCGGCCGTGGGGGCTACCCCATGTATACACTAGACTCGTTACCATATCGACTGCTGACTGTAGTCATGTTTATGTGCCCTGAAACTGTCAATGTCTATCATCATTGACGTGCCCCAGATCCATTAGTTCACGCCCGTCCTCTGCGGCACGGTGTGAGGTTTGTCAGACCTAAATAGCGCTATCTAACTAATGACCCGCTCGCCATTGGCCCGGCGATTAAGTCGATATAAAAAGGAGGGACTTCGTGATAGAGTTTTGGTCTAGTACGAGTTATCTGTCCATGAGGACGAGTAATTACATTCCTGAACCAATGCTGTCCTACCCAAGGAGGACGAGGAACCCTTGTTCCTTAACCCAATTCCCGACCCCTGGGAATCCCATGCTTTGTAGAGGGTGTGAACTCACCTTGGTTTGCTCGGCAGATACACAGAAAAGTCAGTCAAGCAATATTGTGGTCACTCACGTCCTATCATAGTTGTATCATACAAATCAGGTTCGTATTCAAGTAGTACACGTATGTTTCTAGCACATTGCATTCAAGTGTCATTCATGGCAGCCCAAACAACATTCACATTCAACAGTAACACATAAGGTCTATGCATTAGGCCCAAAAGTCCGGCCCAATCACCTAAGCCCGTAATCATGCAAGTCTAATTCAGCGTGCACAAGTGTACGGTCTCGAATCGAGACTGTACGGTCTCTACTCGAGACTGTGCGGTCTCGAGTTGTAGTCCACAAGGTTTCGAGTCGCAACTAAGGTGATCTCGGGTCATGCATGAGGTGGTCTCGAGTCACAACTGGACTCGCAAACATGGTCTCGGGTCATGATGTTTGGGTGTTGATCAAGTGTGGTCTCGAGTCGCAACTGGACTCGCAACCATGACTTCGAGTTGTGCTGTTTTGGTCTCGAGTCGAGACTATGGGTTCTCGACTCGCAACCTGTGTCGCAACCGGGGATCTCGACTTGTCCTGTGGTGGTCTCGAGTCGCAACCGAAGGTCTCGAGTGGACATAAGCTGATTCTGCACAGTTGTACTATCCAATGGAAAACCGATTTCATGTAACATTTTGTACCATCCACTTAAACATGTTTTCTTGTCTAGCAACTTACTAAAATGGATCAAACAACAAATTTCAAATGTTCATCACACACTCAAGTTGTTCTTCATTTATTCAAGTCATGTTCCTATTGCTTATTCAAACTTGTTCATCTTATTTCCGGGTTTTTATCATTAATCACAACATAATCATGAGCAACAAATCAACACACTTGAACATAGTCACCTAACGGTTTCAAATTATCACATAACATCTAAAGAATCAACTCTATACTAATCCGATTAGCATGGTACTACACATATGCAAGCCGGTTTTATGAACATCCACATTTAATGATTTGAATCACCTTTCGATACAAGATATCATGAGCTCTTTAGCAACATATTCGAAATTAAAACATGTTAGCCGATTATCAACATCACACACATCCGATTCACAAAACATCATCAAGCATACAACTACACTAGTTAAATCATATCATTCACACTACCATTTAACAACAACAAACATCATGAAATCACTAACCGGTTGATGAGTTTCAAAGGTGAGTATGAAGCTTCTAAACGGGTGCGTGTGGGAGTCGATCCGAGAGCTCCTAGTGGTCGCCGGTTTGAATCCGAGAAGAAGGAGGAGGTGATGTTTGATCTTTAGGGTTTTAAGGTTTGTAGGAGGAGGTGTGTGTGAGAGTGAGTGTGTTGTCCAAAAGAAATGGCACCTATGGCTATCCACTTGGTTTATATATCCGATCTAAGTAGTGCACCCTAATGGGTTCTCGAATAGGCTAAAGGGGTGTGTGGCCCAACCGGCCCATATGTTACTGTTCACTCGAGACCACATGGTCTCGAGTCGGGTTCTTGTTGTCGCGGTTCATACTAATACGCACATACTATACATACAAGCATACATATACGCACACAATTAAACACAACACGTAACGCATAGTCACATACGAAGTTCACTTATCATTAATCACACAAGATAACTAGTCACACGTTCATGTTACATCGGGATACAAGAAAGGTTCTAAATTTCAAGTTGTCACAGATAGAGTACCGTGACTTGTGAGCTTCATCGAAAATAACCTTCCTTAAATCACCAAACAGAGGAACCCAAATCCTTTTCTCAAAACATAACGTTCCTTCCTCGTTTGGTACCAGTAGCTTCTCCATCCCACGGAGATATTCTTCTTCACGGTTTCCTTCCTTAAGGGCTTCTTTTTGTGCAGCACGAATGCGCAAGGAAAGGTCGGTTCGAATAATCATTTCTAGAGCCCTAACCCTTATGGGCTTGATTCTCTCTTTACGACTTAGGGAATCGGCAACTACATTCGCCTTCCCTGGGTGATACTTTATCTCGCAGTCGTAGTCGTTTAGCAACTCAACCCATCGTCTTTGCCTCATATTCAGCTCTTTCTGGTTGAATATATGCTGTAGGCTCTTGTGATCTGTGAAGATTGTACACTTTGTACCGTAAAGGTAGTGTCTCCAGATCTTTAAAGCAAAAACCACTGCGCCGAGCTCCAAATCGTGTGTGGTATAGTTCTTTTCGTGCACTTTCAGTTGACGCGATGCGTAAGCAATAACCTTGTGGCGTTGCATCAACACACAACCCAATCCTTGACGCGATGCGTCGCAGTATACCACAAAATCGTCAGTACCTTCCGGTAATGCTAAGATTGGCGCATTGCCGAGCTTATCCTTCAGTATCTGGAAGGCTTCTTCCTGTTTGATTCCCCAATCAAACGTCTTATCTTTCTGCGTGAGGAGCGTCAATGGTTGAGCGATCTTCGAAAAGTCCTCAATGAACCTTCGATAGTAGCCAGCCAAACCCAAGAATTGTCGAATCTCGGTTGGCGTCTTTGGCGTTTCCCAATCCTTGATCGCCTCGATCTTTGTTGGATCCACGTGGATTCCATTTCCATTTACCACGTGCCCAAGGAATTGGACTTCGCGTAGCCAAAACTCGCACTTGGAGAATTTGGCGTACAATTGTTCCTGCTTTAGCAGCTCCAAAATGGTCCTAAGATGCTGCTCGTGTTCAGCCTTCGTCTTTGAATAAATTAAAATGTCATCGATGAATACAATCACGAATTTGTCCAAGTACGGCTTGCAAACTCTATTCATCAAATCCATAAAGACTGCAGGTGCGTTTGTTAAACCAAACGGCATAACTAAGAACTCGTAGTGCCCATAACGAGTTCTGAAGGCTGTCTTTGGGATACTTTCTTCTTGAATCCTCAACTGATGGTATCCAGATCGAAGATCGATCTTAGAGTAAAAGCTTGAGCCTTGCAGTTGGTCAAACAGATCGTCGATTCTTGGCAGAGGATACCTATTCTTGATCGTCAGCTTGTTCAATTCTCTGTAGTCAATGCACATGCGGAAACTACCGTCTTTCTTTTTGACAAACAGGATCGGAGCTCCCCAAGGCGAGAAGCTTGGTCGGATAAAACCCTTGTCTAACAACTCTTGAAGTTGTGTCGACAGTTCCTGCATCTCAGACGGAGCAAGTCTGTAAGGTGCCTTAGCCACAGGCGCGGCGCCTGGAACTAAGTCGATGTGAAACTCTACTTGTCTCTGAGGTGGCAGTCCGGGTAAGTCTTCCGGGAAGACTTCTGGATACTCCCTCACGACAGGGATGTCCTCGATTCTTGGCTCAGCAGCCTTCTTATCCACAATGTGTGCCAGAAAAGCAACACATCCTTTCTGCAAACACTTCCTTGCTTTCAGGCAACTGATAAATCTTAGCGGCGTGTCACGCTTCTCTCCGTGAACAACAATGGTCTCACCATCATCGGTTGGGATACGAACAACCTTCTCGTGACATACTATCTCAGCCTTGTTTCCTGATAACCAATCCATTCCTACTACCACGTCGAAGCTTCCCAACTGGACTGGTAGCAGATCTAGAGTGAACTCACGTTCTCCCAATTCAATCACACAACCTCTGATCACTTCATTGGCTTCTACTAACTTTCCATTGGCTAATTCGATCGAGTAGGGAATATCTAACTTATTAACGGCTAACCCAAGCATATTCTTAAATTCTAACGATACGAAGCTATAATCGGCACCAGTATCAAATAAAACGGATGCATAGCGTTGATTGATAGGGAACGTACCAGTAACAACATTGGGATCCTGGCGCGCTTCCCTAGCTTCGAGTTGGAACACCCTTCCACGGGCTGGGTTTAAATATGGGCAGTTCTTCTTAAAATGCCCAACATCACCGCAGTTAAAACATCCAAGTTTTCGCCCGTTTCCACTAGCTTGATCGGCATTGTTGCCTCGATCGTTCCCCTGTGGGCGACTTCCAAAACCACCACGGGTATTATCTCTATTCCCAAATCCTCATTGGCCTCCCCGGCAAGCAGTAGCCCAACAAGAATCCTTCGAGTGACCACGTTTCCCACATGCTTCGCATACTTTTAACCCGCAATGACCAGAATGGTGGCGTTGGCAGACGTTGCACTTGGGTTGGGTGCCCATGTATCCTTTCCCTTTCCTTCTACCAGCAGTAACCTTCGCTGGTGCGTCTGTTCCTCCTTTCTTAACCGCCACACTGGCGCCCTGCTTGAAGTTCGAGAACTTCCGTTTGTTACCTTCTGATGACTCGACATGAGTCTCTGCCTTCTTCGTCTTGATCTCATCAAACTTGTTCAGGCGAATCGCCTCTTCAGTGAGAGCCACGCTCAAATCGATGGCTTCAGTAATAGTCGCAGGTTTGGATGAGGTCACCATGCTTATGATTTGAGGAGCTAATCCCCAAATGAAGCGCTCGATTCGCTTGTATTCTGGTGTGACCATGTAAGGAACCACTTGAGATAAGTCATGGAATCTTTGAACGTACTCCGCTACCTTTGGACCGTCCATTTTTAAGTGCCAGAATTCGGTCTCCAATCGCTGGATTTCTGCGCGGGAACAGTACTTTTTGCGCATAAGTTCTTTTAATTCGGTCCAGGTCAGCGCGTAGGCAGCAGCTTCGCCTAGTGTCTGTACTTGTAGGTTCCACCAAGAGAGGGCTCCATCTAGAAACAGCCCTGAGATGTAGGTGACTTGCTGATCCAGCGCGCACTTGCTCATGCGTAGAACAGATTCGGTTTTCTCCGCCCAACGAACGAAGGCGCGGCACCTCCTGTGCCATCAAAGTTTACGGGCTTGCAGTCTAAGAACTGCTTGTAGGTGCACCCTGCACATACGTTATAACATATGAATGGCATTAGCATCATCGCTAAAGATATCCAATTTGGTCACGGTATGTCTTAATGACTTAGTATTACCGTGTGGTGGATTGTTATTGCCTTGGTTAATACTTCCGCTCGTTCCGGGCTGGGATGCTGCATACTGTGCTATGGCAGCATCAATAATCTGCTGGAGCTCTGCCTCATTAGTAGGCATGTGTGTCTCACGTCTTGGCGGCATCTTCTAAAAGATGGTTTACGTTGGTCAGGTCATAGTAAGACGTACGTATATAGTAATAGTAATAGCACATAACATCTCATGTTATCCACACAAATATTAATCACACACATCCCATGTCATAAAAATGCAAATAAGTAATCAAGCGAATCAGATATGATGAGAATACTGCGATTGCCATATATCGAGACCACATAGTAAGTGTATCAGTACATCATAGTGTCATACAATCATCAATCAACTAGGGGCTACATCACCCCTGTACAAAACCGTAACAAATCAGTGTCAAATACATCATCAAATACATGTCAACAAAAGTCAGGATCATAAAGTAGTCTCCAAAATGCTGTGCAATCCAACAATTGCCGTCTTCTCATCCTCGTCTACCCAAACAGTACTGATGAGCTCTATACAGATGGTGGTGGAGGAGGGGGAAAGTGGGTGTAAAACAAACGACGTAACTGGAGCCAGTCCTCCTCCTGGGCTCGCTGAGTACGAATGATAGAGGCAACCTGCTGCTCTAGTGTAAAGAGACGAGCAGCATAATCTGGAGGTAAAGGTCGAAATGGCTGCAGAGGAGAGTGCGTCTGACCATGGCATGGACACGGTGGCAGCTGAGCTCTCTCGAGCTCCTGGATGCGCTGCGTGTGTGACTCATGCTGAGCTACAAAAGACATCAAGACGTCCTCGATAGTGTGTCCCATGTGAAAAGCATGGTAGGGATCAGTAGGTGGCATACCAGAGCCTGGTGCCCAAAGAAACGGCTCTCTGGTGGGATCGAAAGGTGCCACGTGAAATGGAGCAACAGCGGGTGGAACAGATGACATCTGGGGCATGAAAGGGATAGGCATCGGTACATGCCCAACGGGATGGGCTGAAGAACCCTATCCAGGCCTCGCTGGAGGTACAAACTGTGGAACCTGAAAAGTAAAATCAACATGTCGCGTAACAGGGATCTGAGGTGGAAAAGGCGGTACATCCTCATCAGCAGGTATCCAACCGTGCTGTGCATGCTCATCTGGTGGATCCATGCGTGCCGCGAACAGTGCATGCTCGGGCTCTAGTGGAACGGGATCAAGTGCAACAAAAGGGTGAACAGGTGCAATGTGCTCAACAGGATGGTCAACAGGTATATCAACAACAGGTAGAGGAACGACAGGGTCAACAACAACATGATCGCCCTCTAACAAAGGAACATCCGTGGGGAGATCATCAACAACAGGCTCCAAAGGGATGTCAGCATGTACTGGGTCATGCTCAGGTATGGGGTCTAGAGCGGCTGCCTGCTCTGGAGCAATGGCAGGCTCGAGGTCATCAAAAGCCATCTCTAAATCAAAATCTGGGTCAATAGGATCAAATAGGTCAACAGGGTCTACTGGATCCTCCATGAACTGATCCATCGGAATAAACTCTAAGTCACGATCTGGGTCGAATCCTGGGGAAAACATAGGATCGGAATCCCCCTCATCATCATGGTCGAAAACAAAACTGGGGATAGGGGCAACAGAAGATGCCTGATCAGGATCTGATCCATGAGAGAAGTGATGCGCACTCTGGTCGTGTGAGGGTACAGAGGCCACAGACTCAAAGGAGTCTGGGACTGGGGAGTGAGCAGGTGACTCCGCGGCAGGAGCATCTGCGATCAACAAGGGACCATCAGCAGCAGGTAGGGCCTCGCCCTGAGCATCCTCCTCGAAAGGCTCCTCCTCAAACATATCGACATCATCCTCCTCATCGTCGATGGGCATAACAGGGTACGAAGCAAGCGGTATAGGGGCAGGGATCAATGCGAGTGGTAGATCCCCGGCTAAAGGACCATCTGCGAGCTCGCCAGCACCGTCAGGTAATGCGAAGGGCTGGAAATCGTCCTCATCTGTGCTCGTGACGTCGGACGTGTGAACCTCATGCTCCGATGACTCTAGGTCGTCCGATACGATAGGCCTAGGGCCTGTGGTGCCTGAACCACCAGTGTCTGTAGAATCCATGTGTCTGTAACATATACACAACATGCACAAACAGTCAATCATATAATCAAATAATCACATAAGTCACCAAGTAAGCATTCAAATCATTCTCCTAGTCCCACTAGCCTCCCAGCCTCTCAGACTGCTCTTCCTAGTCCCACTAGCCAATTCTCCTAGTCCCACTAGCCAACTCTCCTAGTCCCACTAGCCAATTCTCCTAGTCCCACTAGCCAATTCTCCTAGTCCCACTAGCCAATTACCTCGTTCTCTCAGACCGAGCCTCGGCCTCTCAGACCGAGCCTATAATAAAGAATAAAATGTGCTCAACATTTGTTTGTAAAAAGTTTGGATCTGGTCTTAAGTAGTATGCAGAAAAATGTTTTCGTGAGAGCCCTAGTGATCATAGTCTAGACTCGAGAAAGAGTCCTAGTTCGCTATGATCAGAGCTCTGATACCAAGCTGTCACACCCTGGCTTTGCGGAAGCGTGGTTAATTTTGGTGTGACTTCTTAATACCATAGCTTAATCATAACCAAGCTATATGAGTTAAAAACATGCAAGATCATCCATTAAGTTTTGAAAACCAAATACAGTACCATTGTTTTAACGGGAACATACCCTAGCAACATAACCTTGTTCAACAAACATTACAAACTTAAACATAACATAAACATGGTTTAAGGACTGTGTCTTGTCCAGGAAAGAGACACATCCCCTAAACCCCGGATGACCTCGGAAACTAGTGCAGCGGAAAACATGCCATACCGTGCCAGATCTCGTTAATTTCCTGAAATACATGTAAGTTGAAAAATCAACAATAATGTTGAGCGAGTTCATGTGCAAGTGAGTAAGTAAAACACTTGTAAGTATAAAAGTTTCCTGGTATGTAGCAGTGTAAGGAAAAGAGATCACCAATGGTTTGCAAGGCCATTAGCATGTGTGAAATGCAAGTAGAAGACTCAACCTAGCGGATTTTTGCGTCGGGCACCAAGTCACTCAAGGTCCGTTCTGTTGGTCCTCTTAGAGGTCCGTTCTGTTGGGCCTAGAGTTGGGCTCGCTACACCCAGATAGATCTACCGCTTAAGTCCCTCGGTGTTCTGCCTACCCATTCACATGATCTAAGTAGTAAACTTCCTTACGTTAACATACCGTGTACAATAGTACTTGTAAACAAAGTAACATGTATTTCACCCCCGCAGTTAAGAAAACTGAAAACAGTTAAGAGAAAAGGGGGACATGAACTCACAGTGAAGCGTCTCTACCAAGTGTCTCCAAATCTGAAAGCTGTGCGACGACCTACAAGTGCTAATTCTATTAGACGGACGGCCGTGCCTTAGCTTACAGTTTAAGTCTTTGGGAAATAGTTAGGCAACTATTCCGTGTTTACATTTCGTATATACTTGGTAGTTAATTTCCTTCCCAAGGATGGGGGATACGATACATGTGCGTAAGTTACGTTTTAATAATCGAGTGGTAATATAATTACCGGTGTAACTTATATATTCATGTGAAAGCGTTTGTATTATTTTGGAATCGTTAACGCTTGTAAATATTATTTTTTACTCTAAAAATAATATTTATGTATTCTCACAAAATAATCATAAACAGTGTGTGAAAAATATATATTTATCACGTTAAATCTTGTGAAGATCCCACCTCCGAATATTTAGTAAATAAAGTAATGGCGAAATTTATATTTCGAAAATATGTCAAAAATAATTCTAGCACTTGTGGCGTAAATAATTCTAAGTGTTAGGTTTTTAGAAAAATTTCGCCAGAGTTTCCTCTGTAACTGGAGGTGGCCACGCTTTCAAGCGTATCATTTTCTTTTACAAATCAATCAATCAATGTTCTCAACATTATCAAACAACATTTTAACTAGTCCAAAAGTATGTAAATCGCATAATCGCATGAACTTGTAGTTTTTTCCGAATTTATGGTGTAAATCCCATTATATTTTGTGGATCTTTATATAAAGAAATTTTAACCTCATAAAAACCTCGTTTTTAGAGAAATCCGTCTTTACAACTTCTAGTAACATTTGACAAAACTAGTTCTTTGTCGGATCTTTTCATCTCACAAGTGTTTACACACTTGTGGTTTATAAAATATCATGTTTGTTTGTGTAAGATCCATCCTTTGAAATACATGGTTTCTTAAATGTGTGGTTCTTTGAAAATACCACTTGTAGATACGTAGATCTGCTAGTTTTAAACACTATTATACAAGTTAAATCACTTTTACACAAGTAAAATACTTTTACACAAGTTCATGTCTCATGTGTGGTAGGATTTCACCTTTTAACCCTTGTATTGTTCAAAACAAGCTTATGTTAAGATCTATGATCTTACCAAACCGGGTTAAATGGTGATCCGAGCTACCACAATCATAGATCGGGTCTAGATAATCACAACTTTCAAATACTACAACTTTTACACAAGTTAGATGCTATTAACCACCACTTTACATGTTTTTAGTAGACTTTTGATCATCATCTTGCATTTTAACGAGATTTAACCGACAAAAATCCTTTTAACCACTTTAGATAAGTTCAAAAACGAGTTCTAAGTGTTATACCTCTAGCTCAAGGCTAGGGAAGATTCTTGGCGAAAATGGCGTGGATAAAAGCTAAGCAACGAGGTCCTTCGTGTTCTGCTTGCTCCAAGCTTCCTAATACGTGACCTCTAACACTTGTATGATGATGGAAATGCAAGAACTAAACTCGAAAGTATGATGAGGGTGAGAGTGGGGTTCGGCCGAGAGTGGGAGGGCAAGGAAGAGAGTGTTGTGAGTTGGTGTTGAGTGATGGTGATTATGTTAGGTAATCTCTAGAACTTATAGGCAAATGGTAAGAGTTTTAACCAATGGTTTAAGTGTTGCCTTGATACTAGACATTAGGGATTTAAATAATCAATTAGTACTAAACATGTTCCCCCATAGTTAGGCCGGTTAGGATGGGGGGGGGGGTCCTAGCCGATTCCAACTAGATTAGTTGGTGTTTAGTTAGGTTAATTAGGTTAGTTAAGTGTTTAACTTAGTTAGTTGTATGTTATGTGTTATGACGGGTGTTAGGGTAATCAGGGACCCTAACTGGCTCAGAAAAATATAAATAGTGAAAATAATAATATTTTCACGTTCCGGGTAAAGTCCGGTTGTTTGGTTGGATAGTAATCCGTTAAAGCGTTAACAAAGCTTTAA
Organism: Helianthus tuberosus; assembly: GCA_030545235.1. Classification (NCBI taxonomy): domain Eukaryota; kingdom Viridiplantae; phylum Streptophyta; class Magnoliopsida; order Asterales; family Asteraceae; genus Helianthus; species Helianthus tuberosus. The sequence goes on from CM060426.1 coordinate 4,619,274, forward strand.
AGTGTCGTTATTGTTATTTTTAGTGACACATCTTGTTTCCGACACTTTGTAAAGTGTCTAGTAGTATTTTCCCCATATTTTGGCACTTTACTAGTCAGCTAGAAGCTGGATTTTTTATTAAAGTGCTGTGTTTTGTACTTAAAGTACGTTTTAGGCACATCCATTCAGTGTATCTTATTCCTAGAGACGCAGTTCTACAACCCTTGTATCCTACACTCACTGCTAGTGTAGTAAGTCATTTCAGGCTCTTATAGGCCTTGGAGGCAGTGTTTGCCTGATGCTGGCTTTATCAGCATGTTCAATAGGTTACCCGTTATTGTGCTACTGTGCTTTTTGTGCATCATGGTTGTCACTAGGGTTCAGCATGTAATTAATGTAGTGACGATAAGCAAGTATGATGCAAGTAAGTACATGTATCAGTATTCAAGTAGCAGTTCATCAGCTAGTTCAAGCAAGCACAGTAATTAGGCAGTAATTAATCATTAATTAAATCGTACGGATACCTGGTTTAGTGCGGGTTGTCACAGTTCCGGTTGGCGAAGGGGAGCCTAATAGTGGCGTCTGATGGTTACCGGCGGTAGGGGTGTTCAAAACCGGATATCCGAAATTTTCGGATACCAGACTCACTATCCGAATCCGTATCCGAAATTTTGGATATCCAATCAGATAGTGAATCGGATATCCGAATATCCTTTTTTATTTAATTTTATTATTTTTTAATATTCGAAACCAGATAGTTTCGGATATCCGAATATAAATTTTCGAATAGTCATCGGATATTTTTCAGGTATTTCGGATATTTTCGGATACTTCAGATATATTCGGATATTCGAAAAATATAAAAATTAAATTTTCGGATATTTAGGATATCCGAAATATCCAAAAAAATTTTAAAATCATTGTCCAAATTTCGGATACTTCGGATTCGAATATCGGATAATTCGGATCATATTTTCGGATACGGATACTTTTGAATACCCCTAACCGGCGGTAAGGTGCTTATGGGTTATTATTTTGTCTCACAAAATTATATGGTGTATTCTCTTTAACTCATAACCCTTGTATTTGTACTAACCTAATAATCTTAACATATTGTAGTTCAATGCAAACAGTAAACCACTTATATTTATCTAATAAATATAACTAGAATTTAGGACCCGTGCGCTGCGGTGAAACCGTTAAACCGAAAAATAGACTTAATAACGTTGAACCACGCATACGGATTACAACGTGTTTACTCGTAAAATTAAACAGAAATGTAAAATATAGGAAATAATAAATAACCCGGCTCAGGACCTATGCATTGCCACAAAGTTGTTTAACCGGAAATAATAAACGTAAAAGCGTTGAATTATCCACATGCGTTACAACGTTTTAACTCGCAAAATTTATACTAAAACGTAAAACACTTGTAAAAGAATAACTAAATCAAAATGATAATAAACACAAGTAAAAAATCTTAACTCAAATAGTAATTAAATAATAGTAATAATAATTATTATTGTATTATAATGAAAAAGCCACGTAATCCCACTTGGTGCAGAGTGAGGCATTGGTGGGCAATGATAGGAGACCCAGGGAAACCTGGGTTGAATCCTTGAGCCAAACGGGTTTTACTGGTAATTTCACCATCGTGCCTACGGGCGGATGGGTTACCGGGTTTTCCCCGGAATTCGTGGTGGACTCGGGTTACTCTCGGAGTACTCCGTTTGTCCTGTGGGTGCCCCGAGAGTACTCGGGATTGAGTTTGTTGGCCGTTCAAAAAAAAAAGGTATTATTAAGCTAAAATAAAAACACCTTCTTTTAATCTTATGTTTCACACACGTGTACTAAAAGTTATATACAGTTGTAAAAAGTCGAATAGTAGAACATATACATAAAAGAAAGTTGTAAATTAATAATGGGTGTTGTGTAACAACTAGACTATTAACATTATAGAGATAAGAAAGAGAGATTGGGGAAAATGGATATCTTATTGATGTCTAAAATGGATTACATATGCCTCTATTTATAGGCTTACAAGATGGGAGTTAAGTATATGGAGAGTCATAACACAAGTGGATAGTCACACAATAAATATATAATAATTCATAACACCCCCCTGACTATCCATGTGACAAAATAATATATTATACTTATAATACACTTGCTGATGCTGCCTCGTTAAAAACCTCGCTAGAAAAACCCAGTGGGATAAAACTATGGCTAAGGAAAAAGAGTGCAGCGCGTATTTTCTCCCCCTGATACTTTTGGATCAGGTGTGTTGCCTCATTAAAAATCTTACTAAGAAAACCCAATGGGACAAAACTTAGTCAAGAGAAAAAGAGTGCAACTTGAATAAGTCTCCCCCTCATTTTAACATGTATCCTTTAAGTGACGTGTGTCCATCTTCCTTGAAAGTCGAATAAAGCTTTTGTAGCGAATGATTTGTCGCTTGATCCCTTAATGTGCAATCCTTTATGTTGAGCAATGTTGTATAATCTTCTAACGAGATTGGAGGTGCCTTCTTCCAAAAAAAAAAAAATCATATGTCCACGACTGTGTTTTATTACATTCATGTATCTACAAGACTAACCAAACTAGTTTTGATGGGTTAGTAAAATATAACCAAATATCGTTTATACCTGAAATATTTATTGAACTCATTCCAACGTCTCTTCGCTTGACAAAGGTTATATCATGACAATAAGCTCAAGTGAAAGATGTTACAACCATACATAGCTAACAAAAAATTTTAATGCACTTATGCATTTAACGATGGTACTTCTAGAATGAAAATCTCTACTTTGGTAGGAGATGATAATAGGCATTTCTTATAACAAATGACTTAACAACCTTTAACATATTTTAAGGTTCAACTATGTCCATACTAAAATATCCAAACATCATCTTCTAGATGTACTTGAGGGATTAGTAAAATATAATTACATATATACTCGAACTGCAGTTCGAGTAATAATTAGACCTTGCCAAGGTCATTCAAAAATTCTCCCTCTAAAAGCTTGATAATTTCTCTCAATGATGCCTAGACATCATTACTGTAAATTGCGATTATATTGAACTTTTAAAAGTAGAATGTTCATAGAACATGGCTAATTTAATCAAACTTATATCCCTCTTTATGCGAATATCTCGAGTTGTACAACACTCGACCCAACTATTTTAGCCCATGCGTATTTTGTCAACTTCATATAGTACGTTCTTGAGGTTTTTATATCAATGCTTCTGGCATTATCAATCCATGAGCGAATTCTACCCATCTTATCCAAATATACATGTGCATTCACTCTTCATGAGTTTTGCTACATAAACTTACCCATATAACACATAGATATCTATATCATATGCAAAATGTCATAAACACTTGCTTTTATCTTCAAAATCCATATTGTACCATGCGTGTACACTATTTATTGAGATATCACAATCACTGGGTACAAGTTTCTATGTATGTTTATTGGTGCCAATGTTGTAGAAATCGGTTTTAGGCGGCGCCTAGGCGGCGATTAGTCGCTCATCGGAGGTATGCCGCCCAGATTTTCCAAAATCGGTCTAATTAGGCGGGAAAAGTCAACATCGGTCAAAAGTCGGGAAAATTGGTGGAAATCGGCTGAAAATCGGACCTAGTCGGTCAAAATTAGGTCAAAACTGGTATTAATTTAATCAGAATGGTTCAAGATTTGACCAAATAGTTTAAGGGAAGGGTGTTCTTACCAGAATTCGAACCAAAATCGGACTAGTTTCGAGAAAAAAATGAGTCTCCATTGTGCGAAATCAACACCAGCCAAGCGAGCGAAGAGATTCCTGATATGTCGCTGTATGAATGAAGGAGAATTTTGGGATTCTGACGAATGAAGGACAGGAGACGGCGTATGAAGAACGATGGTGGGATTAGGGTTAATAAGGTTTGGGTGTTTTAACATTTAACCCCCTCTCTATTTTCACTAGTTTACACTTGGACCCTAAACTTTCAATTTTGTAGATAAAAAGTATAAAATCAATGTTTTTATATATAAATTTATAAAATTATACATAAAAACTCAATCCGATCAATCCCTATTAATTCCGATTAATCCCTAGGCGGTACCCCACCGCCCGACTAGCGCCTGGCGCCTTCTACAACATTGATTGGTGCACAAGAATTACATCATTAAGATGTTTTGATATACCTTTAGGGAACTCAATTGCTTTAGAAAACTCATCAGGAGTTCAATCGTAAACAAAAACGAATCTATATACAATGATCATATTGTTTTCGAGAACTTAACTTACATGATTTTGATCATTCAAATCCTTTAGGGACCTTCATGTACACTTTTAGTATCAAGTGATACATAACATTCATAGACGCACATCAATTCTCTCTCTATATTACCAGACTAATAAAATATTGGAAAGTCAATGCATCCACTGCTAGAGAATACATTTCCTCATAATCAATCATAGGTCTTTGTGAAAATTCTTGTGCCACCAATTTTGACTTATATCACTTAATTTGATTTTCACATGATTTGCGTAAAAGACACATTTGTATCCAACATATTTTACAACTTCAGTTGTATGGACTGTTGGTCCAGAAACTTTCCATTTCATTAGAGAACTAAACTCTGCCTTATTTGCGTCTTTCTATTTTGGCCAATCATTTCTTAATATTCATTCATAGACATATCTTAAATCTTGATCCTCATCATTTAATTATTTTAAGCGCTACATTATATACAAAAGTATAACGACGTCGATTTTTATTTCGATTCCATACATATCTTAGACATGATACAACTTATCAAGATCTCTTTATTTTCAGGTACCTGAGGTTCTTCTTGAACCATCATGTCTATTGTTTCTTCAGGATATCTTATTACAATAACCTCGACTTGAGCATCTTAATTACTTGCTTCAATTTTCGTGGAATTTTATTATTGGAATCAACTAGTCTACCACGCTTTAGGCGTGCAATAGACTCATTACAAAAATATGTGGTTATCCTCTTGGGACACAAATATAACTGGAGCATAAGCAATTGATTATGTGACTTACTTAGTCACTCTATTTTGGTCAGTGAACTTGTCTGGTAATTTGATCTTTAATATTGGTAAATGAATTATACTTTAAACTTCTAGTTCATAGTTTATAGTCTGAGGATCAAGATGACATGATAATTCATTTCACTTTTCACTTTTCAACTGTTTGTTATCTCACCCTAATGTTGGGAACATTCATTCATTAAAGTGAAAACCAATGAGACATAAACGAATTTCTCACTAATGGCTTTAAATATTTAATCATAGACGATTATTTATACCCAACATATTCTCAATCTTTGTAGAAGTCTCATATTTGTGCGGTGTGGTGGATGAGTTTCAATATTTGTCGCACAACCAAAATATTTGATGAGACATATTTGGTTCCTAACCAAAAACCAACTGTATGGGGAGAACTATAACTTATTGGCTTGATGTGAATTGATGGTACTATATATAAAATTACATGTACCTAAATGAACTTTTGCTCATCTCATGATTACTAGCTTTGTAACCAATAGTAGACTGAAGAAACACGAAACTAATTTTGGAGTTAATTAGTTTGGTTTATGTTTCTACCATAATGGTTAATCTCCTTATAACTTTCTGAGCTCCTTAATGATCCGGTAATCCTGCAAAACAGAACACCGTTAGCTCGTTAAGAGGGGAATTTGGGGGTTTCCCTCTTAACCAGGCTCCGACGTGAGAATAAGCGACTGTTTTGAGGAGATAAATGTGTGTTAAGATTGAAAGTAGAGAGAATAGAATGTTTAACCTGTGAACTGAGGTCTCTATTTATAGCCGGAGAGGTGTTAGAGGATGTGAGCTGATGGGCCTTGGGCCGGAAGGCGACAACATAGAGGATATGCTCTTTGTCTCACTGCTGGCGCACCGTGATTGGAGCCACATGTCACTGTTGTCGGCCTAGCCGTCCTTCTGCCATCAGCAGGTAAGTGGAGATCATGGGGCAGGTGTCGCCGCCCCCTGATTGGTGCCACATAGGCGTCTTTGTGTACTTTCTGTCTCCTGCACGTCAGACGATCGTGGAGCACGATTGAGCACGTCCTGGAGGACGCGGATTGGCTCTTTTCTTCTGCCACTTGTACCTTTTGTGCCTTCTGAAGTGGCCTTGCGCTATAGTTCCCGTGCGACCCTTGTTGAGCACGTAACTAGCCCGCACAGGATTATAGGAGCTGGAGGCTCTTCTTCAGAATGCTAAGTGTTGAATTTGGTGTTCTTTCTTGTTTAAACCTCGCGCGAGGTCAATCCATGCTGAAGTAACCCGCGCGAGGTTAAGATTGAACATCTTGCTGAATAAGGAGTATGGTCCTGCGCGCGACCTGAGTGAAGGTCTGTGCGGCTTTTTGGGACCATACTCCTTCAAGTCCCCCCAGTCCAGTGCTGCACCATGCGCGAAGCAAGTGGTTGGAGCTCTGGACTTAGAAAAAGAAAAGTGCTAAAGAAAAAATACTTGCTTTGGGTTGGGTAGACGGCGCGCGTGTAAATGTTTGACAGTTGCTACGGCGCGTCTACCATATCTGACTGTTGGTGATTCTTCGCCTTTGATTGTAAGCCCGCAGGTTCATTGGATAATTATGAATATTGGGCGACCTAAGTAAATTCTGCATGAAGTTTGTAGTAATTTTGGGCGGGAAAAACCTTGAATTTTGAATTCTGACAGGTTGGTAAGAAATGTCGTTGAAGGCGACGTTTGAGTTGACTGCTGACACGGTTATGATGACGCATTTCCTGATGGTTCGGCTTTCCGTCAGTCGAGTGAGGGCCACGCGCGCGTGGTAATCGTCACTCCGGGAATCTCGCCATACGTGGCAGCTCCTGATAGGCTACGCGCGCAGTGAATCTGACACATTTACCCATCGCATTAAATGCGATGGGTATATATATTAGATGAGGGGTGAGAAGATCATTATCTCTTCTACTGTTGGTATCTTTTCTCTCTATTCCTTCTTCAAATCTTCAAACTTTCAGTAGCAGATCCTCAAGATCTTTAGCAGATCTTCAAGTTTTCCAGAATATTCGAACTTTCTGGTTGAGTATCCGTGGCTGAAGTACATCCTCAAGAAGAAAACCCAGGTGAAGAGGGTCCCGTCCCTGTCCTCAAATGGGACTTAGGGCTATTCGAACAGATTACACGAGGATTCTGGTTTCCACCGGAATGGGATGCCCGATACCCCGGTCAAAATCAGACGGTCGCCGATGCACCGCCGGGGTATATCACCCTTTTTGAAGACTTCTTCTTACAGGGCAACTTCCGGTTGCCGCGACGGAGTTTATGGCCCATATACTTCAGTATTATGGGTTCCACATTTCTCAGATGAGTCCACCTGGAATGGTGAGGGTGCGACAGTTCGAATTTCAATGCCGGTCCCATGGTGTCTAGCCGACGGTGGAAAGGTTTAGGGCGTTCTATCAGTTGATCAGGAACATGGGCTTCTACTCTTTTGGCAGCCGAGGGTCTGCCAAGAAGATACTTCTGAACCCGCCCAAGAGTTTCCATGAATGGAAACAAAAATTTTTCTTCATTCAAGAGGAAGTTATCCCAATTTCCATGACCTTCCATGCGCCAGACGTGATCGAGAAGGAGGAGCTGGCGATCCCTAAGAAAGAGGATTGGTATGTGAAGCTCACTGCCACACCTAACCGAGTTTTTGGTGGAAACGTCCTTGTTACGGCGCGATCAATGGCCAGCTGAGAGCAACGAAGTTCCGGTTTTGAAGTTTCATGATAGAGGTTAGCTGTTTCCTTGATTATTTTTTGTTTAATTTCGTTGCACTCAACTGTTGAATTTTGAATGTAGAGGTACGCCTTTATCAAGATATTTTCCCCACTTTTGGTGGTTCCATGGGCGTGCGCCCACTGGAAGCAGGCAAGCAATATTGGTATGATGCGATTAGAGGTCACTTCATGTATCCTGTTGCTGGAGCTTTTGCCAATCTACCTACCGCGACTGAAGGTGCGCATATACCTAACCCCAAGCCCTTGCGAGCTATGACTTCCGCTGGGAAAGAGATTCTCTATCTTTCCAGCGAGGAGTCTGTAGGGTCTTCAAATAAGGAGCTAAGTTCGTGGTCTAACATCTTTGCAGGTGTGTTGCGCGACCTGAGGATTGACCCTGAAGAGAAGAAGAAGAAGAAACCAAACAAGTGGAAGAAGGTGATTACCTTAGACGCTGAAGTGACTAGCAAGAAGGGCGGGAGTAGCCGCGCGACTGCTGGTGCTGCTGATAAAGGTACTCTACGCTTTCGTTAGAGTAACTTGGAGGATTACGTTATTATCAGTGACTCACTTGAAGGTTTATCGCGTATAGGAGAGAAGAGGACCAGCGCCGCTGGTTCAAAAAGCTCGGGGAGCGTGGGTTCTCGGAACCCAGATGCTGGAGCCACTCCGTCTTCCGTCGCGCTTGATGAAGAGGAGGAGGAAGAAGAAGAAGAGGAGCCTGCTGAGAAGTTGCTAAGCAGGAAGAGAAGTAGGGAAGAGACCACAGCTGGTGCGTCTGTTGTGCAGAAGGCTGGTGGAGTCCCCTTAATCGGAAAACAGAGCAACCTGCGCTCTCTTTATAAATTTTCTCCCGGTTAGTTTCTTGGCTACCTTGTCTTCTTTGTTGTTATCTCTTTCTAACACTTTGTTTCTGCAGAGGCCAAAAAGAAGACCCCTGAAAAGAAGGGTGTTGTGTTTAAAGATCCTCAAGAGCCGGCGCAGAAAAGACCAAGGTTATAATCAAGCCTTTCAAGACTGCTGGGGTAGAGTCTGAGAAGGAGAAAAGGAAGGCTGCTGAGAAGCCTGTTAACAAGGTTGCTGAGAAGGAGAAGGAGTGAGAGAACAAGAAGGCTTCCGAAAAGCCTACTGATGATCCCAAGGAGACCGGGGCCGCTGCTACAACTACCCATGAAAAAGCACAGGGTCCGGAGGTCGTCCATAACACGGGGCTTGACCAGCCCCATCATGAGAAAAGGAAGGAACCCGAGGTTGAGAAGCTGACCAAGCATGCGTAGACTGATGCCCCCTTCATACTGCTAACGTAACTTCTACTACCGGGGGATCAGGTTATGCTATTCATAAGGAAAAATCTGCTGCTGCAGGTGGTGCGAGCTCTGGTGGCGCTGGAGGGTATATGCCTCAGGTCATCGGTCTGAAAGATACCTTGGGCGATATTTACTACAAGACCTATACCGAGGAGGCACGCGGTAATGCTCCCCACCAAGCTCCCTGGGGTTTGAAACAGAAAGATACTTTCCTGGAGTTTGGTGCGTGTCGTGACTGGTTCCTGAACTCATTCCCTCCTGGTGAGGTTAACCGTCAAAGGGCGCGAACTCACGATGGCCTATACCAAGCTTATGTCGTTGGAGAGGCCAATGCTCGAGCCGCCAATCACCAAATCGTACGTGAGTGGCGCACGATGGTTAAGGAGCGGGCTGACTGGGAGAAGTATCGTGAGCTCCTTGTGAGGCAGGTTAAGGAGTTCGAGAAAGCTAATGCTACATTTGCCGAAGAAAAGGCTAAGTTTGAGTCCGATAGGAAATCGGAGGAGTGGGGTCGTGAGGGCCTTAGAGGCAAGCTTCGTGCTGCTGAAGATTTGTTGGCGAAGGAGCGCGCTGTGTGGAAGGAAATTTGTAAAAAGGATAATCAGCGTATGTATGCATCTCGCGCCAAGATTACCAAACTCGAGGGTCAAGTTGCTGAGTTGACAGGGAAGGCCGAAGATGGGCAAACTGATAAGGAACGTGTTGAGGTTCGATCAGTGTTGACCCTTTTTGTCTTTATACTTTTTGTTTGGCAAACTATCTAAGTCTGTTTATTCTTTGTAGGCTGAGCTGAAAGCGCAGGTATCCAGTAAGGATAAGGACCTGGCGGCGAAGGACATGGAGATTGCAGAGCTGAAATATCGTTTGCAAGAGCAAACTGACAAAAGCGAGTCCTTAGAGATTGACCTCGAAACTGAGAGAGTCAAGGCTGCTATTATTGAGGAGGCTAAGAAGAAGGCTGAGGAGGCACGAGATGTAAGTACATCAGCCCTCAACGTAGCTCAAAATAATTACTCCGAGGTTCAAGGCATCGTTGAAACGCTGGCTTCTGAGGCTGAGTGGATGCGTGGTAGAGGAGTAGTTCTAGTATGGTTCTCTTTTTAACTTAGGCTTTATTTGTTAAAATCTATTTCTTACCCATTGCCCTTGTTGTAGATGGCAAACTCTATCCTGAATGCTTCCGAGCTTGACGGAGCTGTTGCTACTCTCATAGATGCCTTGCGCGCTGTTGGTCACCGTGGAGGTTATCTAGAGTGTGCGCAACATGTTAAAGAAGCGTTCGGACAAGAGTTTGATGTTAGTCACTGCTCGGTGACCGATCAGGCTGATGCTGAGTTAGCCCGCGCTGAGAAGGCTTATGATCATCTATCACTGCCTGTGATGGATTTGGTCGCAAAGGCATTGGAGCATGATGACTGGTGCCAACGGTTAAAGCAGATTCCCGACCCTCCAGTGACCGTGGAGTTGTCTGATGAAGAACCAGACAGTGATGGTGATGACAATGGCGATGGCGATGATGGTGATCATGACGATGATGACGATGGTGACGGTTATGAGTAGATAGTGTTGGTAGGCTACGTGCCTTGTAATTTTCTTTTTTAGACTTTGAATGTAATTGACGAGCGGTCGCGCTATTTTGAAATGAATCAATGATGTTTGTTTATTTCTTATGTGTTCGATGCGTGGTGCGCCTTTTAGCCTCGCGTTTGCTGTTAACTTTGAAGTTACAATTATTGCACTGTTGTTAGAAACTTTGGTTAAATTAGCGTGAATGAATGTAAGTGTGGCTCTTGTGTGAGCGTAACTGCCCGGTCTCGCGCTATGTTCGCGGAGGACCTTGGAGGCATAACTCAAGAGCTCGTAATTTACTGAAGTGTTTTCGTGCTAATCAAAAGTTTAACATGCATTTGTAACGTAGAAGTCATCATGACAAAAGGAAAACATAAGGCATATGCTTTCATTAAGTAGGAAACAGGCGCTTAGGCCAGCATACATTGTTGAAATAAAATAAAGGGCGTATAGCCAACATAGGAAATTAAGAAAGGCGTGTGGCCAACATAAGTGGATAAAGGCGCAAGGCCGAGATCAGTCACATATAACACTTGCGAAATTGTTGCCCGTTCCATGTGCGCGGGATGATGTGTTCATCCAGAGTGCGCAATTTGTATACCCCTTTCCCTAGCACCTCGTGTATTAAGTATGGGCCTTCCCATTTGGGTGCTAGCTTTCCGGGGCGTTCAGCGTTTGAAGCTTCATTGTCTCTGAAGACATATTCTCCTGGAGTGAAGTTACAAATGCATACTCTTTCATTGTAGTACCTCTCCAATTGTGTCTTATACTTGGCTTCTTTGATTCACGCTATTTCGCGCCTCTCTTCGAGTAAAGCCAAGTCAAGACGGCGCTATGCCTCGTTATCGATTGTGTTGACTGCTGTCAAGCGCGGTGAGGGGAGGCCAACTTCAGCTGGGATAACCGCCTCAGAGCCATAAACTAGGCTAAAAGGGGTTTCGCCAGTACTTGTTTTAGGCATGGTTCGATGAGCCCACAGGATGCTCGGGAGCTCATCTACCCAGCCTCTTCTCTTTGTGCCCAGTCGGGCCTTTATCGCGTCGACAATACTTTTTTTGACACTTTCTACTTGGCCGTTGCCTTGAGGGTGCGCAACGGAAGAGAAAGTGTGTTCGATCTTCATTTCTTTCATCCAATTTTGAAGGTCATCAGACGTGAAATTGGTGCCGTTCTCGGTTACAATCTTGAGTGGGAGGCCAAACCTGCAAATGATGTGTTCCCATATAAACTTGCGCACTATCATTGTAGTGGTTGAGGCGAGAGCTTTGGCCTCCACCCATTTAATGAAATAATCGACGACCACGATTATAAACTTCACGGCACCTGGAGCTTCGGGGAAAGGTCCCACCATATCAATCCCCCACTGCTGGAAAGGCCAAGCAGTGGATACAGGGATAAGGTCGTTCTTTGGGCGCATGGTTTTTGGGGAGTGCCTTTGACAGGAGTCGCATTTGCGCAATTTCTTTAGAGCATAGACGTGCATCCCTGGCCAGTAGTATCCAGCGTTCATTATTTTCGCGACGACCATGCGCGGGCCTGCATGGATGCTGCAGACACCCTCGTGAATCTCCCTGATCAAGTAGTTTGCATCTTGGGGGTCCACACAGCGCAGAAGTGGCCCCAAGAAGGATTTTCGTTACAAGATACCGCCATTCATCTCATAATGCAAAGCCTTGTTATGTATCTTCCTTGCCTCTGCTTTGCTTTCAGGGAGTATTCGTTCTTGCAAATACTGGATTATAGGGGTCATCCAAGATGGTTGCCCTATCTCGATCACATTCACTTGACGCAGCGGAACCGACGGGTTTTTTAGTACTTCGATTCTTACATCCTTGGCGAGATGTTGAAAGGAAGTTGAAGCGAGCATGCTCAAGGCGTCTGCTGGTTTATTCTCTGAGCGATTGATGTGCACTACCTTGTATGACTTGAATTTTTGGAGCAGCTCTTTTGCTTGGTCTAAATACAAAGCCATAACTTCGTCCTTTGCATCATATAATCCATTGATTTGACTGGCGATCAGGAGTAAGTCAACATGCGCTTGTAGATTTTGAGCTCCCATTTTTATGGCGAGGCGCAAGCCTGCCAAGAATGCCTCATATTCCGGCTCGTTGTTGGTATTCTTGAAATCCAACTTGATGGCGTATGTAAATTCAGGTTTCTCAGGGCTAACAAGGCGCAATCCAGCTCGTGCGCCATCTTCGTTTGAGGCCCCATCAGTGTATAGCAACCATAACCCATCGGACGTGTCTTTTATGGGAGTCTCAATAATCTCACAATCTTTGATTTTATCCTCTGGGACTTCGGTGATGAAGTCCGCTAGAACTTGACCCTTGATGGTTGGGCATGGCCTGTACAAAATGTTGTGGCCCCCTAGCTCAATTGCCCACTTTGCTAGGCGGCCTGACGTTTCTGGCTTTTGTAATATTGTGCCGATGTGGAAGTTGGTGAGTTCTGTGATCACATGCCCTGTAAAATATCTACACAGCCTCCTGGAGGCGTGTAGCAGCGCAAGCACTAGCTTTTCCATTGTTGAATATCTCGTTTCAGGATCTGTAAGAACCCTACTGACATAGTAAATTGGAGTTTGAACTCCATTTCTCTCCACTAGCAATACCGACCCAACTGCCTTATCCGAAGAAGATAAGTACAGGATGAGTGGTTCCTTTTCGAACGGCGCGGTCAGGGTAGGGAGCTTGATCATACATTCTTTCATTTTCTGAAAAGCGGCTTCTGCTTCGGGCGTCCATTTGAATTCTTGCTTCTTCACGCAGTTGCGTAGAGTGCTGATAAAAGGATATGATTTTGCAGCGTGGTTTGACAGAAATCGGTTAAGCGTGGCTAGGCGGCCGGTCAACCTTTGCATGTCTTTGATCGTTCGCGGTGAAGGCATCCGCTCTATGGCTTGCACTTTTTCTGGATTAACTTTAAAACCGCCATTTGTAACCACGAAGCCCAAGAATTTGCCTTCCTCCATACCAAAGGAACATTTGGCTGGATTTAACTTCATGTTCACGCTTTTCAGAGAGTTGAATGTCGTCTTTATATCCTTTAACATTTGGTCCTCCTCAGGACTTTTGATCACGAGATCGTCGATGTAAACCTCGATATGTTTCCCAATATCTTCAGCAAAGATTTTATCCATCAGGCGCTGGTAAGTTGCGCCAGCGTTCTTAAGGCCGAATGGCATCTTTGTGTAACAGAAGATGCCGATGTTGGTTCAAAAAGCTGTATTGTCTTCGTCCTCGAGCCTCATTTGAACTTGATGATACCCGTTGTAACAATCCAGAAAACATTTCCATCTGTATGGCGTGAGAGAATCTATCTTTTTTGTCGATCTCAGGCAAAGAATAACAATCTTTGGGGCATGCCTTGTTGAGATCGGTATAATCGACGCACATTCTCCATCCTCCATTAGACTTCTCCACCATCACGGGGTTTGCAACCCAACTTTGATACCGCACCTCTCGCAGTATACCTGCTTTTAACAATTCACAGACTTGCTCATTCATGGCTTTGGTTTTATCCGCCCCAAGGCTGCGCCTTTTTTGGACTTTTGGCTCGACGAAGGGATAAGTGTTCAAACAGTGTTCAGTGATGTCGCGCGGGACACCGGTCATGTCTGCCGGTGTCCAGGAAAAAATGTCCATGTTTCTGAACAAAAGTTGCTTGAGGTACGTTCTGATGTTTGGTGAGATTGCGTGGCCAATCGTCACCGTTTTCTCTGGGTATTTACGGTTTAAAACTCTCTTTTCTGGTTCAGTCGTCGAAATTTTTGCCGCTTTTGCTGGGCGTACATCCTCTGCTGACATCACTTCTTTCTTTGTATAGATAATAACCACCCCCGTCTCGGTTGGAAACCCGATGGCTGAGTGGGGCGTGGAGGTTACCATGTTTAATTCCCCTTGGGTTTCTCTCCCAATTAAAACATCATGCCTTGATTTGACAGGCATCACCATGAAATTGACAGTTGTGGTTCTTGAATGCTTCTCGTCAGATAACGTGATGGGGAAGCTGATTTGGCCTAACGGGAAGACCATTTCGTTGCAAAATCCTGACAAAGGATAATCGACCAGCTCAAGTCTCGATTTTTCTTCATCGTCAAACTGACTAAAGCATTGCTCATAGATGATGTCAGCTATACTCCCTGGGTCGATGAATATGTATTCTGTTTCATAATGACCGATAATACCGGTAATGACGACGGGGCGTGTGGCGCGAGGACCCCCGCGTACTACCAGGAAGATGACCTGTTGCTCTTGCCATGCAGGTTCATAAGGGCGTTTGCCTTTATCTCTTGCGCTGTATCTTGGTCCATTGACCATGTGAGTTTCCAGGCGCCTGACCTTCTTTTGGTTCCCATCATCATGGCGTTGGATCTGGCGTGTTTCTTTGCGCACGTTTTTCACCAGGTGGCTTAACTTTCCGCTTTTTAGTGCTCTCTCGATCTCTTGTCGTAAGCTGATACAGTCATCTGTCAGATGACCTGTATCCTTGTGAAAATCGCAGTACAGGTTCGGGTCTTGCCCCTTCTTGTTTGTCATAGGCCTTGGAGCCTTGAAATCATGGTTCTCCGTCATTAGCACCTCTTTTGGTGTTTTTGTGAGCGGAGTCCAGTGCTTTTCTCGGTTATCATCCCTGACTGCCTTTCGATACCCAATTCTATCAATTGTTTCCCGCGCATCTTCTTTGTAGCGCGATCTTTCCTCATAACCACTTGACTTTCCAGATTTCCAATCATGACTTTTGTCTTTGTTGCGCTTGCCATAGTCGCGCGAGCTTTTCTTGGAAAAGCGATCTTCGGTGTATGAGCTCTTGGCTCCAGCTAGCTATTCTTCAGTTTGCGCTACTATTTTTGCGGCTTCCATCACCTTGTCCCATTCTTTGGGCATACCGTCTTTGCCAGTGATAATTCTGATGAGACTATCACAACGAATGGCTTTCTTGAAGTGAGCGCACATGAGCAGTTCTCCTACACCACAATTTCCAGACATTCTTTGTTAAACCGAGTAATGAAGTCTTCCAAACCTTCATTTTCCCTGCGCCAAATATCTGTTACTTTAGACATATCTCGTTGATAGCTTCTTTGCTGGCTGAAGTGGTTTACAAACTGTGTTCTGAAATCAACCCATGAACTAATTTTTCCAGGCAGAAGGCTGTCGAACCAGGCGCGAGCAGCCCCAGTAAGCGCCTGGATAAACAAATGGCACCACATTGGCATATTCCATCCTCCCATACAACCAACGCTTGTGAATACTCTGACATGATCGCCAGGATCAGTTAAACCATTGAATTTTCCCACTGTTGGGGGTAGCTTTTCTCTTGAAAGCGGCGCCAAAGCATTCTTTGGGATAACCTTCGAGTGTTCTGTAGCTTCTGCTGGTCTATAGGCGAGGCTGAAGTCTCGCTCTGCTTCTTCGCTGTATGCAGTGCGCTGTCTTGGCTTGTTATTTTCGTGATTCCGCTGCAAGCGGTTGAAAACTGAGGATCCTTCGTCATCTTGCCAAGTTGGGTCATTTGGGTCTGTGTCATCCCACTCGTTATTCATATTGCGCGGCCTGAGCCGGCTATGAGTTGGACTCCTTTGAACGTTTGACGGATGGTCATAATAGCTTTCTGTCTCTCCCCATGTGTCGCGCGTGTCATGCACGCTTGGTCTTCTTAGGGGAGGAGGCCTGTTCATTCTTCCTTGGAAGTTTTGTTGAGGGGGTATCTGGCGGGCCCCCTGACTCAGACCCGGAGGTGTAACCAGAGATGGTTCTGCTTGTAAGACTGCTTGCTATGCGCTCAAAGATTGGTACGCCGCATTGAGGGTAGCAATTTGTTTGGCATACCAAGAGGCTGGAGTTTTGCCTTTTGGAAGCCCTAATAGCGCCGAAATGTTCTGAGGTGGAGCTGGGTTTGAAGGACCAGCGACGTGACTTACTGGGGTTACCGTTTGAGTGATGCAAGTGGCACTCGCGCGGGGTCCCCCAGTGTTGGTTACTTCGATTTCACCGATTTCCTCTACATGTTGGACTTGGATGTTTTGATTGTCCTCCCCTAACACTGCGTTAGAGTTTGTTCCAAAACCAAAATCAGGAATGATTCCTTGACCAGCCATGATCGAAGAAAAAACAACTTAGAAAACTCTGAAAAAGAAGATGAAAGTGATTTGCAAAAAACCGGTGGGCGCCAATGAAGAAACACGGAACTAATTTTGGAGTTAATTAGTTTGGTTTATGTTTCTACCATCATGGTTAATCTCCTTATAACTTTCTGAGCTCCTTAATGATAAGGTAATCCTACAAAACAGAACACCGTTAGCTCGTTAAGAGGGGAATTTGGGGGTTTCCCTCTTAACCAGGCTCTGACGTGAGAATAAGCGACTGTTTTGAGGAGATAAATGTGTGTTAAGAGTGAAAGTAGAGAGAATAGAATGTTTAACCTATGAACTGAGGTCTCTATTTATAGCCGGAGAGGTGTAAGAGGATGTGGGCTGATGGGCCTTGGGCCGGAAGGCGACAACATAGAGGATATGCTCTTTGTCTCACTGGTGTCGACCGTTAGTGGCTTCTAGAAGTTCTCCGGTGCTGGCGCACCGTGATTGGAGCCACATGTCACTGTTGTCGGCCTAGCCATCCTTCTGCAATCAGCAGGTAAGTGGAGATCATGGGGCAGGTGTCGCCGCCCCCTGATTGGTGCCACATAGGCATCCTTGTGTACTTTCTGTCTCCTGCACGTCAGACGATCGTGGAGCACGATTGAGCATGACCTGGAGGACGCGGATTGGCTCTTTTCTTCTGCCACTTGTACCTTTTGTGCCTTCTGAAGTGGCCTTGTGCTATAGTTCCCGTGCGACCCTTGTTGAGCACGTAACTAGCCCGCGCAGGATTATAGGAGCTGGAGGCTCTTTTTCAGAATGCTAAGTGTTGAATTTGGTGTTCTTTCTTGTTTAAACCTCGCGCGAGGTCAATCCATGCTGAAGTAACCCGCGCGAGGTTAAGATTGAACATCTTGCTGAATAAGGAGTATGGTCCTGCGCGCGACCTGAGTGAAGGTCTGCGCGGCTTTTTGGGACCATACCCCTTCATAGACGTTTAGTGATCACAATAACACTTATTCCAATGATCGTTAATAACTTGGGAATCAAATTCATGATTATCAAATAAATATACTAATTCGGATTAATATGCTTGCTATCACATTAGCTAAGCCACATTCACACAAGCTTTAGGTTGTGGATTTGATAACCATTTAGACGATGAATCGATTTAAAAAACTAAATGGTATCATGTTGGGATATGCGTATCCTTTAATCGCTTCCAGAATATTTAGGAATACACACCCTCGTTTATTTTGCAAATATATAATTTTCCTTGAGAGCAAACATTTCATGCTAATTATTATCTTGAAGAATCTTCTAGTTCTTCATTATGTTTCACATCTTCATTGACTCGGTGTGGTCTAAACGGTCATGCCAACTAATTAAATAATTATGATCCATAAACTTCTGGTTTATGATCGTATGTGTATTACTTGCTCGTATGTAATACAAAACGTATGATACAAGAGAATATATTATAACTTCAAAGTTAAAACCATCACGTTATGCAATCACTCCTTAGTTTGCCACTTTTGGTGGTCTATCTCATTATTTTAATGGTCATCATTACAATTCTTATAGTCGGTCTCATCATTACAAGTGTCTTAATTAGGTCCATCATTACATTTACAATGATTAATATATAATCACATTCACTTTTGGGAATGGAGTAGAACCAAAACAAGCTTCATAGCTTTTCATTATTTACTCGGTCACATGAGTATAAAATCATTTCATTTTTTCATAACTCTTGTAACGATATTGCTACTTTAGGAGCATATGTCTCAAGTGTCACAAATGAAAAGAATTTAAGCGATTTTTCCTTGTAAATAATGTTCTATTTGCTTACCAACAATTGAGAAGTAGTTGAGTCGTATAAGATTTATCAATCTTATATCTTATAACCTTTATAACGATCATTGTATAATCATCTCATTATTAACATGGTTGATCTCATTACATGAGCATCATAACAATTTTCTCAATTACCATGATTACGAACTTTACACCAATTATTATATCATCACATTCAGTTCAAGAAATGGATTATAACCAAACAACTATCATGGTGACATCATTATAATTTTCTTAGTTATTAATATACATGATCACGACCTTTACATTGGTCATTATATCATCACATTCACTTCATGAATGGATTAGAATCACACAACTTTCATGGTGGTCGTTTCAAACCTTACATATTCTTTAACAATCTTGTTTCTTCAAGAGCATATTTGAGGGTTGACAATGGAACTTGTTTTGCTCAATGGATTATGATATATATTTTTCTCATCACATGATATAAATAGAGATGTAGTTATATAACCGAGACACTCATACTTATCGGTTTAAAATCTTACAAGCTTCGATAAACTCATATTAAGCTTTGAGAAATTAGATACTCTAGGTGTCTTTCTATATAAACCGTGACCACAATTCAATCGTTTTTATAGCTTGTGATCATATACCACAACCCTGGTCACTTCGATGTCCCCTTTTAAATTTATAACATATGGAACATAATATATACATTAGATTATACAATGTATAACTATATAACATGTAACCAAATAAATAGGTTATGATACAACCTTATGAAATAAGATTTTTTAATCACTTGCAAGAAAATGTACGTAAGTGATCCATAAATGTAACATGATATAGCCAATCACAAGTATATCATATATACACATATTTGTCACTATAGATTAAAACATAAACAAATGTCACTATCAACTTTCTCGATCATATAATAACATATGAATCTTTATTGCTTGTAAATGAGCTTTCTTATACTAATAAATTTTGTTGCTCAAGGAAATATAACAGACATGTTGAGAATTTTAGTGTCATGTTAATTTGCAAATAATATATTTTACCACACAAATATTTCATAGAATCAAATCACATATTTAAATATCAAATAGCAACTAAAAGGCTTATACAATTGCAATAACAATGATATACAACAAAGTTAACTAAGTAGTTGTCATATTATAACATATTATCTTATAAACATGTGCATTATTGTAAATTCATTAACAGAATTGCCCTAATGATTATCTTCAAATAGAACTATTAGACATCACCTTTTAATACAAATTGTATTTTGGTAGTCATCATAAATTGTATAAATACAATTAACAAAAACTAATTAATGGACCAATCAAAAGCCATAACCATAATAATAAAAGCACATAATGATATCAAAACTCATAACGATAATAATAAAAGCACATAATGATTTAGAATTTGTAATGTCTCTTTGAAACCCCAACAACGTAATTCGTTGTATAAAATTTAGAACAATAATAAAAGGCTATTTAATTACTAACTATAAAATATAATAAAAACAATTTATCCCACAAGTAATAAGTCGATTACAATTCAAAAACCAAAACTGATATACACCTTAATTTATTAGCTTTTACAAAGATGTATAACATGGATGATCGTTATAAAATCACATTTATGTAAGTGTCGCTTTATGTTTCAAGTAGCATGCATGAATAATAACACCTCAACACTTCATATAGTTCACTTACATCATGCAAATTACATAAATTTACATTAAATAACACAACATAACTACAATTAACAATATGAATAACACAGTGGACGTAAATATAACACAAACAATATCGTCTAAAGAAACACGTAACTAATTCTAGGGATTGATTAGTTTGGTTTAGGTTCCTATCATAGTGGTTAATCTTCTTATGGCTTTCTGAGCTCCTTAATGACTGAGTAATCCTGCAAAACCGAACACCGTTACTCGTTAAGAGGGGAATATGGGGGTTTCCCTCTTAACCAGGCTCCGGCGTGAGAATAAGCGACTGTTTGGAGGAGATAAGTGTGTATTAAGAGTGAGAGTAGAGGGAATGGAATGTTTAACCTGTGAAGGGAAGTCTCTATTTATAGCCGGAGAGGTGTAGGAGGGTATGGGCTGATGGGCCTTGGGCCGGAAGGCGACAACATAGGGGATATGCTCCTTGTCTCACTGGTGTCGACCGTTAGTGGCTTCTAGAAGTTCTCCGGTGCTGGCCCACCGTGATTGGAGCCACGTGTCATCGTTGTCGGCTTGGCCGTCCTTCTGCCATCAGCAGGTAAGTGGAGATCGTGGGGCAGTTGTCTTTGCCCTGTGATTGGTGCCACGTAAGCGTCCTTAAGTACTTTCTGTCTCCTGCATGTCAGACGATCGTGGAGCACGATTGAGCAGAACCTGGAGGACGCGGATTGGCCCTTTTCCTGTGCCACTTGTACCTTGTGTGCCTTCTGAAGTAGCCCTGCGCCATAGCCTTGCGCGGCTCTTGATGAACATGAAACTGACCCGCGCGGCATATGGGTGGATGAAGGCTCTTGTTTGGCATGCTAAGTGTCGAATGTTGAGTTTTTTCTTGATGAGACCTCGCGCGAGGTCAACCCTTGGTGGAGTACCCCGTGCGAGGCTGAGATTGAAGATCTTGCGGATTTAGGAGTATGGTCCTGTGCGCGACTTGGAGGAATGTCTGCGCGTTTTTTTTTGGACCATACCCCTTCATCGTCTCTATCACTTTGTGAAGATTTTTAGATGCATTATATTAAAAGACTTTCTAGCTTTCTACAATATGATCAAAGCAAACATTATGATCCTGGTTAAATAAGGATGATGTCAATATTGATCATGATGATTTTAATCTTAAATCATAACTAATAAAAAAATACCAAGAAAAGCGTAAGTTAATTTTCAAGTTTTATCATATCAACAATCGATGAGAAAAGAGAAAATAAAATTAAAACAATTAAGGGTTTTCGTACCAGATCAACAATTTTGTCTTTTATCTCTTTCGCCAACGTTGATACGACATGGCATCTTGTGTTGATACAATCCAACTTCAAAAGCACTTCGTGCTGATAACGTGTTGTGTAACAACTAGCCTATTAACATTATAGAGATAAGAAAGATAGATTGGGGAAAATGGATATCTTATTGATGTCTAAAATGGATTAGATATGCCTCTATTTATAGGCTTACAAGATGGGAGTTAAGTATATGGAGAGATGGGAGTTAAGTATATGGAGAGTCATAACACAAGTGGATAGTCACACAATAAATATATAATAATTCATAACAATGGATTAATTAATATTATTTAACAATTAAATAATATTTCATCATTATCTATTAATTACTTTTTACTGTAATAAATAATCATTTCATAAGCAATTGTTTCCATTAAATATTTCACCAAATATTTTATATATGCATTTCGCTGAACCGCAATTCATGAACAGAATATTCAACACTAAAAAAATATTTACTTGTTTGTTATCTAAAATGCAACTCTTTGGATCGTACCTCGTTAACAACGTTAATTAATCGATTTATCAGACATCTCTTGTTCAAAAAATGTGATGTTGTGGATTAATAATCAGCATGAGCTGGGTATCAATATTATGATGTTATTGCTTGGATATCCAACCATGCTTAGGCATTAAGCTGATGGCTTTATGTAGAATATTCAAGCTAGAGGTTTTGGTTGCTGAGTGTTATACCCCGATTCACAACAGATTGGTAATCAGGGCATGATTATTGTCCAAATCCTATGACAATTATTATAAGTTTAAATATTTGATCATGTCAAAAGTAAAATGTCATATAACATAAGATAAAATCCAACTGATTTTCTAAGGCACATCCTATGTGTCTTCATCATCAAGTCATCACACCTCATTTCTTATATAATGCGTAAAGTAATTTTGGGTCAACAAAAATGTTGGTGAGTAAGTCGATAGTTTATAAAATAGTTTGTTTATTATTTTTAAGAAAATATTTAACATGCAGTTCAAGTGTTAAAATATTGATCAGAGTATATAAACAACAACAATAATTCACACATACCAAATAAGATGATATAATCATGAGAATATGCGAATAAAGCGATTATATGACTATGCAAATATATGAATATGCGACTATGCGAGACTCAAGCCCCAAAGAGCGAATCTAATGATGGTGGCGATACCAGACTACAACCCAAAGCCGTTGAGAACAGGTCAGCCAGTGGATCCACAATGACGTGCTAGAATACAATTGATTGCGACTTCACATAAATAAATAAACAAGCTACAACAACACATAATATACACCCCACGTAAAAGGAGGAAATAGTTAGATCTACTCACAGTTTGCGAAGCTAGCCAAAATATAACTTGAGATAAGTTGTAGCATTTTGGAAATAAATTCCAAAAATTAACCTATCAACATATTATATATACAAGTATGAATAACTAAATAAAAAAATACAATGAAATGATGATTTCTAGGTTCTCATGATTTAGAGGATTTTTAGTTTAAGTGATAAAAAAGTAAGTTTCAGATATATATAAATATAAATAACGGCAATTCGTATCAAAGCATAATAGCAAAATGAATATTATTATATATGTATATTTTATCCTAAAAATAATTATATAACATCCACAAGTTCGATTTAATATGATATAATATATTACATTTGTAAAAACTAAACATTATATATATATATATATAGGGGAAGGTTCAAATGAAAACCACTAGTTATTGTAAAAACTCGAAAACTAATTAAAAAAAGCCAAAAAAACATACAATTTTTTTTTACAAACCAATTTTCGCAGGTTTTATTATATAAAAAAAATTCAAAATTTTTTTTTTTGTGTAGTGAACATGTGTAATACTACACATGTGTATGTGTAGTATTACACATGTGCACTACAAAAAACTTTTTTTTTTGAAAAAAAGTTTTTTTTATACATAAAAAACAGCGATTTTTAAAAAAAAATTAAAAAAAAAAAAAAGATTTTTGTGTGTTTTTTAGGCTTTTTTTAGTTAGTTTTCGAGTTTTCACAATAAAAGTGGTTTTCATTTGAACCATCCCCTATATATATATATATATTGACTACGAATACATGCAACTAACGATTTAGACTAAACGTATTTCTAATGATATCAAACATGAATATTAGTCTAGAACGATTAGAGATATAAATGTATAGTTTTACAAAAACAGATTTTGGCTACTAGTATAGTTTATACTAACCAACTATTTATTGACAAAGTATAATTTAGCTTTTTTTATAAAAAAACAAAATTGAACAAAAAGTATCGTTGCACTTGTGCATCGGTGCTGTTATTCAGTCTTTTTAGTAACAAAATTTAGCGATTTTTAATAAAAATATAATAAAAATGTTTTTAGCATTTAGTTATGGGGGTTTGCTTTATGGTTTATTTTTTTAGCTTGGGTGGGGTAGGTGGAGGGGTTTAGGTTTTTGGGGTTGGGGGGTTAGATTTTTTTAAGTTTTTGGGTGGTGGGAAGGGGGGGGGGGGGGGGTAAGTTTTTTTAGGTTTTTTAGTTTTTGTTTTTTTTTTTTTTGGGGGGGGGGGGGAGTAGATTTTTTTGGGGTTTTGGGTGAGGTGTAGTTTAGGTTTTGGGTGAGTTTATTTTATTGTGCTCACATTGGTTCCCGTGGTTCTCGCAATAAGAGTGGTTCTCAAATAAACCTTACTCTATTAATATATATATATAGAGAGAGAGAGAGAGAGTTTAATTTGTCCAAATATTTACTTATGTCTAAATAAATTATTTTAACCAAAATACAAATTCTAGCATTTTATATATATATATATATATATATTTTTTTTTTTTTTTTTTGAATGGTTAACGTTACTCTCCCAAACTAGTATATTTACAAATAACTCACCTTTGTTTGGGATTGAACCCAAGACCTCCCACTAAGAGGCAAGAGCCTCTACTAAGTGAGCTAGCCCACTTGGCTGCATTTTATATATATTGCATAAAACACAATTTAATATAATAAGCTATATTTAAATTAGTAAAAATTATATTCAAGAATTTTCTAACAATATTTTGAAAATTAATAATTTTACTAATTTAGAATAATCAACATAATTTTTCTAGCATGATTCATCTAACAAATTATAAAGATTAACAACTAACTTATGTCAAAATAAATCCTATAAAAAAATGTAAACATGAGTAAGATCATAGCTATTGAATTTGCATTATAAAATAAGTCTAGAATCATTATGGAATAGGTTAATTTATGGAAATATAAAAATCTCCAAATGCTAAGAACCCTAAAGTCATGCAAATTATTAATCTCTATTAATAAGGAAACTGAATGAATAGTGAAATGAATAGTGAAAGGAGTCGTGTGTCATCTTCATTTGTTCAAAGGGCGGTGCCTTCACCCATTCAGCCCATATATAAGGCGGTGGGAGAGAGATGTATGGACTGACAACGGTGGATTGTGGTGATGGAGGAACCATCGTTGCTAAAGACCATCTTGTCTAATCGGCGACTATTCGAGCTTGGTCTTTCTCTGCGTGTCATCGATTTCCTTGGCCAAGCCACTGCTCAGTGGAGGCCCGCTGTTGCCGGTGGCCATTCGAGGCCGTTTTCTGGCGGCGGCTATTCCAAGGAGGCCCGTTGTTGCCGGCGGCCATTAGAGCCCGTTTTTGGCAGCGGCAACCTTCAGATTTTTCCATGGTAATCTCTCTGTATCTCCATTTTTGTGTTTTATACTTTTAGAGCTTTTGTTACATTGCATGACTTCTCTCATATGAGAACTCTTTTGATCTATAAAGCCTAAAGAGTTTCTGGCGTAAAACCCTAAGTGTGCTATGAATTTCTGGTAGGTGGAGTCTAATTGTTGATATCCAGTAGTCTTGATTATTGGGTTTCTTCATGATCAAGAATTTGTAAAGGTGGAATCTTTGCATGTTATGAATTCAAATATCAAGATTCTGAATTGGAATTTTGATTGTGTGATGTTGTTATGAAACCCTAACGGGTCTTTGTTCCCGAATAGGGTCTTTGATTTGTGCGGTTGTGGTTTTTTGCAACCTCCGTTGTAGCCATTATCAACCCAGTTGAATTTCACCCAGCCTGTTGGAATTAAGGGTATATGGAACTGAAAGTTATGTTCGGTTGTTGCGTCTCGGTTTGCTGGCTATGATGACTTTGGTATAAAAAAAGGTTTTATGTTGCATAACAAGGATGGCGAGTGCAATGTTTGCTACTAGCAACCCGTTATGCAACCATGACAACCTCAATACCTATTCTGAGCCATCTATTATAATTCATTAAAAAACACAAAACAAGTTCCAGTTCCGTGAACAGCCTCATTAAAGTAACTGAATCATTTCCGTATAAATGGATCAGTAAAAAAATGGAAAGTAGGGTTTCATGTAACTTCAATGACTATGGATGTCAGTCGTTGGGGTGTTTTGATAGGGTTGCCCACAAATGGCTCAATATTTCCACTAATAGTTCCGATTATAGTGCTGATGTTGATGATAGTGTGTAACACCCCGAAAACGGGTTTAGTAATCAAACCTCGTTAATAGTGATGGACGGGTAAAATGCCGTTAGTGGTAAAATTTAACCCGGTAAATATTAGGATTTAAATAAATAAACCTAATATTAATAAAAAAGGGGGAATAAATGTTTGAGAAAATAAAGTTACGAAAGGTCCGAATTAACGGGACTTAAAAATAAAACGGGTCATAACTTCCCCGGACCTACCAAGTAACTAGGAATTATAACCTAGTTAAATACATGCCTTAAAATAAAGAAGGAAACTTGGGTAATAACCCTTATTATAAGATTACAAACTAGAGGGGCTAAAAGAGGAGGAATTAAAACTTGATTTTATTTAATTAAAACACTACACACACACTAGTGTGTGTGTGTGTGAAATCGATCAGGAGAAGAGCCAGGGACTCAAACCCTAACTCATCTCAATCTCACCAAATTGAAGGGCAGAACTAGCTCAAATCAGATGCATGAACACGAATTCATGATCACCTAGTCATGGGGATTACAAGGTATGTCGAATTTTACGATTTGGTGATACTTTGAGATTATGATGAACAATCAAAAATCGAAATTCTGGAATGAATGTTGAATCAATGAGTGTTATTGTGATTATATCTTAGTTTAGAAACAAACCCTAGTAGAAAACTTGATGAATTGTTGTCAAAACTAGGGATTTGATAATTACCCTACTATGTGCTAAGTGGGTTTTGATTTTGTAGTGAAGATGATGATATGTTTATGCTAGAAATCATCATAGTTGATAGTAGAAACAAGGTACTTGAACAAATTAGGTGTTTGGGTACATAAATCATAATTGCTATGAAATGGGTTTAGTTGATTTGAAGAAATTAATGTTACATTAGTGTTTATAAACGCCATACTAACTCGTATGAATGAACTACTTGAACAAAATAGGGATTTTGTTAAGAGTTCAAAATTTATTAGAAGTGAGTCTTGACACAAGAATTAAACTCGTGAATTATGATTGAGTTTAAAGAGAAAAATAGTCAAAGAATCATAAGGTGTGAAAGTCATGATTTGGGATGGCTAATCTAACAACCTTGTGAATAATGAATGATAGTTGGCGCTTAACGAGCTAGGTGGAAGCTTATGAGTGAGCGGGTCAAACGAATCAAGTGAGAAGAAAGGCGTATTCGGGATGCGAGGTAAGTTAAAACTTACACCTTTTATTTGATATCTATTGGTTTTATAGATTTTGAATAATCAAAAGTCACATTTTGACTTATGATGTTTCGACCCGACGTGCGAGGTTCGAAACAAAAGACAATAATGATAAACCATGTTGAATGGTTAAAAAGAGCTAATAAGGTCATTTAGTCATGTAATGACTAATAAATAACGAGTTTTGAGTGATTTACCTTATAAGGTAAATCAATACAATTAATAAGGGTAAAACGGCAATGTAGTCACTCGTTGACGATAACCGTTAGTTTTGAAGGACACTTTATGGCGTAAGATATAAAGGGGTCAAAATAATCAAGAAATAAATTTATAAGTAAATTGACCGTATGGTGTAAACCGGTACAAGTTATGTAGACGAGATGATAATAAATCCATCTCGCAAAAGTAAATGGTCATATAGACCAAACGGGTCAAAAGGTGAAAATATCACCCTTTAACAATATCGGCTAATGTTTTGTCGAGTTGCATGATTACATGAATAAATATCGATTGAATATTGTCATCGCTATTACTTAGCGGCTACTAAGGCAAGGTATCAAAACGGGTCAATATATTGATTCGAGCCAGGTATGTATAATTGGTCAAATCATCATTAGAACTTGAAGTTCAATGAGGGCTAAACAAGTTAAAATGGACATTGGGTTATCTTTTAAGTAAATTGAATGATTTAAGTTATTGTCATTGTGTTTTAAAAACATGATGGTTATTTAAAAAAGATCCTAGTTTAAAAAGTGGAATTTTGGTCAATTACGACATGAAAAGTCCTTTGTTGTAAAGAAAGGGTTTAAGATGACCAAAACGCCCTCGTAAGTAAAATCGAGTAAATGAACCTTAAGAGTCGTTTAAAAACAAGTTATATGATCAAACAAATACTTTGAATAAGTATAAAGAATGAAAAGGGTAAATCTTGGGTCAAATGACTCAATATGGGTCTTTGCCGTAAAATGATAGTCCGAGGGATAAAACTCGGAATATATGTATCTCCATATTAAATCCACCACAAATATAGTTGTGGTGTAAGACTACTTGGTAAGAAATGTGAAAATATAAAGTTAGATACAAATGAAAGCGATTTTAGGCTCGAAAGTGCTTAAATACCCTTAACGGGTCAAAATAAGCATACGAGCGAAAACAAGTTTAAATTGTGTAATAAACCTATGATTAGAACCTAATATGGTAGGTAACATTAATTTGAAGAAGTGTATGTGATATAGGAATCAAACAAATACGTTTGTTTGATAAAATGCATAAACGGGTTAACATTCGGTAAAAAGGTAACGAGTCAAAGGCTTAGAATTCTCAAAATTTCTTATGTTGGATGTAGGATTTTAACTCCATAAGATGGAGGATTAAATTACGGTCGCGTAGGAAAAAGAATCGGGTAAAACGGATCAATAACGAAGAAGTTGTGGTCGTTTCCGTAAAAACTGGCATAGCTGAACTGAGCTGCAGCCTGCTGGAAACTGGTCTCCCCCGCGTGGCGCGAGGGAGCAACGTGGCGCCGTCGCGTGGCGCGACGGAGCCCTGTTTTGGCGATTTTTTTTTATTTTAATCAGTTTCTCTTCCCGGACTCGTTTAAATACGTTCTAAGTTACGTATGACTAATCCAACTCATGTTTTATGAGTTTCAGGTATTATTTTAGCACCGGCGGATGATCAAGCACAACGAAGAACCGAACACGATCAAGAAATAAGCTTCCGCACTATGTATCGTTGTTTTGTTAAATGACGAACTCAAACATGTTATTTTGTATAGTTTTAATTCTGTAAATAAAGTTTAATGAAACCCGTATTTTCAATGTATTGAAATTCTAATTACCCGTTTATTTTCGTAAATTATAAGAAAATCGTTAAATAATAATAAGGGTGTTACAAGTTGGTAATCAGAGCTCAAGGTTGTTGACAAATGTGTTCGGTTCGAGGCTTGATCGCAAATCCAGTAAGTACATGTATGTTAATAGTTTAGCATGCTAAGGTGTTGTAAACAACACATAGGGCTATCGTGTGATACACGTTACCCCAATTAAAATAATTGATATAGTTGACGAAAATACGCGCGTTGACGCGTATAGTAGAAAAAGCTTTGTATTATAATACGGGCGATTATTGAAGTTGACGTTACTAACTTTTGTGAATGTTTTAATTGAAGGACACTCTCGTTTGAAGACGACGAGAGTCAAACGAATTGTGGATATGATGATGGAACGGTCCGAAGTATGACAAGAGGCGCATGCTCACCGAGGACTAAATCGCGTAACGACCGCGAACAAGGTTAATGGCAAGGAACTCCCGTCAGGGCAAACATTACCAGGTGCACATTTTAAATAACCGCACAAATAGTAATATGCAACAAATAAGTAGAAATTGAAAGTTGCATATGTAGATT
Source organism: Helianthus tuberosus (assembly GCA_030545235.1). Lineage (NCBI taxonomy): Eukaryota > Viridiplantae > Streptophyta > Magnoliopsida > Asterales > Asteraceae > Helianthus > Helianthus tuberosus. Next base: position 4,648,940 of record CM060426.1, read on the forward strand.
AAAAACTTGGAAAAACCCGAATAGAAAATGTATTTGGGACATTGTTTCCAAGAGAAACAAATAGAGGCGTTACTTACATAGGGCGTGATGTGAAAACTATAAAAAGGTCATGTGTGTCATGTGTTAATCGCTTACTCTGGCCAAGTAAGTAGTGGCATATGATACCATGAACTTCTTATGGCGGACACGTTTGCATCCGATGTAGTAAGGGCGGGGTGAATGGGACTAACTTAAAAGTACCCAAATGAATCAAATGAGCAAAATATTTGATAATAATGTAAACGCACAGCCGGGTGACGGAAGCGTATTACATTAGGATGATGAGCCCGAGTGAAGGGACAAAGATTAATGTAAAAGGATTAAGGTATGCAATTGGGAGGGGTGTGCTTACACTCGAACCCGGAGAATGCAAATATGACTCTTAACGGGCCGATTTTGTAAAACACCAAACTTGAGAACAAAGTAGGAATATAAAAGCGAAACGAAGTCATAATGCATACCGTAAGGGTTGCAATAATAACGACTTCGGTAAAACACCCGGTTGGTGGGTAAGGATTTAAACGCATGCGTAGACTGAGAAACAGGAACGCGAAATAGAAAGTCAAAAGACTCGGAATATGAGTCATAAATAAAAGATGACAAGAATTTTCGCAAACATAAATTTTGATAAAAAATTACGTTCGACTAGTTAAAAGTCGAACGGGTCGAACAAAGAATGAAATTTGACGTTCACCAGTGATGAAATTTCACACGAACAAGTCAAACGAATTAAATAAATGATGACGCTTGCTAATGTAAGTAGGCGCGGACTGAATAAGTAAAAGTGTGAGATGTTAACTAACCTATGTAAAGGGTTATGGGCGTTAAGAACGTAAAGATAAAAGAACCCGGGTAATGGGTTGTATAGAAGTATAAGTATGAACCGGGAAACGGTAAGCGTAGAACAAACTGACGCGTAAATAACGTCAGAAGTCATAAAGTCGGAGGATTAGTCCGGAAGTAAACAAATGAAGCCTTAGACTACGGTCAAGGTCAATTGAAGTTCAAGAGCGAAAATAAACGATTCCAAACATAATAAGAGATGCCTTGAAGCTATATATGTATATATACATTTGAATATAGACAAGAATAAAAGATGATATACGGGATCGTCATAACCTACGGGATTAGATACAGTGTTAAGGTCTACGGGACCAAAAAGACCCTCGGGTCATAAAGAGAAGGAAACGAGTTGTTAATGTCTCACCTTAAAAAGGTGAAAAATTTAAAGAAACAGCCTATGAGGCTAAGTGAAAGAACCTACGGGTCAATAGTGTAAAGCAAGGGAACTAGTTATGATTCCCCGCGTAAAATGAGAACGGAAAAGAATAAATTATGGGTTGTCAATTTCCTTAATATGAGTAATTGACATAGTTAAAAGGAAAAAAAACGTTAAACTAAAATTCAGTTTTAGTAAGAAGCAACGTTTTAACAAATATGAATACTATAAGACGAATTTGGAAATAACAAATATCAAAGAGTATGGGTCTTAACATCGATAGGTGCAAGACGATATATTCGAAAAAGTGGTATTTTCGAAAATGAAAGGTTGATATAAATTAAACATGACGTGACACGATCACGGTCAAGAAATGCAATGTGAAGTGGAATCACATTATCACCAAGCGAGCGGTAAAAAGCAACTGGACTAATAAGTCTAGTTAGTGAGACCGGTTAAGGTCATTTAAGTAAGTTGGTTGCTTGTAAGCGGTGGATTCGGTATAACTGAACCGAATAAATGAATTTGAAAACAAAAGAAATTGTTGCTAAAAGTGAAAGATTTCACTAAAGACCTTTAAACGGGTCAAAGTAACGGATTCATAAGGAAATTCGATAGTATATGAAAGCGATGGATATCGCTAAGTTAACTAAACTAGTGGAAATAACGAGATTACGTTATTTCGAAGTTACACTATGTCGTATGAGATATGTAGACAATTAGTGACCAAAAAGATGTTACCGTACTTTTCGGGTAATACTAACGATTGGTTAAAAAGTATAAGTAATGTTTAAAATATTTCTCGGATCGAATACATTGAGTTTAAACTCAATGAATTATGTAAGAAAAGGTTTCGAGGACGAAACCTCTTTAAGGGGGGTAGACTTGTAACACCCCGAAAACGGGTTTAGTAATCAAACCTCGTTAATAGTGATGGACGGGTAAAATGCCGTTAGTGGTAAAATTTAACCCGGTAAATATTAGGATTTAAATAAATAAACCTAATATTAATAAAAAAGGGGGAATAAATGTTTGAGAAAATAAAGTTACGAAAGATCCGAATTAACGGGACTTAAAAATAAAACGGGTCATAACTTCCCCGGACCTACCAAGTAACTAGGAATAATAACCTAGTTAAATACATGACTTAAAATAAAGAAGGAAACTTGGGTAATAACCCTTATTATAAGGTTACAAACTAGAGGGGCTAAAAGAGGAGGAATTAAAACTTGATTTTATTTAATTAAAACACTACACACACACTAGTGTGTGTGTGTGTGTGTGTGAAATCGATCAGGAGAAGAGCCAGGGGCTCAAACCCTAACTCATCTCAATCTCACCAAATTGAAGGGCAGAACTAGCTCAAATCAGATGCATGAACACGAATTCATGATCACCTAGTCATGGGGATTACAAGGTATGTCGAATTTTACGATTTAGTGATACTTTGAGATTATGATGAACAATCAAAAATCGAAATTCTGGAATGAATGTTGAATCTATGAGTGTTATTGTGATTATATCTTAGTTTAGAAACAAACCCTAGTAGAAAACTTGATGAATTGTTGTCAAAACTAGGGATTTGATAATTACCCTACTATATGCTAAGTGGGTTTTGATTTTGTAGTGAAGATGATGATATGTTTATGCTAGAAATCATCATAGTTGATAGTAGAAACAAGTTACTTGAACAAATTATGTGTTTGGGTACATAAATCATAATTGCTATGAAATGGGTTTAGTTGATTTGAAGAAATTAATGTTACATTGGTGTTTATAAACGCCATACTAACTCGTATGAATGAACTACTTAAACAAAATAGGGATTTTGTTAAGAGTTCATAATTGATTAGAAGTGAGTCTTGACACAAGAATTAAACTTGTGAATTATGATTGAGTTTAAAGAGAAAAATAGTCAAAGAATCATAAGGTGTGAAAGTCATGATTTGCGATGGCTAATCTAACAACCTTGTGAATAATGAATGATAGTTGGCGCTTAACGAGCTAGGTGGAAGCTTATGAGTGAGCGGGTCAAACGAATCAAGTGAGAAGAAAGGCGTATTCGGGATGCGAGGTAATTTAAAACTTACACCTTTTATTTGATATCTATTGGTTTTATAGATTTTGAATAATCAAAAGTCACATTTTGACTTATGATGTTTCGACCCGACGTGCGAGGTTCGAAACAAAAGACAATAATGATAAACCATGTTGAATGGTTAAAAAGAGCTAATAAGGTCATTTAGTCATGTAATGACTAATAAATAACGAGTTTTGAGTGATTTACATTATAAGGTAAATCAATACAATTAATAAGGGTAAAACGGCAATGTAGTCACTCGTTGACGATAACCGTTAGTTTTGAAGGACACTTTATGGCGTAAGATATAAAGGGGTCAAAATAATCAAGAAATAAATTTATAAGTAAATTGACCGTATGGTGTAAACCGGTACAAGTTATGTAGACGAGATGATAATAAATCCATCTCGCAAAAGTAAATGGTCATATAGACCAAACGGGTCAAAAGGTGAAAATATCACCCTTTGACAATATCGGCTAATGTTTTGTCGAGTTGCATGATTACAGGAATAAATATCGATTGAATATTGTCATCGCTATTACTTAGCGGCTACTAAGGCAAGGTATCAAAACGGGTCAATATATTGATTCGAGCCAGGTATGTATAATTGGTCAAATCATCATTAGAACTTGAAGTTCAATGAGGGCTAAACAAGTTAAAATGGACATTGGGTTATCTTTTAAGTAAACTGAATGATTTAAGTTATTGTCATTGTGTTTTAAAAACATGATGGCTATTTAAACAAGATCCTAGTTTAAAAAGTGGAATTTTGGTCAATTACGACATGAAAAGTCCTTTGTTGTAAAGAAAGGGTTTAAGATGACCAAAACGCCCTCGTAAGCAAAATCGAGTAAATGAACCTTAAGAGTCGTTTAAAAACAAGTTATATGATCAAACAAATACTTTGAATAAGTATAAAGAATGAAAAGGGTAAATCTTGGGTCAAATGACTCAATATGGGTCTTTGCCGTAAAATGATAGTCCGAGGGAAAAAACTCGGAATATATGTATCTCCATATTAAATCCACCACAAATATAGTTGTGGTGGAAGACTACTTGGTAAGAAATGTGAAAATATAAAGTTAGATACAAATGAAAGCGATTTTAGGCTCGAAAGTGCTTAAATACCCTTAACGGGTCAAAATAAGCATACGAGCGAAAACGGGTTTAAATTGTGTAATAAACCTATGATTAGAACCTAATATGGTAGGTAACATTAATTTGAAGAAGTGTATGTGATATAGGAATCAAACAAATACGTTTGTTTGATAAAATGCATAAACGGGTTAACATTCGGTAAAAAGGTAACGAGTCAAAGGCTTAGAAGTCTCAAAATTTCTTATGTTGGATGTAGGATTTTAACTCCATAAGATGGAGGATTAAATTATGGACGCGTAGGAAAAAGAATCGGGTAAAACGGATCAATAACGAAGAAGTTATGGTCGTTTCCGTAAAAACAGGCATAGCTGAACTGAGCTGCAGCCTGCTGGAAACTGGTCTCCCCCGCGTGGCGCGAGGGAGCAACGTGGCGCCGTCGCGTGGCGCGACGGAGCCCTGTTTTGGCGATTTTTTTTTATTTTAATCAGTTTCGCTTCCCGGACTCGTTTAAATACGTTCTAAGTTACGTATGACTAATCCAACTCATGTTTTATGAGTTTCAGGTATTATTTTAGCACCGACAGACGATCAAGCACAACGAAGAACCGAACACGATCAAGAAATAAGCTTCCGCACTATGTATCGTTGTTTTGTTAAATGACGAACTCAAACATGTTATTTTGTATAGTTTTAATTCTGTAAATAAAGTTTAATGAAACCCGTATTTTCAATGTATTGAAATTCTAATTACCCGTTTATTTTCGTAAATTATACGAAAATCGTTAAATAATAATAAGGGTGTTACATAGTGTTTGTGATCCTGTTGGTGCAGGTTAGTTTGACCGGTCTGTTGGTGGTTCGAATGATGTTTTATTGTTTCTATGATGCTGTGTTTTGACTTTTGAAGGTAGGTTTTTTCAGAGGCATTGTGTTATCAATCAAATGAATTGGAATTTAATAAGAGTTGACTTTCAGAATGATCCTAATGGTAAAAAATGTTGATATGTTTTATGGTGTTGATATATATTTTTTTGAATTTAGATTAGAGGTTCAATATGTTTAACTTTTTGTTTATTGAGTTTTGTGAAGAAAGGGCTTTGGGGTCGGGTGGGGCTGGTTGGGTGGTTTGGATATATGGGTTGAACCTTCAGTTTATTGGGCCGGGGGAGGTTGGGGTGGGTGGTTACGGATCAAAAAAGTCTATAGAGTAGGTCAAATGGTTGGGTGGTTGGATTGCATTTCAATGCAGGTGGAATTTTAGGATGGGTCTAACGGGTCGATACCTTCTTTTTTCCATTTGTTGTATTTCATGTGGTGGTTGGTTCATGTCTTTATGTTCCTCATATCAACTGCGTGTGGCAGCAAGAAGAGTACTGAAGTAGAGTGCAGGAGGAAGTGGATGGTCTGGTGGTGGTGCAAGTAGCGGAGGTGGTGGAAGTTGGGGCAAGAAGGGTAGCGATGGTTTTGGCTCAAGTGATACCAATGTGGCTGCAAATGATGGATGGGGTGGCCCCCAAAAGAGTACTAAAGCAGTAGGAATGACGGTGGCGCGGTTGGGAATAGACGAATAACGGAACTTCTGGTTCAGGTGGTGTGGACAAAGATGCTGCTAATAACGGGTGGGGAAACGACGGTTGGGAGCAGAAGGACAAGGATGCGGATAATAGCGGATGGGGTAGCAGCAAGAAAAGCTCTTGTACCTACCAGCACTTGCGATTCAATAAAGCCATCCAGAAAGAAAATGAAAAACTTCATGTCGAATTAGTCTAGCTTTCATATGCTAATTTTGATGTAGGGCAAATGTTTAAAATCTTGATCGATTTACATGATCTTTTATGGTTTTTGTTTCTTTATTTATTACATGATACCATACATATTTGTGTTTGCATTGATGAGCTTCTGCAGCTTCTACAGAGGCCTGCAATGAAGTGAACTTATGGCATATTTATCTTATGTGTTTACATTGATGAGCTTCTGTAGAAGTATGCAATGAAGTGAACTCATGGCATATTATCTTAATTTATCACTTGCTATTCAAAAAAATTATATATATTTCTATTTTTTAAAGTTTATGATTTGGACAACTTTGTGGGCATAATTTACCTTGCTTATAGTTTTAATGAATGGTTACCTTAAAATGTCAAAACAACCAACCTATTTTTAACTTCAACTTTTATCTTATTGTGTAATCTCAAAGCAATTTATGTCTCTCATAATTCCATCTTTCATATTTATAGCTAATTAAATAGAGCCCGTGAGGAGAGAAACACTGGAGGAAACCGGCATTGAAGTTTGTTAAAAAATCCATTTGGTATATCATGTTATTATACCAGGAATGATTCGGTTTAGCGTGATCATGTTATGAGTAGTAATATAAAACGTACATATTATCACAACCAAGAATGATTTGGTTGAGCGCGCCGCAACGCGGCACTGTGTAAAAAACTAGTTCTAAATCAAACTACAATTGCCTTAGACCATGTGTAGTGGTAGTGGGTTATAATGCCCCTACCATGGGGCATTATCCGACACGTGGTGTCCTAGTCAGCGATGGGGCATTATAGCAAAAGTGGTGTAGTGGGTATAATGCCCCATAATGCCCCATTCAATCATTTCACAATTATTTATTTTAATTTAAAACATAAAAAACTTCATTAATTAAAAAAAAATTACATTACTTGAAATAAAAATAAAAAAAACTGAAAATAAAAAAAAACTGAAAATAAAAAAAAAACCGAATGCTTGACGTATCGCACCGCTAGTTGACATGCACTCGTAACCGCCTCTTGCTCAATCTCCTCATCGGTCGAACCATCGCCATCCGCAAAATACTCGTTGTAGTAAAAATTGATCATGGATGAAGAACTAGGAGAATCCATCAAGTTTTTTTAAAAATGGTGGGATTTTTTAGAGAGGTTTTGAGATTGTTTTTGTTGAAAATGGATGAGTTTTGGTTGTTTATATATATATATATATATATATATACAATAGGTTTAAAAGAAAAAAAAATTAAAAGAACTAGCCGTTAGAAACTAGCCGTTTGATTGGTTGGTTGAAATTGAGCGAGCGTTTTAATTTAAACGCCGGGGGACTTTTTTTTCGAAAATCACGCCCCAAAACGCCCCCTGTAATGGGGGGTTGGGCGTTATCGGGCGTTTTCGGGCAAAATTTTAAAAAAAAAACGCACCACTACGGGCGGTCTTATATCAACAAAATTTGATAGAGGGCATTGTAGAGATTAAAAAAAATTATTGGCACCGGGAGTTGACTGGATGATGGTATCGGTAGGTGATGCACCGTGGAAAAGGTCCAATGATAAGACTTTTCGTTAGGTTGAGGATTAGGGGCAACTTGATTTAGTGGAATAGCCGGTATGGTATAAGATTAGTGTGGTTTTCATGAAGGTCACGGAAGTGAAAAAGACGGGTGGGATGATATGTTGCCACTAGAAGACGAAAGGCCTCAACCGCCCTTCTAACATTTCAACTGGTACCTCTCTGAAATTGGACACTTCGGTTAGTTATTCAAACCTTAATTATTTATTAGATGTATATTGTTTTCATGTACACTTCTTTTAATATAAGCCAAAATTATCCCGGTTAAACCATGAATGTGTACAACTAGTTTTTGCCCCGCTCGCGTTGCGGGGCGATAAGCCGAATATTTATCTCTCATAACATGTATGTCTGTGTTTCGGTTACTTGTACATACTACTCATAACACGATCTCAAAAAAAAAAAAAATTATATCGAGTCAACCAATTAAAACAAAAACACTACCATACTTTTACTAAAAAAACTAAAACGATGGAAAGACTATAATTTTAATCTGGGAGCAAAATTGTAATTTTTCAGGACAAATGAGCACGTACCAGACATGCCTGGACGAATAAAAATTGCACCTTTCCCGCCCACGTTGCAGGGTGTTAAATCAAATATTTCTTAGTTTCATAACATGTATGCATGTATTTAGGTTACTTGTACATACTACTTATAAAACGATCTAAAAAAATACATCGAGACAACAAATTAAACAAAAACATCACCATAGTTTTGCTAAAAAAATTAAAACAATATTAGGTCTGTAATTTTGACCAGGGGTAAAATACTAATTTGTCTGGAACCAATGAGCGAGTGTTAGACAACTGCTTGACACAATAAAAGTTACATTGAGTCAACCAAGCAAAATAAAACAGTACTATAGTTATGAAAAAAAAAAGTAAAACGATGGCAAGATCATAATTTTTAATTGGGAGAGATATCGTAATTTTTGAAATGGGAGTAAAATCATAATTTTGAACAGAGGGCAAAATCGTAAAAATATTTTGAACTGGGGTGAAATCATAATTTTAAACTGAGGGCAAAATCGTAACTTTGAGCAATGGGGGGGGGAACATAATTTTATTTGAACTGTGGGAAAACGTAATTTTGAGTTGGGGGCAAAAGCGTAATTTCGAGCTAGGGGCAAAAACATATTTTTATTTTGAGGGGAGGGGGGGCAAAAGCGTAATTTTAGACGGAGGGCGAAACCGTAAATTTAAACTGGGAGTAGAATTAAAAATGAGTTTTTGAACTGAGGGCAAAAGCATAAATTTTGAGCCAGGGCAAAAATATAATTTTATTTTGAATTAGGGGTAAATACGTAATTTTAAACAAAAGACGAAACCGTAATTTTAGGCTGGGAATAAAATTAAATTAAAAATGAGTTGGTTCAATAGGGAAGTGTCAGGCAAGGTGCCTGGCAGTATTCCCTCAACTCATTTTTGTATATGTAGGATAATGGTCTGATATAACTGGACTATTTCTACTTAAAATTTTATTTCAAAGGCACCTTACACTTGTTAGAACACTGCTACTGAAAGAGCTGCAAAATAATCAAAACGGTAATAAAGAAACAGTTAACGAGAACCGGGCTTGTGTTTGACACAATTCCGTTAAACAGATCCGTCGTCTGTTCCCAGGGTACGCCGGTTCGAAGCTGTGACAACTCGCATTTTAGAGCCTTTTGTCGTACTCGGATGTAATCTATACGAACTTTATGTGACTAGTTAATGTATTAATTTATATTGGACCTTATGAGTGTTTATACGTGATATGTGAAACTTGTTAAATATAAGACTCGTATTCCTTGTATCTGGGCCGAATATGCTTGGGCCGCTTACATCATAAGTACGTTCAGCATACACATGTTCACGTTTGGGTCGGGTATTATAGTTACACATGTTATCTCAGTATTATAGTTACACATGTTATCTCAGGGCCGAGCACACAAGCACAAGCCTGAGTACACAAGCCCAAACACCCTTGTTGTTTATACTTTGGTTGGCAGCCCATTGAGAGCCCATTAGGGAGCCCGAAACACCCCCCTTATGCGTATACATTCTTATCTAGGGTTGGAATCCTCATAATTTCGCAAACTAAAAACAAACTCTAAATCCTCTTTACTCTCATACGCACGGCTGGTTCTCTCATCACCCTTGGGGTTTTGTATTGTCACTCGAAGTCTGTTGATCTTGGCACCTCGGGTTTACCCCAAACACGGTTAGTACCATGTTATAATGCTTATAGTTTGAGTTTGGTTAGTTGTTTGGTTGCATGGTTTGATTGTGAATAGCAAGATAATAACCAATAGTTTTAAACGCATGATTTGATTTAATGAATGTATTGATGTTATGTTTTGTAAATATGAATGCAATCTTGATAAAACTGACATCAGCCCATGTGAACATTTCAGTAATACATATCAGATTATTGATTACAAATTGTCAAATCATTCCATCGGCCCAATTAGAATGAACCGATATTTAATGTGGTCGGCTCATTATATCTAGTGGCCATGTGCTGCATGTGACAATTTTTTAGTGGATTGCATGATGCCGCTAGGTTAATACCTCCGTGATATAAACTGATTACTCGATGTCAAGGAGCCGTTAGGCTAGTTAACCTGAATTGTGCATTGTATGTTAAAACATGATTTAATGAGATAAATATGTGGTATTTTGGGGGTGTGACAGTTTGGTATCAGAGCCACTGGTTATAGTGAACTTGGTTTTAAAAACGTTTTTATAAAACCAGACTATAACCGAACAGATCCGAAATTGACCATGACCCTCAGCTCCAGACTGCAAGGTTCGTTTCTCGTTTACTATTGTATAGTATATCTAGTGTTTGCTTATGAATAATGTCGCACGAGAATGCACACTTAGCACTGCAGTATGAACTTCTATGTTACCAACCCATGTTACGTGTTTTAAGAGTGCTACTCTTCTTGAACTTTCATGATCTATGTTGTGGCGTCATCTGTCCTATTGTTCGAATTCGGGGAACCTTTTAGCGCGAGTTAAGAGACACTGAGATAAGCATGCACATTGCCTTATTATTATGGGTGCACACATAATAATAATGTGGGGTGCATGTGAGTCCCAGTGAGGCTTAACGAGTGTGAGAGGGGTTCCGCTCTGTTAATTGATGTTATGTTAGAACTCAGCAGTCTTTAGGAGTCATAGCAGTGATTGTCTCCTACTCGAAAATGATCTTTTCACGCCTTTCTGAATCCTTACGAATCTCGATTCTATCGAGTAACACCTGATCACACATCTGAACGCCTAGTGAACTGTGTAGAATGTCAGGTGCTAGTACGAACGTCCCTGAGTTGGATGGCTCAATGTCAAATGATTGGACCATACTTTCCTCACTTATCTTTCTTTGCTGAAACTTAGCGTGATGACGCCTTAGATCCTGAAGTGCGATCACTTCTGCAACACACTCGCGACATACCGTGTAATACTCAGTCAACTTGCAAGAAAATGGACAAGAGGGTGAACGTAGTACCTTACCGACTTCAGCATTTGAACGACCCTAGTTACCGGCAACGAACAACAGCGATTTGACTCCAATCTAATCCTTAACCCCAGCCAGCGACTCATGGGAGCGACTCTTACGAACCAATCGGGACAAAATCGATGACGATTGACTGTAGAGCGGACTGTGTAACCGCCCGCACCATGAGTAGTGCCTTAGGACGTGGCACAGAATGTGAAAAGATGGACCTTGTTGGTGAAAGGACTCAGGACACCGTTACAGGCAATAATATTAGAGGCAACAGTCGCGGCAACATCAAGGTACTCATGATCATAGCTTACGGTATGGAAACGAAGCTCATGGAAGGACATTTAGTATTGGCATGGGCTATACCAGGCGTAATAGCAACAAAATAGCTTAGATGGGTAGCTATTCGCTTCGTCTCTGTTCTGTTTAACCCCGATGCTTCTTGAGACCGAACCTGTTGTGGAGTCGGCTGGTGAAAGTCAATTGAAGCCTTATATGTTCGTTGGGATGCAAACTCGACCTTGGGGGACAGGTGTTCGACATCGACCTTCCTTCTACTACCCCTGAAGGTTACAATGCAGTAGTTAGTGTTGATTGGTTATTCAGGAATCGCGCAGACATACCTTGTGAGAAAAAAAAAATTGTGTGTGGAGAATAGTTATTTGTTCTAAAGCAACAAAGTGGTGCAAAGGTTAGCCCCATATCAACTATGAAAGCCCAGAAGTGTCTACGGAGGGATCACCCCGCTACGTTAGCAACCGTTACTGATGTTGAGGCTAAGGGAAAAGAGGATCGAGGATCCACCAATTGTTTCTGATTCCTCTCAGTGTGCTACCTGAGGAGCTTTCGGATTTCCTTCCACCACTGTTAGGCAGAATCTCAGTTTGATCTCACGACAGGGGCAGCCCTGATTACTCGTGCTACATATCGTCTTGCACCAGGAGGGTTGCAAGGACTATCTACAGGAACTGTTGGACAGGAGTTTCATTGGACATAGTTTTTGTTCGCTTTGGGGAGCCCTAGCTATATTCGGGAAGATAAAGCCTTTTCGTATGTGTACTGATTATCCAGAACTCAGCAAGGTGACAATCAAGAACTTTTTGCCTCGACCATGTATTGACGGAAGACCAAGAGGAGAATGTTCCTGAAACGGCATATCAAACGCAATACGGCCATTGCGACTTTGTACACCATGACCATTGAGTTAATCAACACACCAGCAGCTTTATGGACCATATGAATCGACCGTATTTATGGATGACGTTCTGGATCATTTCCAAGAGGAAGGGACATCATGGGCGGCATTTGTATCTTATTTTAGAACTCCCGATGGAGGAGCCACTCCACGCGAAGTCTTGCTAAATGTAACATCTAGATCCGAGAAATGCACTTTGATCATGTAACCAACGAAGTGGGAATACGCGTGGATCGTGCTAGGGTCCATTTTGTTAGAAACTGATTGACGCCAAAGATTCCTTCGGGGTACAACAATTTCTTGGTTTCGGTGGATACTGTTGTAGATTCATCACAGGATTTTCACAGATCGTGCCGCTTTAATCTCTTTAGCACAGCAGGGTGCTGTGCTCGTGGAAGACACAATAGGAGGACGTCTTTTCAGCCTTTGAAACCCAACACTACGATGCACTGAGCATCGTCTTTACCCGGGAGTACGGGTGATCAAGCGGCATACCATGATAGTTCGAATTAGAGTCCCAGTTACACGCCGATGCAACACGAGAAGGTGATGGCTTACGTGGTGGATTAACTAGCAGAATTGCACGACTCACAACCTGGGGTGGAAGCCATAGTCTTGAATTTAAGATTGGAGGTATTACTTGGATGGTACCAAATGCACTACTTAGACCGATCACAAGGGCCTCCCGTGTACCCTGGTTTCGAAATAGCTAAATCAGTTAATGGCATCGCTGGATGGAACTTTTGGATGATTACGACTGTGAAACTTGAATGTGCACGAGCTTTGCAGCTCACTATCGGCTCTAACTTACCTGATCAGATTCGCTCTGTTCAAACTGGAGAACTGAAGGAAGAGGATTTTCAAATTGAACCCATGCGGGACATGGAGAAATAACCTTCGGCAGGTCGGATGATATTCGCTACCTCCAGGAGTAAGTGTGGAACTTGTTATACGGCAACTTTAAGGAACTTGTGTTGAGCAAAGCACACCGGTTTCGATATTCTAGTTGCCTGGATTTTGATGAAGAGATATTGGGATCTATAAATCTTGTACTGGTGATCGGGCATGAAGACCCACCTAGCTGTGCATGGGAATGATGATTGACTAGTCGGAAAGTCAGGGTGGAGTATCGGCAACCAGGAACATTCATATGGAAGTGAGAACAGACTACCATAGATTCTGTCACTAGTCTATTTACAACTCGAAACGGAAGTAATATCACCTAGGTGATCGTTGATGGTCTCACGTTACCAGCACACTTTCTTGCAATCAAAGAAACTGACGAGACTTCACAGCTATGAATGTCCCTCTGGGAGAGGCGGTTTGTAGGCACGGGGTGCCCACTCCTGTTACCTCTGGCTTTGATCTATACCTGATCTATTGTAGACACTGCGCAATACTCTTGGCTCACGTCTAGACATGAGCAATACTTATCACCATAAGACAAATGGTTGGAGTAAACGAACCCCCCCCCCCGACACTCGAAGACATGCTGCGAGCATGTGTGTGACTGACGTAGTGAAATTGGAAGGACACATACCTTTGGCTGAGTCCTACGGTAGCAGTTACTATTTTAGTATTCAGACAGCTCTGTTTGAGGCATCACATGAATGATAATGCCAATCTCCTTGTTGGATTAAGGCGAGTGGCAACCTAATCACAAGTCCAGGATTTGTACTCGAAACTCTTGGGAAAATTGCTTAGATCGGAAATCGCGTGATGATAACGCGTGACCGTCAGGAAAAACTGATAAGCTTAGGAGACGCTGGGAGTTAGTTCACTGCAGGTGAACATGTTATAATTGAAAATCTCACCCTGGGAGGGTGCGGTGCGGTTTGGGAAACGCGGTAAGCTTAATCCGCGCTATGTTGGGCCATTCAAAATTCTGGAACGTATTGGCAAAGTGGCCTACAAACTCGAGTTACCTGACGAATCGAGTAATGTTTACCATGTCATTGATGTCTCGAATCTAAGAAGTGTTGTTCGAGGAAACATTGGTGATGCCCCTACTAGCGCCTGAGGTTAACGACGAGTTGCAGTAGTCGAGCTATCTATTGAAAGCTTGAACCAGGAAGTCGAGATCCGTTATCATAGTCGAATTCCAATCGTGAGAGTCCGTTGGAACTCAAAACATCCAAACGGCTGATCTCTGATATCATTGGTGAATTTCGGGACGAAATTCCTTTTCAAATTGGGGATGATGTGGTACCCGCGGAAAATCCACAGTCATCCTGGGTTAACACCGTGTTGTTTTGGAATGTTTATCAAATTTCGGGACGAAATTTCTTTCAAGTTGGGGATGATGTGACAACTCGCATTTTAGAGCCTTTTGTCATACTCGGATGTAATCTATACGAACTTTATGTGACTAGTTAATGTATTAATTTATATTGGACGTTATGAGTGTTTATACGTGATATGTGAAACTTGTTAAATATAAGACTCGTATTCCTTGTATCTGGGCCGCTTACATCATAAGTACGTTCAGCATACACATGTTCACGTTTGGGTCGGGTATTATAGTTACACATGTTATCTCAATATTATAGTTACACATGTTATCTCAGGGCCGAGCACACAAGCACAAGCCTGAGTACACAAGCCCAAACACCCTTGTTGTTTATACTTTGGTTGGCAGCCCATTGAGAGCCCATTAGGGAGCCCGAAACACCCCCCTTATGCGTATACATTCTTATCTAGGGTTGGAATCCTCATAATTTCGCAAACTAAAAACAAACTCTAAATCCTCTTTACTCTCATACGCACGGCTGGTTCTCTCATCACCCTTGGGGTTTTGTATTGTCACTCGAAGTCTGTTGATCTTGGCACCTCGGGTTTACCCCAAACACGGTTAGTACCATGTTATAATGCTTATAGTTTGAGTTTGGTTAGTTGTTTGGTTGCATGGTTTGATTGTGAATAGCAAGATAATAACCAATAGTTTTAAACGCATGAATAATAGGATTTGATTTAATGAATGTATTAATGTTATGTTTTGTAAATATGAATGCAATCTTGATAAAACTGACATCAGCCCATGTGAACATTTCAGTAATACATATCAGATTATTGATTACAAATTGTCAAATCATTCCATCGGCCCAATTAGAATGAACCGATATTTAATGTGGTCGGCTCATTATATCTAGTGGCCATGTGCTGCATGTGACAATTTTTGAGTGGATTGCATGATGCCGCTAGGTTAATACCTCCGTGATATAAACTGATTACTCGATGTCAAGGAGCCGTTAGGCTAGTTAACCTGAATTGTGCATTGTATGTTAAAACATGATTTAATGAGATAAATATGTGGTATTTTGGGGGTGTGACAGAAGCAGCAATAGCGCACTGCCGGACTTGAACACTTGCCTGAAAAGAAAAACGAGCTGTGTTGCAGAAGCTGAGATTGAGAGAAGAGGAGTTGTTGAGGTGTGTCTAAACAGGTTGTCTACAAAAACTGTCTCCCGCGAGCCGAGTTTTCGGAGCTGCATTCGTGTCCGCAGGACGTGTGGGCATACGCGAATTCAACTAATTCCGGTTCCATTTTTTGCACCCCCCCTGCGCGCGCGAGTAGGACTTGTGGTAAGACTTCAAAGGCTTCATTAAGGTTTCACCTTATAAATAGCCTATCTTTTTGTTCCCACTCCAATGTGGGAGAATGTGGTTTTACCACTTGAGACTTTCCATTCACACCAAAACTTCCAACAATCCCCCACATGAATGGAGGTCGATCTCAGAAACAACATTATTCCAATTAGATTTCAGCAGTTAAGCTTTGCATACGATAGGTAGGTGTTACCCTTTGAACCTTCGCTCATGAAATGCACTTAGCCCACTAGCTCTGAGTAGAACTCGATGTCTTTGAACTCGTCTACCGTTTGTGTAGACGACAATTCACTTCACACAAGACTCTCCCTGACAAAGTCAAGTCCTCATAGTTATGTTCGTTATGGTCATGAACATGATGCCTGGTTCTGTGAGAGCCATTAGGTATTGTGCCCCAACAATACCCTTCGAAGCGACCCCACTTCTCTCTCACATAGGTGATTCACTATGTATGGTTACCTTAGTCGAATCATTAAAAGCCATAGGCTTAGCCTCACACATATCACTTTTAGGAATGGACTAGGAAGTTTACTAAGCTTTGCAATAAACTCCCTTATATATATACGTAGGGTTATCCCCCACAGTGACCTTACCAATTCATACAATTAGGTTTTCCTATTGAACTCAGCTCTTGGGATCTCCAGTCTACAGAGTTAGGTTTCCATCATATGAACTGTCTGTTCCTACCGTTATACATTGTGCTACGAGCTCTGCTAAGTGCCGATTGGCTATCACAATGTATACAAATGGCCGATGCCGGCTTAGGCCATCTTGGTATATCCTCAACAAATTGACGTAGCCATTCTGCCTCTTCACCTGCTTTATCTAAAGCGATGAACTCTGATTCCATCGTGGATCTAGCGATAACTGTTTGTTTTGACGATTTCAACGATATAACAGCACCTCCAAGTGTGAATACATACCCACTTGTTGCTCTGGAATCATTCGTGTCAGATATCCAATTTGCATCGTAGTGTCCTTCTATAACTGCTGGATATCTGTTATAATGCAACCCGTATTCCCGAGTGTATCTTAAGTAGCAAAGCAACCGAGTGATACAGTTCCAATGCATTGAACTTGGGTTGCTCGTGTATCTAGTTAGCTTGCTCACAGCATATGATATGTCTGGTCTAGTACAACTCATAAGATACATCAAGCTACCAATAATTCTTGAGTATTCCAACTGGTTTACGGGTTCATTTCTATTCTTGGCTAGATGTTGACTTGTGTCAAGTGGAGTTCTAGCTTCATTAGAGTCATTTGCATTGAACTTCTCAAGAATTTTGTCCACATAGTGGGATTGACTTAAAACAAGTCCCCTTTTGGTTCGCGCGATTTTGACCCCCAAAATCACATCCGCAAGACCCATGTCTTTCATGTCAAATATTGCTTTTAGCATCTTGTTTGTAGATTTTATGATTTTGTCATCACTTCCAGGAATGAGCATATCATCTACATATAGACACAAAATGACATATCCATCAGATGTGTCCTTCACATGCAAATTAAATTAAACAGAATTACAAACTTTGATTAATAATAGAAAGATGCAAATTAAATTAAATAGGATTACAAACAGTGTATAGTTGTATTTATAGAATTATTGCGAGTAGAGGTGCACAAATCGGTTTTTTTAATACCCGGTTTCGGGTATGATCGGTATTGGAAAATCGGGCATTGAGAGAAACCGGGTAAGGTATGGGTATTGAAGAGAGAAACTATACCCTATGTAATCGGGTAGGGTATGATCGGGTTCGGCTATAACCGGGTATTGGAATCGGGTATGGTTCGGGTATTAATACTCGGCTTTAAAATACAAGCCTTCTGTTTTAATTATTTTACACAAAAATAAAGTCGTTTAAAAATTAAATTTGGTTTATAATT
The DNA here is from genome assembly GCA_030545235.1 of Helianthus tuberosus. Taxonomy (NCBI): domain Eukaryota; kingdom Viridiplantae; phylum Streptophyta; class Magnoliopsida; order Asterales; family Asteraceae; genus Helianthus; species Helianthus tuberosus. The sequence goes on from CM060426.1 coordinate 4,666,889, forward strand.
TGTAAAGATAATCAAAATAAATTACAATAACATAAATTTACGCAAGGACAAATTATTTGTTTTATAATATGCATTTTTAAAAACTTAAATAGAAAATTTGTAAAGTAATATAAAAATATACTTAAAAAATTCGAGTAGTCTATTGGGTATTAAAATATCAGGGTATAGGGTATGACCTTTTCCGGGTATTTTCGGGTCATATATTAGGTACGGGTATTGATCTCAAAATATCAGGGTACACAAGTAACCGATTTCCGATTTTTTTAGGTCCAGTTCCGGGTACGGATTTTTTGTGCACCTCTAGTTGCGACTTGCGCTACTCCTCTTTTTTGATGGACTGCATGAAGGCTTCGGTCCATCAAAACAGCATGTTAGCTGCTGGGTTCAAGCCCATATATTAACAAGCAATTGCGTTTAATCAAAAGCCACTTGGAAGTTGGATCATCAGCTTTGATTGCATATACATACTTTTTAGGTTTTGGACTATTGTTTGGTCGACCATGATATTTCTTATTGAATGGTGATATAAAAAGATATGTAAAAGTTACAGTTTACCAGAGGTATTATAAACTAAAAATGGTTAAAAAGAATAGAGCCAGTATCAATGTTAAAATTTCATAAATGGAATACGGCATGTATTTATTTATGGCACGTAACTTTCTTAAGAATTTTAGAAGTAGTGGCAGGAATTATTTGCTGGGAGTACAAATGAGTGGTTCAAGCATATTTTCAGAGGGGTGTGGTTGGGTTTTTTGCCTAAAAAATACACTACATTTTTTTTTTCAATGGGGCTTCACCTAAGTCCGCCCCTGTTTAGAAGTTAGGTAAATTCTGCATTGTTTCATGCACAAAAGAGATATTAGGTAATGAAATATAAAAATAAATTTCTAAAAGTTCGGTAAATTCTCCATTATTTCGTGTATATGAGAGATATTAGACTATGGGGTATGGGGCGGGGGTTTGAGCGTGGCCCTTGGGGCTTGGCTTTCAAGCCGGGCGTGGGGCGGTATGGCCATGCTAGTTGGCTGAATTTCATTGGCTCACCCGCCACGTCAGGCGGTTGGTTTTTTGAATTTTAAAATTCAAACCGTCCCCCCAAACGGTCCCCCCATCTCCCTGAACCACCACGCGGGTCACCGAAAGGGCCTATATATTGAAACCCCAACCCACAGGTCCCCCCATCCCACGAACCCAACAACCCCACCGGCTACCACTTCTCGCAAACCCGCTACCCCACTGGTCCACCCCATCCCACGAACCCAACCCCGCTATAGCATCTTGGACTCGTGAAGAGGAAATTGCTCTCGTCACAAGCGTCGTTGACGCTATGAAGGGTCGGCCACCCGGCCAAACAAAATATTGGGTGGAAGCGTTCGAAGCCTACCGACTTAACGTCGGTAACGACCGCCACAACCTCAACGCGTGCCAACATAAATGGCGCGATCTACGGCCCAAGCTCGAGCGTTTCAAGGCTTACTACGAAGCCGTTCCCGGTGGCGAGTTAAGCCACGAGGACCGGGTGGCGGTGGCTAACATAGAGTTTCGAGGCAAGGAAAAAAAGGCGTTCGACAAGATCGACCTTTTTGAAAATTTTTTAACGCTTTAGGTTTGTTATTTTGTAATTTTTAGGACTATGTAATGTTTTAAATTTTAATGAAGTTGTAGGTTTTTTTTATAATTGTTGTGTGATTTTTTATAAATTTTTTGGTATTTTTTTTAATTGCTTCTACCACGCGGTGCACCCAACCCAAGCCCAACCCACGCCCCGCCATACCCCGCTTACACGTAACCAAGCGGTGGGGAGGCTCCCCTTCCACGTGTCACCAAATGCCCCAACCCAAGCCCAAATTCCGGCTCACCATACCCACAGCCTTAGGTTATGAAATATAACCCATTTCAAATAACACTAAAGAGTTTTTGGCGTGTTGACTACGGAAGAAAAGTTAAGCATATTTGAATGAGGACAATGGAGGATGGGTGACTTTGTAAGTTTATACTCGAGTAACAAAGACAAATACTTTAATTTCTTGTGCTAAAACAAAAAATTATTGGTTGGTATGAGTATCAAATATTACAACTGGTATTGACCCCCCAAAAAATTAACTTTCAAAGCGATTGAGCCTATTCGTAAAAAAATGAGGTTTACATCATAATACGGTGTTTCATGCATCGGTTTTTGGGTTAAGTAGAGTTCTTATTTAATGCAAGTGATTCAAGAGCATAATTCAATAAACCGTTTCAACTTTGGTTCAAATTTGGATTGATTTGAAATTTGAATAAACAAAATAACTATAAGAAATTAAAAAAGAAATAATATAAAATAGAAACAAAATTATATATTTATATGGGAAAAGATCAAATAGGAAGATTAATTTTGCTAGGACATGTGGCAACAATTAAAATAAAGAAAAAGGGTATTTTAGTCAATCCAACCCTTTCTTCTTCATTTTCAAAACCCAGTAACTTCAAAACCCACCATTTTCAAAACCCACCATCTTCAACCATTTCTTCACTTTCTATCTCAATAATCACTACATTATAGTGCGATTTTCATCACCAATCAATGATTCAAACACCCGATCAACGTGTTCTTCAGCTTTTTTGGAGAAAACTCAGTTTAAATTCATACAAAATCTCGTTTTTTCCGGTGATTTTGAAGATAATTACTCGATTCGAGAGCTGATAAGTGTTTCAATCATTCAAAATTCGTCAATTGTTGAAGAAATCACTTCGATCCAGGTAACAAATTCTTTAATTTCATTTTTACGAACTGGGTTTTTAATTTAGTCATTGCGTTTTACGATCTTGGCGGGGGTCCGGGGGCGGCAGCCCCCGGTAGCGGGGTCCCAGAGGCGGCAGCCCCTGGCGGGGTCCAAGGGGCAGAGCCCCTGGCTGGGGTTCGGAATTTTTTTTTTCCGATTAAATTGCTGTACTAAAAACGCATCAGAAAAATTAATTTTCCAGAAATTGGCTCATTTCGAAGACAGTAATTCGTAGACAGTTCAGACAGTTCTCAGACAGTTTTATGTGTCCATTGCGTTTTAGAAATAAGAGAGTTTTATGTGTTTTCTAGCTATGGCGTTTTAGAAAAAACACATTTTTAAGTGTTTTTAGTTATTGCGTTTTAGGTAAAACACATTTTTGAAGTGTTTTTAGTCATTGCGTTTTAGGTAGAACATATTTTTAGGTGTTTTCAGTCCATTGCGTTTTAGAATGAGTAATTTTTAAGTGTTTTCTGGCCATTGCGTTTTACAAATAAGACATTTCTTTGTGTTTTTTGTGCATTGCGTTTTAGGTAAAACACATTTTTATGTGTTTTTGGTGCATTGCGTTTTAGGTAAAACACATTTTTATGGGTTTTTAGTCCATTGCGTTTTATAAAGTACATTTTCTTTTGAGTTTTTTGGCTATTGTGTTTTAGAAATAAAACATTTCTTTGTGTTTTCTGGACATTGCGTTTTACAAATAAGTCATTTCTTTGTGTTTTTGGTGCATTGCGTTTTAGAAAAATGTCATTTTTAAGGGTTTTTTTTTCATTGCGTTTTACAATACTGGGGGTTTTTCTATTGCGTTTTACGCAACTGGGTTTTAAATTTTTTTTTTTCAAAATATAGCAATAGTATACTCGTTTTAAAGATAAAAAACGCTCGTTTTTTTTGGTGCAATTTTTATAAAAAAAATAATGTCGTATGAAAGAGTTATTAACGTTTAAAAAATGTGGGGGAATTGGAGGAGAGAGAAACTATTGGCTTACTTGACTAGAATGCCCCTGAAAAAAGTCACGCGCCTCTTTTCTTACTTTCAATTTCTCTGATTTAATCTTAGCCCTTGATTAACTTAATGGATGGTCAAGATCACTTCCTAGCCTTCCTAGCCAAATTAACTTCCTATTGTATCTCCACCCATATTTATATATGTATAATTCAAATTCAAATATTTAGGTCGTATCCATTCAAAACCTAAAAACTTGTATAGTTGTATCAGATGAAAAACCTAAATTCTGATTCGGATTGAATGCTAACTCGATCCAAACAATTCAAAAACCGACCTTGAACTCGTTATCTAGTCCCATTCGGTATGAATTTCGATATTTTAAGTCCATTCAAATTACTAAATTACTTAAAATTTGATAATCGCTATTCCCAAACTCTTTGGACCACTCTCAAAGTCTTCAATACATTTCACTTATAAAAACTGATCCGTCATCGTCATATCGAATTGAATAGGTACTATATATATTACCCAGTACTATTTAAGTTTTCAATAACTCCTTTTTAGTCACTCGTTTATATAGATTTACTTTTTTCCCATCAATGCTATTATTGACGAAAATTTCCTACAAATTTAACTGTTGAATATTTTTTATATCAAAATATTAACAGCCAATTATGTTTGATTTAAAGGATGATACAAAATATTACATGTATCTAATAACAAGTGTTTAAAGATAGGGTTAAGATCAAATAAAAAGTTTATTTTGCATAAGTCTGCCCATAGTGGGGCGTTTTTTTTTTAAATTAAAAAAAAAACGCCGGAAAACGCCCACATCACCATTACACCCGGCGTTTCCGGGCTTTTTTTTGAAAAAAAAATGACTCCGGCGTGATTATTAAAACGCTTAAACATGTTTTGAACACCCAATCCCAACTCTCCAACGGCTACATTTTTTAAACGGCTAGTTTTTTTTTTTTAAAAACATTTCCCCCTATATATATAAACTCATTCATTTTCAACCAATATCATCACAAAAACCCTCTAAAAAATACAACCATTTTATAAAAAACTTGATGGATTCTCCTAGTTCTTCATCCATGGTAAATTATTACTACAACGAGTTTTTTGCGGATGGCGATGGTTCAACCGATGAGGAGATTGAGCAAGAGGCGGTTACGAGTGCTTGTCAACTAGCGGTGAGATATGTCGAGCATTGTCGTCGCCCCCAAACAGGAAAAAGTAAAAGAGGTTATATTGAACGAGACCGACGCGGGGCACACGATCGTTTGATGAAAGATTATTTTGGTGAGGAGCCGACATATTCGAACGAAATGTTTAGGCGTCGTTTCCGAATGAGTAAGCGGTTATTTCTACGCATAGTCGACGACTTGGAAGCCAACTACGATTATTTTAAACAAAAAGCGGATGCGAGAGGGGAACTTGGATTTACCGGTATCCAAAAGTGTACGTCGGCGTTACGAATCCTTGCTTATGGAAACACTACCGACATCAACGACGAGTATCTAAAAATGGCGGAGAAAACAACGAGAGATAGCTTGGAGCATTTTTGTCGCGGTAAAATTCCTATACTTTACTTTTTTTTAAACCTCGAGTATGTTTACAATTTAATTTTTTAAGCTTATGTTTGTCTATTTTTTTTTAAGTCCAATAATTCCTATACTTTACTTTTTTTTGTCTATGTTTTTTTATAAAGGTATAATTGATGTGTACGGTGCGCGTTATCTTAGAACGCCCACATGGGACGACCTTCAAAAGATCTACGAGGTACATAATGCTGAGCATGATTTGCCTGGTATGATCGGGAGCATAGATTGCATGCATTGGCGTTGGAATAACTGCTCGACTGCATGGCGAGGCCAACACACACGGGGTGACCAAAAAGGACCCACTATTATTCTTCAGTCGGTTGCTTCACAGGACCTATGGGTTTGGTCGGCTTACGTTGGCGTGGTCGGGTCATGCAATGATATCAATGTTTTTGAACAATCTCCGCTGTTAGAGGAGTGGATTTCTGGCAAAGCTCCAAAAGCGTCGTTTTACGCAAATGGAAACTACTACCCTCATGGATATTATTTGAGCGACGGAATTTATCCTAGGTATTCGATTTTCGTGAAGACGTATAGTGATCCTTTTGATGAAAAAAAAGCATACTTTAAAAAGGTTCAGGAGTCTTCACGTAAAGACATTGAGAGATGCTTTGGGGTTCTTAAACAACGCTGGCATTATTTGAGAAATCTTTGTCGTGCATGGGGCAAGCAAAAAATGAGAGAAGCTATGTACGCGTGTATAATCATGCACAACATGATTTTGGAAGACGAAGGAAAGGCGATATGCCAGAATTATGTGCCAGAAGCCGTTTAAGAGGAGCATCCACAGGCGTCAATGGAAGAAAGAGTGAATAATGCGCGAGAGTTGCGTTACGAACCGTACCATTCCCAGTTAATGGTTGATTTGCTACACCACGCATGGTCGGTTCTGTATGTACCACCTGAGGGAGAGGAAGAAACGGAGGACGAGGAATACGAAGTTGGCGAGGGTGAAGAAAGCGAAGATGAAAACTAGTGTTTTTTTTTTTATTTCATCGGATTTTAATTTTTTTATTTCTAGTATTGTATATTTTTTTATTTAATCGGATTTTAATTTTTTTATTTCTAGTATTGTATTTTTTTTTATTTAATGAAGTATTTAAAGTTTAAAAAATAATAATTGGGAAATGATTGCATGGGCGTTATTAAAATAATGTCCCACTACACCACTTTATGCTATAATGCCCCATGCTGACTGGGATGACACGTGTCGGATAATGCCCCATGGTGGGGGCATTATAAGTTGTTACCACTACACGTGGTCTAAGTAGGATGAGAATGAATCTTAACCATTAATTTTTCAAATCAATGGTTAAGATGAAAGTGTAGGAAAAATGAGGAGTGCAAGGGTATCTTTGAAAAATCCTATTTATGGACTTTCTCCCTCCACATGCAAGGCACATGCAAGGCACGTGCATATTCCACCCCCATTTTTCAAACGTTCATAACTTTTTTATACGATATTATTTTTTCATAAAAATTTCACCGTAAAATCGAGCGTCTTTTTATCTTTAATTTGAGTACCATATTGTTATTTAAAATATGAAGACTAAAAAAACCCACTAAAATGTGTTGTATTTCTATGTTTTATAACATTTTTTTTGCTTGATTTTTGTACTATATTTTTGTGCTAATTTTTTTGTGCTTAATTTTTTTGTCTTAAATTTTTTTTCCTCAATTTTTTGTGCTGGATTTTTTTGTACTACATTTTTTTGCTGAATTTTTCGTGCTATATTTTTTTGTACTAAATTTTTTTGTGCTATATTTTTTTGTACTACATTTTTTGTGCTATATTTTTTTGTACTAGATTTTTTTTGCTAGATTTTTTTGTACTAGATTTTTTTTTGTATTTCTAAAAACAAAATGGGTGGCACATGTCATTTTCACTCCTATTTATAAAGACCAAAATGTCCTTCATTCCTACTTATTAGGAGTGCCACATGTCATCATCACAATCCTTTTTAGGCTACTTAGGCAAAATCTACTTTTTAGTGGATCCTTCCCCTTAAAGATATACGAAACAAATCAATTGAGATATAAAATAAAACTAATGAAAGATACGAGAATAGAAGAGATGTGTAAGTCATGTTTCAAGATACAACATATTATTATATATATCAATTTCTAACACCCTCTTGCGCCAGTCCACTTTCCTATTTTTTTACTTTTTACCACAATTGTTTCTTGCCGTTTGCTTTCTCCACATGTATACTTTTCTATTTTTTGCTTTTTATCACAATTGTTTCTTGCCGTTTGCTTTCTCCACACAACCATGATTTCTCAATTTCTCATTTTAACTTCCAACCATGATTTCTCAATTTCTCATTTTAACTTCTATCAAACTGTTTTCCACATCGTCATCCCACCATATATATTCTTAGACCGTGGGGTATGGTGGGGCTTGGGTTGGGGCTTGGGTTGGGCATTGGTTGACACGTGGAATGGGAAAAAAAGCCCACGCCCATGGGGTATGGTGGGGCTTGGGTTGGGGGCTTGGGTTGGGGGCATGAGTTGACACATGGCCATTGAGAGTCCGCCATGTCACCTTGCTAGCCCGCCCCACGCCTGGCTTCAAACCCACGCCAAAGGGGCCACGCCCAAACCCAAGCCCCCGGGGTGGTGGCTTGGGCGTTTTCCCCCAACCCAAGCCCCATACCCCATGGCCTTATATTTGAATAGAATTAGAGAACCCCAAGAGAATTAATAAATCAAGTTTATACACATTCACAAACAAACAAATTTCTAACCATTGTCATCCATGATAATCCTTTATTACTTATTCATATTTCCCTTAATAATTAATTTACACCTATTTTATTTTACGTCACAATAGTTCGTTTTTATTCTACCAGTTTAAATGAGTAATAAATCCATTAAAAAATTTTGAGTAATAAACTAAGTAAGAGTGTAAGACATCAGGGTTAATAAAAATGAATAGAGATTACACATGAATCGTAGAGTTGTCTAATCTTAGTATATAATTTTTCCTAACCCATTATGTAACTTAAACATTAATACATATTATTGGAAATGTTGACAGTGTTTGTTTTTATGGTTTTTCATCTATGTAATACACGACTTTATTTTTGGGTTACATCAAACGAGTTTCATGAAATGGAACCGTTGTAGATAAAAATATTGTATCGTGAACAACATGCAAACAACATCGAGCACCGGCACTATAACAAATCAATATTGTAGTCGTTTTTATCTTTACCGGTTGTTATACCTGAGCGTCGCTATTGTAACGAACCGAATTGATATCAGCCAAACGTCCGCCGCGAAGCGCGGAGATCCCACTAGTTAATACTTAAATATAATTAATATCTATATCTATCTATAAACTCTATAATAAAAGAAATCAAAGCATGACACGTGTTACACATCTACTTTTTGATTTTCTCGTCTTTTTCCCCTCTTTATCTTATGATAAATAAATAAATAAATAAATAATGAATTAATATTAAATCTTATCCTACTTCGAATAGGATCTATCTATTTTTCTAATAAAATATTATTTTTAAATTTCAAATATTAATTTAAGATATTTATTTTTAAATAAAACAAATTATTTATCACAAAAATCAAATTTTGTGTTAATATATTATTTATAATTATTTTCATTATTTAATAAATTTATTATATGGATTTTATTACCTAATTTATAAAGCAAATTGTCGGAATTGGTAAACATTTTATCACTCAAATGGTTGTTGATTTGCTTCTTAAATAATATATCTTCTTTTCAAGAATCATCTCCACAATCATTCTATCAATCGCATATCGAGTATATCCGTTAATATTTGTAAAACTATAACTTTTTTTATTATTTGGTATATAAAGTTAAATTTATTCAACCCGTGTAATATACGGGGTTGTTTAAAGATATAACTGTTTTATTATTTATTATACAAAATTACGTTTATTCAAACCGTGTAATACACAGGGTTGTTTAAAGATATATATATATATATATATATATACATATTATTTAGTATACAAAATTAAATTTATTCAACCCATGTAATATACAAACTTTTAAAGATATAATTTTTTTTGTTATTGAGTATGTTAGGATCGGAGGCTCTCATGATTGTGTTTGTTTATATGATTTGAACAATGAATGAATATGAAACTATGTAAAGTACAGCGGAAATGAAAACAAACGTTGTAAACACAATCAAGGAGAAAGATAGTTTGATAAGCATTTGCTTCTCATAGAGTCAAAAGATTAAAAATCAAAGCAAAAGATTGCAGACATGCTTACAAACTAAGCTCCCCCTCAGCCTGATGCCCCAAGGTTGGATTGCACAAGATGAAAGGATTGAATTGAGGAGAAGAACTCTCTCAAAACGAATCAAATGTAACAGTACAGAGTACTGTTCCATTTATAGACAATCCAAACCGCTGAGGCATCTCAGCTGACGTCACCATGAAAGCGACGTCTAACAGCCTAACAACCTGTATCTACTGTCTTATACAAACACCACTATTCTAAACAACTGACTATACATGAAACAGATGATATACTAAACTACTGCTCTCTCTAATCATCAGTGCTTTCCTCAAGGTTGATCAGTCCTTGATTGGGCATTGCTTTGTCATCAGCAGTTTGTACCAGCAGTGCTTAGTTTCCAGCAGTCTTCTAGGCTTCATCAGTAGTTAGGCAAAACAGCAGTATTTGTGTCTGGACAGTGGATATTTGACCATCAGCTGTTATAATCACTTTCAAGGGAGAAGTCTTAGGGTAAACAACTGCTTATTGTGAATCCACTGTCATGATTCGGTTTTGGCTTTCATTATCTGTTCCTTTGGCAGGGTTCAATCCCAACAGAGTATATAAAATTACCTTTATTCAACCTATACAATATACGGGGTGCTTAAATATATAACTTTTTATTTATCTAATATATAAACTTACATTTGTTCAACTCATGTAATAAACTATGTTTTTAAAGATATATTGTTTTATTATTTAGTATATAACATTATATTTATCCGGGTTGAGTTATAATACAAATGATTTCAAATTAAGAAGTGTAAAAAGCCACTAGAGAGTGACAAGTGTCCTAAGTGGAATCAAGTGAGAAGGGTAATTTTGTCTACAAAAGGAAAAATAATATGCACATGCAAGTCACATGCTATTCCCTCACCATTTTTTAAACGTCCGTAACTTTTTTTATAAATCATTTGTTTTAAAAAGATCATACAATAAAATCGAGCGTCTTTTTATCTTTAATATGAGTACCATATTGTTATATTTTTCAAAAAAAAAAAAAAATCAAAAACCCAGTTGCGTATTACAAATGGACATGACGTAAAACACATTGGAAAGTAGATAAAAAAAAACACAATCCATGACAACAGATAAAGACACAATGGACAACAGACCAAAACACGATGACCATAACGTATAACACAATGGCCATAACGTATAACACAATAAATATCAAACTATATAAAAACACAACTGATGACAACAGACAAAAGATACAATTGATGACAACAAACAAAAGACACAATTGAGAGCAGATGAAGATACAATGGACAACAAACTAAAAACTATATACACAACAAACTAAAACACAATGAACAAGAGATTAAAACACAATAGAGAACATATTAAAACACAATAGATAATAGATTAAATACAATGACCAGAACTAATAACACAATGTATAGAAAACTCATATATAACACTATCTTCAGTGTGGCATATATTGTGTTATAGGTTCTTACAAAAAACGCAATGAGCAGAACCCAAATTAACATTGTGTTATACGTTTTGATAATAACACAATGTGTAGAAACCCTACTAAAGCGTAATGACCAAAACCCAGTTAAAAGACACAATGACCAGAATAACACAATGCAAAAAAAAACCCAGTAAAAATGAAATTTTTTATTTTATTTTTATATAACAATATGATACTCATATTAAAGAGAAAAAACGTTCGTTATTACGGTGAATTTTTTTAAAATGTCGTATGAAAAAGTTATATACGTTTTAAACTGATGTGTGGAATTGACATGTGCCTTGGATGTGGAGAGAGAAAATCCATAAATGTAGGATTCCCTTTATGCCCCTATTATCTTCTTTTCCCTAAAATTAATCTCAACACTCCAAATCTAAAATCAATGGAATAGAATTCTTCTTAACCTTCTTATTTATTTTATCCTTTGTATTTTATCCTAATCCATATTTATCCAACCCGTGTAATACACGGAGTTCTAACATAGTGTGTGTGTATATATACACACGCACTAGGATATAACTCCGTGTATTACACAGGTTAAATAAATGTAATGTTATATACTAAGTAATTAAAAGATATTATGTTTTAAAAAAAACATGCGCATTGAACGAGATGAATAAAACCATGTATTATACGGGTTAAATAAAATATACGTCATCTGTTAACACACATAATCGTCAAGACATGTGTTTAAAAATGAACTTTAACGTGACATTTATAAATCTTGTTAAGTTATTTCAAAACATATTTTTTCTCAACCGTGTATTAACATTTTTTATTTATTAATAATGTTAATGTTAATTCAACTAAAGTGTAGATACTCCTTTAAATATCATTATAACACAATTAAGTTAAGTTAATTTAAATTACAGTTATAAATATATAGAAATATGAATACATATAAAAATTAAGAACTAAAATATGATTCTTTTAGTACTATCTATTTTTTTATTTGACATATTTTTATCATTCAACCCATCCAAACACATTAAATATGTTAGAAATCGCCCATAAAAACAATTATTATTATATTTATTCTTTATTTTTATACTATTTTAACGAAAATAATTTTAAATTTTGTAATATTTGGTGACTTTTTTTTTTTGGAAGGTGACTTTCTCTGTACAGGACCGAATTGGTCACCGGGGTCATGTCGATGACATTCCCCCGTCAGCCCCGCTCCTACGGACGCGATGTTCGATCGGGCCCCGGGCGTTGCGCAAGCTGACCTACGCCCGGAAACCATACTGCCCCCCCACGAGAGACTCGCTGGGGTAACAGCTGGGTAAAACCGGGTTGCCCTCAGGACCGCACCATGCCTCAGTAGGAACGATCCATCATTGGGACGTCCCACCCCCCGTATGCCGCAGCCGGGAGTCGAACCGGCGACCTCCAAGGAGGAAGCCGACCCAACTTAACCAGCAAGGGGATACCTAACTAAGCTAGGAGGTGGGATAATATTTGGTGACTTAAATATAAGTTTGAGTAAACTGCCATTTTGGTCCATGTGGTTTGGGCACTTTTGCCATTTTAGTCCAAATCTCAAACTTTTTTAAATCTGGGTCCCTGTGGTTTCACTTTTATTGTCATTTTAGTCCAAAATTAAAAAACCCTCATTTTTTACTGTTCCAACATGCCTATTTTGTCTTTTTGTGCATGGGTATTTTTGTCCCAGTGCTTTTTATTTAACATATTAAAAATTAATAAACTAAATTAAATATATTTAATTCCTTTTAACACCCTTATTTAACACACATTGGTCATCATCTTCCCCCATTATTACAGATCATCTTACCCAAAAAAAAACCCCTAACCCTCTTCTGATCTATAGACCAAACCGGTCAACTATTTCTCTCTCTCTCTCTCTCTTTCTCTCTCTCTACAAACACACACACAGCTCTATCTCAACCTTTATCTACCACCACCACCACCACAACCATCCACTGCCACCTTAGTCTTCATCGAACTGATCTACACAGAACCACCACCCTAACCCTAACCAAACACCCAACCACCACTGTCCAGCCATCGCCACCCCAACCCATGCTCTCAATCGGATCTCCACTCCTGATTCTGGTGCCTCCAATCTTGCCGATCTTTATCCTCTGCCGCAGTCTGGTTCGAGTTCAAATCTCGCTCCGCCGCTTCCTGAATCGAGTAGTGATAATCAAACTCCGCCGCCATCGCCACCACCGTATTCGAGGTTATTGTTGTTGTTAACATCACATCTGAATAACTGTCATCTGAGACACGTCGTCGGAGAAAGGTGGGAGACGGTCCAGCTCTGTTTAAAATCCAAGAGATCCGAATTAAGAGCATGGGAAATCTTGTAAAGATTTAATGGCTCTGTTTAAAATCCAAGAGATTCAGTCTCACAACGGGTTGATCTGATGATTGTTTTTGTAAGTGTTGTGATTGGAGATGATGATTGCTAATAAAACAACGACGGAGAAAGCTGAAAACAGGTACAATACGAAGCCTCTGGTCGCCATGGATGCTCTATTGTTGTGTGCTCTGTTTTATGAAAAGCAGAAATGAAGGAAGAAGACGACAATTGGGATTGCAAGCAGAAATGAACGAAGAAGATGACATGGATGCTCCTGTGGGTTAGGGTTTTTTTTTGCTGTTGAAGATGATCTCTGGTTAGGGTCTTATTTGGGAGGTGGAAGATGAAAAGCACTTGGACAAAAATATCCCTGCACAAAAAGACAAAATAGGTATGTTGGAACAGTAAAAATGAGAGTTTTTGAATTTTGGACTAAAATGGCAATAAAAGTGAAACCACAGAGACCCAGATTTAAAAAGTTTGATATTTGGACTAAAATGGCAAAAGTGCCCAAACCACAGGGACCAAAATGACAGTTTACTCTATAAGTTTTTATGCAAAAGATAAGTTTATTTATAAAATTCATAATTAATTTCATATTAATTTCACTTGCTAATAAATATAGTAACTATCAATAATTAAATAATAATTATCTATTAATGAGTAGGAGAGAGATGCAAGAAGAAAATGTAGCATATGAAATTAAAAACAATTTAAGTTAAAAGGGAAAAAATCAATGAATTGCGATATACAAAAATTAAAGTCGTAATAATATTTACTTAGTTACATAAATTAAAGGAAAACTCATCGTGAAAAAAATTAGTAATTAATATTTACTTAAATTGAGTAAACTTTTCTTATTTTTACTCAAAAAAATAAAACAATCCTAATTATTAAAACTAAATAATAATTATCTATAAAAATTAACTAATAATTATCTATAATTAAGTAGAAGAGATTAAAGTAAATAATAAATATCTATAATTAAATAGAAGAGTTATCTATATTCATAATTAATAATTATCTGTAATTAAGTAGAAGAGATTAAACTAAATAATAAATATCTATAATTAAATAGACGAGTTATTGTAGATGAAACTAACAATTTTAGGATGCATAGAAATGCGACACATGTCTCCCATAGGTTTACTTTATTATATGGTACTAGCGGTAAGACCCGTGTGCAAACACGGGTGGTTTTTAGAAAACCATGCATAACACATTTTAATAGAAAGTATAGATAGGTATATAGATATTGTAACAAAACGTGTTATCTATTATAGCTAAAAGACAACTATAAACATAGATCATCGGTTAATATATCAGTTACATATGATTATTTCCATTCTCTTATTCAAAAAAGAGAGTATCCACCCATTGACAATGTAAACTGTTATATAAACATAAGTACATATAAAAGATGTCTAACAAACTTAATAAAATTCGAATAGAACTTAAGTTTTAACAAACATTAACTAAGAACATATGATCACCTGCCTAAACAACTTTCATCAAACCTCAATCAAGAATTTGTTACGCAACAACATGTCATTTGCTACATGTTGTGTCCTGGTTAAATATGCTACTGGAGACAATGTCACAGCTGCTGATCCAACAATATCCCTATACAACAGATGATACCAAAACCCTTCTTATTACTGATTTTTATTTCTCATCATCATCTCCCTGATTTGTCCTTTGAATTGTAGTTCAAAGTCCAGGGAGAACATGTCTTCTTCATCATCCCTTTCAAGTTGAAGGTCCAACAAATCTTGGAGATCATATGCATTCAGATTATATGCACTATCCATTTTAATCTCTTCAACACTACCATCTGATCTGATCAAAGTCGATACTTGGGTTTTTGAGCATGACATCCACTTTACTATTTTTGGATCAGCTGGTTTTCTTGGGAAAAGAATTATTGAAGATGAGTTTGGTGATTGTGGTCTGCTAACTAAATTTGCAATGGATTCAGATAAAGCAGATGATGAGAGAAGGTTTTTCGGAGTATGGATCTTTTGAGACAGAGCAGCACTTGTAGGATAGACTGGGTTTTGAAGAACATTTGGATCTCCAGCTCTTAGTTCTTCCAGCTTTTTGTAGGTCTCAACTATCTTCAGTTTAGACCCTCTGGCAATGGATCTAGCTGGACCATAACAAGCAACCACAAGCTCTGCTCTCATTCTTTTAAACTTCAACGCCTCATCTGAATCCACTGTTTTGACTTTCTTCCAATTAGGTGGAGTTGGCTTTACCAGAGGATCATTGCGCATTTTTGTGATTCTATCAATCTCTTCTATAAGAGCATCTGCTGACCAGTCTTTGAATTGATCTTTGGTTGCATTATATGGTTTGTACTTCAGAATGTGTCCAACATAATCATCCCTCAGTTGCATCTGAAGTTCAGGAATTACTGGCCTCTCAGACATGGATTTACTTAGGTCCCTAGCATAGTCTTCAAGTTTTATGACTTTGCTAAGCTGAAATGATAAGAACCTCTGGTATTCCCTGTCATCCATACCTATTCTATTCTCTCTTGCTATAACCTCAGCCTATGATACTTTTAATTTCAGATACTCATCTAAGTTTTGAGGCTTCTTATAGCCATAAAGAGATGGGAATGATCTTTTAGATATATCCTCTATTCTGAAGAATGATTCAATTTCACCTTTAACAATGACTAACTCCAGAGGATATTGAGCTTCCAGAGGAATGACTGATGGTAGTGTAGCAATTGGAAGAGATAAAGTAGGTTCTCTGGGTGGAAATGATGAGGATGGACTGTTTTGAATGGTGGCAGATGATACAGGGATTGCTGATTTAATCTCCTCGTCATTTTCTAACACAATATGAGTTTTTCTCTTACGTGTGGACATGATTTCTGGTGAAGGAGAACGTTTTGGTAGTGAAGATGAATGTATGGGAAATCTTTGTGACATTGGAGGTGGTTGGATTGTGGTTGGTGTAGTGAAAATGATCATGGCAGATGTTTGAAAAACTTCTTCAGAAACAACTGGTGTCTCAGCAGCTGTTTGGTTAACATCTGCTGATACTTTTGTTGTATCAGCATTTATAGGTGAATTGGTGATGATGCTGCTGAAGCTATTTTCTCTTTTTTGTGGTGATTTTTCTGGAGAAGATTTGGATTTAGATTTAGATTTTTTTGGTAAAGGAGCACATTTTGGTGGTGAAGGTGAATGTGTGGGAAGTCTTTCAGATATTGGATGTGCTTGCAATGTTGTTGGTGTGGTGAAAATGAGCTTGGCAGATGTTTGACAAACTTCTGCTGAAACAACTGGTGTCTCAGCAACTGTTTGGCTAACATCTGCTGATACTCTTGTTATATCAGCATCTATGACAGAATGGGTGATGATGGTGTTGAAGCTATTTTTCCCTTCTTTTGTGGTGGTTTTTTTTTGGAGAAGGTTGGATTTAGGTTCAGCAGAGGATACAATTTCTGTAGGATTAGCTTTTGAATCTGGTGGCAACTTTCTCAGTGAATCTTTCTCTCCCTTTTTGGAATCATCAACATCAACATCATCATCTTTCTCAAAGATTGATGTAGGGGTGGAGCCAGTAAGTTTCAACAGATGTTCCTTAATGTTCATAACGTCTGCTTGTGTGTCTTTATACCTAGCATCAACCATATTTGTGATAAATTTTAAACTGAAATTGTGGTTACTTTCAGCCAAATTTCTTTGAGCTTGAAGGATGGGTTGCATAGAATTCTAAAGCTCATTGGCAATTTGCTGTGTGGTAGGCTGACTTTTAAAAAGCTCTATCATCTGCTTCATCAATTCTTTCATTTCAGCAACATCTGTTTCAATGGTAGACACTCTAACCGTCAAATCCTTATAACTTAATTCATCACCTACTTTAATAGGATCATCTGAATTCCCACCTGTAGTGGTTGTATTTGTTTTGATAATAGGAGAAGACTCCATATCATCAGAAACATATGCGCCTTTTTCTTGGTTCTGGGGACTTCCCACTGAAGCAGAGATTACAGTTGTAACCTCATCAGTGGTTGCCTTCAAGGGAGTCTTATTGATGTAACCACTGTCTAACTGATCACCAATGGGTTCAACAGTTGTAGTGGCTGCTCCACTTGAACTACCACCAAGAGTTTCGTAAAACTCAACTGGGATAACCTCCTCAACTATTTATAGGATAGAAGATTGAATTGGTTCAGACACAATCATTTGTTGGGCTATACTCTCAGTAATGTGTGGATGAGAGGAACTATTTTGTTTTTGAATTTCAATTGCTTCAAACAGAGGTAATATTGTTGATGGAACTTGAGAAGAGGGTTTTGGTGTAGAAAGCGAGATTGCCCTAGGAGATGGGCTTCTAAACATACTTTCATATGAAAGGTCTACTTCATGTTGTGGTGTCCCTGTGCTTACAAAATGATCCTTTTGTGAGGATACATGAGGAGTTTGGATGGGTTGAGATCTTTCCAACAACTGTGAGGAAGTAGCAGCAGTGGTTTCAAGTGACATTTGTGTTGTCACTGGATTAACCTCCGGGATCTCATCTTCCAGAGGAACCTTTTAATTTTGTTTGGTTTTGGAGGGCTTTCTGGATGTGGCAAGTTTTTTTTTTTTTTTTTTGCGTTTTGCTGGTGTGTGTTTCACAACACCGGTTGTGGTGTCATGATCACCAGGAGCAGTTGGCTCAACAACAGAGGTTTGAGCAACAGATGTGGACGCATCTAAAACAGGCTCATCCCCCTTTGTTTCTGAAACTTTTGACTCTTTATCCATAAGTCTGGTAAAAGTTTTACTTGTAAGACTATTTATTTGAAAAGCTAGCCCTTGTTCAAAATCTGTTTGTGACACTTGTTTTCGTATGTAGTAGCTTAGAAGTCTTGGATACAACAGAAAGCATTATTATGAACACTTTTTTTTCAAAATTTTCACATTTTTTACATTAGTTAACAAATCAGAAAACAGTGCTTGTGATAAATTGTAATCAGATTTTGTTAAACAAGCATAACCCAAATACTGAATGTTTAAAGGTATCTCATTAAATGTGGTGGTCTTAGCTGAGAGACAAGTTAAAAGAGTATGAAACAAAAATTTCATTGGCGGAGGGAAGTTTGGTTTGTACATAGTAACTTCCTTTAATTGTGCATTATACCCTTTTTCAATGAACTCAGTATGAAGTTCACGTTTTTCAAAGTTGGTCTTACCTCCCAAGTCGTCAAAATCGAATGTAGTAGAAACTGTAGATGGAGAAATTCATACCACACTTTTCCCAACCTTAGATGTGATGGCAACTGGATTATTATCTTCAGACTCTATTTCAACACTAAACCAAAATTGTCGGAGGATTTCCGTATGAACCGGAGCATCAACAGTAAGGATTGATTTCTATTTTGATGACGTTAAAAGGTAAAATATTGAGTGAAAGCTGGTATTTTTGCTGGTTTTCTCGAAGATGGGGAGGTAGTTGTGAGGGTTTTTGATGTTCAGAGACATGATCGGAGAAGAAGGTGATTTGGGGATGAAACAGGGTTTAAGTTGGAGGGTTTTTAATATGTTGGAAACTGCTTTTGAGAATTTTGAATTCGAGACGGCAGTGGTAGAAGCTCGATTTAGGGATGAAACAGCGTTTATATAGTGAGAAAAAGTGAAGGCCGATGTGGAAGTAGTTACAAATATCTGATGACTAAGATCCGTCCACGTCAGAACCTCTCTTGTGACAACCGATAACAGTTGTTTGGAAACCTCTGTTGGCCGACTACAGAAGCTGGGAACAGTGTGAGTCAAACAGTAACAGAAGTTATGAGAACAGATGATAACTTTCAGCAGTGTTTTTATTTTTAGTTAACATCTGTCCACGTCAAAACCTCCCTTGTGATAATGGATGACAGTCAGCAGTGTAGTAAATCAACAGTCATTAGGATAAACATAAGTTATGACAACATACGGTACCTTTCAGCAGTGGATGTATTTTTAGGCAAGCAAAGGTTTCAAAAACAGTTGTATTCAACAGTTGTAACTCAAAAGTCGTGAGTTTAACATCTACTATTAGCCTAACCACTGTTAGTATCAAAACCTCTGTTGAGCATTTTAAGATTGAATATCATTTGTTGTTCGTTAACATCTATTGGCCCATACCAGACCTTTGCATCTTCAGACATTTATTCATCAACAGATGCTCTCTTTTGTCAGACTTTAGCTACAACAGGCCTTTTACAACAGCAAATATTGACTCTTTGTAATTTGGTCTTAGCGCAAATTCATTCAAAAAACTGTTATTGATGAACAAATATTCTAGTTTATTTTGTCTTTACAATCATCTATTCAGCCTTAAACCAACCTTTAATCCTTTTAAACCTCTGTTGACTAACAAACATCTGTTCAGACACAATTCAACATCAACATAATCTAAATCAAACCCAGAGACAATTACACACCAACATCAATATCAGTCTGCAATCCTTAGATGTTATTCAAAATTATATAATAATACTTAGGAATGACTAAAATAATTAAAATGAAGATGCGACAACAAAGATTAATAGTATTAAAATTTATTCATTTATTCAGCAGTAGTAAATCAACAGTCGTTAGGATACACAGTTGTTTCATAAGAATGTTCGAATATATGATAACAACAGCATGCTTATACAAAGGTCTACAATTACAATGTGCACATACTTTGGAACATCTAATCTAATGGACTAACAAACTCCCAACATCTATTATTAACCTAACCACTGTTACTATAAAAACCTTTTGTAGGCTCAACATATTTTGAATATAATATGTTGTTCTTTAACATCTGGTTTCCTATACAGACCTTTCCTTCTTCAATCTTTCATCATCAGCAGATGTTCTCTTTTACCAGACTTTAACTACAACAAACTTTTTACAACTCCAAATATTGACTCTCTGTAATTTGCAGGAGCAAATTCTTCAAAAAACTGCTATTAATGATCAAATTTTATACCTTGTTTTATCTTTGCACTCATCAGTTCACCCTTAAACCAACCCTTGATCCTATTAAACCTCTGTTGACTTACCAAACATTTGTTCACACATAATTCAACATCAACATAATCTAAATCAAACTCAAACACTAAATAAGTAAAAGTAAAATGCAACAACAAAGATTCTTAAAATTAAAATTTATTCATGACATTAAAAGACCAATAATTACATAACATACTGAACAACGAAACTTTCAAATCTAACAATAACAGCAAGAATTAAGAAATTTTAGCTTCAACTCCATCGATTGCTGAACCTCTTGACGTATGTCCTTCAGCATCGCCATGAACTCCACGTCTCTATCACCACACTCTATATTACTGACAACACAAAGCTCACGAACGGAAGTTGAAGGCATCCGCATCAGATTTCTAGAAACCTACTCTCTCGTGAACAGGCCAACTTGCAGTCCATCAAAACATCTCTTCAGCTCTCGAAGAGTAGCCCTATCCTCATACACCTGTTCCTCAATTTGCCTGATAAAAAGCTGCTTTAAATCATCTGATTTTGCAGAATTGTATGACGCCATTTCAATAAACTATATTACTCAAGTGCTGTGAAAGTATGATATCTTCGTAGGAAAACGTGATAAAAAAACAGGTGAAGTGGCAATGAGTTTATATACTGAAATATCTAACAGTGAAAGAAATCACACTTAAACTCATTGTACATTTAATAATCTAATAAATCAAAACGTGTAGATTTAATATAAACATATTAATTTATATTTCAAACAACAGTCTTTTATGCAAAAACCTTTTCAAACCCCAACTTTTATGGGAAAACTATAAAATTAAATATCAAGAAACCCAAGGGACAAATTTTAGAACTTCAAAGAAAAAAAACAGATTATCATAATTACAATTAACCTCTTCACTTACCATATAGACGCGTTTTTAAACTCTGTAAAAGACCGATAATTACTTTTGATTCAAAACATCAATAAATTGTCTTACAAATCACTGTTCATAAAAAACCAATCAAAATAAAAAAATCCAACAAAAATCTACATGGCAAACTTCAGCTTCTAACACTGGTCAGACACCAGCGATGTTAAAACACAATTCTCGATCTGGTCACTCAAAGAAAAAAGAACAGACGAAGAACTAAACAGGAAAGTCGACATAATCAATGACACTAATTACAACAAAACCTGGAACAGCATAGCATTGCTCGATGAAGTCCTCCACTCTCCTCCATCAGATTTCCAGAAGAATGCAGAAGAGTTTCTGACACAACTACTAAAACAGGATCAGAAAATCTGCAACATACTAAGTGATCTGAAAAACAAAATAGAGCATGAAATCACATGGAGAAAGGCCAGAGTCTACGAAATCCTAGCAAGTGTTAACTCTAGTGTGTAATAGTTTATGAATATTTCAGTAAATTTTTTATTTTTCTATGTATGTTTATTTAATTTAATAATCTCAATATGCATCTTAACATATTCTAAAATGTCACTGTCAATAAAAACTATCAACATTATCAACACTTGTTTCTTCATAATCAAAGTAAACTCAGGTAATCAAAATAAGAAACAAACCCAAAATGCAAAGGTCTCCTCTCAATGAAGGTAACACATATAACTTTTCACGATGTTGCAACAATGATACTGCAACATCGATGTTGAAAGGTTGATGTGTGAAGGGAAGCTTCATTGGAACGATGATGTTGGAACAATGATATTGGAACGATAATGTGTAAACAGAAGTTCAAACACATGATATTGGAACGATGATGTGTAAACAGAATCAACAAATGTTCAAACAAAGAAGTGTAATCGGAGATTAACCGGCTGAATCATGAGAGCTATGCATTTGAGAGAGAAGGAGATACGCTCACAGATATGAGCGAGATAGATAGAGTTGAAATTTGAATGTGGAGGCATATTCATATATCTTATTTATAGGGTTTGAATATATGGTTTGAATTTTGAATCTGGAGCCAGAATTTTGAATCTGCCCAGAAGTTTACTTTGGTTACGATTAGCAGAGGTTTGAATATAAAGTGAAGAGCAGATGTTTTAATTGTGAATGAAATGTAGATGTTATTGGCAGATGTTTGATTAAATTTTAAAATGATTTTATATATTGGGTTTTATGATGCAGTAATGATATAAGAAAAACACTGTTGGACAGCCTCTCTGGCTGCCACATCAGTTTTTCTTATGTCACTCAGATTTCTCCTTTTATAGAAAGTATAGATATATAGATATAGATTTAAACATTCAATTTACTTTAGATTGAAAAAAAGAGGATCGATATTCTACATTGTAACTATCTAACTGCATTAAAGTACAACTAACTAACATCATATACAAATGATTTTATTTTAACATTACGTGCAACGTATTATTGTTTCACACAACAATAAGCAGCATTATTACATAATTTATACGAAATAGTAAAAAGGTAGAAAATTATAAACATGTTACAAAAAGTTGCTTTAGATAATCACTTTTACATATAATTGTATGAAAATATAAACATGTTACAAAACGTTGCTTTGGATAATCAGTTAATACTGATAATACTTTTACAATTAACTATATAAAAATATAAACATTTTACACTTCTTGGCTAGATTAAAAGGCCATGTCCATAGTTGAAAGTTACTAATAGCAAGTGTATATTTCATATATTTGTATCGATTTGTAATTGATCTCTATCCTAAAATAGAGATCCTCAATGTAATTATATATACAAAGGAATGAATGAAGAGGGGGTAGCGAACCTATTCTATCATGGTATCAAGAGTCCAGATACCCACCTCCTTCTAACCCTACATCGCCGACATACCATCTCTCCCCACCCTTCACCGTCGGCCCCTTCTCTTTCTTACCAGCCTACTTCTGTTCGGTCACTGCATAACCCTACCCTGCACCGATGACCACATCAGCCATGTCTTCCTCAACCATGACTTCATCTATTTCTCCTATAGCCGAATCTAAACTCCATCCGGCTACCACAGTTTCCAACATCCACAACCTCATCCCCATAACTCTGGAGATTGAATCTTCACAGTATAACTCATGGGCCACACTCTTCAAAATCCAGTGCAAAGCTTTCCTCGTCTATGACCACCTCTCACCGAAACCTAAACCATCCGAAACCTCCTCCTCTGACCCACCCAAACCCGCTGATGATTGGGAACGGCTTGACGCAATAGTTTTACAGTGGATATATAGCACGATTTCGAATGACCTTCTCCACACAATCATCAACAAAACATCGACTGCCTATGAAGCCTGGAGGGCCATTGAAAATATTTTTCAGGACAACAAAAGTGCCAGAGCCATTCACCTCATGCATAAGTTCTCTAACACTCGCCTGGACGCTTTCCCTTTGGTCTCTGCCTACTGCCAAGAACTAAAGGTTCTGGCCGATCAATTAGCCAACGTCAATGCACGGGTTGATAATGAGCGTCTCGTGTTGCAGTTGATTGCGGGCCTCAATGAATCATACGAAGGGATTGCCACTATCCTCCAACAACAAGAACCCCTGCCATCCTTCTACACCGCCCGCTCCAAACTCATCCAGGTCGAAACCCGTAAAGCTGAACAGGCACTGCTTGCGTCTAAAACTGTCACCGCATTAAACACCACCACCAGCCGCACACCAACAAATACCGATTCACCACAGCAGGGATACCGCTCCGACTACTCCCGGGGACTGTAACACCCTTACTATTATTTTACAGTTTTCATTCACTTTACGAAAATACACATGTAATTATAGTTTTATATACATTGTAAATACAGGTTAATTAAAACTTTTCTAGATTTTAATATGTTACAACATGATGTAATTGAGTTCGTCGTTTAAAAGTTACGACGTAACGCCGTGCGGAAGCTTTAATCTCGTGTGTTCGGTTCTTCGTTGAGCTTGATCTTCACCCGGAAATCCCTTGACATTCACCTATGACCAAAACCAACATAAAAGTTAGCTTTGGTAGTTAAATAACATGTTTAAACAAGTCATATGGGTCAAAACAACAAAATTCAACAATTTTTGTAATTCAGGGCGCCGCCGTACGCTAAGGGGCGTCGCGCTACGCCTAGCCCTATTTTAGGGAGCCGCCGTACGCTAAGGGGCGTCGCGCTACGCCTAGCCCTGTATTCGACAGAAAGATCACTTAGCTGGTGCTGCAGATGCCCAGCTCAAATTTTCACCAACTTACAAACTTATAATTGCCATAACTTTCGTTCTACATGTTAGTTTTACGCGATTCTTTTTCCTACGCGTCCGTAATTCAATTCTCCATCATATGGAGTTAAAATCCAACATCTGGCTTAATAAATTTTGAGACTTTTATGCCTTCGGCTTATTACCTTTTTACAAAATTTTGACCCGTTTGTGTTTAAAAACCTCCAAACTTGTTTCTAATTAATCATAAAGCATATACCAAATTATTTAACTCAAAATCTCTATCTTGGATTCATAACTTTTGTGAATTATGCGACAAACGCCCAGGTTACGCGTGTGATTCATTTTGACCCGTTTAGGGGATTTTTATGCATTAAAGCATCAAATCCGCTCTTCTCTTTTCCCACTTCGCGTTCCCATATATAAATTACTACTTATATTCCACCACAACTATTTTTGTGGTGGATCTAACATAAGGGACCTATAATCCTAATTTTACCCTTTTGTTAGTCATTTTATGGAAAACCCCAACTTAGGCATTTGATCCACAAAAGGCTTATACCGATAACTTTTATGTCCGTCGATATCTAGCATGATCATATTACATGTACTTAAACAATCCCCAAAGGTTGTTTACCCGATTTACCTACCATGGGCGTTTTGGTCAACTTTAGTCCTTCAATTTACGACAAAGGACTTACACCAAATTTTGACCAACATCGCACGTTTAACTATAAATTGTTTATGCGTACCTGGCTCGAGTCAACATGTGGACCCGTTTTAAGACCGTGTCTTTATAATATGCTAATTCATAGCCTTGCTATTTCATAAACCATTCATCCTGCGAGCATGAGACTCGACATACACTTTTTAGTCATAAATTGTCAAATGGTATCAATATTATCATTTGACCCGGTTGGTCTAAACTACCAAATGTTTTGCGCTTAATATTAATTGGTGTTTATCCACCATTTCATTAAATAATTATCCTTGGATTTCTAACCATTTAGTTATGTCGCCCTAACCCATTTCTTATGCGTTAATTCTACATAGTTTATGTCCCTTGGCGTCGTTTAAAGCTTTGACTTTTATCATACACACGTGATTAAAATCACCGGTTTACCCTCTTTACTTTCTTAGGCTTACTTATAAAATAGTCATTCAAAACTTGTTTTAAATATGTCACTTCAATGACTATTTTGAGTTTTTCATCCTTTTACCAATAGTAATGGTTTTTCATCATTTTGGTATGTTCCGACCCGTATCAATTCGCGTCGGGAACCATACCTTGGATATTATCTTTATCATATAAATAACTTTTGAACAAGCACATATGCTACAAAAAGGGTGTAAGTTCCACTTACCTCGCATCCGAACTACGCTTTTCCTTTCCTTCTTGATTCGTTTGACCCGCTCACTCATCAAGCTTCCACCTAGCTCGTTAGGCGTCAAACTATCATCATAATTCGTAAGATGGTTAGATTAGTCATTATCAATTATGACTACTCCATCTAACGGGTCTTATGTCGACTTTATCACTCGATCAAATCATTGGTTAGTTTGACTTCCTTAAAGTCAATTGATCTATCAACATATTCAAATGCACATTTTACACGGAATTTCAACATTTCAGCTTCATTTAGGCATTTTAACAAACACCTAGTGGGCATAATTTCACTAAATCAAAAATCAAGTTTCATGACTAACTATTTAGCCAAGATTAAACAATTTTTGCAAGTTTAATATATCTAGTATGCATAATAACATCTAGATTCACCTTATGTAAATAAACAACACTCAATTTATAATCAAATTTCTAGTGTTCTTCATCATTCTACTACACCCATTTAACACTTAGCTGAGTGACTATGAATTTCACAATTATAAACATTAATTCAACAAACTATTGACTAGGGTTTACTCCTAGACATGATTTCATCCTAATTTCATCCAAGCATCAATCATGCAAGCCAATTTCTCGATTTTCTATGTTCACCAAGAATTTGAGATGGAACTAAATAACGAAAATTTGCATACCTTATGATCCCTTCATGGAGGTGATCACTAATTTGAGCTTAGATTTTGATTTGGACTTGATTTGCCCCTTCAGTTTGTTGATTTTGTGCTTGTTAGGGTTTGAGTAGGAGAGCCCCTTGGCTCCTGTGATTGTATCGACCAGGACACACACTTAGTGTGTGTGTTTTGGTGTAGGATTTTATTTAATTAAAACTAGTTTCCAGTTTTTCATATTTGGCCCCTCAACTTTCCCCAAGTTGCATATAGTGTGTTTTAACCAATTTCTTTATTACTACAAGACTTGTGACTAACTAGGTTATTTATTCCTAGTTATTTTATCTTGTTCATACTCCGTTTTATTTTAAGTCCCGTTAACTCGGGCCCTTTTATATACTTTGTTTTCTCAAAGTATTTTTCATCCTTTTAATAAATATTAGATTTATTTATTTAAATCATAATATTCACCGGGTTTACTTAACCACCTACGGTATTTTACCCGTTCATTATTATTAACATGGTTTAATTACCAACCCCGATTTCGGGGTGTTACAAGTCTACCCCCCTTAAAGAGGTTTCGTCCCCGAAACCTTTCTCATGTACTTTCTTAGTTTAAAATCACCTGAACCTTAGTTTCGGTGATTATTTGAGCATTGCTCTCATATAATAATCTTACCAAAAAGTATGGTAATGTGTTTTTGGTTTTAAGGCATATACGCCTTTCACGTGTAAGGCCTCGTAGGCCATTACTCTCAGCTTGTATTTCTTATTCTGGTCACTTATTTAACCGAGTTGTCATCTGATTACTCGGTCGTATTTATCATTCAACAGGTTTACTTCTAGCTAATTTTTATATTAACAAGCGCATTGCATAAGTCATAACACTATTTTGACTTTGAATGATTTTTACTGGCTAGACTGATTTATCGCCGTCACTTTATACCCCGTCACTCGGTATATCATATTGCCATCTCGGCCTTTTGCGTGTTTCTGATTTCATATCTCGTAACTCACGTTACAACGTGGTTACATTCTATGTCACTTTTAGTGACCGTAATCACCTCACATCTTGTTTAAGTTTATGTCGACTTTCCATTGTTGAAAATCTTGCTTTCGAATGTATCGTTTTAAACCTTTCAATGTTAAAACCTATATCCTTTAATTTTAACCAATCCGAGTTCGTCTACTAATATTCATATTTGTTAAAATGTTGTTTCACTTAGCCTCATAGGCTATTTATTTAGATTTTCACCCTTTTTAAGGTGAGTCCCTGACAGTTCGCTTCTTTTTATTTCTGATCTCGTAGATGATCTTTTATTCGTGTCTTTATCCTATGTACATATATGTACATATTTTGGTGTCAAGGCACCCCTTGTTATTCCTGAAATTGTTTATTTTCACTTTCGAATTTCAGTTGACTTGACCGTAGTCCAAGCCTTCATTCATTTACTTTCGGACTAATCTTCCGAATTATGACTCCTTACGTCATTTACATGTCAGTTTGTTATACTCCTATCGTTTCTCGGTTCATACTTATATTTCTTTGCAACCCATTACCCGGGTTCTTTTATCTTAGAGTTTTTAGCGACAATAACCCCTTGCATAGGTTTATTAATATTTCGCGCTTTCATCTATTTGATTCACGCTTACTTACATCAGCAAGCGTTATTCTTTATTTAACTCGTTCGACTTGTTCGTTTGAAATTTCATCACTTGTGAACGTCAAACTTCATTCTTTATTCGACCAGTTCAACTTTAAAATAGTTGAACGTAGTTATCAAAATTTCTATTTGCAAATTCTCATCGTCTTTTAGTCATGAATCATAATCCGAGTCTTTTGACTTTCTAATTCGCGTTCCCGTTTCTTGGTTTACGCATACTTTCAAAATCATACCCATCTATCGGGTATTTTGCTGAAATCGCTTCCAAAGCAACCGTCCCGGTATCTATTAAAACTTTTTTTTTAATTTTATTTGGTCGTCTTAGCGAAATCCATTGCTTTTATTCAGTTAAATCTTTTATTCTTTATTTAATTCGTTTGACTTGTCCGTGTGAATTTCATCACTTGTGATAGTCAAACTTTTATCCTTATACTTTAGCATTCCTATTAGTCGGTCTGTATTTTCATTTACTTTAATCTTTGTCCCTTCTCTCGGGCTCGTTATTCTAACGTAATACGCTCCCGTCATCCGACTTGCGTTTACGTGTACTATCAAACATCTTACTTGTTTGATTCATTTGGGTACCTTTTTGATTCGTCCCATTCACCCCGCCCTTACTACATCGGACGTATATGTGTACGCTATAAGAAGTCCATGGTATCATATGCCACTACCTACTTGGCCAGAGTAAGCGATTAACACATGACACACATGGCCTTTCTATAGTTTTCACATCACGCCCTATGTAAGTGATGCCTCTATTTAGTTTTCTTGGAATAATATCCTGGATAGGTATTCTATTCAGGTTTTCCAAGTTTCTAATTTACATATGCAACAAACATCCTCTACATGTTTGTTGCATATTGCTATTTGTGCGATTATATTTAAAAGCACGCACCTGGTATGCTTGCCCCGACGGGCGTTCCTTGCCATTAACCTTGTTCGCGGTCGTTACGCGATTTAGTCCTTGGTGAGCATGCTCCTCTTGTCATACTTCGGACTGTTCCTCTATCATATCCGTAATTTGTTTAACCCTTGTCATCTTTAAATGCAAGTGTCCTCCAATTAAGACATTCACAAAAGTTAGTAATGCCAACTTTACTAAACGCCCGTATCATAATACAAGACTTTTCTACTATATGTGTCAACGCACAATTTGTTAGCTATATCTATCATTTAATTGGGGTAACGTGTATTACACGATAACCCTATGTGTTGTTTATAACAGTTTAACACACTAAACCATTAACATGCATGCACTTACCGGATTTGCGATCAAGCCTCGAACCGAACACCTTTATTCTTTTAACCTTGAGCTCTGATTACCAACTTGTAACACCCTTACTATTATTTTACAGTTTTCGTTCACTTTACAAAAATACTCATGTAATTATAGTTTTATATACATTGTAAATACAGGTTAATTAAAACTTTTCTAGATTTTAAAATGTAACAACATAATGTAATTGAGTTCGTCGTTTAAAAGTTACGACGTAACGCCGTGCGGAAGCTTTAATCTCGTGTGTTCGGTTCTTCGTTGAGCTTGATCTTCACCCGGAAATCCCTTTACATTCGCCTATGACCAAAACCAACATGAAAGTTAGCTTTGGTTGTTAAATAACATGTTTAAACAAGTCATATGGGTCAAAACAACAAAATTCAACAATTTTCGTAATTCAGGGCGCCGCCGTACGCCAAGGGGCGTCGCGCTACGCCTAGCCCTATTTTAGGGCGCCGCCGTACGCTAAGGGGCGTCGCGCTACGCCTAGCCCTGTATTCGACAGAAAGATCACTTAGTTGGTGCTGCAGATGCCCAGCTCAAATTTTCACCAACTTACAAACTTATAATTGCCATAACTTTCGTTCTACATGTCAGTTTTACGCGATTCTTTTTCCTACGCGTCCGTAATTCAATTCTCCATCATATGGAGTTAAAATCCGACATCCGGCATAATAAATTTTGAGACTTTTATGCCTTCGGCTTATTACCTTTTTACAAAATTTTGACCCATTTGTGTTTAAAAACCTCCAAACTTGTTTCTAATTAATCATAAAGCATATACCAAATTATTTAACTCAAAATCTCTATCTTTGATTCATAACTTTTGTGAATTATGCGATAAACGCCCAGGTTACGCGCGTGATTCATTTTGACCCGTTTAGGGGATTTTTATGCATTAAAGCATCAAATCCGCTCTTCTCTTTTCCCACTTCGCGTTCCCATATATAAATTACTACTTATATTCCACCACAACTATTTTTGTGGTGGATCTAACATTAGGGACCTATAATCCCAATTTTACCCTTTTGTTAGTCATTTTATGGAAAACCCCAAACTTAGGCATTTGATCCACAAAAGGCTTATACCGATAACTTTTATGTCCGTCGATATCTAGCATGATCATATTACATGTACTTAAACAATCCTCAAAGGTTGTTTACCCGATTTACCCACCATGGGCGTTTTGGTCAACTTTAGTCCTTCAATTTACGACAAAGGACTTACACCAAATTTTGACCAACATCGCACGTTTAACTATAAATTGTTTATGCGTACCTGGCTCAGGTCAACATGTGGACCCGTTTTAAGACCGTGTCTCTATAATATGCTAATTCATAGCCTTGCTAATTCATAAACCATTCATCCTGCAAGCATGAGACTCGACATACACTTTTTAGTCATAAATTATCAAATGGTATCAATATTATCATTTGACCCGGTTGGTCTAAACTACCAAATGTTTTGCGCTTAATATTAAATGGTGTTTATCCACCATTTCATTAAATAACTATCCTTGGATTTCTAACCATTTAGTTATGTCGCCCTAACCCATTTCTTATGCGTTAATTCTATATAGTTTATGTCCCTTGGCGTCGTTTAAAGCTTTGACTTTTATCATACACACATGATTAAAATCACCGGTTTACCCTTTTTACTTTCTTAGGCTTACTTATAAAATAGTCATTCAAAACTTGTTTTAAATATGTCACTTCAATGACTATTTTGAGTTTTTCATCCTTTTACCAATAGTAATGGTTTTTCATCATTTTGGTATATTCCGACCCGTATCAATTCGTGTCGGGAACCATACCTTGGATATTATCTTTATCATATAAATAACTTTTGAACAAGCACATATGCTACAAAAAGGGTGTAAGTTCCACTTACCTCGCATCCGAACTACGCTTTTCCTTTCCTTCTTGATTCGTTTGACCCGCTCACTCATCAAGCTTCCACCTAGCTCGTTAGGCGACAAACTATCATCATAATTCGTAAGATGGTTAGATTAGTCATTATCAATTATGACTACTCCATCTAATGCGTCGACTTTATCACTCGATCAAATCATTGGTTAGTTTGACTTCCTAAAAGTCAATTGATCTATCAACATATTCAAATGCACATTTCACACGGAATTTCAACATTTTAGCTTCATTTAGGCATTTTAACAAACACCTAGTGGGCATAATTTCACTAAATCAAAAATCAAGTTTCATGACTAACTATTTAGCCACGATTAAACAATTTTTGCAAGTTTAATATATCTAGTATGCATAATAACATCTAGATTCACCTTATGTAAATAAATAACACTCAATTTATAACAAATTTCTAGTGTTCTATATCATTCTACTACACCCATTTAACACTTAGATGAGTGACCATGAATTTCACAATTATAAACATTAATTCAACAAACTATTGACTAGGGTTTACTCCTAGACATGATTTCATCCTAATTTCATCCAAGCATCAATCATGCAAGCCAATTTCTCGATTTTCTATGTTCACCAAGAATTTGAGATGGAACTAAATAACGAAAATTTGCATACCTTATGATCCCTTCATGTAGGTGATCACTAATTTGAGCTTAGATTTTGATTTGGACTTGATTTGCCCCTTCAATTTGTTGATTTTGTGCTTGTTAGGGTTTGAGTAGGAGAGCCCCTTGGCTCCTGTGATTGTATCGACCAGAACACACACTTAGTGTGTGTGTTTTGGTGTAGGATTTTATTTAATTAAAACTAGTTTCCAGTTTTTCATATTTGGCCCCTCAACTTTCCCCAAGTTGCATATAGTGTGTTTTAACCAATTTCTTTATTACTACAAGACTTGTGACTAACTAGGTTATTTATTCCTAGTTATTTTATCTTGTTCATACTCCGTTTTATTTTAAGTCCCGTTAACTCGGGCCCTTTTATATACTTTGTTTTCTCAAAGTATTTTTCATCCTTTTAATAAATATTAGATTTATTTATTTAAATCCTAATATTCACCGGGTTTACTTAACCACCTACGGTATTTTACCCGTTCATTATTATTAACATGGTTTAATTACCAACCCCGATTTCGGGGTGTTACAGGGACGTGGCAGGTCTCAAGGCCGTGGTCGCGTCCGCGGTTCTTCTGGCCGGTCACGTTACCCGCACCCTAACTCCTACTGGCAGCCGCCCCCATACGCCCCTTGGATGAACTCTTGGTCCGGGTATCCACCTCCACAGTCCCCACAATATTCCCCATGGACTCCGCCACCCTGCCCTTACCCCATTTCCAACAGTAAACAACAGCCCCACTCTTCGGGCACACAGGGTCTTCTTGGGCCGAGGCCTACTCACGGGCTCCATGCTGCTTATGCTCCTACGGATATAGAACAGGCCATGTACACTATGTCTCTGCAACAACCTGACCCGATACCGTACATGGACACCGGTGCAACAACAAATATGTCTCATGAACAAGGTGATTATCATTCCTTTTCTAATTCGTGCATGTCTAAAAATATTATTGTTGGCAATGGAGATACCATTCCGGTTATAGGTACTTGCACCAAATACCTACCCAAACCCTATCCTCCTTTTATCCTCAAAAATGTTCTTTACTCACCCAAACTACTTAAAAACCTTATCTCCGTACGTAGATTTACTACAGATAATTCTGTGTCTGTAGAATTTGACCCGTTTGGTTTTCTTGTGAAGGATTACAAGACCAGGACCCCACTCCTGCGATGCAACAACAGCGGTGATCTCTATCCTTTGCTTTTGGGACCCAGCTCCTCCTCACCTACCGCTCTTGCTGCAATTTCCTCACATATCTGGCATCACCGCCTTGGTCACACAGGGCGCCCGTCTTTACATTCATTAAAAACTTCTTCTTCCATTGATTTTAATAATTTTGAGAATAATGTATGCCAGTCTTGTGTTTATGGAAAAAGTATTCGTTTACCATTTTATGCGTCTACTTCTTACACTACCCAGCCTTTTGATATTATACATAGTGACGTGTGGACGTCACCTATTGTTAGCTCAGCAGGCCACAAATATTATATACTATTTCTTGACGACTTAACTAATTTTTTGTGGACCTTTCCCATTTCTAATAAATCTCATGTATTCCCTACATTCACCCAATTTGCAAAAAATATTAAAACTCAATTTGAACGGGTCATTAAAACTTTCCAGTGTGACAATGGGAAAGAATATGTCAACTCCGCTTTTCAAAGTTTTTTCAACACAAACGACATTCTTCACCGCCTCTCATGCCCCTACACCTCTTCCCAAAACGGGAAGGCCGAGCGTAAAATCCGTACCATAAATAACATGATGCGCACCCTTCTAGCCCATGCTTCTCTTCCCACTTATTTTTGGCACCACGCCCTTGAAACCGCCACCTACCTATTAAACATCCTTCCAAATAAAATCACCAAAAATAAAACCCCAACCGAATTTCTCTACCTTTCCACACCTTCCTACGACCACCTACGCGTCTTTGGATGCTTATGCTACCCACTCGCTCCATCCACCACCATACACAAACTTGACCATCGGTCACATCCTTGTGTTTTTCTAGGCTACCCCCTGCCCAACCATAGAGGCTATCGATGCCAAGACCTTAACACTCACCAAATCTTCATCTCTCGCCATGTGGCCTTTGATGAAACCACCTTCCCGTTCGCTCAATCTATCTCACCGACTCCCTCATATAACTTCCTTAGCAACCCGTTCCCTCCTCACCTATGGCCTCATGTTGAGCCATCGCCCAACCCAAACAACGTGTCACCCAATCCATCACCACCCTTGTCCACAACTCCCTTCCCTATTCACTCGCCACTCCATGCCCAAGCCCAACCCACCAATCAGCCCACTACCCCGTCCCAATAGCCCATGCCGCCCACCCCTTCCTCTCCTATCCAACCGCCGAGCCCGTCCCAGCCCAACACTACTATCGTCCCACAACAATCGGACCCAGCCAGCCCTTGTCCGCCTCCACCAACGACCCGAACCATGCACACTCATTCCATGAGTGGCATCTACAAACCTAAACAACCCTTTTCCCTACACACTTCCACCGCCCCTTCCATCGTACCCATACCCAAAGCTCCGGCCGATGCCCTATCTATTCCGGAATGGTACTCTGCAATGTCAACTGAATATCATGCATTAATTAGAAACAGGACATGGGATTGGGTCCCAAGACAACCACATATGAATGTTATTAGAAGCATGTGGCTGTTCAAACACAAATTCAGGTCCGATGACACTCTTGAGCGATATAAAGCCCGTCTTGTGTTACGGCAGATTACAACAGGTTGGAGTGGATTGTGGTGAGACTTTCAGCCCGGTTGTGAAACCGGCAACGATTCGGACTGTGCTATCTATTGCCCTATCGAAGGGTTGGGATGTTTATCAACTGGACGTCACTAACGCCTTCTTGCACGGCAACCTTAATGAAACAGTCTATATGTATCAACCGATGGGTTTTCGCGACAAAGACTATCTAGACTACGTTTGCTCACTGACAAAGTCGCTATACGGATTGAAATAGGCACCACGGGCTTGGTACCAAAGGTTTACTGATTACGTTCTTACATTGGGTTTCCACCACAGCAAATGTGATGCATCTCTATTCACTCTTCATCAAGGGTATGATACAGCTTTTCTACTTTTATATGTAGATGACATCCTTATTGTCACAGCTTCTTCGGCTCTCCGATTTCAGCTTATGACAAAACTAGCTAGCGAATTCGCCATGAAAGATCTTGGTCCTCTAAGTTACTTCCTTGGCATTTCGGTCACTCGCACGAAGACGAGTATGTTTCTTTCACAACATTCATATGCTACTGACATCATTACTCGTGCGGGTATGCAGTCATGCAACCCTGTCGCAACTCCAGTTGATACAAATACCAAGCTCGGTGCTTCGGGTGATCTATTTCATGACCCCACTCTATACCGAAGCCTAGCTGGGGCACTACAATATCTCACCTTTACTCGACCGGACATCACATATGATGTTCAGCAGGTGTGCATGCACATGCACTCCCCTAAGGAATCTCACTGGAATGCCTTGAAGTGAATAATTTGGTATATTAAAGGCACGTCTACATTTGGTATCACCTTGGGCCGCTATTCTACTCCTTCTCTGACCGCGTACACAGATGCTTACTGGGCGGGTTGCCCTGATACGAGACGGTCTACTAGCGGCTACTAGCGCCAAAGTTGTCTCCAGATCCAGTGCAGAAGCCGAATATCGTGTTGTTGCAAATGTTGTTGCTGAAATCTGTTGCCTTCGTAACCTCCTTCTTGAACTACATGTGTGACAACTGGCACCAAACCGGTAATTTCCGTACACTTTAATCATTATTTAATGACTGCAATTATGTGCTTAATTGTCAGCAATGTCTGAACACATGATTAAACAAGTGAATTCATGCATGTTGTATACTACAAAATATTGCTTTATGCATAAACGAGAGCGTTGCGTCAGAAATAATAGTAAACTCACCGGTAAGACACACTGTGTCGACTGAACTGCAGAAAGCAGTCAGACATTAGAATTGGAGCCTAGGTGTAGGTCCGACAGCAAGAATGCATTAAAACCCAAGAGTACATACAAGGGTTTAATATATATGCAATACGAAAGCAAAAGTAAGCACTAAAAAGCACCCGAAACGCACTTTAAGTGCATAATTTATATAATTCAGCATTTAAACATATGAATATTTTGCAGAAATGTCGTTTTATTATCCAGAATATTTCCCTAAGTGTTGGGAATTGAAAGAGTACAAGAAAGGTACTTAAAAGACACTAAAAAGTGTAATTTAGCACTTTAACGAATCGGTATCTAACCGAACAACCGGACAATACCCGGAACTACAAAATAATGCTAGAAGCATTGTTTTTATTTTTCTAAGCTAGTTAGGGTCCCCGAACACCCTAACACACTATATAAAACACCATACACTTAAACACTAAGCACTATACTTAAAAGCCTAACTAGATTACCTAACTAAACATTGAAATGAAACTAATACCCCCCCTCCCCCCAATCTTGGACGGTTGGACAAGGGATCCCAAGGGGGATTTCTTTCAAATATAATAATAGATATGCTAGAATATTTAGAGACATATTACCCATTATGTAAAGCCTATGTTGGTGAGTTTTTATAAAGACCATGGGAATAGCATTCTAACTCACTTTTACCATCTTCACCAACACCCCACACTCCCTTCTCCTTCCTCTTACCTACGGCTCACCACCACCACCTACCATCCACCATTTTTGTTCATCATCCATCCATTCCAAGGTGATTCTAAGGTGTCTCGAGCCTATTTAGGAAGGTTGCAAGCAACGGAACTCGAAGGACCTTCACCATTTGCTTTTATCCACTACATTTACCCTCTTGAACTTCCCTAGCCTTGTGCTAGTAGTAAGTGCTTAAACACTTCATCTTATTCTTATTTTTAGTGGTTAATAGATGATTGAATGGTAAAATATGAAGAAACTTTAAAGAATATGAACAAGTCTTGAACATAAGATGAATAAGGTGGATAAAGGAAAGATGCGTGTGTAAATCTTGTAGATCTTATATAGTTGTTATTAGTTGATGTTGTTTGTGCTAAAGGTGGGGTGGATCATCATCTACGCATACTAGATCATGTTCAAGAACATGAACTAGTAGTATGTTAAGTGTTAGAAATATAAAAGATGATGAAATCATCCACCATGAACATGAACTTGTGTAAACATAATTTTCCTTGTAAAATAAGACTCTAAACATGTAGATCTAAAGATCTACAAGTGGTTTTTCGGAAGAACCAAGCAAAAATATTAGTCTTGTTTAAAACCCGAATCTTACATGAACTAAGTATATTTTTAGTAAATAAACAAGTGTGTAAACACTTGTGTGACAAGGAAGTTCAACAAAGAAATATTTTTGTGAATCTTGACTAGAAGTTGTGAAACTTCATATTCTTTAAAAATAAAGTTTTTAAGAAATTAAACTTATTTTTAAAGATAACAAGACTTACTAAATGTGCTAGTAAGTTACTACACATTTTTGTAAATATTCAAGTTCATGAAATGGAGAAATTAGTGATTATTGTTGATGAGTATTGTTGATAATTGTTGTTGATGATTGTTGACGATTTAAAAGAAAATAAACACATGTTTTGAAAACATGGGAAACCTCCATTTTTAGGGGAAACTCTGTCAAAATTTTTATAAATTTTGACACTTAGAAAATATAAGTTTTTAAGAAACTTATTCCCTAAAAATGTATTTAAGAGTATTACCAAGGTTTCCCTAATTTTTGGTGATTAGAAATGAGGATTTTTTTTCAAAAATAAAAATGGATAGTAAGTATATATTTTTGAGAGAAAAATATATATTATTTGATCACCAACTTGTGTGTTAAGTGTATATAGTATGTGTTATACGTTCTAGTGTATTAAGACTTAAAAATACACTAAATACTCATGAGGAGTATAAATATAAAAATACGCATACAACATACAAGATACATAATTCGGGTGCAAAGTGCAAAA
Source organism: Helianthus tuberosus (assembly GCA_030545235.1). Taxonomy (NCBI): domain Eukaryota; kingdom Viridiplantae; phylum Streptophyta; class Magnoliopsida; order Asterales; family Asteraceae; genus Helianthus; species Helianthus tuberosus. The sequence goes on from CM060426.1 coordinate 4,704,940, forward strand.
TACAAAAAGCTTATATTTATTTTTGAGAAAATAATATAAGTAAGATACGTAGTTAAAAATATAGAATATTTTTAACACAAGAATATATACAAAAGAGAGTGACTGTACTTGTGCGACGCAAGTCTAGTGACTAACGTTAAGAAAACGCGTATAGGTTACGACGTTAATTAAGCAAATCCGGTGAAGTTTACGACGCAAGGAACGCAAAGTTGTGAGTTCATGCTCCCCCTTTTCTTTTAACTGTTTTCAGTTTTTATAACTTCGGGGGTGAAATACATGTACAAAAGTACAATATTTATAAATGGTATGATATAAATACAAGAAGTACACTTGGTGAGAACGAGAACCAAGTGTGACAAAATATAAGATAATAAGAAACGCACTTGGTGAGGACGAGAACCAAGTTGGATGCGTTATGAGAAATGATAAAAAGAAACGCGCTTGGTGAGGACGAGAACCAAGTTGGATGCGTTATGAGAAATGATAAAAAGAAACGCGCTTGGTGAGGACGAGAACCAAGTAGGATGCGTTATGAGAAATAGTGTCACGAATAGGGTACAAAAGCACCATTAATCAACAATATACTTGGACCGCAGAACAAAAGGTTAGATCTAACGGGTGCCTGGCAGCCACACTCTCGGTGAGGGCGAGAATCGAGTAGTGCTTTTGTGTCTCAGAATATACCAATTAAATGCCTTAGGTTTGGTGACTTCCTATGTCGTGTCACATGTTAATGGCTTTGCAACCCATTAACAATCCTGATATTTACAGAAATACTGTATTTATATAAAATTCATACCATACTAGAATTGATATATAACTTGAAGTACGTGGGGTACTCAAGAAAATTGATATATAACTTAAAGTACGTGGGGTACTCAAGAAAATTGATATATAACTTGAAGTACGTGGGGTACTCAAGAAAATTGATATATAACTTGACGTACGTGGGGTACTCAAGAAGATTGATATATAACTTGAAGTACGTGGAGTACTCAAGAAAAACTTGATTTATTCACAACTATGTTTTTATACAAAGTATACAAACGTGAAATACAAAACTGCATGAATTCACACCAACATTATGTTGACGTTTTTCCAAAACTCACATGTATTTCAGGTAACTAGGATGGATGTGCGCGCGGTCTCGCTTATGCTTGTGGATGTCGCTTAAGTTTATCTTTAAATAAAGTTGTAAACTTTTTAAGACAATGTTTTATGCGACTTAGCGATATAAACGCTAAACTTATGTTTTCAAATTATGGTATTTGATGTTTTTACGAGCATATAGCATGTTTACCTTTCGTATGCAATGAGAACCTTTCATGATCACACCTCGTTCTTCCGCCGCAGAAAGGGGTGTGACAGATTGGTATCAGAGCTGCGATTGTAGTGAACCAGGATTCCTTCTCGAGTCTAGTCTACAATCTCTAGGATCCATTCACGAAAACAATTTCCAAAGAGTTTTCATTGCATAAAACGTCCCGCGACATCCACTGCCTGGAACTGTCTACATGAGTCTAGAAAAGACACTACGAGACTTAGAGTGCACTAGAGTAGCACTTGTCTTTAACTAAGAAACTACTTGAAATTATGTGTGATAATTAGCATGTACTAGAAGTAGAATGTCACAAGTATACGTGACATTATCTGAAAGCGATGGCCCATCTGAAGGAAGAAATACGAGGATGAAACGAACTGTGCGGACTGTGCAAGGAGTTACGTAATTATGGATGCATACATAATTATGGAATTCAGTGCACAGAAACCACAGCAAGTCTTGTCACGTATAGATTCCCTCAGTGCAAGCCTACTAAGTACTCTGCTAGAGTAATAATTGTTTGATGTCACTTATGTGGTATATACCTGTGAATATATATACTACTATTGTCTAGTGTGACGATATCAAACAAATGTCTAACCCTGTTGTGTTATATTCTGTCAGAACATGGCACCCAGGAAAGCTGTGAATGCTCGCAATGACGATCAACCTCCTCCTCCCCCACTGCCAAGAACTGCTGAAGAGCTGAACGCTCTACTGGAGGAAAGGATCTCCGCTGCTATCGCCCAATACGAGGCGAACCGTACTCAAGACAGTGGAGGACCAAGCAATGCTAGGCGTAATGGGAATGGAGATTCGTCTGGAGGAAACGCAGCTCAAGGTAACCTTAAAACAATTTACTAAGCATGAAGGAATTTATGAACGGTCCTTGTTTCATTATTTCTTCGATTGCTCATAAGTGAATTGGTTGGGTTAATTCCAGGCTGCACTTTCAAGCAGTTCCTCGACTGCAAGCCGATGAACTATGATGGCACAGGAGGTGCAGTAGCATTTGTGCGCTGGACGGAGAAGACTGAAGCTACTATCCGCATGAGCAAGTGTACCGCGGATCAGCAAGTCACTTTTGCTACTGGGTTATTCGTCGATGAAGCTCTGACTTGGTGGAACCTGCAAGCCCAAACTTTGGGTGATGATGTCGCTTATGGCCTAACTTGGGAGGAACTGAAGGAAAGAATGAGAGAGAAGTACTGCTCTCGTGCGGAACTCCAAAGGCTGGAAACAGAGTTCTGGCACTTGACTATGGAAGGTGCTGACATCAATGGTTACACTCGAAGGTTCCACGATCTGTCAAGAGTGCTTCCCTACATGGTGACTCCTGAATTTAAGCGTGTGGAACGCTACATTTGGGGACTGGCCCCAGAGTTTCGTGGCATGGTGACGTCGGCCAAACCACAAACAATCACTGAGGCTGTAACTCTGGCTGTCAGCCTTACTGAAGATTGTGTTCGTATGAAGAAGCTATCACTGAACCCAACAGAGAAGACCGAGACACATGCTGAGTCGTCCGGTGACAAAAAGAGAAAACATGCAAACCTGAAACAAGCAACTCGTAACAATAAGGGTTTCAACAACAAGAAGCGTGACGCTAACCCGTCCCAGGAGGCGAAAACCCATGCAACCAAAGCATACCAAGGCTCCATACCTAGATGCCAAAAATGTAAGTATCATCATGAAGGAGCTTGTCGCATTCCAAGGTGTGACAAATGTGGTAAATTGGGTCATCAAACAGAAGACTGTTGGGGAAAAGGAAGGAACCGAAATGGAAACGGTGTTGGAAACAAGAATGGTAACGGGAAAGGGCAGAACCAAGGATGCTTCAAGTGTGGAAGCAATGATCATTTCATGAAGAACTGCCCAGAGAGAAACAATGCTCAGGCTAGAGCATTTGTGATTGGAGCAAAGAACGCACGCGAGGACCCTAACGTGGTCACCGGTACGTTTCTTATTAACAATCACTTTGCATCCATATTATTTGACACTGGCGCCGATTATAGCTTCATGTCTGTGGAATTTAAACGCATACTCGGAATAGAATCTAGTAGGTTAGAAATTCTTTATTCCATAGAACTAGCCAATGGTAAACTTATTGAATCGAGCGAAGTTGTTAGAGGCTGCACACTGGAACTTGGCGAACAAAAATTTAGCATCGACCTCCTACCTATTCAATTGGGTAGCTTCGATGTAGTAGTCGGGATGGACTGGTTGTCCAAGAACAAAGCTGAAGTTATTTGTCATGAGAAAATCATTCGCATCCCTTTAGCGAATGGTGAAACTCTCATCGTGCATGGAGAAAAACGAGACGCACCTCTTCGAATCATCAGTTGTATGAAGGTACAGAAGTGCTTGAGGAAAGGATGTGTCGCTTTCCTAGCACACGTTATAGACAAGAAGGCTGTGGAGCCAAAGCTTGAAGACATTCCTGTGGTGAAGGAATTTCCTGATGTGTTCCCTGAAGATCTGCCAGGACTACCTCCGCAACGATAAGTCGAATTCCGTATAGACTTGGTTCCAGGAGCCGCTCCTGTAGCCAAGGCACCCTATCGGCTTGCACCATCCGAAATGCAGGAGTTGTCTACACAACTCCAGGAGTTGTTGGATAAAGGATTCATAAGGCCAAGCTTCTCACCCTGGGGAGCTCCAGTATTGTTCGTGAAGAAGAAGGATGGATCACTGCGGATGTGTATCGATTACAGAGAACTGAACAAGCTCACGATCAAGAATCGGTACCCGCTACCAAGGATCGATGACTTATTTGATCAACTGCAAGGATCAAGCTACTATTCCAAGATCGACCTTCGGTCTGGATACCACCAGCTGAGAATCCAAGAGGAAAGTGTACCAAAGACTGCATTCAGAACGCGATATGGGCACTACGAATTTCTTGTGACGCCGTTTGGGCTGACGAATGCACCAGTGGTCTTTATGGATCTAATGAACCGCGTATGCAAACCATATCTCGATAAATTCGTGATTGTATTTATCGATGATATCCTGATTTACTCCCGAACGAAAGAAGAGCATGAGCAACATCTCAGAACTATTCTGGAACTACTGAAGAAAGAGAAACTTTATGCAAAGTTCTCGAAATGCGAATTCTGGATTCGCGAAGTATAATTTCTTGGTCAAGTGGTGAATGAGAAGGGCATTCATGTAGACCCGTCCAAGATTGAAGCAATAAAGAATTGGGAAGCTCCCAAGACCCCAACTGAAGTTCGTCAATTTTTGGGCTTAGCTGGCTATTATCGGCGATTCATCGAGAATTTCTCAAAGATAGCTCAACCGCTAACGACCCTTACTCAGAAAGACAAGAAATACGACTGAGGTCACAAACAGGAAGAAGCCTTTCAGCTACTTAAGAACAAGCTCTGCGATGCACCGATACTATCGTTACCCGAAGGCACTGAAGACTTCGTGGTATACTGCGACGCCTCATGACAAGGCTTGGGTTGCGTGCTTATGCAGCGCCAAAAAGTCATCGCTTACGCTTCAAGACAACTGAAGGTACATGAAAGAAACTATACCACTCACGACCTGGAGCTGGGCGCAGTGGTATTCGCCCTGAAGATCTGGCGACATTATTTATATGGTACTCGATGTACAATCTTCACAGATCACAAAAGCTTACAACACATATTTGATCAGAAGGAATTGAATATGCGCCAGCGACGTTGGGTCGAGCTGCTGAACTGTCACACCCCCAAAATCCACCTGCGGAGTACTACCGCTGGGAGGCGTGACTGACCAGGATCCAGCCACCAATCATATTGAACAAGCATATAAGTAGTTATAAAAATCCAACCAATACAATTGATGTTCAAACAAAACATAGTTGAAGTTGTAAGCGGAAGCATAAGTCTTAAAACCAAAACATAAGTTTAATTGTTTCAGAGTTTAACATGGCACACAGTCGTCCATGTCCCACAACGATCCCCCTCCATGCAAGCTCCCGCTAAGTGCCTAAGGACCTGCAAAGCATGTAGTAACGAGTCAACAACAAGTTGAGTGAGTTCACGGTTGGGTGTTCGTTTTAAGTTGTTTCGAAAACAGTTTCCTTTATCTGGCATCCTGCCGTGGGGGTTACCCCATAGTTGAAAACGTGACTTGTTTATTCCCGATTACTCTGGCAATCCATCCGTGGGGGCTACCCCGTGTTAGTTATCTGGCATTTCGGCCGTGGGGGCTACCCCATGTATACACTAGACTCGTTACCATATCGACTGCTGACTGTAGTCATGTTTAAGTGCCCTGAAACTGTCAATGTCTATCATCATTGACGTGCCCCAGATCCATTAGTTCACGCCCGTCCTCTGCGGCACGGTGTGAGGTTTGTCAGACCTAAATAGTGCTATCTAACTAATGACCCGCTCGCCATTGGCCCGGCGATTAAGTCGATATAAAAAAGGAGGGACTTCGTGATAGAGTTTTGGTCTAGTACGAGTTATCTGTCCATGAGGACGAGGAATTACATTCCTGAACCATTGCTGTCCTACCCAAGGAGGACGAGGAACCCATGTTCCTTAACCCCAATTCCCGACCCCTGGGAATCCCATGCTTTGTAGAGGGTGTGAACTCACCTTGGTTTGCTCGGCAGATACACAGAAAGGTCAATCAAGAAATATTGTGGTCACTCACGTCCTATCATAGTTGTATCATACAAATCAGGTTCGTAATCAAGTAGTACACGTATGTTTCTAGCACATTGCATTCAAGTATCATTCATGGCAGTCCATCAACATTCACGTTCAATCAGTAATGTATAAGGTCTATGCATTAGGCCCAAAAGTCCGGCCCAATCACCTAAGCCCGTAATCATGCAAGTCCAATTCAGCGTGCATATGAAGATGGTCTTGAGTCGAGACTGTGCGGTCTCTAGTCGAGACTGTGCGGTCTCGAGTTGTAGCTTACAAGTTTCGAGTCGCAACTGATGAGGTCTCGGGTTATGCATGTGTTGGTCTCGAGTCGCAACCGGACTCGCAAGTAGGGTCTCGAGTCACGATGTTTGGGTGTTGATCACCTGGGGTCTCGAGTCGAGACTATAGGTTCTCGACTCGCAACTTGTGTCGAAACCAGGGATCTCGAGTTGACATTTGGTGGCCTCGAGTCGAGACAGAAGGTCTCGGCTGGGGACATTTGCTGAATTCGACATTGTACTTGGCCAATGAGATTTCATGGTCATGATATTATGTACTATCCAGTAATATTGCACTAACATGTTCCCTTGTCTAGCTAAATATCGAACTGGATCAAACATGGCAATTTCAAATGTTCATAACATATTCATATCATCTTCAAGTTGTTCTTCATATATTCAAGTCATGTTCATGTTGATTATTCAAACTTGTTCATCATATTTCCGGGTTTTTAGCATTAATCCAAACATAATCATGAACAACAAATCGACACACTTGCACATACTCATCTAAAGGTTTCAAATCATCACATAACATCTCAAAATCAACTCTACACTAATCCGATTAACATGGTACTACACATATGCAAGCCGGTTTTCATGTACATCAATAATCAATGGTTTGAATCATATTTAGACACAAGATATCATGAGCTCATTATGTAACATATCCGAAATCAAAACATGTTATCCGATTATCAACATCATACAACTCCGATTCACAAAACATCATCAAGCATACAACTATATTAGTTCAATCATGTCATTCATACTATCATTTAACAACAAACATCATAAAGACACTAACCGGTTGATGGGTTTCAAGGGTGAGTATGAAGCTTCCAAACGGGTGTGTGTGTGAGTCGATCCGAGAGCTCCTAGTGTCACCGGTTTGATCCGAGAAGAAGGAGGAGAGGTGATGTTGAGACCTAGGGTTTAATGGTTTCTAAAGAGAGTAGGGGAGTATGTGTGTTGTCCAAAGATGATAGTGTTGGTTAGCAACAAGGATATATACTAGCTTCAAGTGGTGCACCCTAATGGGTTTTCGAATAGGCTAAGGGGTGTGTGGCCCAATCCGGCCCAACTGTTACTGTTCACTCGAGACCGCATGGTCTCGAGTCGGGTCCTTGTTGTCTTGGTTCATATACATACACGCATACATACAATTACAACACATAAACGTAACACGTAATCACATAGGATGTTCACATATATCATTACACCAATACGTCAACTAGTCACATAATGTTTCAAGTAGGTTACACTAAGATACACGAAAGGTTCTAAATTTCGAGTTGTCACATGAACGATTATGATTGTGAGATTAAGTACCATCCTGGAAAGGAAAACGTTGTAGCGGACGCGTTGAGCCGAAAAGAAAGGGTTAAGACCCTAAGGGTTCGAGCATTGGAAATGACGATTCGAACGAACCTCACTGTACGCATTCGGGATGCACAACAAGAAGCTCTTAAAGAAGAGAACCGTAAAGCTGAATACCTACGGGGTATGCTGAAATACATGGTGCCAAACGAAAAGGGAGCCTTATACTTCAAGAAGCGTATTTGGGTTCCACTCTATGGTGGCATACGAGAAGTCATCCTTAATGAAGCCCACAAATCGAGATATTCGATCCATCCAGGGTCGGACAAAATGTATCAAGACTTGAAAGAGTACTATTGGTGGCCGAGACTCAAAAGCGACGTTGCTGTCTATGTTGGAAAATGCCTAACCTGTGCTAAGGTTAAGGCCGAATATCAGAAACCGTCCGGCCTACTACAACAACCAGAGATTCCCGTGTGGAAGTGGGAGCAAATCTCGATGGACTTCATAACGAAATTACCCAGGACCCCGAGAGGGCACGATATGATATGGGTAATAGTTGATCGGTTAACAAAGTCTGCGCACTTCCTACCGATCCGTGAAAAAGACAGAACTGGAAAGCTTGCTGAAATATACTTAAGAGAAATTGTGGCACGTCATGGAGTGCCAATCTCAATCATTTCAGACAGAGATGGACGCTTTGTCTCAAGAATCTGGCAATCATTTCAGGAAGCCTTTGGATCTCAGTTAGATCTGAGCACGGCATTCCATCCGCAAACAGATGGCCAGAGCGAACAGACTATACAAACGTTAGAAGATATGCTTCGCGCATGTGTCATGGATCTAGGCGGCAGCTGGGATACTCATCTACCTTTAGTTGAGTTTTCCTACAATAACAGTTATCATACGAGCATAAAAGCCGCGCCATTCGAAGCTCTGTATGGCCGCAAATGCCGATCTCCCTTATGTTGGGCAGATGCCAGAGATAAGCGTATGGTTGGTCCTGAACTTGTACAAGAGACAACCGACAAGATTGCGCAGATCCGAGAGCGCATTAAGGCGGCTCGAGATCGATAAAAGAGCTACGCCGATCCGAAAAGGAAATCAGTAGAATTCAAGGTGGGAGACAAAGTGTTGTTAAAAGTCTCACCATGGAAGGGCGTAGTCAGATTTGGAAAGCGTGGAAAGTTGAATCCACGATATATCGGACCATTCAGAATATTGAAGAGAATTGGCACCGTGGCATACAAGTTGGAGTTACCGGAAGAACTTAATGGAGTACATGATACGTTTCATGTATCCAACCTGAAGAAGAGTCCAACACAAGAAAGCGTGATCATCCCGATGGATGAAGTGCATATTGATGAAGCCCTCCGATTTACAGAACAACCCGTTGAGGTTACCGACTGGAAAGTCAACAAGACCAGGAGGAGCAGCGTAAAACTTGTCAAAGTACGTTGGAGCTCTAAGAACGGACCCGAGTACACATGGGAACGTGAAGACCAGTTCAAAGAAAAGTATCCCCACCTATTCAAGAAGACTCCTGTGAGAGTTAGTTCAACCTGAATTTCGGGACGAAATTCTTTTAACGAGGGGAGACTGTGACAACTGGCACCAAACCGGTAATTTCCGTACACTTTAATCATTATTTAATGACTGCAATTATGTGCTTAATTGTCAGCAATGTCTGAACACATGATTAAACAAGTGAATTCATGCATGTTGTATACTACAAAATATTGCTCTATGCATAAACGAGAGCGTTGCGTCAGAAATAATAGTAAACTCACCGGTAAGACACACTGTGCCGACTGAACTGCAGAAAGCAGTCAGACATTAGAATTGGAGCCTAGGTGTAGGTCCGACAGCAAGAATGCATTAAAACCCAAGAGTACATACAAGGGTTTAATATATATGCAATACGAAAGCAAAAGTAAGCACTAAAAAGCACCAGAAACGCACTTTAAGTGCAGAATTTATATAATTCAGCAATAATTCAGCATTTAAACATATGAATATTTTGCAGAAATGTCGTTTTATTATCCAGAATATTTCCCTAAGTGTTGGGAATTGAAAGAGTACAAGAAAGGTACTTAAAAGACACTAAAAAGTGTAATTTAGCACTTTAACGAATCGGTATCTAACCGAACAACCGGACAATACCCGGAACACCAAAATAATGCTAGAAGCATTGTTTTTATTTTTCTAAGCTAGTTAGGGTCCCCGAACACCCTAACACACTATATAAAACACCATACACTTAAACACTAAGCACTATACTTAAAAGCCTAACTAGATTACCTAACTAAACATTGAAATGAAACTAATACCCCCCCCCCCCCCAATCTTGGACGGTTGGACAAGGGATCCCAAGGGGGATTTCTTTCAAATATAATAATAGATATGCTAGAAGATTTAGAGACATATTACCCATTATGTAAAGCCTATGTTGGTGGGTTTTTATAAAGACCATGGGACTAGCATTCTAACTCACTTTTACCATCTTCACCAACACCCCACACTCCCTTCTCCTTCCTCTTACCTACGGCTCACCACCACCACCTACCATCCACCATTTTTGTTCATCATCCATCCATTCCAAGGTGATTCTAAGGTGTCTCGAGCCTATTTAGGAAGGTTGCAAGCAACGGAACTCGAAGGACCTTCACCATTTGCTTTTATCCACTACATTTACCCTCTTGAACTTCCCTAGCCTTGTGCTAGTAGTAAGTGCTTAAACACTTCATCTTGTTCTTATTTTTAGTGGTTAATAGATGATTGAATGGTAAAATATGAAGAAACTTTAAAGAATATGAACAAGTCTTGAACATAAGATGAATAAGGTGGATAAAGGAAAGATGTGTGTGTAAATCTTGTAGATCTTATATAGTTGTTATTAGTTGATGTTGTTTGTGCTAAAGGTGGGGTGGATCATCATCTACGCATACTAGATCATGTTCAAGAACATGAACTAGTAGTATGTTAAGTGTTAGAAATATAAAAGATGATGAAATCATCCACCATGAACATGAACTTGTGTAAACATAATTTTCCTTGTAAAATAAGACTCTAAACATGTAGATCTAAAGATCTACAAGTGGTTTTTCGGAAGAACCAAGCAAAAATATTAGCCTTGTTTAAAACCCGGATCTTACATGAACTAAGTATATTTTTAGTAAATAAACAAGTGTGTAAACACTTGTGTAACAAGGAAGTTCAACAAAGAAATATTTTTGTGAATCTTGACTAGAAGTTGTGAAACTTCATATTCTTTAAAAATAAAGTTTTTAAGAAATTAAACTTATTTTTAAAGATAACAAGACTTACTAAATGTGCTAGTAAGTTACTACACATTTTTGTAAATATTCAAGTTCATGAAATGGAGAAATTAGTGATTATTGTTGATAATTGTTGTTGATGATTGTTGACGATTTAAAAGAAAATAAACACATGTTTTGAAAACATGGGAAACCTCCATTTTTAGGGGAAACTCTGTCAAAATTTTTATAAATTTTGACACTTAGAAAATATAAGTTTTTAAGAAACTTATTCCCTAAAAATGTATTTAAGAGTATTACCAAGGTTTCCCTAATTTTTGGTGATTAGAAATGAGGATTTTTTTTCAAAAATAAAAATGGATAGTAAGTATATATTTTTGAGAGAAAAATATATATTATTTGATCACCAACTTGTGTGTTAAGTGTATATAGTATGTGTTATACGTGCTAGTGTATTAAGACTTAAAAATACACTAAATACTCATGAGGAGTATAAATATAAAAATACGCATACAACATACAAGATACATAATTCGGGTGCAAAGTGCAAAATACAAAAAGCTTATATTTATTTTTGAGAAAATAATATAAGTAAGATACGTAGTTAAAAATATAGAATATTTTTAACACAAGAATATATACAAAAGAGAGTGACTGTACTTGTGCGACGCAAGTCTAGTGACTAATGTTAAGAAAACGCGTATAGGTTACGACGTTAATTAAGCAAATCCGGTGAAGTTTACGACGCAAGGAACGCAAAGTTGTGAGTTCATGCTCCCCCTTTTCTTTTAACTGTTTTCAGTTTTTATAACTTCGGGGGTGAAATACATGTACAAAAGTACAATATTTATAAATGGTATGATATAAATACAAGAAGTACACTTGGTGAGAACGAGAACCAAGTGTGACAAAATATAAGATAATAAGAAACGCACTTGGTAAGGACGAGAACCAAGTTGGATGCGTTATGAGAAATGATAAAAAGAAACGCGCTTGGTGAGGACGAGAACCAAGTTGGATGCGTTATGAGAAATGATAAAAAGAAACGCGCTTGGTGAGGACGAGAACCAAGTAGGATGCGTTATGAGAAATAGTGTCACGAATAGGGTACAGAAGCACCATTAATCAACAATATACTTGGACCGCAGAACAAAAGGTTAGATCTAACGGGTGCCTGGCAGCCACACTCTCGGTGAGGGCGAGAATCGAGTAGTGCTTTTGTGTCTCAGAATATACCAATTAAATGCCTTAGGTTTGGTGACTTCCTATGTCGTGTCACATGTTAATGGCTTTGCAACCCATTAACAATCCTGATATTTACAGAAATACTGTATTTATATAAAATTCATACCATACTAGAATTGATATATAACTTGAAGTACGTGGGGTACTCAAGAATATTGATATATAACTTGAAGTACGTGGGGTACTCAAGAAAATTGATATATAACTTGACGTACGTGGGGTACTCAAGAAGATTGATAAATAACTTGAAGTACGTGGAGTACTCAAGAAAAACTTGATTTATTCACAACTATGTTTTTATACAAAGTATACAAACGTGAAATACAAAACTGCATGAATTCACACCAACATTATGTTGACGTTTTTCCAAAACTCACATGTATTTCAGGTAACTAGGATGGATGTGCGCGCGGTCTCGCTTATGCTTGTGGATGTCGCTTAAGTTTATCTTTAAATAAAGTTGTAAACCTTTTAAGACAATGTTTTGTGCGACTTAGCGATATAAACGCTAAACTTATGTTTTCAAATTATGGTATTTGATGTTTTTACGAGTATATAGCATGTTTACCTTTCGTATGCAATGAGAACCTTTCATGATCACACCTCGTGCTTCCGCCGCAGAAAGGGGTGTGACAATATGAGCCGTTATCTCGTGCCACTTTCGTCTATTGTGATAACGTCAGTGCCATTTACTTATCGGGCAATCCAGTTCAACATCAACGCACCAAACATATTGAGCTGGATATCCATTTCGTGCGTGAGCAGGTGCAACGTGGTCAGGTTCGGATTCTTCATGTTCCCTCTCGTTACCAGATTGCAGACATCTTTACTAAGGGGCTGCCTCGTATACTCTTCGAAGATTTTAGATCCAGTCTCAGCATTCAGTCCCCTCCCGCTTCGACTGCGGGGGTATAATAGCAAGTGTATATTTCATATATTTGTATCGATTTGTAATTGATTTGTAATTGATCTCTATCCTAAAATAGAGATCCTCAATGTAATTATATATACAAAGGAATGAATGAAGAGGGGGCATCGAACCTATTCTATCAGTTACTTCAGATTTAAATAACTGATAAAAAGTTGCATCAGAACTAGTTATAAGTAACAGTTAATCAACAACAACGACTTTCAAAAAAAAAAAAAAAAAAAAATAAGTAACAGTTAATCAACAACAACGACTTGATCTATCCGTGGCATTTATGATAACTTGCCCTATTAGAAGTAAGGGTGCACAAGTAGCAACCTAGACGATCAACAAAATTGAGTTACCGCTGACAGTACAATCATCAACTATATTTGGGTTATTGTTGAAGAGGTTTCTGCTCAGGGTTTTTCCGATGGTAACCAAATAATTAGCCATCATATTTAACCACTAACACACATACTTTTTAACGGAGAGTTATGGTGTTTCATATTGTAATAGTTCCGAATCTATATAAAAAAGTATCTGGTCGATTTAAATATACCTTGTTGAACTTTCTAAATTACCCTATAAATATTTTTTACGCCACAAATACTATAATATAAAATTAAGTAAGTTCCGCACAATTTAGAAATTTAGAAATAACATTATGGGAAATACAAAACCTAGATGGTGAAGGAAATGTGGTTAGTGATAACCAACATATAGATAAAATCACCGAAGGTATAATTAATTGATCAAGTAGGTTATTCACATGGTAAAGCAATTATAATATATAAAGTCTTTATGATGAAACAACTACCAAGTTAACTATATTAACTACCAAATTTAATAATCATATTTTATATTCTTGATATGAAAGAAAGAGTGAGAGTGGGAGGGGTTTGGTAGAATATTAAGAACATAACATGGTTTATAAATGTTATGTAAAAAAGGTTTGACCATCAAGAACTATGACTTGGGTTTAGAAACACATGAGACCACATGAAGCTTGATTTATATTATATTATATACATACACACACTTCTGATCACAAAATTTTTGTTATTATTCGTAAGCTTAAAAAAGTTTACACATATAACTTATTTACTTATGTGGTTATGTATATTTAAGTTATTTTTAAATTTAATCTAGCCATAAAAGCTAATATTTTCGTAATTTTGTATCGTCCTGTAAATCAAACAAAAAGTAGTATCATCATATTTCATGCATCTTCATATAGACACTAGCATTCGGTTTACTTAATATTGAAGAAGAATATATTCTATTATTATAATATACAATACAACTAACTTAGTAACTCATATATAAACGGTTTTATTTTAACTATTTTAACATTATGCATATCTATTTTCTGTTGATCAGTTCTGTTTAAACATAAAGGAAAACATGTAAATAATACCTGTTACAGCAGACAGGCCAGCAGAGAATCCAGTCAGAGACGCAGCCAATGAGTTCGACATACTTGTCAGGATGATCTGGTTCCTCCTTAGGGTGTAAGGTAATGATGGTGATTGAACCGAAAGTAGGGATGTTTCGGTTTTGGGAGAGAGAGTCGATGATGTTATGAGGGTTATGTGTTTGTCTAATTTGTGTAACCCTTTAACTCTCTAATAACCTCCTTATTTATACACCCAAGAGGAAACCTAATTAGTTATTAAGGGTAATATGGTCCATCAACAATTACCAACTAATTATTAATAGGTTATTAATATATTTTGATCTATATAATATAAATGATTATAATGGCTACAAGATTAAATAATATAACAATAATATATTTAATCTTACATTCTCCCACTTAGCCGAGTAATCATTTATCATGAGTATTAGATAAGCCTGATCAGGAGTTAACACTCATTTTAGCCTTAAACAAGTACTATAGCAGAGAAATACAGCCGTTGAATCATTATGCGACTCAGGACCCCCATTTATCATACTATAGCCTTAATTTAAAACCTAATCGTTATGATCAAAATACGCATAATCCCTTTGTTTGATTTGTAACTTCATTTGTCTATATGCCATTATGCTAGCTTGACATATTCTTAGAGACATACAAAATCAAACTGATGAGGAATATTAAAAGTTAATCATTCATAGTACGATATGCAGTTGTACATAGTCATCAATAAACCCGTGATTATTATAAGCGCTTACATAATAGTTATGGGTGATAGACTTTTAGTTATAGGATCCTTAAGCATATCATGAATGCATTCGATACAAAGATTTAGTTTCCTCAATTCGTTCATAAACGAATAATTAATTGCGTATCGAAATTTAACGCAGCACCTCTCGAACTGTTACTGTTCAAGGAGACATGGTAGCTGACTTTATCACACTAAGTCTTCAAAACATTAATTATATGGAGTTAATAAAGTTATGAGTCCACTGATAAATTTCCAACAACATTTAGTGACTATATTATGTCGTTATAACTTAGGTTGTTAATATCAGTGCATTATGACTCCTCCATGAAATAGGTTTTGTCTGCTGATATAAATATATACCCGAAATTACATTTTGTCATCTTTGAATATCACAAAGTTATAGTAATAAACCGGTTTTAATTCTCACTTCTTCTTCAAATTATAGTCTCTCGTTTCTTTAAAGATATTGTAATACTCCATTAGATGCTTCACACTAATCTAGACATATCTAGTGTGTTGTAATGTGAGTAATATCTAAACAAGTATAGACTTAAACTTACATAAGGCTTCTAATTAATGAAGCGTAAGAAATTATCTCATTTATCCTATTATCCTCTAAAGGAGAGCAGTATTTTGTTACATATGCAACGACCAATTTAATGTTAAACTTATGGAACGGAAGTAATGTCCCATTTGGTCTATCTCAACATGTTATGATATCTATTATGTAAGAGATATCTCTGAGATCTATTATATCAAAGTTTGTATTAACAATGCTTTGACTTATGTAACATATACTTGTCAAAAGAATATCATCTATATATAGACAAGATTATCTTAGTTGCTCCCACTCATCTTGAGGTAGGTACATTAGTCCACTTGATTTTTGATGAAAATAATTACGTTAAGATTTCATCACATTATGATGTTTGCATTAACCCATACATGGATTTTATTGGCTTACAAATAAAGTGTTCTTTAACCTTCAGTTTAGAACTTTCAGGTTGTTTTATGAACATGTAAATGTGTCAGCCAGTTTGTTAGGGAAAATTGTTTTTAATGTTCATCTAATGTAGCCTTAAACTATTATAAGCTACTAGAACAGTAATGATTATCAAAGAAATCTTTTGTAAGATAGGTAATAAAGATTCTTTAATAATTTATCTCTTCCTGAGTATAACCTTTGACAATCAAACATGCTTCTTCATGTCTTAATGCTTATATTAGGATTTGGTTTAGTTATGAACACTCTTAGGTAATTCAATCAAATCCCAAACGTTATACAAACGCATAAAATCAGTTTTACTAGAAAACAGTTTTATTCCATTCAGAAGATTGATTGACGCTAATGGCTTAATTAGAAGAGATAGGATCAGTAAACATTTCTAAAATCCATTTCAACTTTAATTAGGGAGGTTATGTAATCATCAAAGTTAGTAGGCTTTTAAACCTAGATGACCTCCTGAGTTGATTATTGGGTTCATTAGAAGTTTCAATTTTTATGGATTAGCTCTTGGTTAGGTTGCTACCATTTTCATTCTAAGTTTGTAAGAGTTGGTGCAGTATGGTGTACAAGAGGTGTAATCGGAGTTAAATTTGGAGTGAAATTTAATGACACTCTTCCCCCCGCCTCTTGTATTCCTTGCAAATCATAATAAGGACTTTGACTGCTCCCACTAACCTTAGAAATCTTTAGGAACTCAGCATGCTTAGGGTCAATATGTAACGACCAACAAATTCTAATAGAGAAACAAGTTAATGACGTCAGTCGTTGTAGTTTCTCTTGTTGAGGATTATGTTAGTTTAGGTAAGAAATCTAAGTGCGCCCACAATTAAGCAACAATGAAACTTTCGTAAGAGTAGCATTAGATTTAAGGAGATAAGTTTTGATAGAACAGTGTCGTGATGGAGCGGTGTCTTGTACAAGAGGTGCAATTTTAGGTAATGTAAAATTTTTCACTCCCCCACCTCTTGCAACTATTGCAAGTTATTATGAAGACACTTAATGCTCCCACTGATCTATAATATCTCTAGAAATGCTACAAGAGACGTTTCAATGAGGTACATGACGTGGGAACCTATCATATATATACGTTAGACTTTATTTGATTTCTTTAATGTCCAGATATCATAAGAAACTTTAGGGACATATCTAATAGAAATCTTATTAAGTATATATATATGAATAGATTTCTTCTAAGACCGTCAGCCATATGCGACAAAATTTAGATACAAGTTGATAGTCTTTTAAATGATAAATGAATTATGTCTGAATATTCCATTTTGAATAAGTTCCACTAATGTCAATGAATGACTTATGATGGACCCATACTTATTCCTTAAGCCAAGTAATATTTTAGGGCTTTAATGTCATGACTTAGAATCACTTAGAATGAGATTAAATGACAAAATCATCCTCATTAACCATGTCATGATTTCTCATGAATTTTGGTTATAATTGATGAAATTTATAAGTCTCATTTTCCTTTTGTCAAATTCTCATTTTCATGATGACAAAAGTTGTGAAAATGTAAGGTATCATCTAATTTCATCTTAGTAATGTTTCTATCCAGATATTTAGAACAAATAAGATGAGAGTTTGAGATAAGTGTGACTTTATGTTGGTTATGCAAACCTCACAACCTTCATGACATAGCCTAAGTAATGATACTGTACTCTGATTAATTATCAGAATATGTAAGGTATCGAAAGGCTTTGTTAGAAGACTGCTTATTATGGTTCTTATAGCCTTAACAATTAATTTTGTCACTAACTCTCATATTAGTTATTTGACAAGTTCTGGTAAGGAAACGTATGGAACTAGAGTCAACTAATCATGTGTTAATTGGAATATTGAAATTACCAGACTTAAATGTCATTAATAAGTGACTATCTAATTAATTTATCCAATTTTTCTTTAGAGTAATGGATATTCTCGTTGCTTATGTCTAGTCTAATGGCATAATTATGCAGTGAGATTTTCTCTTAAAGAGCCTTAAAGTTGGAATTAGCACTTGTAATTTGTCTATGGACCTTAGAACAATCCTCTTTTAAGGTTTTAGTGGTTGTAAGGTGAATAACAACTTATTTTCCAGCTTTAAACATTTATTTCTTTGTACAGATGTTGCTTATCAACACACTCGTTATACTTTGGTATTTTGAGTGTTATAGT
This sequence comes from Helianthus tuberosus, assembly GCA_030545235.1. NCBI lineage: Eukaryota > Viridiplantae > Streptophyta > Magnoliopsida > Asterales > Asteraceae > Helianthus > Helianthus tuberosus. The sequence goes on from CM060426.1 coordinate 4,723,284, forward strand.
TGATTTATAAGACATCAAATTGTACAAGTGAAAATCTTAGTATGTAATGTACTGGAAAAATGTACTTATTTCCATGCGTAAGCCCTTAACTTTATGGGTCATGGTATTGTACATTATTATGTATTCACATATACCACTTAGCTTTATAGTTTAGAATTTTAAATGAAGGCATGCATCTTAGGAGTTCTAGTGATTACTCCACAATAATAGATTAGTCTTAGGAAAGACTTAATTTGGAATAACTTTAGTGATAGCATTTACGTTAGAGAGTTCTTGATTATCATAAGAGACATCATGTTCGATTTGTCCTATTCATCATGCTCTAATTTTCTTCTTTATAATCTTTATCAGATGAGAGCAATAGGATTATCGTGTCTTAAGAGATAATCAAGGATTTAATTTAAGAGCTAATTCTAATAGAAACTTTAAATAAAGCAAACATTTTAGGTTTAGGAATTAGAGTGGATGAGATATATATAGAAGAAAATTATAGTGAATAAAATTATGGGTACTAAGAATAAGGCAGACGAAATGATCATAAAGTTAATTAAGGATCATTAATATAAGGATCATTATATGAAGAGATTGTGATATGTCTATCACTAACATCAAAATAATAGACTTAGTAAAATTCTACTTAAACAAAGACAAATCAGCTTTGGCCAGAAGTGTAATCATTTAAGTATGTGTGCAAAGTAATCGTGACAAATCAGCTTTGGCCAGAAATGAGACAATCACCTTAGTTATGCACTTGTCAAGCATGCTAAACATAAATGAATTAAATCAGCTTTGGCCAGAATTAAGACATTTCACGTTTGTAATGCATACTCAACATAGCTTTTATAATACTTGAACAATAAATAGATATATTAAATCAGCTTTGGCCAGAATTAATAGATCAGAAGCTCATTCAAGTAAAGCTATTTTGGTTTTGTAAAACATTATTTGATCCTTATTAATTAACTAAGTATTTACAGAACCAATTATTTAATAGCAAACCATCTTTTAGTTCACATTAAACAGCTTAAGGTTATGAGGTCTCGACTGAGTTATGAGATCTCGAGTTAGTTATGAGGTCTCGAGTCGCAACCTGTTGTCTCGAGTCGGAACCATGGTCTCAACTATCACATTTTATGAGATCTCGAGTCAGTTATGAGGTCTCGAGTCGCAACCACGGTCTCGAGTTATGAAGATTGAAGCCCTTAGTCGAAAACTCGGTGGTCTCGAGTTATGAAGTTTTTGAGCCCTTATGGTCTCGAGTCGAGACCTTGTAGTCTCGAGTCGAGACCTGATGGTCTCGAGTTGTAAACTTCTGGTCTCGAGTTGTAAAACTTCTGGTCTCGATTTGTAAAATTTTGATGACCTTTATGATTTCAAGTCGAGACCTTGTGATCTCGAGTCGAGACCTTGTGGTCTCGAGTCGAGATCTGATGGTCTCAAGTCGTAGTCTGATGGTCTCGAATCCACTATTAACAGCTGTTTTGTGATAATAACTAAAACTCGAAATTTAAGGGATTGTGAGATAGTGTTTCCTATTTTATTTCTGATCTAAACTTATCATAAGATTTCGAAAATAATAACTGAAATCCTTTAACAGTTTTCGAAACTTTAATTAGATAAAATTAAGATCAAAACAATGAAAAACACCCACTAATCCAAATTATATTCCAAATCTTAGGGAATTTTCGAGTTTTATCTTAGAACAATTGATGAACCCTAAAAAAATAAAACATAATTCTGGGTTCCGAAATCTAAATTTTATGATTTTAGTTAACAGATTTCGGATATTATTATCCCCTTATTGGTTTCGAGTCAAAAAATTAAACATATTATTCCGAAAACAGTGATTTCGGTATCAAGGACCCGAAAACAGCCGAGACTTTTAAAGGCTTTAAAATTTTCGTTTTCCAGATTCTTGATCCCAGAATATTGGATACAAAAACAGAACCGATTTATCAACATATGCTCTGATACCACATGTTGATCAGTTCTGTTTAAACATAAAGGAAAACATGTAAATAATACCTGTTACAGCAGACAGGCCAGCAGAGAATCCAGTCAGAGACGCAGCCAATGAGTTCGACATACTTGTCAGGATGATCTGGTTCCTCCTTAGGGTGTAAGGTAATGATGGTGATTGAACCGAAAGTTGGGATGTTTCGGTTTTGGGAGAGAGAGTCGATGATGTTATGAGGGTTATGTGTTTGTCTAATTTGTGTAACCCTTTAACTCTCTAATAACCTCCTTATTTATACACCCAAGAGGAAACCTAATTAGTTATTAAGGGTAATATGGTCCATCAACAATTACCAACTAATTATTAATAGGTTATTAATATATTTTGATCTATATAATATAAATGATTATAATGGCTACAAGATTAAATAATATAACAATAATATATTTAATCTTACATTTTCTTGACGCAACTATAAGTTACATTGAAACATAAGTTATAAACTTATTATAATGATGTTACATATGACTGTCTGGAAATATAGACGTGTTAATCATAATAGCAAAAAATAATACGTGTAATATTAAACAACAAATAACATTATGAGAAAAGGGTGCTACTAAATACACCCCCTAATTACTATATATACCTCCTCTTATAAAAACATCACATCATTACATCACAAATCAATATTTTATTGTTTTTTTTTGTCTTTTTGTTGTCTTTTTAATTATTATTATTATTATTTACTAGCAGTAATCATTTATTATTATTATAATAGTAATTATTTTTTTTTAAATATTTATTTTAATAAAAATTATTTATTAAATTTTTTTTTGAACGAACTCGGTTTTTAAGTAAAATAATTCGAGCTAAGACGAGCCGAGCTACCAAGCGAGCCAAACCGAGCCAATTTGATTCGTTACGAGCCGAGCCGAGCTAGGCTCACTTTCTAACCGAGTCGAGCCGGCTCGGCTCACTTTTAAACCAAGCCATATCGAGCAAGCTTTTTCCGAGCTAAATCCGAGCTAGCCGCGAGCTTTTTGGACAACCCTATCCATGCGTATGTTACACGCATACATAACGTGTTAGGTGATGGAAAATTGTGGATTTCGGGCGACGACTTCTGCTCTAGGGTACAATAAAGATGAATGGTTATTTATCCGAAGATCACTGTTGGAAGAGCTACTTCAGTTTAGAAATAAGTACACTAAAGCTTTCTGTGGCTCATTTGAAAATGTGTTTACGTCCTTGACTTGGTCAGGGTCGGGGGTTGCACCAAAAAAACATTGGAGGATTATGCTAGATGCAGGATTCTTGATTGTGAACAAGTTTAACGTAATCGTTCAATTTTTATCTAAAGAAACAGCTCGACTTGTTTTTCGCTTGGAGAGGCCCTCACCAGTTCCCAGAAAAAAAAATTCAATTGCACACGTGAATGGTGGCCATTTTATAATGGTAGAATTGCAAGGAGAGTATCCAATTGCCACCACAAACAACCTATGGACATTAATGAGAGAAAATAATACGGCTGGCTGGGGGGATATATTTGAATCACGTCAAAATATGTATAATTCTTGGATAGCATAACCTGCTACATATTATGTTGTAGATTAAAGCTCGGTATGTAAAATGTTTAATGATATAATTTTGTAAGAATGCACTTATTTTTTTATAGTTTCTATTACTACTATAAATGTAATTGGATAAATAATTAGTTATAATAATAATAATAATAATAATAAGTAATATATAACTAATCACTAAATAAAAGATTAAAAAAAGAGTTAATTACTGTTTTCGTCCCTGAGGTTTGTCAAAAATAACGGTTTCAGTCCATTAGTTTAAAAATGGCCATTTCAGTCCATTAGTTTCATTTTCGTAACCATTTCAGTCCACTAACTTAACTCCATCCATTTATTTTGTTAACTTTGAGTTAACTAACTAATTCAGGGACGGTTTGCGTCAGTTTTAGAAACACAGGGACTTAAGTGTAAACTCTAAAACATTAAAACAAAAAAAATAGTAAATTCCAAAAAATCAAAAAAATTCCAAAAATCCAAACAAATTCCAAAAAATTCTAAAAAATAATAAAAATTCTAAAAAATCATAAAAATTCTAAAAAAATCCAAAAAATCCGTTTCGGCGCGAACTGTTTCAACCCGAACCGTTTCGAGCCGAACCGTTTCGACCCGTACCGTTTCGAAGCCGAACCGTTTCGAGCTGAACCGTTTCGAACCGAACCGTTTCGACCAGTACCGTTTCGAAGCCGAACCGTTTCAAGCCGTACCGTTTCGAACCGAACCGTGCCGTTTCGAACCGAACCCTTTTCGAGCTGAACCGTTTCGAACCGAACCGTGCCGTATCGAACCGAACCGTTTCGAGCTGAACCGTTTCGAACCGAACCGTTTCGAGCTGTACCGTTTCGAACCGTACCGTTTCGATGCGAACCGTTTCGAACCGAACCCTTTGGACCCGAACTGTTTCGACCCGAACCATTTCGACGCGAACCGTTTCGAAGCCGAACCGGTACGGTTCGATACGACACGGTTTGATACGGCACGGTTCGATACGGCACGGTTCGCGTCAAAACGGTACAGCTCGAAACGGTTCGGTTCGAAACGGTTCAGCTCGAAACGGTTCGGTTCGATACGGCACGGTTCGGTTCGAAACGGTTCAGCTCGAAAGGGTTCGGTTCGAAACGGCACGGTTGGGTTCGAAATCGGTTCGAAACGGCACGGTTGGGTTCGAAATGGTACGGCTCGAAACGGTACGGCTCGAAACGGTACGGGTCGAAATGATACGGGTCGAAACGGTACGGTTCGAAACGGTTCGGTTCGAAACGGTTCAGCTCGAACGGTTCGGCTTCGAAACGGTACGGGTCGAAACGGTTCGGCTCGAAACGGTACGGGTCGAAACGGTTCGCGTCGAAACGGTTCAGCTCGAAACGGTTCGGGTCGAAATGGTACGGACGGTTCAGCTCGAAACGGTTTGGGTCGAAGCAGTTCGCGCCGAAACGGATTTTTTGGATTTTTTGGATTTTTTATGATTTTTTAGAATTTTTATTATTTTTTAGAATTTTTTGGAATTTGTTTGGTTTTTTGGAATTTTTTTGATTTTTTGGAATTTACTATTTTTTTTGTTTTAATGTTTTAGAGTTTACACTTAAGTCCCTGTGTTTCTAAAACTGACGCAAACCGTCCCTGAATTAGTTAGTTAACTCAAAGTTAACAAAATAAATGGATAGAGTTAAGTTAGTGGACTGAAATGGTTACGAAAATGAAACTAATGGACTGAAATGGCAATTTTTAAACTAATGGACTGAAACCGTTATTTTTGACAAAACTCAGGGACGAAAACAGTAATTAACTCTTAAAAAAAAGACAACTAAAAGACAAAAAAAACTAAAAACTTTACAAAAGTTATTAACTAAACACAAAATAGACTAAAAACAAAATAAAATTATTAATTGATGTGATTTTTTTTTAGGAGGGGGTGTAATTAGTAATTATGAGGGCGTATTTAGAATAAGCCTATGAGAAAAAGGTTAGGGCCGTAAACAACTCGCGTGCTCAATTTCTCTTCATTAATAGTCCTATACTTCCATATCAACTTGTATATTATTATGTATTAAATAATTAACATTTATATTCAAGAGATATGTAAGTTAATTGTATATTATTATGTATTAAATAATTAACATTTATTCTAGAGATATGTAAGTTAATTAGTCAAATGTAAGTAGAATATTAGAATTTGAAGTACCGAATTATCATGTGCACCATAATTATTATCATAACTTATTGATTCTATTTTATCTCAATCATACAATGTTATGCTTATAGATATATTATAATAAATAAATGTCAAAATCAAATAAAATATTAAATAATTTAAATGTTTATATCAAACATTTAGCTTAACGCAAGGTTGCAGTAATAATACATTTGAACTACTGGAAATTTTCCATGCATTGTCGTGACAATACGGTATATGCACATAACAACAAAGTTATGTACTGGTTTGGTAAGCAAATATTACACAAAAACCAACTCATATTGAAAAAGAAAAAACATGAAAAGAGACCGGTAATGAATTCGTGGTTATAAAAAATGAGCGTAAAAAAGAAGAAAGCAGATTTAAAAGAATCGGATAACCAAAAGATAAAACTACACTAAAAAACATGGTTAAACAATAAAAGGGCAAAAGCAAAATATAAAATTTAATAAAATAACTTGAAAATCGACCGAAAGGCCTGGGTTTGTTGGACCCATCCATTTGGTTCCGTGGGTACAGACTTGGCTTAGACTAAAGGGTATGGGTATGGGTATGGTGAGTCCCATCCCCACGAGGATAGATCGTCACGTAGGCGCCACAGTACCGGCTCGTGGGGGATGAGCCTCCTTCACATTTGAGGGGGATGGAGGATGGGGCTACCCCACCTTATTATTTTATAATTTTCTAAGTATTTTTTTATTAACTTAATAAAAAATTTATAAAAGTTAAAAAATACAACATAAAACAACATAAATAAAGTCATTTCATAACATAAAAAAATTATATTTCCTAAAATAAAAATAAAAAAAAACATTACCGAAAAAAAAATTACATTTCCTAAAAATAAAAATAAAAACCTATGACGTCCATTTTTTCATGACCTCTTCCTTCATCCTCCGATACACCACTCGTTCCTCCTCCGGAACCGAGTTGAGATCCAACCTCATAATCCTAAAATCCTCCGCTCGAGTATAGTCGGCCGACACGGTTTTCTTGTGAGTGTATTTTTCGGCCGCGAACTCTTTGAACGAACGGAATTCGTTTATCAAGTCGTCCATTTTCGCCGATGCCTTCGAGTCGCCCCCTCCACCCGAGCCGCCCCCTCCACTCGAGCCGACCCCTTTGCGCTTTCCGGCCGCCTCTTTTTTTGCTTTGTCCCTCCTGGTGGGATGTTCCGACTCGTGAACGGGCAACACATCCTCGTCATCTTCCGGGTCGTCGTTTATGTCGATTTGACAACGAGCAGTGGAACCTCCCGCACTATAACTTCCGGACTCGGAAGTTTTAGTCCGTTTGGCGGTTGCGACCTCATTTGGAATCACCTTCCATTTTTGTTCTTTCCTTGCAACGTTCCATGCTCAGAAGTGCGGGAAAGGCGTTGAATTTTGAGAGTCCCACTTAGCGATAGCAAGGTTAAGAATGTCCTCGTCGTTACTCCCGCTAGGAGGACAAGTGTAAATTTGGTTATAAATCCCGTTAAAGTTACTGATGATCTTGCTCATTTTACGCCACTTGCCCGAGACGGATTCGACATCACGAGCCGGGCCATTCTCCATAATCTCGTTAAATCTAGCCGTTGTCGCCTTCCAAAAACTAGTACCCGTTTGGTTGTTTCCTAAATTTTAAAAAATAATGCATTAGTAAAAATAAAATAAAAAATCTTTTAACAAACGCCTAAAAAATAAATCATACCGACTATCGGGCAAGTAGAGGACTTAACAAACGTCATTGCTAGCGCCTCCTCCTCAACTTTCGTCCAAGGTCTCCCCTTTGCTCTCGAACCGCTTTTTGGCGCGGTTTCGGGTACGTTTTCAACCTTCTTCCCCTTCCCCTTGTTTTTTTTTGCGCTTGAGTTCTTGCGGTGGCGATTCGGGGACGACTTCTTCATCATCATCATCGTCAAGTTGAACCGGTTGGGAAGTTGGCGGTTGCGATTGGAGTTGTTCAAACGAGTTGCGTTGCATGATTTGTTGGAGTGCTTGGTATTGTTGGAGTTGTTGAACTTGAGACATTTGTGAGAATGCGTTGGGTGTTTGTTAGAAACCCGAAAAAGGAAATTGCGGGGCCCCCCACGAATGATCCATACTCGGAGTGTAAGCGGGAGTCGAAAAAAAGTTAGGTTGGTTCGGGTTGTGATTATTCGGGTTGGGGTTGTTTGGGTTGGGGTTGTTTGGGTTGAATGGATGCATGATTAGAGAAAATGGTATAAAAATTATGGAGTGTTTTTTATAAAAAAGGAAGAGAATTGGAGAAGAATGGGAGTAGAATGGGAGAGAATTGTATAAAAATGGATGAGATAGAGGGGAGTCGACTATGCCGAGCCGAGCCCAGGGGGCGGTGTGTGGGACCGGCGCCGGTCCTAGCCGGGCCTCAGCCGGCCCCCATACCCTTTAGTCTTAGAGGGTTGGCCAGGTCGAGCGACCGCCAGAGGTCCAAATATCTGAAGAGCCTGAAACAAAAAAAAATGTTATATATAAAATACTGTAGAAGGGAATGTACATATATGTATTACTAGGTTTTAACCCCCGTGTATTACACAAGGTTTAATAAATAAATTTTATATACTAAATAACAAAACAATATATCTTTAAAAATCTCATTTATTATAGGTGTTTTAACCCCAGAGGTCCAAATATCTGAAGAGCCTCAAACTATATACACACCAAGTGTGTGTAGCCAGCCCAAAAAGGTGTTTTTTGTCCTATGTGCATACCCTGCAATGTCGAGCTGTGGCCAAAGTGCGACGTTTTGGTCCGGTCAACCAGTCAAAAACTGACGGGTGTCTGATGGGTCTGTTGACCGGACCAAAACGCCGAGATTTGGTCGCGTTTTGGTCCTGTCAACCAGACCGGGTGTCAGTCTTTTGTCTGGTTGACAGGACCAAAACGCGGCCAAAGCTCGGCGTTTTGGTCCGGTCAACAGACCCGTCAGACAACCGTCAGCCTTTGTCTGGTTGACCGGACCAAAACGCAACGCTTTGGCCACAGCTCGATAATGCAAGGTGTGCATATAAGACAAAAAACACATGTTTGGTGTGCCAATAGGCAAATGAGTATGCAAATAGGTACACCCTTATTATACGGGTTGAATAAATATAATTTTATATATTAAATAATAAAAAGTTATATCTATAACAATCATATTATACGGGTTGAATAAATGTAATTTTACATACCAAATAAAAAAGTTATATCTTTAAAACCATGTGTATTACACGGGTTAAATAAATGTAATATTGTTTACCAAATAATATATCTTTAAAAAACATCATTTATTACACGAGTTGAATAAATGTAATTTTATATACCAAACAATAAAAAAATTACATCTTTAAAAATTTGCTCATTACACGGTTTGAATAAATATAATTTTCTGTACTAAATAATTAAAAATATATATCCTTAAAAAACAACGTGTATTTTACGAATTGAATAAATCTAATTTTATATATCAAATAATAAAAAGTTATAACTTAAAAAACCGCATGTGTTACATGGGTCGAGTAAATGTAATTTTGTATAGTGAAAATACAAATATTTAATATATTAATACAAATTTTGGTTTTCGTGATATAAATAGATTATTCTGTTGTTGCAAAATTTGTTATCGAAGTCTCAATAAATTTAACATTTTATTTAAAACTCTGTAAATGTATAAATGATAAATAAAAATAGTTAATTTTATTTTAAGTTTCGTCAACTTTATTTGATACCAAATTAAACAAAACATTCAAATATTATTAATTCAAATAAATAATATTATAAATTAGAAGAAGATTAAACTAAATAATAAGAGTAAATTGCCATTTTGGTCCTTAAGGTTTGGTCACTTTTGGCACTTTAGTTCAAAACTCAAACCTTTTAAATCTGAGTCCCTGTGGGTTCACTTTTGTTGTCATTTTGGCCCAAAAATGAAATCAGTTGATATTTGGCTAATAAAATCCTGTTATTTTGTCCTTTTCCCCGGGGGCAAAATGGTCAAATATCAGCTGATTTCATTAATTTAATTAATAATGTGTTATAATAAAATTATATTAACCGTTTTGTCCCTAAGGAAATGGACAAAATAACAGGATTTTATTAGTCAAAATATCAGTTGATTTCATTTTTGGACCAAAATGACAATAAAAGTGAAACCACAAGGACCCAGATTTAAAAGGTTTGAGTCTTGGATTAAAGTGGCAAAAGTGACCAAACCTCGGGGACCAAAATGACAGTTTACTCAAATAATAATTATCCATAAGATTTAAACTAATAATATTTAGTAGGAGGATTATCAATAATATATATTATTAAATTAAATAATATTTAGTAGGATTGTTATCTATAATTAATTTGAAGAAATTAAACTAAAATAATAATTATCTATAAGAGATGGCCTAATATGATGACAAGTGTCTCTAAAGTGGTTTCTTTTACTATAATAAAAGAAACCAATAATTGACACGTGTCATTTATTGAAGGCGTCTACATTTGTAATTTTCTGCCTTTTCATACTTATCTTATATCAATTAATTAAATAATGAATAATCAATTAATATTAAATCTTATCTTAGTTTGAATGTCGGATAGAATCATTCTATTTTTTCTAATAATATATTATCTTCAAATTTAAGTTATAAATTAAATATATATTTTTAAATAATAACACAAAACAATAATCTTAAACTTAAAAAAACAATAATATGCTCATATAAAAAATTTAAAGTACAAACAAAATATACAAAATAACTTATTAGACATTAGATCAAACTTAAAAAAAACACTAACTTTGAATAAATATAATTTTGAATATTAAATAATAAAAAGTTATATCTATAAGAATCATATTGTACGGGTTGAATAAATGTAATTTTATATACCAAATAAAAAAGTTATATCTTTAAAACCATGTGTATTACACGGGTTAAATAAATGTAATATTGTTTACCAAATAATAAAATAATACATTTTTAAAAAACCTCATTTATTACACGAGTTGAATAAATATAATTTTGTATAGCAAACAATAAAAAAATTACATCTTTAAAAATAAGTTTATTACACGATTTGAATAAATGTAATTTTCTGTACTAAATAATTAAAATATATATCCTTAAAAACCCCATGTATTTTACGAATTGAATAAATCTAATTTTATATATCAAATAATAAAAAGTTATATATTAAAAAACCTCATGTAACACATGGGTCGGGTAAATGTAATTTTGTATAGTGAAAAAAAATATTTAATATATTAATACAAAGTTTGGTTTTCGTGATACTAATAGATTATTCTGTTGTTGCAAAATTTGTTATCAAAGTCTCAATAAATTTAATATTTTATTTAAAACTCTGTAAATGTATAAATGATAAATAATATTAGTTGATTTTATTTTAAGTTTCGTCAAATTTATTTGATACCAAACTAAACAAAAAACGTTCGAATATAATTAATTCAAATAAATAAAATTATAAATGAGAAGGAGATTAAACTATATAATAAGAGTAAACTGTCATTTTGGTCCCTAAGGTTTGGTCACTTTTGGCACTTTAGTTCAAAACTCAAACCTTTTAAATCTGGGTCCCTGTGGTTTCACTTTTATTGCCATTTTGGCCCAAAAATGAAACCAGTTGATATTTGGCTAATAAAATCCTGATATTTTGTTCTTTTCCCCGGAGGCAAAATGGTCAAATATCAGCTGATTTCATTAATTTAATTAATAATGTGTTATAATAAAATTATATTAACCGTTTTGTCTCTGAGGAAAAGGACAAAATAACAGGATTTTATTAGCCAAATATCATTTGATTTCATTTTTGGACCAAAATACCAATAAAAGTGAAAGCACAAGGACCTAGATTTAAAAGGTTTGAGTTTTTTATTAAAGTGGCAAAAGTGACCAAACCTCAGGGATCAAAATGACAGTTTACTCAAATAATAATTATCCATAAGATATTAAACTAATAATAATTAGTAAGAGGATTATCAATAATATATATTATTAAATTAAATAATATTTAGTAGGAGGGTTATCTATAATTAATTTGAAGAAATTAAACTAAAATAATAATTATGTATAAGAGATGACCTAATATGATGACAAGTGTCCCTAAAGTGGTTTCTTTTATTATATAGTATTGATACGTATTCACAATTTAAAAACGTATGTACATATATGTACATTAACAAATATTGTTCCATCTGATTATTTTTTTATGTGTACATGTTCGATTTGTAATGTGCAAATATATACATTCATAATAGACTTCTAAAAAAGAAGTTAATGATATGGTTGTTCAACATGGTACATATGTGTATAGCAAGTATCTGAGATAATTGGGCATTGTACATATGCTTACATAGCAGTCTCAACGCGTGTATATTATATATATATATAGGGGAAGGTTCTATGCAGAACACTAAATATCGCGAGAACACGCAGAACAAAATGAATCACTCATTTTTTCAATCCTAAAAACCTAAAAAGTAAATGAAAATGTTATAAATGTAAGATTTATTGTTTATCACAGTAGACTTTAATACAAAAAATGAAAAATCTTCAGTTTTTAAATAACCTACACACATGTAGGTTATGTGTAGGCTAAATTACCTACATGTATGTAGACTATGTGTAGGGAAAACTATATGATTTTTTTATGTATATATAATACACATATTAATGTAAGAAACATAAAATTTAAGAAATATGAACCTTAAATCCCAAAATTTAGTGATTTAGAGTTGTTCTTTTTGTTCTCGCAATAATTAGTGTTCTGTAATGATCCTTATCCTATATATATATATAGGTACGAGATCAAGAGAAAACACCCTAAAGTGTGAGAACGCTGAGAATGGATCCTGACCCAACACGTGACACGCGATATAGTGAAGGGCGAAGGGGCTTTTTTGTCCTTTTATATTCTTTTTTTCAATGCGTCTCACAACACCGCTTCATTTTTTTGCGTTTATTTAGATTCAACAAATACATGGTATTTTTTATTGTTTTTTTTAGTTCACGTGCATAGTAAATATTTTTCCGTTTATGGCATCCCCAAATTCAATAAAATCATTCACTAATTATAATTTCTTTTCCTCCATGGCGTTTCCCAAATTCATAAGGTGTTTTGGTAGATTTCAACAGTTCATATATGTTATTAAGGTAAATTTCTTGGCGTTTATAGCGTTTTAAATTTCATTAGTAATTTAAAAGAGTACAGCTAAGACGAAATCAAACAAAAACTAATAGTATTCTGTGGATGGTATTACATCAGAGATGTAACTATCGCTTTTTTCGTCACTCTCCTCAGACTCATCATCATCATCTTGTTCATTGGCGTATAATGCCATAATCTCGTCTCTTCTTTGTTGCATCCTATACTTGAATATATTCACAACTCTGGATCTAGCATCGTTCGAAGGTGCTAAATCACAAAGCTGTTCAAGAAGATGTAGTCTATCTGTGTTCAGCACTTCGTCCATTGTCAATGAATAATCACCCCCGTGTTGATAGCTCACCTTCACCGTTCATGATTGTTCATCCAGAATCCAACTAGTAACTTTTGGTAGATCAGTATCGTCATCATCATCTTCTTCTGGAAATTTTCTCTTTAATCTTCTTATTACCGTTCGATTCCTCTCACAATCGTAGGCCACTGTTACCACAAGGGCTAGAATATCCCTCTGAACGGATTCATCCATACTAAGTATGGCCTGGATTGTTTTGACCTTTACCCTTCTCCTGTGAGAGAACTTTAGGACGAAACGTCCTTCTGACCTCTCAAACCTCCATGCAATAACCTACGTCGTTTTTTTTAAATTGTACGGCATTTTATACAACGTGTGGCGTTTTTAGTGAATGTGTAAAATGTGAAGCTTTTTTTTAGTTGTTGTACTTATATAATGAGCTTTTTTTGGCACCAGGTAGATATATGTTTTTGGCGGTAAAAAACATCAGTAATTTTTTTGATATGTATTTTGCGTATTAATTGTTGTGCCATCTAGGATGCAGGCCTATAATGTGACAGATAATTATGGCGTTTTGGAAAGACAAATAAATTTAATTACGATGGCGTGACTTTTAATATAATAAATGTTAGTAATAAAGTTTTCCGTCGTTTCAGTTACTGTTTGCAGTTACTGTTTTGTTCAGTTTCATCTGTTAAGGCTGTAACACTTCTCATATTTTCATGGTTTGGTGTTTTGTTTTGTTTTTAATCACGTTTAGATAAAGATGACATGTTGTTTTATACATTCTTTTAATGGCGTTTACTCAGTTGTTGTTGTTTTTTATAATAATTGTTTTGGTATTTTTTGGCGTTTTATATAGTAACAACGTGCTTTGCCAGTATCCGTTCTCAAAGTTTTTATACTTTTTTAGGCGTTTGATGTTTGTAGTTTTTGGCTTTTTATAAACATTTTTTTACAGATATAATTTATTTTATTAGTGGAGAATTAGATAACAAACAACAGAAAATGATCCTATTTTAAAAATTAAAAAATGCTAATCTAATTTCTCATCCAAATCTTCACTGTCATCAGCCTCTTCTTCTTGAATTTTGTGCCTTGAACCTTTGAATACATTAGCTAGATGCCAATTTTTCTACATAACGCCCATCTTTAGACGAAGCTGATTAGTGGCATCCTGTATTTTGGTGTGATATATTGTTGTTTGATGACATACCATTGAAGATCAACTCCTGCTTGGATGTTATTATGATAATGGAGTCCAAAATGGCATTTACACTGGTATCGATCCCTTCATGCAATCAATATATCCATCAATAACAAAGCTCTCATAATGACATATCACTGTTATCAGTCTCTTTTTCTTGAATATTTGTCCATTTTGTTATTATAATTAGATTTAAACATATTTCTTTTCCACTTATAACATTTAAGAGATGATATTTCATAAAATTATGAATATACTCTTATGACTTGTTAATTTTATCTCTAATTCTAAAGGTTTTATTCGAACATGCCAAATATTGTTTTTTTATTTATCACGAGGAACCAAGCAGATCCCGTCTTAATACCATCAGTTGTGATATCATACTTGTTTTAATGTTTTTTTACGTGATGGTACAAAACTCATTGAAAATGGAGTTGTATTTACCATTGAGCATATTCAAAGAATGTGGTAGTATAACCCTTACTATCTACCCCAGTCATTCTTAAGTTTAGGAATTTATTTGCTATATGTTCCTTTTCATTGGGAGGGCAGAATTTCCTTTCTACCATATTCTTAAATTCTTCCCATTCCATGTTGTAAATCCTATCACTTCCTCTTGATTGGAGGATAGTGTTCCACCATTCTAAGCTGAGTTCTTAAACAGATTAGAAGCAAACATTATTTTGCCTTCTTCAGCACACTTGCTTATTTTTAAAACAACCTCAGTCTTTTCTATCCAGCGTAGAGCTGCAATGGGTCAATCATTTCCCGAGAATTCTATTGGTTTGCAGGACCAGAATTCCTTATAAGAACAACCGTAAGACACGGTTCTTCTTCTTTTGGGAATGGGCACTTGGAGTATAGGTCCATTGTTCACGCTGTTTTCTGGTTCAATTGGTCGCTTACTGCTATGTTTATTTTTATTATTCGCTTCTTGAATCGTTTGAATAATAAATGGCATTGCATCTATGATTCCTTGTGCCACTATTTGTTGAACGGCACTATTATCCATTTGGTTTCCATTGTTATTGATGCTCGGATTCTCATTAACCACGTTAATGTTACTCTGTTTATCGTTATTCAGATTTCCTTGATTTCCTTCGTCGGCCATCTGAATTTTAAACATTTACCCCGTATTAATATCACAAAATAATATTTAATATAGTCAATCATGTGACACGCATTTTTGCCAAAAGCGTCGATCATTGCGACTTTACTCTATTCATCTATATACTAGGCATCTATTACACACCAGTACTGAAATAAAAATTACAATACCAACAGAAAGAAAATTACACTAATAGTAGTAGGCATCCATACACACATATTTTATTTTATTATTATTATTACTACTACCGGTTCACCATCACATTCATGGATATGGATTTATCCAGAAATCCATATTGCGTTCGTCGTATTTCCATACGAGTCGCTCTCCCACCTGTGTCATCCGTTCACTACTTTCTAAAATTTCCTCACCAAATGTCCTAAGTTCTTGTACGTTTTCTGCACTCATTGGGGGTGCAGGTTCTAGGACTGGGTTCGGAATCTGGGGTGCGGGTTCTTGGTATGGGGGTGTAGGTGCCTGGAATTGGTAAGGATCTTCTAAAATCTCCCTAATGTATTCATCGTGGAAATAGGGATCTAAAGGATCCAAACCTAGGTAGGCTCTTACGTTCTGCATGGGTGTGTCTTCATGTATCGGGTAACGTTGCACATAGTCCCTAACGTCGTCCCACCAGGGGTCGTAATTTGGGTCTAGGGGGTTTGGTGCTGGTACCCTAGGGATTTCTTCTGGATTGAAGTCATGCATTTCTACTTGGTTTTCAGGGTTTTCTATCTCCATGGGTTGGTCAGAGATTGGCAGTTGTGGTTGAGGTGCTATATTTTGCTCCAGATTAGGGTCAGCTGCAGTGATGGCTAGGATGTGAATATTGGCTATACCCCTGTTTATCATGTCCTGGGCATAGGCATCTGTCTCTCTCTTGGCTGTGGCTAGTACCCTCTGATCTTGTAACTTTTTCATACGTTTTCTATGCTCGTGTGCCCCTCGACTGAACCATCCCCTCTTTTTCTGAGGAAATGGCTCTTCTGACTGAGCCTTAAACACAAAGATTCCTTCTTCCGTATCAGCAGAGTACCCTGAGAGGGCAGGCTGAGAAGAGGAGGTGCCTTCACTTCTAGGCGAACCAGACAATTGACGGTACACGTCAGATGGTCCTTGGTCGCTCATACTGTAAACTAACAGATAGTCAAATAACACATTACAATAAATACAGTTATGCACGTATTTCCGTAATTTATTTTCTAACACTTTACAATTTGATGTCAGCAGAACACCTCTGTGGCTGAATCAGTGGCTTAGCTCTGATACCGCCTTCTGTCGCAACCCCCGGTCCCTTATCCCTGGGAACAGGCGGCCGCGAGCCAGTTTCGGTGATATCACGTATTGTCTAATTTGGCAGCGGAAATTTTCATCAGGACCGTAGTTAGGAAACATTGATCAGAGTAAAATACCACATTTTCATAACATTAAACAAATGGGTTAAAACCCAAGTTCGTAGTACACACGTTTTCATAGGAATAAATCCTATTTTATTAATAAAAACATATATTTTATTTTAGGTAACTTTATTGCCACTTTTCCAAGCCTTCAGTGCTGTCCAGATGGCTTCTATTTGGCTTTCACAGTTTGTTACCTGAAACGCGTTTTAAAAACATTTGTCAATGGGAAATACTGGTGAGTGAATCTCAGTTTAATCAAGTTTAAATAAAATCCCATTGTATAGTATTGAGGGCGATCCCGCAATTATATTTGTTTCCAAGACATCACAATTAACATCCATGGTACTGTCGAACCCGACTTGTGGAAATGTTACTCCTTGACCAGGTGGTAACAAATTTTGTATACAATACCCCAACATACTCATGATAATTGTATTCTTACAAATACTCAATCACTGTTTAATATATAATTAATTAAATGAGGTTTTGTAAAAACAGTTAACAAAAAAAAAAAAAAAGCGGATCAACTCACATTGTTGTCTTAGATTTTCCGTAAGGGTTTCCTGGTGATAATCTAAAATTTACACAAATGCATACGCGATAGTATAATATCCCATTTTAACATTAGTAATACCCTCTCCGAGACGACATTCCAACGACTACGTCGGGCAGAACCACGACAGCCGTTACGGAACCCTAGATCAATCGGGCAGCGTATCTAATACGTATCCCGGGGTTATAATACTTACAACGGAGCAGAACTTCGCTATTTAGGGGGTATAATACCCGATTATATTGCCTAATATCAGAAATTGAGATTGAGAAAGAAACTTTGAACGAATTCGAATGAAATCCGATGGCCTGCTTATATAGTTGTTGAGTCTGGTTCTCTCGCGGCCCGCGTAAAAGAAGACAGGGGCTTACGCGGCCCGCGTCAATCCCAGGTCAAACTTATAGCTGATCCGGGTCAGCACTAGACTCGCCACGATGATGACACGTGTCATCACCGGGCTGCGCCATCTTTACGATCTTACGCTGCCCGCATTAACTAACGGGGGTCTTACGCGGCCCGCCTGAACTTAAAAATCAAAGAAATCAGATTTTAACCTTTAAACCGCCCGCGTAAGGGTTGGGGTGGGGTCTACGCGACCCGCCTCAACTTAATAATCAGATTTTTAATTATTTTTATTAATATTTAGGGTATTCGGGGCCCGTTTTCACGTATGGGATGTATTTTAGGACATATTGGGATATTTTAAAATATATTAGGGTGTCGGAAATATTATGAGGGTGTCGATATATTGAGGATTGTTACATAAGAGGATACCGACCAAAAGCCTGCTACAAAAAACGGGTATTCCCATTGGTTATTAATAAAAATATGACAAGTTTTGTGAATCTAAATTTGTATAAATAAATTAAATCCATGGATAATATTTTTTACATATTATAACTACTTTAACATGAGGGTGTCCTCACTTCTAGGTTGTCCCGTAAGTTCTCAAAGGAAAGGCTTTTTTTGTTACAAAACGTTCGATAAAATGTAACTTACATTCCTTAATAGTTTTAGAAAAAAAATGTTACATAAGGTTTTCTTAAGTTTTCTTTAACTCAAGTAAGTTTTCTTTCTATCCCTCCCATATATATATATATATATATATATATCTATTATATATAATAAATGAAAGTTATTTGGGCCACGTGTCAACACCAGGGAGCCCCTAAATGCCCCTTTTCCCGCCCAACAGTGCCACTGCCCTCTTCTATTTATATCCTCCTTCATTTACTCATTCAGGGCTTCTTTCTTTCTCTCTCTACTCTGCTCTATTTCCGATCGATGTTTATCCTCTCTCATGTTTATCCTTCTTCTTCTTCTTCTTCTCATATTCATCTCCTCAACAACGTACGACAAAGGTTACTTCTATTGGATACATCTTCGTTTGAAACCCTAAATCATGTACCGTCCAGTGGTTGAAGAAGAGAATAATCATGTAAGATCTACTTTTTTATCTAGAATTTTTATTTCGTTTTATCTATTTTGTCATACTGAACATGATGAACCCTTTTCTACCCTCAGAAGAAGAAACAGATCTCCTTATCGTACTCGATGAACGGTTTTGTACAACCTCCTCTTAATCGGTGACTCTGGTATGTTTGGTTTGTTGTATCATGTGATTACGAGCAGATTTATTTTGATATGTTTTGTACTTTGTCTTTCCAGACCTTTTTTGTTGGATTATAGAGTTTGTTGATTAGAAGCAACCTCTGCCGGACGGTTGTTGAGGAGATGGAAATGGGAAAGGTTATACCAGGTGTGCTGATAGGTGATACCAGTGCAAAAGTTTAGGACATCACCAAGGTAACGTTTTGATTTACTGTTTATTGGTGCATCGATTCATTTGTAATCCTTTGCAGATCTCCCGTCATCTCAATTTGAGCAATTAAACGTAGTTTTGTTAATCACTATCGGTGTTTTAATTACTAGCAGTGGTTAAAAAGTTTTCCATCAGCTGTTTGACTTAACAATAGTTTGCGTTATTTATTCTAAATTCATCAGTTTTTGTAGGTAAACTGAAGTTTCCACCAATAGGCACTGCCCAGCTAAGTTTCCTACAATGACCGTGGTTATAACAAGTTAATATGGCACATCACTGATCTGCCTAACAAGTGTTGGATATAAGGATGGTTGTACATAAAGTTTGATGAACATCATCCACTGTTCAATTATGAAGAACCACTGATCAAGACCAAAGTCCAGACAAGCACCGATCAACTAAATGTGAAACACTCTCCAACAACAGTGGTTCCTCATCAACAAAACATCTTCTATGTTTGTTTATGTTAACAGTGTTTATTCTATCTTTGTTTATGTTAATAGTGTTTATATGTAACAGAATTTATACTATCACTTCAGTGTTTTGATATGTACTATTAATTGAACAGTTGTTTCATCTTTGTACTAATAAAATTCCTATACACTTGGATGAATATTAAGCACCTCATCTTGATTGTTTGAATATAGTATTCTTGAAATTGGTTCAAACATTTGATTGTTCAAAATATTCCACTGCTGAAATACAACCACTGTTTCTTCAATCTCCATGTTGACCACTGATTGACCAAACATCAGTGTTTTGAAAACTGGTTGGTATCCACTGATCGGAAAAAATCCACCAACTTTATTCTCATCAAAAAAATTAAAGTTAGATTAAAAAACATTCTTGATGACAATTTGTTTCAAACAAATCACTATTTTAATGCTGATTTCTTGATCTTTTGACATTTGATTAAGCAAATTTTGTATTTCAAATTGACGGTTATTATATGTTGATTAAAGTTAAAATAAAATTTAAAAAAGTCATTATGACATTTGCTATCAAATCAAGTCAGTAGTTACTGACAATATCAGTAATTTTGAAATTCAAAATATGTAAAATGGTAATTTAAAAGACTTTGTTTATATATAACAGTGTTTTCCGCATCAATGTTTTAAAGACTGTTAGGTTGTTAGATGTCATCACCTCAGTGTTTTATATGAAACCATTTTTATGGCATCAGTGTTTATATGTAACAGGGTTTAGTACTTTTGTTTATATGTAACACTATTTATCACAACAGTTCAGTGGTTTGATCTGTATTATTAACTGAACAGTTGTTTCATCTTTATACTAATAAAATTCATATAAACTTTGATGAATATTAAGCTTCTCATCTTGATTGTTTGGGTATAGTATTCTTGAAATTGGTTCAAACATTTGATTGTTCAAGTATTCCACTGCGGATACACAACCTGTTTTCTTCAATCTCCATGTTGACCACTGATTGACCGAACATCAGTGTTTCGAAAACTGGTTGGTATCCACTGATCGGAAAAAATAGCCACTGCTCACTTTTACATTGTTGACATTCACTGATATTGACCATCAGCGGTTTCCCTAAAAAATAGTCAGTGCTCACGTTTTTATTTTTGATGTTCTTAATTAGTGATACATTGAAATTATCAAATGAAAACTAGAATTACAATCAAATTACCATTTTACCTAATCTTTACATTCCAATTACATAAGAGTTCCACCAACATTATTTTCATGATAAAATTTAAAGTTAAATTAAAAAATAAAAAAAAATTCTTGATGACTATTTGTTTCAAATCAAATCAGTAATTAATGCTGATTTCTTGAGCTTTGGACATTTGATTAACCAAATTTTGAATTTCAAATTGACGGTTATTATATGTTGATTAAAGTTAAAATAAAATTTAAAAAAGTCATTATGGCATTTGCTTTCATATCAAGTCAGTAGTTACTGACAATATCAGTAATTTTGAAACTCATTATGGCATCAGCGGTTTCCCTAAAAAATAGTTAGTGCTCACGTTTTTATTTTTGATGTTCTTAATTAGTGATACATTGAAATTATCAAATGAAAACTAGAATTACAATCAAATTACCATTTTACCTAATCTTTACATTCCAATTACATAAGAGTTCCACCAACATTATTTTCATGATAAAATTTAAAGTTAAATTAAAAAATAAAAAAAAATTCTTGATGACTATTTGTTTCAAATCAAATCAGTAATTAATGCTGATTTCTTGAGCTTTGGACATTTGATTAACCAAATTTTGAATTTCAAATTGACGGTTATTATATGTTGATTAAAGTTAAAATAAAATTTAAAAAAGTCATTATGGCATTTGCTTTCATATCAAGTCAGTAGTTACTGACAATATCAGTAATTTTGAAACTCAAAATATGCAAAATGGTAAGTTAAATTTTTCGTTCTCTTTTTTTTTTCCTACAGTGCATATCAGTTCTAATATTTAATTATTTTATTAAAGCAGCATATTACACTACTTTTACCTTTGAAATTAAATCTGAAATTTATGACGTCCAATAACAGTGTCAAACCATAACAGTGGTTCAGCATCAACTTTAGTTATTCTATGTTTCTTTTTATTTGTTTATGTTAACAGTGTTTATATGTAACAGTGTTTTCCGCATCAGTGTTTTATAGACTGTTAGGTTGTTAGATGTCATCACCTCAGTGTTTTATATGTAACCATTTTTATGGCATCAGTGTTTATATGTAACAGTGTTTAGGAACAGTTTTGTATTTCACATCACTTCAGTGGTTTGATCTCTACTATTATTTGAACAGTTGTTTCATCTTTATTTTAATAAAATAAAATTCCTATACACTTGGATGTTAAGAGTGTTTAAGTGTTTATATTTAACAGTGTTTTTCGCATCACTGTTTATAGTCTGTTAGGTTGTTAGATGTGATCACTTCAGTGTTTTATATGTAACCGGTTTTATGGCATCATTGTTTATATGTAACGGTGTTTATCACCACAGTGGTTTATATGTAAGAGTATTTATCACATCACTTCAGTGGTTTGATCTGTAGTATTAATTGAACAGTTTCATCTTTATACTAATAAATAAGGTAACACAAAATACACTTGGATGATTATTAAGTTCCTCATCTTGATTGTTTGGGTATTGTATTATTGAAAGTGGTTCAAACATTTGATTGTTAATGACTATTTGTTGCAAATCAAATTAGTAATTAATGCTAATTTCTTGAGCTTTGGACATTTGAGTTAAGTAAAATGTGAATTTCAAATTGACGGTTATTGTTTCTTAATTAAATTTAAAATAAAATATAGAAAAGTCATTATGAAAATTGCTTTGAAATCAAGTCAGTAATTTTGAAATATTGAAATTCTTAATATACAAAATGGTAATTTAAAATTGACGTTCTTTCTCTTTTTTTGCCTACTTTGCATATCATTTCTAATATTTTATTACTTTAATAAAGCAGCATATAAAGATATACACTCCCTGCATTTGAAATTACATTTGCCACTACATTCAGTTAAAATTTTTATTGGATAATCGGTAAGCTTGAATTTCAACCTTGATATTTTTTAAAGAACATCCATGCTTATTGTATTATCATATTACGTTTAGCAATACTTATATTTTGCTTATTCTTTTTTTTTTATGTACAGTCTTCAAATGGAGGTTGCAAAGGTTAGCATGCTTAACGATCTTAATACATTCTCAAACAACTATTCGATTAGAGTGAAGATTGTTAGCATTTCGAAGAAGATGATGAATGATAACAAAAATGAAATATATCGTCTTGATATGATCTTCATGGATGAGATGGTACCGTATATAGTTGTGTTATAATTTTTTTGGACATATGAATATCCAAATGAATATAACACCTTTTTTTATTTAATCAGATGTTTCATATTCTTAGGGAACTATGATACAAGCCAGCTGTTTGCATAAGATGCTAGGAAAATTCAAACACTTTCTTCAGTTGGATGAATGTCTTCTTATCACCAAACCTTCTCTTGCTACTAATAAGTCCTCTGCTAAGTATACCAAGAGAAACGACAAAATATCACTTTATTTCTATACTTCTGTTGAGAAATGCTTTGACTGGTCTGGACCGAAATACCGTTTTAATTTCGTTAACCTCAAGGATGTTGTTAAAAATAAATTTGAAGTTAATACAGTTATTGGTATGTAAATCACTATATGATATATATCTATTGTTTTGTCTTATTGTTTTTTTTATTCTTATCACTTCTTAATGCTGTTTTCTTTTCACAATATATTTTTGTTTATAGATTGGATTGGTTATGTGGATGTATGTTTCAATCTAGAGGATACGTCAAAGAAGGATGAGAGCAAGGGCAAGAGACTTAATCTTAGACTTGAAGACCTTGAGTGCGTTCTTTTTATTAAGTTGTTGCATTTTGACGTTTAAACCATTATAAGGTTGCTTGATGTTATTATGTTTTATGTTAATATTTTAGAGGCCAAAAGTGTCCGGTTACTTTGTGGGATGGTTTTGCTATTGACATGTTTGCTTACATGAATGATAAGAAACGAGAGAAATATGTTGTTATCCTTTGTCATTTTGGTATGGTCAACCTTTACAAAGGTACAATTTTAACTTAATTAGTTTAATTTTTTTATTGTTATAGATTTATCTTTAGATTTACTTATATGTTTTAAATTTGACACTATTTATATTGATCTACATTTGGTTTTAATTTTAAATTCAGGCAAGCGTGGCGTTGCAAACGGCTTTGAGCTAAGCAGACTTTTTATTGACACTGACATTGAAGAGATATCCTCTTTTAGAAAGAGGTATAGTTAGTATGCATATAAACATTGAACAGTATTATTTTGTACCTACATTTATTTTTTACATTTTAATTTGATCACATGAATCTGTTTAGATATGTAGAGAAAATTTCTGCTTCATCTTCATCAAATGATCATGTTGGTTCAAACGTCATCTCAAGTGTTGAAGATGAGTTTCTTAATAACCCTGATTTCATGCTTATTGGTTTCCTGGGAACCATATCAACGGTGTGTATTTTCTTATAAGTACTCTACATGCTGAGTTTTTTAAAAGTCTTTTCTAAGTGTTATTATTTTTGTTTGATGTTGATAGACAAAGAAGGTTTTGGTTGTTGGCACAATCACAGCTATATGCACTGATAAACTTTGGTATTACAATGGTTGTAACCATTGTAAGTCAGGTGTGGAGGAAAGATTTGTAACGAAAGAAAATCCGGATGGTTTATCTGGTGTTGATCATGAAAAATCGTTGGTGTGTACAAATGATAAATGTGAAGGAGTCGACATCTATTCTATTCCGCGGTTTGAGATTACAGTTTTATTTCCTTATACTAAATACTAATATAAACGACACTTTTGTTTTTAGTAATACTAATGTTTTCATTTGTTTTTAACTTTGATAGGTTCAAGATACCTATTAGGGTGCAAGACTCTTCCGGTACTGTGTCTTTGACACTGTTTGATTTTGAAGCTTACAAGATTCTTAAGAAAACTGCCAAAGACTTAGTTTCAATTCAAGATCAGGTAACAAATACATGCATTCAGTTATTTGGCCATGTACTATATATAATTTAAAATTAATTTTTATAAAATTGTATGTTGAAATTATGGAATCATTCTGCTCATTGTAATTATATTAATTTTTATAAAATTATAGGTTATTAATTCTGGAGAGATACCGAACCCATATCCTGAGATCTTTGACACATTGATTGGAAAGAGGTATGCTTTCATCATAAGTGTTAAAGACTATAACATTGAGCATCAGGTTGAAAACTATGGTATTTCAATGGCCACTAACGATGATGAGATCCTTGCCGCGCTCTGCGCCAAATTCAATCTTAACCAGGTCTAAATCTTCATTATGTCATTCTTTTAATTTGATATACATATCCTTTTAAAATATATTTATACCATTGTGTGTATTTTATGTTATTATGTATTATGTACTTAAAGCATGAGCAGTCCGAATCGTTGGATGTTCCAGAATCCTGCAGTTTGTCTACTCCTGTTGACCTTATGAAGGTTATATGAGAATTTCCTTATTTGTAGTAAATTTTTTTAAACGTTAGTACTTATTGTCTTTTTATATCAGGATGAGTTGTCATACTGCGGTGAGAATGTTACACCTGCATCCTAAGCACTTGTAGGCACTAAGAATCCGTCTTCTGATGAAACAAAACGTAATATTCGTGAAGTGTTCGATGTGGATGATGCATTAGGTTGCTCCTCGACAAAGCACCGCATCAGTGATGAACTCTCTCAGGATGAATATGCTGGTGTTTCGACGCTTTTGATTCCAAAGATTGAGAAATAGTGTCTTCTGTATTTTCAAATACATTTATGTGTTGATTTCATATGCTGTTGCCATGTTGAACTTATGGTTTTCGTTTTGTTGCTTTTGGGTGTTTGGTGGGTTATGTTTTGGACTGATTATGTGGTTTTGAATTCCTAAAAACTTATCTGCTTATTATAATGTATATTGTTAAATAAATATTGAGATGTTCAATAGTCAATATTTATGTTTAAAACTTATGTGTATGAATAGTAGCAACAATTTATAATATATATTGTATATACCCAATTAACAACTTTTTTATCTACAAACATTTCTAATCTTTAAGCAATTTTAATGTTATTATTTTATCTCATAATTTATATAGGATTATCCGTGGATGTGGTTGTTCTTTATTGGTTTTTACCGTTATCCCTGCCCACTAAGATTTAGTAAGTATCCGTCATATGTTACAGTTTAAAAAAATATTTATTTTGTGCCTGTTTCTCCCATTACTTATTTAAGTAATCTCATTCAATAGGTTTTTTATATACTTCAAATTTTCTCTAAGTCATTCAAAGAATGTTGTTCAGAAAAATCGCAAAGGAGACTATAGGCTGGTATACCATTTTTTATAATAAACTAATGATTTACGTTTATTTGTCTGACTATTATTTTTTTCCACACAATACATGTAGCGTCTTCCTGCTGAAGTTGCGAGACGAGCAGGTCTTTTTCTTGATCTTCATCCTTTGAAAGTTCAAAACATGGTTGGAGTTGTGCAGGTTTATGATGTTAAGTTGGAGTTAAATGAATTGAAGCCACGTTATGCGTTGGAAGGTTGGCGAAAGTTTATGACTGACAATAACTTGAGGTTTGGTGATATGTTGCATTTCACATACGTGTCTTCGCAACAGAAGATAGTATTAAATCAAGTTACATCAGTTTAACAAACACATTTTAAGTCTGTTCTGATATCAGATACTAATTATGATTTTTTTTGATGGTGATGTTGTAGGTTTTTTTCTTAAATTATTAACTTGATGTTTTTGTTGCTATGTATGGCTAAGATGATAAAACACTGTTATTAGCACTTTATGTTTTATATTTAACCAATTAGATTATGTGTTAAATTATAGTTCTTTAAGTCATTGTTCCATTTTCTTGAATTCTATCTAATTTTTTAAAGAACTTCAATAACAAATAGTGGTTTGAACATCTGTTTGCCTTTTGGTCAATAGTTAATGGAAACCTATGTTAGGTTCAACAATGTTTTGAAGAGGAAAACTGTGTTAGAAGACAGTAGATCTTAACAAGTTAAACATCTGTTAAGGCTTAAACAGATGTTTGCCCTTTAACAGATGTTTGGCCTTTTATATCAAATGTCTGGACTTAAACAGTTGTTTGACCTGAAACACATGTTTGAACCTTAAACATATGTTTTGCCTTAAACAGATGTTCTTCTTCTATATCAGATATTTGGACTTAAACAGATGTTTGACCTTAAACAGATGTTTCGCCATAAACAGATGTTTGGTCTTAAACCAAACATTTGTTTAAGCTCAACATCTGTTTGACTATTTGTCAATATCTTATTGACTTTTGGTTAACTTCTGTTTCAAATTTGGTCAACATCTTATTTTGTAAAAGAGGTACAAAAACAAAGATTTTTTCAAAATCTCAAATCACCCTATCATGTAAGTGCATTGATGTAAAAGTGGAAATGATGTTATTCATATGGTCCTGTTGTGGTTTTGTTTGTCCTCTAATATGAGTTCATGATATAATGCGGTGATTTCAAGACATTTTTGTTGAATCGAATGAGATGGTTGATGTAATGCGGTCGTATTAATAACAAATAGTAATTAATTAATCTAAATAACTTTCTCGAGCCCGGGAAGCAATCCCGGGTAAAAACCTAGTATATATATATATATATATATATATAGATATAGAGGAAGGTTCATTTAAAAAGAAAATTAAATTAAGAAGAAAAAGAATAAAGGGTACAAATGTAAAATATTAAATAGTTTTTCTGTCAACTCATTTATTATTATCTTTGACTAATTAATTAGTCATAAACACTATCATCGACCACACTTAAATTTTTGCTTACACACATCAAAATTTATCCTTCACGTTTTGAAATTCATCCTACACATATTGAAATTTATCATACACAGCTCGTAATTCATCCTACACACCTTGTAATTTATGTTACACTTTAAATTATATATTTTTTCTTTTTTTTTGAAAAATATGTTTTTTTTTTAAAATAAGTTACAAGTTTAATGTAGTTAGCTATTAAAAAGGAAGACTACCAATTAATGATCCATCTAAGTTTACCAATATACCCTTACTGTCACACCCCCAAAATCCACACGCGGAGTATCACCGCTTGGAGGCGTGACTGACCAGGATCAAGCCACCAATCATATTGAACATAACAAGTAATAAGTAAAAATCAACCACACAATATGAAAGGTGTTTCAAACCAAAAACGTAGTTAAGTGTTTAGCGGAAGCATAATTGTAAAACCCAATGTAAGTATTAAGTACGAAATAAAGTAATGTTCTTAGCATGGCACACACTGCCATGTCCCACAACGACTGCGCCTCCCTGTGCAAGCTCCATGAGTACCTAACGACCTGCAAGGCATGTAGCAACGAATCAACAACAAAGTTGAGCGAGTTCACAGTTGGTGTTCATGATTAAGTTGTTTCAAAACCAGGAGTTCATTTGTAAGTTGTAAGTTAATCCGTTTACCCTGTTTCCCAAACATATCCATAGTTGGTGGGGGCTTCCCCATGTTAACCACTAGACCTGTTTACCATATCGACCACTGACTAAAGTAAGTTGGTGCCCTGACGTCAATGTCTATCATCATTGACTAGTGCCCATATCCATTAGTTCACGCCCGTCCTCTGCGGCACGGTGTGAGGCTTGTCAAACCTAAATAGCGCTATCTAACTAATGACCCGCTCGCCATTGGCCCGGCGATTAAGTCGATATAAAAGGAGGGACTTCATGATAGAGATTTTGGTCTAGTATCCATGTTGTCACCCTTCAATAAAGATGGTGTGTACGAAATCCCCAAACTAGGAGATTACGTAGGTTCCAAATCAATTCCTTATCACATGTTGTCACCCTTCAATAAAGAGGGTGTGTACGTGTTCTAAACCAGGAGATCACGCAGTTTCAGTTTAAATCCTTTACCCATTCCCAACCCTTGGGAATCCCATGCCTTGTGGAAAGTGTGAACTCACCTTGGTTTGCTCGGTAAGATTAAATATCTTGTTTATCAGTTAAAACGAACACGTCCTAAAATGGTTACAACAATCAGTCAATAGTGCACATAATCCACACGTTTCACGTTCATGCATTCCTCGTTCACATAATACACAATTGTTGTATAGGTAGCACACACATATAATTCAAGTCACAACAGTTAATCCATCAACCCATTCATTCTATTTCCATTATGAGTATTAAACATTATATAATTATAGAACCCTAATTGTCATCTACTTATTAACAATAGTTATCACGTAATTATCATCTCAACAAAACAAATAGCATGATCATCACGACAAATCTGTGCCATCGAACTATCCTATATTATATAATACTATCCCATGTTACATCAAGTTATAAATTCAGTTTACATTGAAATCCTAAACGTTGACTAATGAGAGCACTAAGCATAATATATCCATTCTAAATTATGTATGCAAGACATTTACAAGTAACAAACACATGGCTACTGACAAACAATTTCCATGCAAATGAACAATATGGCCGACAATTATGAAGTTATCTTTATATTATTTGGCTGCAATTTCAATACAAAACACATGCATACAATTCCAAGACAAACCGGCCACAGTTATATCCCACCAAGTCAGATCAATTATCATCACAGTTATCATGAACCGTCACCAGCATGCCCTCCTAATTCTGTTTACGTAATATTTGAGCAACAATGCAAATGGTTTTATTCAAAATAAATCATCAGTTCTAACATGCACACATGATCCCTACGTCATCGATAGTATACAGCATGTTCATATCAATCATATAATTAAATACAAATAGCAACACGATAATCACAACACGAAGAAACTTGATTATGAGGATGGTTACTAACCGTACGAGATCGTGTGCGAGGGAGGACCAAGCTGCGAGGAGAAGGGCTGCGAGTTGGGGAGGTTTGTCGTCGAAGAAGGGGGGGGGGGGGTTCTCCTGCCGACGCGGTGGTAGGGTTTGTTGTTGTGATTAGAGGTTAACAAGGTGTTTACGTTCAAGAACCTATATAAGGTTAATAACTTAAAACAAATGGGACGATCACATGTTTACAACCGTCCAACTTGTTGATCCCAAAACCCTGCTCTCGAATATGTCTATTGCTGCTGCCGTCTATTCCTTTTCTTGCGATGTATGAATGAGTGTTTATATAGGATTCTAATTAGTGGGGCTTAAATAAATGTGTGGCACGTAATGGCAGGGCCCAATCAAAACTAAACAATGTGCACAGAGGCTCCATTCCGAATAAAACATGTGATGGCAAATGGTTGTACTTTGGGGAACTCACTAGGGTAAAATCGGTACTTTGTGTTCAATTAAATCAAAGTGCATCTTGTAAGGTATAGTTATAAAGTCCAAAATATACGCGACCCAACAATTTCCAACAAATTATCTAATCGGGTTATCACACGTTTAAGTTTAATGGAGTTAAGATCACAAGATTACACGTCACTAGCCTTGGAAGTTCGGGTTGTCACACTTACACTAATATTAAATACAAAAATTAAATGAAGTAAAATAAAACATTCTTATTGGTTGAAATTTCTTCTTTTTTATTCTTACAAAAAATTTCTTTTCATTTGAATTCTACAATATATATATATATATATATGTAGGGGATGGATCATGAGAAAACTAGTTTAAATGAGAAAACAAAAACACTAACTAAAAAAGCCTAAAAAACATACAATTTTTTATATAAAAATCTCTATCTTTTATGTATGGAAAAAAAATTAAAAAAAAAAAAATTGTTGTACTGCACATGTGCACTAATATGGAAAGCCTAAACCACTTAACCCCCCCCCCCCCCCACCCCCAAAAACCTAAATTCACCCTCACACCAAAAGCCTAACCCCCCACCCCCCAAAAACCTAAACCCCCCACCCCCCTCTACCGAAAACCTAAAAATAAACCCTAAACATAAACCCGAAAAAACCTAAAACCCCCCACCCCCCAAAAACCTAAACCTCCCCCCCCCCCCACACACACACAAACCTAAAAACCTAATCCTAATCCTAAACTTCTAAAAAAACTAACACTAAAAGCTAAACTAGACTCAAAAAGCTAATTTTAAGTATCTAATTCACATGTGCAGTACAAGTTTTTTTTTTTTTGAAATTTTTTTTAGATATAAAAAATAGCGAATTTTTTTTTTTTATAAAAAAATGTAAAAAAAATTGGTATGTTTTTTTAGCTTTTTTTTAGGCTTTTTTAGTTAGTTTTCTCATGATACTCTCCCTATATATATATATATAGTGGAGAGTTCAAATGAGAAGAAATTTTTTGTAAGAATAAGAAAGAAGAAATTTCAATCAATAAGAATCCTTCATTTTACTTCATTTAATTTTTGTATTTAATAATATTAGTGTAAGAGTATATTGGTAAACTTAGATAGATCATTAATTGGTAGTCTTCCTTTTTAATAGCTAACTAAATTAAATTTGTAACTTATTTTCAAAAATATATATATATATTTTTTCAAAAAAGAAAAAAAATTAATTTAAATTGTGGGATGAATTACGAGGTGTGTATGATGAATTACGAGCTGTGTAAGATAATTTTCAATATGTGTAGGATAAATTTTAAAACGTTTAGGATAAATTTTGATGTGTGTAGGCAAAAATTTTAGTGTGGAGGATGATAGTCTTTATGACTAATTAATTAGTCAATGATAATAATAAATGAAATGAGAGAAAAACTATTTAATGTTTTACAATTGTACCCTTTATTCTTTTTCTTCTCAATTTAATTTTCTTCTAAAATGAACATCCCCCTATATATATATATATATATATATAGGGGATCGCTAGAATGAGAACCACCACGAGTTATGAGAACCACGAGAACCGCGCCCCGCGGGTGGCCGTCGGCGATGAAATTTTTTTTACACCTAGATCCGTATATTTTAGCGGGGGGTTTAAATTTTCGGTTCAAACGGCGCGCCCGAGGGGGTAGTTTTTTACGCCCAAAGTTTGGGTTTTTTTAATTTTTCTTTTTTTTTTACCAAACTTTGGGCGTAAAAAACTACCCCCTCGGGCGCGCCGTTTGAACCGAAAATTTAAACCCCCCACTAAAATATACGGATCTAGGTGTAAAAAAAATTTCGTCGCCGACGGCCACCCGCGGGGCGCGGTTCTCGTGGTTCTCATAACTCGTGGTGGTTCTCATTCTAGCGGCTCCCTATATATATATATATATATATAGGGGCTGGTTAACGTACAAATGCGCTTATCGTACATTACGTACGCTACAATCTCAGCCGTCAGATCATCTTCCCGCATTGAAAATCGCATGTGAAATTGAATTGCCACATGCGAAATTGTTACCAAAATTATCACATGCGAAATTGAATTACCACATGCGAAATTGTTACAAAAAAACAACCTGCTATTTCATCAAAATTATCACATGCGAAATTGAATTACCACATGCGAAATTGTTACAAAAAAACACCTGCTATTTCATCAAAATTATCACATGCGAAATTATTACAAAAAAACAACAACATGCGATTTTCATTGCGGGAAGATGATCTGACGGCTGAGATTGTAGCGTACGTAATGTACGATAAGGGAATTTATACAGTACCCTTTACCTATACATACATATATATATATATATATATATATATATATATATATATATATATATATATATATGA
Organism: Helianthus tuberosus; assembly: GCA_030545235.1. Taxonomy (NCBI): domain Eukaryota; kingdom Viridiplantae; phylum Streptophyta; class Magnoliopsida; order Asterales; family Asteraceae; genus Helianthus; species Helianthus tuberosus. Next base: position 4,755,808 of record CM060426.1, read on the forward strand.
AGATGACTACTCAACAAACTTAGACGCATGGCATGGCGATTAGAGTGCTACCCACATTATGAAACGATAATAAAATTAAATTAAATCAAATAACATATTGTTAGAACACCAACAATGTTGAATACATATGGATGTCCCGGCAAAAAACCCCATACTTGGAGTTAGAGGTGTTCAAGATCGGATATTCAAAAATTGGATATTCGAAAATCGGATATCCGAATATTTCGGATATCCAAATTCATAAAAAAATTCAAAAACTCGTTTCGTTCATAGATTAAAACTAACCTATATTCGATTTCCAAACTTTCAATGTTAAAAACAAAAAACTTTTATAAATCCACATCCGAATCCGGTTGTTTACTATTTTTTTACTACATTTCAAACTACACGTAGTGCTCATATACTATATATATTTTTAAAAAATTATTAGTCTTCGGATATCAGATAATCCGATATTCGAAAATTTTAGAAATCCACATCCGAATCCGGATCCGAAAATTCGGATTATCCAGTTTTTGGATATTCGAAATTTGGGATATTTCGATTCGGATTTTCAGATATTTAGGATTCGGTAACGGATTTGGATTTTTTTGAACACCCATAGTGAAATGTGATTGAACACAATACCTTTTCACCTCTTATACTCAGTGTATAAGACATATGCGTAGATGACTCCTACGCGCGTATGAGTCATTCAAATGACGCCTGTGTACGGGATGTCTTCTGTGTTTAAAGACCAATTTTTATGATTTTTCAGTTTTATCAACTTTCACACACGTTCGTTTAACCATGTCAAAGTTAATGATCTTGGTTTAACGTTTTAGTCTGCAACAATCATGATTTCAAAATTTTGTTTAATCAAGTCCATATTAATGACCTTGATTTCCTTTTTTGTGATGAATTCTCAGTTTTATCAATCCATTCAATTTAACTTTTTCAATATTTTCAATTTAGCCCCCAGCCAGTTGTGCAAAATATCCGGCCATTAATTAATATTCCAACATTGGTTATCAAAAACAAATTGAAATGTAAAATCTTTTTGGCTTTTATAAATACACTAGGCTAAAAGAAATTGAAAAACTTTTTGGTTTTTTTTTTATAATGTGCTAGAGGATTATATCAGTTTTTTCGAGACATACCAGCTGCACCGTTAAGCTTTAATACATGCTCAGTATCAAACAATTCACGTCGATTACCAGTATTGTTTATTCACATAAACTCAAACATGTTTATATCTCAGGTATTGCTTAATATAATATGACTTAGGTAATTTTATAACATATTAGCCAATTGTTCCCGCCACACGACATACTCTCGTATCAAGATATGCATGATAATATCATCTTACAGGTGAATATATTAAGTTTATATCTGTAAGGGAATGCGAAAGCTTCAGTGACTCAGGTTAGTATCACCGTACAGACAAAGAGTATGAAGTTCGACTTTAAAGTCATTGGTATCTTTTTGAGCACAAGTTCTTATATTTCGATAATCATTTAGTTTTTAAGGATTTACAAACTTTTAGAATTAGAGATAAAATTAGCAGGTCGTAAAAGTATATTCATAATTTTATAAAATATCATCTCTTAAATGTTATAAGTGGAAAAGAAATATATTTAAATCTTATTGTAATAACAAAAATTAAAACATTGTTGTAGCTTGCGTTCGATTTTTAGGTCCGGAAATCCGTACACCATTTCGGCAGAGCCGTTCCTACGTCCTAAGTAAACTACAAAGTGGAGGCCCAATTTCGTTATTGACTAACATTAGAGGTGCAAAAATATGGTTTTCTAATACCCAATTTCAGGAACCAAACTATGTTTCGGTATGATCATGTATTAGAAAATTGGGTTTTTTAGATACCTAGACATTAATACCCTATTTTCTATTTTTTACACAATATAAATCCATTTTATTTTTTAATTTGCTTTGTATTTGACAAAAATACTTAAAATAATTACAGTATCACAACTTTATTTATTTAATATATCTCAGTCTTTCGTTTAATGTCACTAGAAGGATGCGCCAAAAGGAAAAAAATATATTGCCTATGAGTATTTCGTTTAATGTCACCAGAAGGATGCGCCAAAAGGAAAAAAAAAATATTTTGCTTATGAGATTCGAGATAGGGTCTTTACAAGATTAGGGCAGGACTAATACCACTACACTAGCAAAGTTAATAGATCAATAGAATCAAAACAATTATATATTATATATCATATTTATATTAAATAGAGGCCCTAAAAGTTCGGATGCCCTAGGTTTTAATAAGCATTCGGCCGGCCATTTCGGATAGGAGGGGCCCCTCACTCACGTCCACACACATATATAATATGTTTAATGGGGTTTGTATATTGTGAAAAAAAAGTTGTATATCTTTTAGAGAGGTTTGAAAATTTGATGTGAGGATAGGGTGACAATTTGTGAAGGTTTGTAGGTCTGTACATTATGGATGCTATTAGAGCACCTCCAATGAAAGTGATGTAGCAAGGTCTGAAATCTCAAACCCAACACGCGGACTGAAGATTGCATTAGAAGGGGTGGTTCTTCTTGTGTGTGTCCGAATCCAAGGACTTCAATGGATCAAGGGTGTGGGCTTCACACGCACAATCAACATTTTTTTTTTTGATATAGTTATATAGAAACTGGAGTGTGAGAAAAAAAGTTTATAATGGGTTGAGGTTAGAGGAAAGATGAAAGTTTTTAAAGTTAGCTTAGAGCTTGGTGTAACCGCTTATGTAACAGTCTGAAATTGATAGCTGATGTTATGGTCTGAAATTATTGTGCATTATGGTCTTAGTGTTCAAGTTTCTATCAATCAGATATTAAATCTTACGCTGTAATTTTTACGATATGGTCGTTTTGAGGAAAACACATGGATTTGGGATTTCTAAACCTAACATGTTTGTGGAATTGTGTGCAAATACCGTTTTTGAAATAAGAGAGTTGCAAGTTGAGGTGCTAAAGTATAAAATAACGACTAAATTCATAAATAAAAGCTACAATGTTTAATTGCCACATGGTGCACCATGGTTAAGCCAGGTGCAGTGGCTCCATATGACTTCACCCTACATTCATTCAAACCGGTTTACCGACTTTATCAACTGCATTTACCCCTCGGGAGTGGTTCCTTTTTTTATTCTATAGTTATTTAATTAAATGGTTGAATAAAATATTTTAAGTAATAGTTTTTGACAGAAAATGTTGGTCCACAAGGTGCTAACTAGGGAAAAATCAACTTGTACATTAGGCACACATATTCGAACTTTAGCTTTAGTACAACTTATTAATGCATGTGTTATAAGAGTAATAATTAAGGGATTTGTATATATTATTGTTGGAATTAGGTTTAAATTAAAAGGAATAAAGTCAGAGTGAGATATCTCTTATCATTAATGACCTCCTCCATTATTAATCATGTGATACTCACCTTTCAAATAAGTTATTTCAATGATGCCCATTTTAAAATCCGTTATAATATATTATATTTTAATATTTTATGATATTATCTATATTATATTACATTACATTACAACTACAACTAAAAACTTTGGTTAACAGTATTTTCACTTTTTGATTTTTTTTGTCTTTTTGTGTTTTTATAGCTTTGTCCTTCAACTAACGGCTACAATTTTTAACAAAAATAAAAATAAAGACTTTGTAATCGAGTTTTACGTTTTATTTTTATATACGTGTGATGTGTGTAAAATGCAACATATAAATTACATCAAATGAGGCATAAAACTAACCCTTTTTAAGTACTAATATTGGAAAAAGAGTGTTTTTGTCTTCCTTTTGTATTTTCATGATTAAATAAGCTCAAAAACACAAAAGAAGCAAAAAGACAGCTAATTCCAACATAAATACAAGGAAAGGAACATTAGTGGACTGCCCGACCCCTCAATGGCACCTTCCAAAGCAAAATAGAGAAGTCAGAAGACTGAACACGCCCCGTGCTCAGCCAGCACGGGGCCGTGCCCAAGAAGCAGCAGAAAAGACAAACCTATAGAAGCTTCTATTGCCCACCACGGGGGCGTGTCGAAAGTACAGTAGGCGCATTAATTGTAATTGCGAATTACAATTAATGAGGAGAGATAGTGTCAGACAGGCACGGGGCCGTGCCCAGCTCTCTGTTCAGCCTATAAATAGGAGTGCTTGGATTCATTTCAACTCATCCCTTGGCACACCACCTCACTCACACTTCATCCATCACCCACCACCATCACAACACCATCATCCACCACCATCATCCATTGTCCATCGTAGAGTGTGTGAGTCGTCTCGGGATCCAAGATTGATCGTAAGAGTTCTTGACAATCAAGGTCATGTTTGCCTAAGTCTCTTACATCACTTGGTGAAGACAAAGTGTCTAGTATAATACTTTTTATTTCTAATCTTTTGCACTTTTTATTTGGATTTGTATTAATGACTTTAATAACTAGTTACTTATGTTGAAGGTGATCTTTCCTTATCGTTTGTCCGTGGTGTCTTGGCATTATTTTACTGTCTATATAAAATAAAGGATTTTCACCATTCATATCTCCACGGTCTATATGGAGGTATGTTGGCTACCTGGTCGGGGGTTAAGGGAACGGTTTGGTAAAGGTCTTGCCATTGTTCAACGTTTAGAGGTCCTGCAATAGACCTGGGTCAAATTTAGTAGGACCTCCTTCAATGCTTCACGGTATTGGATGGCGGGGGTCCAAACTCTTTGACCCCCTCATAAGTTAACTATTATTAATACTATAACCCGGCTATTTAGGACTGTATCCCTGCTGACTCAGACTACTTAGCCGAAGGTAACGTCACCGCCAAAAGCGGGGCCTACCACAATACTGCATTAATAACTTAATTCATTATCTTCCAATAATCCACCCTTTTAGGATTGTATCCTTGCTGACTCAAACTACTGGGGTGAGGGTAACGTCACCTTCAAAAGAGAGGCCTACTACAATAACTAAGATAATCTCTTAATTATGTGCAAAAGTGCGGAAATAATCAAAGGTTATACTAGATACGAGTCGAAACCAAGTGATTCATCTTGTCTATCTGTTTTTATTTTATTTTTATTTTCAGCATTTTAGTTAGTTTTTATCTTTTTTCTTAGTTTAAAACATTTTTTTTTCTAAACTTTTATTTTGGTTAGACGTTGAGGATAAACCGGTATTAAAAGCTCTTGTGTCCTTGGACGACCTCGGTATCTTACCAATGCTATACTACGTTCACGATGGGTGCACTTGCCCATATGTGTGTTTAGTGTTAGTAAAATATCGTGTTTTATAAATTTAAAACTTGGCTAAAATAAGTGTTAAAAAGGGCTTAAAATATACACCTAATATATATAACACTTTACACGCATCAAGTTTTTGGCGCCGTTGCCGGGGACACAAGGATTTTAAGAAAGTTAAGAATCAACGGCCTAATCATCTTTTATTTTTCTTTTTAATTTTTTTTAGGATTTTCTTAGTTTTTCAGCTTCTGCAGAGCTCAGCACGGGTCGTGCCCGCTGAACACGCCCCCGTGCTCAATCATTGGAACTGGCAATCCTGTTTTACGTCAGACAGTAAGCTGAACACGGGGCCGTGCCCACTCAACACGCCCTCGTGCCCAAGTTTCAGTTACTGAAAACAGAACCGGAAGATCCCAGCGGTTGGTAATTTCTGACATAAACATGAGTGATAGTAATTGTTTTTACTTTCGGCACTCTTATGGTACGTGGTGTCAATTATGTGGTGGCAAACATGAAGAAGTAGAATGCTACTTTCTAAATTATAGGCCCCACTACATGGACCCACCGACTTCTTACAACCTTAAGAGGGGCGAAAGTAAAAATAAGCACTATTTCTCCCTCGAATGCGCCCAGCCAGATATTCTAGGGGAAATGCTCATTGATGAGTTATTTCAACTAGAAAAGCTAATTCTGAATTGGTTAAAAGAGCTTAGGAAGGATTTTATTAATCCACTCCAAGACGATGACCATGACGAAATGCTGGAACCGCATTCCAACAACCTCGTTGCTCCCGAAAATGCCTTAGTACCTAGCAGAGACTTGGACGATAGTCGTCCCTGTGTCGATTGTGCCGTGAAGGACTCTACATCGACTTCGTTCGGTGCATACATAGACCAGAGCGATTCGGCATACACCTTCTTTAACAAGAGCCTGGGAAAGGGTTGGACTTGTCCACCTAGAATAAAAATAGGAATTACCCTCACCGACAACCTCTTGCGTTCTCGCCTTAGTCTAGGACAATTAAGGTATCTTAGGCACTTTGGGGTTGTTCCAACCAGTAAGGAACCACCCGATGTCAATGAGATCCTTAGAAGTAACGAAACTTCATAAGACAGCCTCCAGACACGGGGCCGTGTCCAGGTCAACACGCCCCCGTGCTCACCAAAAATATTCTCTGCTGATTTGGTCAGAATACGGACAAAATATGTCAGGACTTTCTCTGCACACGGGGCCGTGTCCAGTGGACACGGGGCCGTGCCCAGTGCGCTGTCGTTTTCTTTAAATGCAGCCTGATTCCTGCTCATTTTTTACCACTTCAATTGACAGAGATTCCTGGGATTTTCACTCATACCATCCTAGGTAAGTGCTAAAAGAAGGTTCCAAAGGAACCTCTTGTCCCTTCCACTTTTACTCATTTCCTCCTCTTTCAAAATTTTTCAAAATTTCCTCCATGGAAGCTTGGAAATCCCTTGATTCCAACCCTCTATGTGAAGTTTGTAAGATTATTTGCTAAGGATTCTTGTTTAAAGTTAGTTGTATAACTTTATTTTAAATTATCTAAGCCTAAAAACTAGCTAAAAATCATGAGAATAATTTAAAACTCCAAGACTCCTTAGCATAAAATCCTGCAGACAAATGGACACGGGGCCGTGCTCACCGAGCACGGGGCCGTGTCCGGGGCTCTGTTTTGTAAAAATTTAGCTTTCTTCGGTTTCCTTCACAGAAAATGGCAAGCAGAACAAGCGGATCATCTTCAAGAAGTAACCGACAAGGGAGGAGATCTTCAACAGCAGAAGACTCTCTTGTAAACTATGTTTACGCTCTAAGGGAGGCTATTGATGAAATGACGGGAGTGGAGGAAGCATTGGTCGACCGTATCAACCATCTTACAGTGGGGCTGGAGGGCTGTCTCCATGAAGTCAACCTCTTGCACCAGAGGTTGAACCTTCTCGCCTCCCCGCCTTTGGTACCTATAATAACCCAAAGGGCGTGGAACATGGTACCCGAAGTTGTCATTCCAGCCGAATAGTACGCCATGCACCAAGAGCCTCCGCGAATTGTGGTGCAAGGAGTCCCGGTGAATGTTCCCCCTCAAACACCAGCTGCGGAGGAAAATGAAGCCGCATTCTTCCTTCCTATGGAGATTGAAGAAGGATTTAAACAACGTTTAGGGAAGAATTCATTCGGCTAAAAGTCCTACTATATCGGGAAACTATTCTCGAAATTTTCTTAAAATAGTAGAACTCCTTATGATAACCTCGTGTACCTGCTGACCTAATTAGTTAAGTTTTAATTTTATCTTAATTTAGGATTATGTAAGTTCTCTCTATGATGAAATGAAATGATGGTTTTGAAGTTTGGATGGTTTTTAATGAATAAAACACACTCATGGTGGTAAAGGATGAAAAGGGGAACGAGAAAAATGAACTCATGCACAAGAACAAGGCAACCCGACAATTCTCTCCATTTCAGAAGGTTAAACACGGGTCGTGCCCAACCAATACGGCCCCGTGCTGAACCACCTGCAGAAAACGCCAAGTTCAGGTAACTGGACACGGGCCGTGTTCACCCAACACGCCCCCGTGTCCAGACTTCTGTTTCTCTTGTTTTAATTTTGTTACTAGCACTTGAACACGGGGCCGTGCCCGGACAACACGGGGCCGTGTTCAGCGCCCAGTAACAGAAATTTTTTGTTTTTACACCATTTTACACATCTAATCAACCTAAAAATTTATTTTTGGGACACATTGAGGACAATGTGTAATTTAAGTGTGGGGGGGATGCTAAAACCTTGAATTTTGCAAGTCCTAAATACAAGCCTTACACAAAACTCTATTGGAACCGCTAAGCACCCCAAATTTTTTTTTTCAAAAATTTCATTTTTTTTACTTGTCTAGGTTTAACTCGGGAAATTCAAGTTCTCAAAAATGTTACATTTTTACAAATTTACAACCGATAGCGTAGTGATAAAAAGAACCAACATAAGAAAATTATGAAAAGGCATGGCAAACTTAGTTAAAATTTGATTATATATACTTGATCACATAAAAACCCATTCCCACAAAAGTGAGTTTTGAGCCTTTATTGAGCACAATTACATATCATTAAAACTAAATGCTCATTTTTCGTTTCTTGTGTGAATAGCCGCTTGGTTCTTACGACTCTAGAACTTGCCATGACGATACATTCCCGGTCCTTATCAACTTAAACCCGAGTAAGTAAATGATGGAGGCATTAGGACTAACCCCTTTTTATTTCTACACCATTATTTTTTCTTTTTCTTTTACCACCTACCCAAAAATCCCCCTAGTTAACCCCTTTGAGCCTAAACCTTTTCATTTCATCACCCAAACCGAAAACCCTTTTACCCACCAAAACTTTTTTTTATTTTTAACTCTTTGTTTTAGTAACAAGTTCGGTTTTTCGTATGAAAAAAAAGTGTTGATGATGAAGCAAAAAAGAAAATAAGCAAACAAGTTCGTCAAACATAACTTTGTTTGAATAAAAGCTTCATCAAAATAAAAAGTTGCAAAAATAGAAAATCTTACGAAAACCGACACTTGTTACGCTTTTTCACCCTTTTTCTACTAACCACTAACCACTATCCCAACCACCTACCTTTAACCCAAGCCTAACCCTTAACCCACAAAGTCCTCTTGATATTTACAAAGGTATAAAAGTTAAAAAGGAGGAGGATTGATTGCTTGGCAAGCTTATGGTAGGAATAAGTTCCATGCCGCTCTCGTGTGATTCACTAAAAATACACCTTCGGCCGAGTGTGAGTGATTTCTCCCGTGAGGTATGTGAACTTGTATATAAATGGAATTTTAAAAAGGCATGTTATGCCCAAATAAGTAATTTCTCCTATGAAAAGTTCTACATAAATCATTACGAATAGGATTGTAAATAAATAAAGATAAAACCCAAAAAGATCTTGGATTCCCGACACTCTACGACAAGCCTAAAACCTTCTCTTCTACCTATTCCATTTGGGAGTGTAAGCCACATATTAAAGAGTTTTGCTTGAGGACAAGCAAAAGTTCAAGTGTGGGGGTATTTGATGTGTGTAAAATGCAACATATAAATTACATCAAATGAGGCATAAAACTAACCCTTTTTAAGTACTAATATTGGAAAAAGAATGTTTTTGTCTTCCTTTTGTATTTTCAGGATTAAATGAGCTCAAAAACACAAAAGAAGCAAAAAGACAGCTAATTCCAACATAAATACAAGGAAAGGAACATTAGTGGACTGCCCGACCCCTCAACGGCACCTTCCAAAGCAAAATAGAGAAGTCAGAAGACTGAACACACCCCGTGCTCAGCCAGCACGGGGCCGTGCCCAAGAAGCAGCAGAAAAGACAAACCTATAGAAGCTTCTATTGCCCACCACGGGGCCGTGCCCAGCGGACACGGGGGCGTGTCGAAAGTACAGCAGGCGCATTAATTGTAATTGAGAATTACAATTAATGAGGAGAGATAGTGTCAGACAGGCACGGGGCCGTGCCCAGCGGACACGGGGCCATGCCCAGCTCTCTGTTCAGCCTATAAATAGGAGTGCTTGGATTCATTTCAACTCATCCCTTGGCACGCCACCTCTCTCACACTTCATCCACCACCCACCACCATCACAACACCATCATCCACCACCATCATCCATTGTCCATCGTAGAGTGTGTGAGTCGTCTCGGGATCCAAGATTGATCGTAAGAGTTCTTGACAATCAAGGCCATGTTTGCCTAAGTCTCTTACATCACTTGGTGAAGGCAAAGTGTCTAGTATAATACTTTTTATTTCTAATCTTTTGCACTTTTTATTTGGTTTTGTATTAATGACTTTAATAACTAGTTACTTATGTTGAATGTGATCTTTCCTTATCGTTTGTCCGTGGTGTCTTGGCATTATTTTACTGTCTATATAAAATAAAGGATTTTCACCATTCATATCTCCACGGTCTATATAGAGGTATGTTGGCTACCTGGTCGGGGGTTAATGGAACGGTTTGGTAAAGGTCTTGCCATTGTTCAGCGTTTAGAGGTCCTGCAATGGACCTGGGTCAAATTTAGTAGGACCTCCTTCAATGCTTCACGGTATTGGATGGCGGGGGTCCAAACTCTTTGACCCCCTCATAAGTTAACTACTATTAATACTATAACCCGGCTATTTAGGACTGTATCCCTGCTGACTCAGACTACTTAGCCGAGTGTAACGTCACCGCCAAAAGCGGGGCCTACCACAATACTGCATTAATAACTTAATTCATTATCTTCCAATAATCCACCCTTTTAGGATTGTATCCTTGCTGACTCAAACTACTGGGGTGAGGGTAACGTCACCTTCAAAAGAGGGGCCTACTACAATAACTAAGATAATCTCTTAATTATGTGCAAAAGTGCGGAAATAATCAAAGGTTATACTAGATACGAGTCGGAACCAAGTGATTCATCTTGTCTATCTGTTTTTATTTTATTTTTATTTTCAGCATTTTAGTTAGTTTTTATCTTTTCTTAGTTTAAAACATTTTTTTTCTAAACTTTTATTTTGGTTAGACGTTGAGGATAAACCGGTATTAAAAGCTCTTGTGTCCTTGGACGACCTCGGTATTTTACCAACGCTATACTACGTTCACGATGGGTGCACTTGCCCATATGTGTGTTTAGTGTTAGTAAAATATCGTGTTTTATAAATTTAAAACTTGGCTAAAATAAGTGTTAAAAAGGGCTTAAAATATACACCTAATATATATAACACTTCACACGCATCAACGTGTCGGTATAAATTTAAGTTGATTTCCGTTTCGAATTTCTTTTTTCCCGGAATTAAGTTGGATCAAATATAATATGCTCTTATTCTTATTGTTGTGTACGTTTTCAGTCGAACTACGTTTTGGTGTAAGTTTTTTTTTTTTTTCAGGAAATGAGTCGGGTCAAGTATAACGTAAATGTTTTTCGGAAACGGGTCGGGTCAAATATAATACGTTTTCGTGCTTATTTTTGTACGTTTTCAATTGGTATGCATATTGACATAAATTTTGTTCCAAAACGACTCGGGTCAAATATAACACGTTATCATTAGACGGTATAAATTCAAGTCACTTTACGTTTCGACACCGCCGCAACACGCCGTACCATTTTTAACTTAAAAAACAATATTTTCTTACTTTCTTATTATTATGCACGTGTCCATATAAATTCAAGTTGGTTTACATTCGACATAAATTTTCTTTAAAGTTTTATATAAGATAGAGTTTACGTTTCTATTTACACTTAATTTAGAGTTTTCGGTCGATATAAAATATGTGTGGATATTCTTTTAAGCATATTTCTTTCGATTGTTATACTAAATCAAAATAGATATCGACTGAAACCCCACAGCGTAGCGCGGATAATCCTACTAGTTTAGAACAAAATGAAATGCAAGTCATTTTGTATATATGAGAGGAGCAATAACATGTTTCTGAAAATTCTTTTAATAGATAGTTAGTATACATTCATCTATTTAGAAAAGGGGATCCACAACCTCTTGTTTTTATAAAATAATAATAATAAGCTTATACTAAAGAAATCCTTATTTAAGGCTTATATACTAGTCATGTGAGAACGATTATGACACTTTTAACTCTAAACTTCTACGCAAATGCATATCGACATTAAAAGGTGAATCTAAATTTTTTTCTACAAAAGAAATTTATTATGTCGTTTTGGACACAAAATTAGAAAATATTACATGTGGATGAAACAATTTTATGAAGATATTGGGCACTAGTTCTAACAAACTTAACAAATATTTTGGGATTTTTTAGGAAGATTGGAACTTAAAAGTTTCAGTTTACAAATGTAAGTACATGTATGAGCCGAAACTTTCCTTAATTCATGGGAGTTTTTGTCAAACTAAAATCTAAATTCATAGCTTATGCCACTCAAATTTGTGATGCCACTGATATGGCTTCAATTTAGTGTTCCATTTTATTGAAATTTGAAATATTGTTATATTAAAAAGGAACAAGAGGCCTTAATTAAATATAGGAATCTTTGTAAATCTTTACAAGATTTGAATACTAGATTTCTTTTGAGATCTTGCTTAGGAACTAATATTGATTTCTTTTTTGCATTAGTTATAAGGTGGTTTATATTCCTTCAAAGGCTCCCATGTTGCCATGTTATGCTATAAAGGATGACACTTGGTATACGTGGCTAATTTCACCATGAGCTAAGGGTTTATTTTTTTAATTTAGTTGGTACATATATCCCTTCAAAAGAAATAAAATAAATAGCTCGTTTGGTGAATTCTATTACAAGTAATCTTTTTAATGACGGATTGATAATTGAACCATCCGTCTCACCCGTTTGTTGGTTGAACTAGACGAATTGGTGTAGGAACCGTTCGCGCAATTAAATAAAATAAAACAAATTTTATTAATACGATTACAATTCAGAAATAAAGGAAAGCAGAATTACAAAACTATTACAACTGAAATAAAGGAAAATACAAGAAATAAGATGAAGCAGAATGGCTGAGGCACGTGATCACACACTTCCCTTAAAACAAATTCCGAGCCTCCCAGGAGTACTCGTTTTGTTTCCCAGGGTACAACAGCCGGAGCAGTAGTACTGCCGGAGTTCGCCTACAACCCGAAGGTTACCTTGAACTTGCAAGAGAAAGATTAGAAATGGGAAGAGAGTTGTTTGCATAAAGCTGTTGTGTTGCTGGTAATCTCTTCTGCTGGGTATGGAGCTGTATTTATACAGCTCCTAAGTCGAAACAGTCAAAACGAATTAAAGAGAGGTTTAAATTGCATTAAACGTCTTCAATGCAATTTAATACGTCATTTAATTCTCAGTCAAAGCTTATTAACTCGTCAGTTACGAAGCTGGACTGAAACTGCACTGCCATTCAATGCTGGAAGCTTTCTGCGCGCGCGCGCCCATGCGCGGTGCGGCCTCTTGGCTCACAGCCATGCGCGCGTGCGCCACGTCACCTGTGAGCCTATACGAGCGCGCCACACAGTCGCGCCGTATTGGCTCACTCTGGTGCGCCGCGCGCACCCGCAGGACCCATGCACCATGCGCGCACCTGCGCGCGCATACGCATGACTGCCACGTCATGCGCCGCATCACCTACCACTTGGTCCTTGCAACCTTTGCGCTCCACCACGCGCACGTGGTCAAAAATACAAAGGCGGCTCTCAAGCGGCTCGCGGCGATGCGAAGTGCGCCATCAAAGCGCCACATTGCGCCTCATCGCCCACGCCACGCGCGCGCAGCGCGCGAGCGTGTGCGAGTGCGAGTTAGGGTGCTCCGCACCCTTCGCGAGGACACTAGTGTGTGCTTCCATGAAACAATAAGGATGGAGAGTTCCCACTTAAATACCCCTTTAAGTTCCATCTCTCATCCGATGTGGGACAAGGTGCTACTTTCCCTTTTGTTTCAGCATTGAATGTTCCAAACACCCAACTTTGAGCATCGATATCTCATTCATCTTAGCTCGGTTTTGGACTTGGTTTAGTTCGTTGCGAAGGTCTTCCAACATAGAACACAAACCCACAAATAAATATATAAAACCCGCTCATTTTATTATATTTATTTCTAGCCCAAAATAGGAAAAAATCATTTCCCTATATTTGTGAAAAATGCTATTTTCACCTATTTTTCCAACAATCCCCCACATGAAAAATGCTATTTTCATCAAATTTCCAACAATCCCCCACATGTATGGAAATGGATCTTTTCCTTACACTTTTCAACGATAAAGTTCGACAGTTGAGTATTGCAAGATAGGTAGGTTGAAGCCTTTGAACCTTCTTTTGTGAAGCGCACTTAGCTTACTAGCGGTGTGTAGACGCGATGTCCTTGAACATACCCCCATTTGTGTAAACGACAATACACTTCACACAATACTCTTCCTGGTTTGGCCAACTCATCATTGTCGTGTCCTATTATGGTCCTGGAACACTAGCCTGGTTCTGCGAGAGCTCTAGGATTTGCGCACCCCACAAATCCATTTGAAGCGACCCTACTTCACTCTAACATAGGTGATTCCTCCGAATCATTAAAAGCATCATGGTTATTTGATTTCCCGTAATCGTTAACCTTAATATGCTTAGCCTCACTTCAATGTCACTGATAGGAATGGACTAGGAAGTATAAATAACTCCCTTTTTAATTAGTTTGGGGTACTCCCCCACAGTGACTCCGTTTGGTAATATGATTAAGTTGTCCTATTGAACTTAGATCTTGGGATCTCCAGTCAACTAAGTTAGGTTTCCCTCATATTCCCATTTACCACGGGCTTTAGTCCCATTCCTCTTGATGACGTTTCTACTAACTCTCTGCTTAAGCCTTTTGTAAACGGGTCCGCAATGTTATCCGCTGATCTCACATAATCAATTGTGATAACACCCGTTGAGAGTAGTTGTCGTATCGTGTTATGTCTACGTCGCATATGCCTTGATCTGCCATTGTACATCAAGCTTTGAGCTCTACCAATCGCTGATTGGCTATCACAATGTACGCATATGGCTGGCAAAGGCTTTGGCCATCTTGGAATATCTTCCACGAATTGACGTAGCCATTCCGCCTCCTCGCCTGACTTATCCAAGGCGATAAATTCGGATTCCATTGTGGATCTTGCTATCACCGTTTGCTTAGAAGACTTCCAAGCAATAGCAGCTCCTCCAAGTGTAAACACGTAACCACTTGTTGATTAGGAATCTTTATTATCCGATATCCAGTTTGCATCAGTGTATCCTTCGATCACTGCTGGTTGTCGGGTATAATGCAGTCCATAATCTCTTGTGTATCTTATGTATTTAAGCACCCTCGTGATAGCTTTCCAATGATCCGCGCACGGATTACTGGTGTATCTACTTAGCCTACTCACCGCGTAAGCCAAGTCGGGTCTGGTACATGTCATTAGATACATGAGACTGCCAATAATTCTTGAATACTCTAACTGAGCAACTCCATCTCCTTTATTCTTTTTAAGATGTTGGGAGGTATCAACTGGAGTTCGAGCTACACTCGTATCTCCCGAGTTGAATTTTTCAAGAATTTTATCCACATAGTGAGATTGACTTAACACAAGACCATCTTGGGTTCTTATGATCTTTACTCCAAGAATCACATCCGCTAAACCCATGTCTTTCATGTCAAATCTCGCTTTCAACATGCTTTTAGTAGCTTTGATAATTTTATCATTACTCCCAATGATAAGCATATCGTCTACATAAAGACATAAAATCACATAACCTTCATTTGTGTCTTTGAAATAAACACATTTGTTGCACTCATTTATTTTGAAACCATTGTCAATCATGACATGATCAAACTTTTGGTGCCATTGTTTTGGTGCTTGCTTCAAGCCATACAAAGACTTGACGAGTTTACATACTTTACCCTCTTGACCTGGGGCGGAGAAACCTTCAGGTTGCTCCATGTAAATCTCTTCTTCTAAATCGCCATTTAGAAATGCGGTTTTAACATCCATTTGGTGAACTTCCAAATTTCTTAAAGCCGCTATAGCAAGAACCAATCTAATCGAGGTTATGCGCGTCACAGGCGAGTAGGTATCAAAGTAATCTAGACCTTCCTTTTGTCTAAATCCTTTAATCACCAACCTAGCCTTGTATTTATCAATACTTCCATCAGTTTTCATCTTCCTTTTGAATATCCAACGATATCCAAGTGGTTTACAACCAGGTGGAAGATCTACTAACTCCTAAGTATGATTTTGCAATATAGAATCAATCTCGTTCTTTATTGCTTCTTTCCATTGAGGTCCTTCCGAAGAAGTAACTGCTTCGCGATATGTATTGGGCTCGCCCTCAACCATATAGCTAACGAAGTCAGGACCGAAGGATTTTTCAACCCTTGGCCTTTTACTTCGCCTACGATCACTTTCTTCAACCTCAGGTTGTTCATGTGTCTTATCATGAACTACCTCATCAACTCGAGTAGATGAGCTTTCACCTACTTCAAAATTAGGTGTTGATGACGTTGTATGTGTTTGTCTTCTCAAAGGAAACACATTTTCAAAGTAAGACACAACGTTAGGATTCACCTCCATGATAGTGTTTACGTGTACATCAGGATTCTTGGACTCATGTACAAGAAATCGACGTGCACTACTGTTATGCGCATATCCAATAAATATGCAATCAACAGTTTTGGGTCCTATCCTAAGAGCCTTAGGAGGTGGCACAGTCACCTTTGCTAGGCACCCCCACACTTTCAAGTATTTGTAGGAAGGTTTTTTCCTTTTCCATAACTCATATGGAGTTTCGTCTCTCTTTTTGAGTGGTATCTTATTCAAAAGATAGTTAGCCGAGAGAATGGCTTCCCCCCACATGTCATGGCTCACCCCAGAACTTATCAACATGGCGTTCATCATTTCTTTCAATGTGCGGTTTTTTCGTTCCGCCACGCCATTTGATTGTGGAGAATAAGGAGGTGTACACTCATGTACTATGCCACTTTTTGCGCATAACTCGGCAAAAGGTGCAACATATTCACCTCCTCGGTCGCTTCGCAAAGCTTTTATCTTCTTTTGAAGTTGATTCTCAACTTCATTCTTATACAAGATAAATTTACTTATTGCTTCATCTTTACTTTTTAGTAAATATACATAGCAATATTTAGTACTATCGTCAATAAACGTGATGAAGTACTTATTTCCACCTCTTGTGGGTACCGCTTTTAAATCACAAATATCAGTGTGAATTAAATCAAGGGGTTCGGTTATTCGTTCAACCGATTTCGATGATGTTCTTGTAAGTTTGGATTCTACGCAAGTTTCACATTTATAGTGTGAATCAATATGGAATGTTGGTATACAATTTAAATTGATTAAACGGCGTATTGAATTAAAATTAACGTGACCTAATCTACCATGCCATTTTTCGAATCAGAAAACTCAAGCATATAAGTAGAAGTAGTAGCAATTTTATTCATGTTTTTGACAGCCATTACATTCAATTTAAACATGCCGTTTTGGGCGTAGCCCTTACCAACATACATTCCTCGTTTAGTAAGTACAAATTGATCGCTCTCAAATACTAAACGAAATCCAAACTTGTTAAGCAACCATCCGGAGACTAGATTCTTCCGCAAGTCCGGGACATACAACACGTTGCTTAGAGTGAGCTCCTTTCCTGAGGTCCACTTCAAGATCACCGTTCCTTCACCCATGATGTCGGCGGTGGCTGCATTGCCCATATACAGCTTCTCATCTCCTTCAAGCGCCTTGAAGGTGGTAAAGAGGGTTTTGTCTGCACAAACATGACGGGTCGCTCCCGTATCAACCCAGCAACCTTTTGGAGTATTGGTCACCGTATTGACCTCATCCATCATTGCACTTTTGTCGGAAATCATTGCCACCAAAGGCATTCCGTCTTCATCCACCATGTGCGCACGCTCACGCTTTGGTTTCTTGCATTGGTTAGCCCGATGCCCCGGCTCGTCACAGTTGTAACAAGTCCCTTGGAACGTTGGAGGTTTCTTTTTCCCAACCCCTTTCTTCGGTCCAAGTTTGCTAGCCTTTGCTTTCCCTTTGTCCTTTTTCCCCTTACCCTTTGCGCCTTTAGAGGATTGCCCATGCTCAACCACGTTTGCACTAGCACTAGGCTGCACAAGGCTGTTTTTTAGGGCAATTCTATTGTCCTCTTCAATCCGAAGACGAACAATAAGGTCCTCTATAGTCATCTCCTTTCGTTTGTGTTTAAGATAATTCTTAAAATCAACCCAACTAGGAGGTAACTTTTCAATCATCGCTGCCACTTGGAATGTCTCGCTAAGTGTCATGCCTTCCGCAAAGATGTCATGAAGTATAATTTGGAATTCTTGGACTTGATTCATAACCGTTTTAGAATCAACCATTTTGAAATCCAAAAAACGGGCTACCACAAATTTCTTTGTGCCAGCATCCTCCGTTTTATACTTCTTGTCCAAGGCATCCCAAAGGTCTTTGGAAGTCTTGACATTGTAGTACACGTTATACAATGCATCCGAAAGCCGGTTTAACACATAGCCTCGACAAATGAAATCCGAGTGCTTCCAAGCCTCTACCGCGCTCAGAGCCTGAGCGCTGGTCTCCCCTTCCGCAGGTTGGGGAGCGGATTCAGTTAAGAACCTCGCAAGGTTCATGGTGGTAAGGTAGAAGAACATCTTCTGCTGCCACCGCTTGAAGTGTAGACCCGAGAACTTCTCGGGTCGTTCAGCGTGATTGGCCACTGTGGACGCTCCCACAGTGGTGGCATTAAGGGGGGTTCCCGTCACAACATTTGTGGTGTTGTTGACGTTGACATTCTCGGTCGACATGCTGAAAAAATTAAATTAAAATTTTAGTCAAAAATTCTGATTTACGCACAAACCAGAAGGAAACTACTAAATTTTAATTTTACCACAATTTACTGTTTCGGCTTCTAAGTCCAACTTTGAAGACCAAAAATAGAAAATTTATAATTTTTAGAACTTACTAATTGGCTTCTAAGTCCAACTTTGAAGACCAAATCAGAAAGTTTAGCAAATTTTAGGACAAATTCTGAAGTAATCAAAAAATGTTTTCAACCAAAGTCGCTCCTTTGAAGATGAAAACAAAAAAAATTGTTTTTAAAACACAAACTGAGTGAAAACAAAACTGGTTTGAATCACAAACAGGATGGTTTTGTTACACGAACGGTTTTAAAAATTTGTTTTAAGATTGTAGGAACCGTTCGCGCAATTAAATAAAATAAAACAAATTTTATTAATACGATTACAATTCAGAAATAAAGGAAAGCAGAATTACAAAACTATTACAACTGAAATAAAGGAAAATACAAGAAATAAGATGAAGCAGAATGGCTGAGGCACGTGATCACACGCTTCCCTTAAAACAAATTCCGAGCCTCCCAGGAGTACTCGTTTTGTTTCCCAGGGTACAACAGCCGGAGCAGTAGTACTGCCGGAGTTCGCCTACAACCCGAAGGTTACCTTGAACTTGCAAGAGAAAGATTAGAAATGGGAAGAGAGTTGTTTGCATAAAGCTGTTGTGTTGCTGGTAATCTCTTCTGCTGGGTATGGAGCTGTATTTATACAGCTCCTAAGTCGAAACAGTCAAAACGAATTAAAGAGAGGTTTAAATTGCATTAAACGTCTTCAATGCAATTTAATACGTCATTTAATTCTCAGTCAAAGCTTATTAACTCGTCAGTTACGAAGCTGGACTGAAACTGCACTGCCATTCAATGCTGGAAGCTTTCTGCGCGCGCGCGCCCATGCGCGGTGCGGCCTCTTGGCTCACAGCCATGCGCGCGTGCGCCACGTCACCATGCGCGGTGCGGCCTCTTGGCTCAAGTCCATGCGCGCGTGCGCCACGTCACCTGTGAGCCTATACGAGCACGCCACACAGTCGCGCCGTATTGGCTCACTCTGGTGCGCCGCGCGCACCCGCGTGCGCATACGCATGACTGCCACGTCATGCGCCGCATCACCTACCACTTGGTCCTTGCAACCTTTGCGCTCCACCACGCGCACGTGGTCAAAAATACAAAGGCGGCTCTCAAGCGGCTCGCGGCGATGCGAGCGTGCGAAGTGCAAAGTGCGCCACATTGCGCCTCATCGCCCACGCCACGCGCGCGCGCGCGCGAGCGTGTGCGAGTTAGGGTGCTCCGCACCCTTCGCGAGGACACTAGTGTGTGCTTCCATGAAACAATAAGGATGGAGAGTTCCCACTTAAATACCCCTTTAAGTTCCATCTCTCATCCGATGTGGGACAAGGTGCTACTTTCCCTTTTGTTTCAGCATTGAATGTTCCAAACACCCAACTTTGAGCATCGATATCTCATTCATCTTAGCTCGCTTTTGGACTTGGTTTAGTTCGTTGCGAAGGTCTTCCAACATAGAACACAAACCCACAAATAAATATATAAAACCCGCTCATTTTATTATATTTATTTCTAGCCCAAAATAGGAAAAAATCATTTTCCTATATTTGTGAAAAATGCTATTTTCACCTATTTTTCCAACAATTGGATATATCATCATTACTAATTTTGAAAAATATTTAAATACAACATGAAGTATAAATACTATCTTAGCTTGAAAGCTTAGACAATAAAAGAAATACTTTTTGTATTTTTAAGTATTAAAATAAAGAAAACAACTTTTTAAAAAGTAAGGAGATTAAATAAATTTGGAGTGTATCTAGTTAATATATCACAATCTTTCCAAAATACTTGTCCAAGTTGTTTTCGAAATAGTGTCGAGTTTCTCGACCTTTTGTTTTAACAGTTCTGTTTCTCGATGGGGCATGGAAGGGATATATCTCAACGATAGAGGGTCAACTTGACGTGGTGGAAGTCATAGTTCGAGCCTGATTATCCTTAAACCTCATGTGAGCTTTTCATTTTGATTTGCTTCCTCGATGTGATTGAATGAGAATGGATAAGAGACTTGTGGGATTCACGTTAAAAGGAAGAGATGGTTATATTGTTAAGAGTGAACTTCAGACGAGTATGAAGTGCATGGATGCAGGTTAGGCCTTGGAATAAAGGCAATTCTGAATCCACTTTCCTTACAAACAAGGAAGCTATAAGTAACACAACTATGATTCTTATAGAGAGTTCGATTATGGATCAGGATGAACGCCAGCGACAAGCTTAACACTTATAAGTCAAACGGAAAGTGGTGTTTCAAGTAGGGATGACAAAAAAGCCCAAGCCCGACGGGTATACCCGAAACATACGGGCCGGGTATACCCGAAGCCCAATGGGTATAGGCCGGGTATGGGCTTAAAAAAAGAAAAAAATTCGGGTACGAGTACGGGTATGGGATTTAGTGATACCCTCCCGATACCCGACCCATTTACCCGAATAATACCTGAAAGTATCATATTATAGATTTCCATATATATAAACTTAGTACATGTACTTGTTACCTTCTCTATAGTCACATGTGGATATGTATTTGGCAAGTGTTTAGTAAACATATAACTTATTTTTGAGCATGTATATTGGATATGGAAGTTATCACACTTTATTATGTGGATGTTTATGCAATTAGGTGGTCCTTATACAGTTACTTAATTAAGTAATCGTTTTGATTTAGTTTGGTATATATGGTCTGAATATGATATGTAAGTTATTAATCATATTTTCATTTGTTATAGTCATTAAAATAGTAAATTATATAAACATGAAAGTAAAAATTTGCACATTTATCCCAACGGATATTTTTAAGAAATTAACGGGTATACCCGATACCCGACGGGTAACGGGCCGAGTATGGGACAAAGAATTACAACCGGGTACAGGCCTGAGATTCCCAATACCCGACCCAAGCCCGACCCATTGCCATTCGTAGTTTCAAGTGGCGGACGCGTGAATAACACGTACTTGCCCTTGTGTAACACCCCGACCAATGGCTGAAACATCGGAGCAGTACAAAATTGTTCAATAACACATGGATATTATATATATATACATATATATATATATACACACACTAGAGGTGCACAAACTGGTTAATTTTAATAACCGGTTCGGTTAACCAGTTATACCGGTTAATTTGACTTTTTGACTTTAACCGGTTAATGCTTTAACCGGTTATTACTTTAACCGATTATTTTTTTAACTGGTCCGGTTAATTACTTTAACCGGTTCGGTTAATTAACCGGTTATTTTCGGTTATTAACCGGTTTTTTTGCCTTTTTTTTGAATTTTTCGGTTATTTTTTCGGTTAACCAGTCTATCGGTTAAAAAACTGGTTTAAAAAAACCGGTTAATAACCGGTTATTATACTAAACACTTATAACCGGTTACTAACCTACGGTTAAATAACCTATTGAACCGGTTATTCCTAAATCGGTTATTAACCGGTTACGGTTTCGGTTAATAACTTGTTATTTTGTGCACCTCTAACACACACATTGATTTCGAGGGACGATTAATAGTAACTTTATTTTTATAATAATATATAGTTTTTTTATTATTTTATTATTTAATATATTTTAATAGTTTATTATTATATTTACTTTTAATAACATATTTTTCTTTTTTTAAACATCTATTTCCTTTACCTTTTTTATAATTGTTTTATTTTTATTTTTTTAACATATTAATTTATCGATTAATTTGATACTTCTTTAATAAGTTACGTTTATAGTTTTTTTTTTCTAAAAACTTAAGTACGTAGTTGTGCTTTATTTATTTCCCTGACATTCCATTATAAGTTTTGTTAAAACGATGTTATACTCAAAATAAAGTATTTATTTGGTATTATTAAACGGTACGATGATAAACTAAATCGTTCTAATGGTTTGACTTTCTAAAAACATGCTTTATTTTTAAATCACGTTTGTTTTACATTATTATTTTCTCGGTTTTGCGGCAACGCACGATATAAAAAACTAGCTATTCGATTGGGGTGCAAGTCGAGTGAGACTCCTTTTAAGTACTTGGGCATCCAAGTGGGTGGGAACATGAATCGTATTAATAGTTGGGAACCGGTGGTTCAAGTGTTCAAAAAACGCCTTTCGTCGTGGAAGGCTCGTATTTTATCCATGGGGGGGGGGGGAGATTGGTGCTTGCTAAATCTGTTTTAGAAAGTATACCCACTTATTATTTTTCCCTTTATAAAGCTCCGGTGGCCGTGATCAACAAGCTAGAAGGTTTAGTAAAAAGATTTTTGTGGGGAGGAAATGATGAGATTGGTAAAATACATTGGGTGGCTTGGGATAAGGTTGCTAATTCAAAAGAAGAAGGAGGTTTGGGTTTAAATAGATTGGCTGATTGCAATAGTTCGATGCTGCTGAAGTGGCTTTGGAGGTTCAAGAATGAAGAGGGGTCACTTTGGAAAAGAGTAATTGAAGCCCTACATGTCTCGAATAGGAGGTGGGATGTCTTTCCGTGGAACAAACAATCGACGGGACCTTGGAGCAAACTTGTGAAAGTGGGTTATGCGCTAAAGGTTCAGGGAGTTAGCTTTGTTAATATGATCCGCGGGTCAGTGGGTAACGGCCTTGACATTAGATTTTGGTTGGATACTTGGATAAACGATGAACCGTTGAAAGATTTATTTCCGAACCTATTTCATCTAGAAAAAATAAGTGGGTTAAAGTGTGTGATAGAGTTGGCAATGATGCTCAGGTAGGGGTGATCAATTGGGAATGGAAAAGGTATCCTAGCTCTAGTAGTGAAGTAGCAGAACTGGTGGAGTGTCATAGAATGGTGTCGACCATTCGGCTTGGGGATAGGAAGGATGTATGGAGATGGAATGTTGGTTTTAATTGTCCATATTCTGTAAAGGATGCTCGGTTGTGGTTGAGTAGGAAGGGTCCGATTGAGGAGGGTTTTAAGTATAAATGGTGTAAATGGTTACCAAGTAAATGTAATGTGTTTATGTGGAGGGATAACTTGGATAGGATTCCGACGAAGCTTGCTTTTAATCAGCGGAACATCAATGTTGGTGAAGGTTTGTGTACTTTTTGTGGCGAGGTTGAAGAAACTACGGAACACATTTTTACGGCATGCCAGTTGGCTAATGGTGTTTGGAATGGTATTGCGTCTTGGGTTAGAATTCCACCGGTCTTTGTTTTTTATGTTAAAGATATATTGGATCTGGTGGAGCATCTGAAGGTTTCGACTTCGAAGGCGGAGGTGCTATTTGGTATTTTCGTTTTAACTAGTTGGAGGATTTGGATTGCTAGGAACGAAGCTTTATTTCTCAGAAGAATGCTAATGTGGCGAGGATAGTGGCGGATATTAAATCTTTTGGTTTTCTTTGGTTCAATAGTAGATCGAAGAAGGGTGGGTTGGTTTGGAAAGATTGGTGTAATTTTGATATTACTTGATGTATTGGTTTGGTGGATATCTCTAGCTTAGAGATATCCCGTCTTTGTTTTTTAATGAAGTTCACCTTTCAAAAAAAAGTTAAAACTAAATATTGATTAAATAAATTCGAAATCATCGGTACTAGATAAAGGAAATAACAAATTGTTCAAAGAAAGAAACATAAATTTAAACTAATTAAATCTGAGTCCATGATTCCTAGGTGTAGCAAGTCTTGCAATATCAAACCTTATTACATGAAAATGTTGAAAAATTAAACGGTCAACTTTGAAAAGTTGGTGATATATATATATTAAAAATGGTAGCAATTCATATGGCATAGTACCAATAGATAATCAGGTTTCATGGATTAGTCGAATTCAGACGTGATCAAGTTTATACATGATGAAAAATAGAAAAAAAAAAACGGTTTTTATAGGTTTTGGCAAAAAGCATGGTAAAATTTTTAGATCCGGATATTCAATGTGATGAGGAATAATGTTCTAGGATGAGATCTTGAGAGGACAACGAGTGGGAAATTTAAGCTTTTAATCTTTTAGTAGATAGGAGGAGTCTGGTTCCTAAAGTAGGTCTTGAGTAGTACAAGGGTGATTGATTGCTGAATATGAATTATGTATTATGAGTTGGTTTAGGTTGAATGGTTTAGGGAATTGCAAGTATGGTGTTTGTTATAAATCTTCAGTTAAAGTCAAGAATAATCTATAATGTTTTGATTAATTTAGAAACCTTTATTAACATAAATTTATTTCGTTGAAAATTTTATAAAATTCAATATCTTTTACCTTAATAAAAATCATTTGTAAATACTAGAAATCAGATGTTAGGTTTGAGTAAATGAACCTTTGTTACTGCAAATAGTTATTTGGTGATAGGTTACGAAAATCATTTTGTGGGTAAAACATTTGATGAAAATTGGATGTTGGAAGGTGTACGTACACATTTTGGATAAAATGGGTGTATAGGGAAAAGATAAACGAAGGGTTTTTAAATCTTAGATAAAACGAAATATGAAATGATGAGAAATGGAATCTAAGATACACAATTCAGTAAATGGAAATGACTTACAAGAATGTATTAAAATAAAGAAACAGCAAAACGCAAGGAGATAGTTGACTAATCAAGACATCATATTCGTACGATACATGAGAAGACGTGCTTTAGCCTATAGGTGAACATTCACACTAAGACTTCCCAGGAAAGCAAGACTAGTTTGATTCGGATTTATAGGAAATGATTTCCTAGACAACACACCCAATGTACAAGCGCTCACCATTCCTAATTGTGCGCGTTCTTAATATTGTGTGGCCTTTTATTCTTGAAGAGAGTTTATGAATTAGGCTTTGCAGCCCAGGAGTTGGTTCCTTTAGTGCCTTTTGTGGTTTTCCTCTTCTTGGTAAGTTGTTAGGTCTCACGAAGGCTCTATGCCCCTCAAGATGATGTTATAATGTTTCGGCGTTTGCTAGTTGCGACTGAAAGGAATTTCTGATCAGTGGTTCTCTCCTAGAAATGATGAATAGGCTTGGTATTCGATGAGATCGTGATGATGTCAGATGATTTACGCATAACCGAATGTTGGATGTTGGTGGCATTGACAAACGTGTTCCATTTCTCGTCACTTAAGGATGTGTATTCGTATGACATGACTGAAACAAGTATAGTAACAACTTCAACACAAAATCACATAATCTTTTCTAGGGTAAGAGTAACTTAGGGTTATAGTGTAGGTCAGATGTATGATAACCTAATTCCCTATAAGGATGGCACATATATCAATCTGTAACTCCCTGACTGATGACGGAAACATCAGGGCGATATAAAATTGTTTAGTAACACATGAATACTATTAAAATTTAATATTGATTAAATAAATTCAAAATCATCCATACAGGATAAAGGAAATAAAAAAATTGTTCAAAGAAAGAATAATAAATTTAAATTAACTAAATCTAAGTCCATGATTCCTAGGTATAACAAGTCTTGGATTAACATCAAACATTATTAACTGAAACATGTGGAAAATAAAGAGTCAACTTCGAAAATTTGGTGAGCAACATAGGATATATGTATATATATATATAGTAAAAATGGTAGCAATTCATATGGCATACTACATATCTATTGCAATTTATAAAACAAGACATGGCAAACAAGTGTACACCTAAACCTTGGTTGACTGGTAGTAAGAACCCAGAGGGTTAACCTATGGAATGGTCGATTTACATCATCTCCAAAGGAACTCCCCCTAAAAAGGCCAAGGAGTGGGGATGAGTTGTTAGGCCAATAGATCTATCATTATACTTCCATTCGGCTTGATCATAGTTAATGAATGTACTGGTAATATAGTTAATTATGCAAGTTTACATGAAAAGCAAACACGATATTATATAAGCCAAAAGTATGAATTGTAGTTGTATAAGTAATGAAAAATTTAGTACTTTGTATAAGGCACATGTAACACCCCAAATCGTAAAAGAAAAAAGGGGACCGGGTGTAACAACCCTCGGTAAAACCAACACCCTCATGTTATTTCCGACACTCTAGTATATTTTAAATTTCCCTCATATGTCTTTATATACACCCCGTATGTGAAAGCCGAGCCGAAATGTATTAAATAATATTAAAAATAAAATAAAAATCTGAAACTTAGGTTGAGGCGGGCCGCGTAGAACCCACCTCAATGGCCGCGAGTGTCCTGAATGGTGGCGCAGCCCTGAGCTGACACGTGTCGACATCGTGGCGGACCTACATGCTGACCCAGCTAAGCTAAATGTTGACCGGATGTTGACGCGGGTCGCGTAAGCGGCCCTTGTCTTTCACGCGGGCCGCGTGAGAGTCGAGATCAGTAACTATATAAAGGAGGCCTCTGGTTTCATTTTCTGTCGTTCATTTCTCAATTCTCAATCACAAATTTCTGTAGTAAGCTTATAATACACGGGTATTATACCCCTAATTAGCGAGGTTCTGCTCCGTTGTAAGTATTATAACCCCGGTTTCATAGTAGATACGCTGCCCGATTGATTTAGGGTTCCGTAATAACTGTCGTGGTTCTGCACGACGTAGTTGTTGGAATGCCGTCTCGGGGAGGGTATCATTAATATTTTCAAAGGGTTATGATACTAACCAATGTACATTTGTATAAATTATAGATTATATCCAGGAAACCCTTACGCGAAGTCTAAGATAGCAATGTGAGTTTATCCTCTTTTTGTTAACCTTTTTGTAACTATTTTACAAAACCTTTAATGCTTAATAATAGGAAAATTGGTATTTAATAAACCAACCTTTGCCCAGTTGGTAAATAATAATCCAACGTACAGAATTGGTATATAATAATCCTACCTATCAACATGTTGGCACTCAATGGACCTCCGTTAGTTTTTTTTTAACTGAAGTTAGTTTTTAAGTTTTATTTATTACACAAACAGTCCCTGTAGTTGTAATTTACTAGTTTTAACTATGAGTTAATAGCCAAAATGGTCCCTGAGGTTAATAGCCACAGCACCGCCACCACCACCACCACCACCGCACCGCCACCACCACCACCGCCACCGCACCGCCACCACCACCACCATCGCCACAGCTTGTGAAAGTAATCGAAAGAAAGAGAGGAGATAGGGTTTTGTTTGTGAGATGAAGAAGATAAAGTTTGTGTGTGTATGTATAATATGCAGACAAAGAAAACTAAGGGTTTTCTAGTTGAGAAGATTACTTCTCTGTGTTTGTTTGTGAATGAGACTAAAAGGCATTTATATATAGAGATATTGAGATGGCGGTGGTAGTGGCGGTGCGGTGGCGGTGGTGGTGGTGGCGGTGGCGGTGGTGGTGGTGGCGGTGCTGTGGCGGTGGTGGTGGTGGCGGTGCGGTGGTGGTGGTGGCGGTGGCGGTGCTGTGGCTATTAACCTCAGGGACCATTTTGGCTATTAACTCATAGTTAAAACTAGTAAATTACAACTACAGGGACTGTTTGTGTAATAAATAAAACTTAAAAACTAACTTCAGTTAAAAAAAAAACTAACGGAGGTCCATTGAGTGCCAACATGTTGATAGGTAGGATTATTATATACCAATTCTGTACGTTGGATTATTATTTACCAACGGGGCAAAGGTTGGTTTATTAAATACCAATTTTCCCTTAATAATATGATTAAGCAGTGATTGAGTCTTTGTAGTTCTTCAATTACTGCTGGTATGTTGGGGTTTTATATACAAAATTTACTACCTTGTGAGTAGTATGTCGGGGATGACAGGACGTTACCATTGGACGACGAGTTAGCCAATGAGTAATATGACCCACAAGTCAGGATTGACAGTACTGAATGAGTAATTGTGTAGAAATAAACAATGTGATCGCTCTCAATACTGTTTTAATTGATAAAATGTTTCTTGATTAAACTGGGATTCACTCACCAGTATTTCCCACTGACAAATGTTTTTAAAACACGTTTCAGGTAACACAATGTGACAGCCCATTAGTAAAAAAGCCAGCTGGAGAGCACTGAAGGCTTGGAAAAAATGTGGCGATAAAAGTTATCTAAAAGACGATGTTTTAAATTCAATAAAATAGGGTTTATCCCTATAAATGTGTTGTAATAAGAAACTTGGGTTTTGCCCATGTGATTATTAATATTAAATATGATGGTTTTACTCTGATAAACATTTCCTAACTACGGTCCTGATGTAAATTCCGCTGCCAAATTAAAACAAACCTGATACCACCGTCACTGAGCTCGCGTCCGCCCGTTCCCGGGGATCAGGGATCGGGGGTTGCGACAGGAGGTGGTATCAGAGCCTAGCCACTGGTCTAAGCCAAAGAAGTGTTCTGCTGACACTTAAATTTTAAATTTTGTGTTAGGAAATAAATTATGAAAATAAGTGCATAACTGTATTTAATTGTTATGTGTTATTTGACTATTTGTTAGTTTACAGTATGAGTGATCAAGGACCCTTAGACATGAGTTGTCAGTTGTCTGATTCAACTAGGAGCGAAGGTACTTCATCACAGCCTGCCCTTTCTCGGTATTCTGCTGATCAGGAAGAAGGAATATTTGCCTTTAGAGCTCAGTCGGAGGAGCCATTTCCTAATAAAAAGAGAGGATGGTTCAGTAAGGAAGCCTTTGCTCGTAGGAAAAGAATGCGAAAGTTGCAACAGCAAAGAGTTTTAGCGGCTGCTAAGTGAAAGACTGATGCCCATACATAGGATATGCTTAATAGAAGCCTAGCCAATTTCCATATCCTAGCCACAACTGCTGCTGACCCGAGTCTGGAACAACTAGTAGCCCCGCAACCACAAATCCCAGAACAACCCATGGAAATAGAAAACCCTGAAAACCAAGTGGAAATGCATGAATTTAACCCAGAAGAAATTCCTAGGGTACCTGCACCAAATCCCCTAGACCCAAATTACGACCCCTGGTGGGATGACAATAGGGACTTTGTGCAACGTTACCCGATACATGAAGACAACCCCATACAGAACATAGGAGCCTACCCAGGTATGGACCCTTTAGATCCCTATTACCAAGATGATTATATTAGGGAGATCTTAGAAGATCCTTTCCGATTTTAGGCACTTTCACCCCAATATTAGGAACCAGCACCCCAGATTCTGAACCCAGTCCTAGAACCTGCACCCCCAATGAGTGCAGAAAACGTCCAAGAACTTAGGACTTTTGGGGAGCAAATTTTAGAAAGCAGTGAGAGAATGAGACAGGAGGGAGAGCGTCTCGTATGGAAATACGATGAGCGCAATATGGATTTTTGGATAAATCCATATCCGTGAGGTGATAGAGGAGATGGTAATAATAATAATATAATAAAATAAAAATAAAATAAAATATGTGTGTACGGATGCATATTACTATTAGTGTGATTCTATTCTGTTGGTATTGTAATTTTATTTCAGTATTAGAATGTAATAGATGCATAATAGTATATGAAAATAGAGTAAAAGTCGCAATGATCGACGTTTTTGGCTAGATTGCGTATCATGTGATTAACTATATTAAATATTATCTTGTGATATTAATATGGGGTAAATGTTTAAAATTCAGATGGCCGACGAAGGAAATCAAGGAAATCTGAATAATGATAACCAGAGTAACATTAACGTGGTTAATGAGAATCCAAGCATCAATAACAATGGAAACCAAATGGATAATAGTGTTGTTCAACATATAGTGGCACAAGGAATCATAGATGCCATGCCATTTATTATTCAAACTATTCAAAAAGCGAATAATAAAAGTAAGCATAGCAGTAAGCGACCCATTGAACCCGAAAACAGCGTGAACAATGGACCTGTACTTCAAATGCCCATTCCTAAAAGAAGAAGAACCGTATCTTACGGTTGTTCTTATAAAGAATTCTGGTCTTGTAAACCAATGGAATTCTCGGGCAATGAAGGGGCTATTGCAACCTTACGCTGGATAGAGAAGACTGAGGCAGTTTTAAGAATAAGTAAGTGTGCTGAAGAAGATAAGATATTGTTTGCTTCGAATCTGTTTAAGAATTCAGCACTAGAATGGTGAAACACTATCCTCCAATCAAGAGGAAGTGATAGAACCTACAATATGGAATGGGAATAATTTAAAAACAAGGTAGAAAGGAAATTTTGCCCACCCAATGAGAAGGAACAGATAGCAAACAAATTCTTAAATCTTAGGATGACTGGTGTGGATAGTAAGGGATACACTAAAATATTCTTCGAATATGCTAGAATAGTGCCAACTCTTGCTTCACCTGAGCCAGTATTAATCTCCCGTTATATCTGGGGATTAATTGGAGAGATAAGACATGTAGTCAAGGCAGCTAGACCTCAAACCATAGAAGAAGCTGTAGAACTAGCAAATACCTTGACAGACGAATTAGTTCGTACCCGAGAAGAGGACCAAAGGAGAAACCTAACTCAAAAGCTCACTCAAGAATTTCGTTCTGGAAATTCTAATCGTGGGAAAAATATAGGTTTTACTTCTGCACCTTACTATAAGAATTGCAAAAGAAAGCATTCAGGAAGATGCTCCATATACTGTAACTTTTGCAAAATATCGGGACACAAGGAGGAAAATTGCAGGAAGAAAGCTAATAACAAGATATGTTACAATTGCGGAGAACAAGGTCATATCAAGCTTAATTGCCCAAAATTAGCTCCAGCCGCGGACAACAAGAATACTCAAAATGCTAGAGCATTTGTTCTGACTGCAGATGAAGCCAAGATGATTCCAGATGTCATAGCTGGTACGTTTTTAGTTAATGATATTTTTGCTAAAGTATTATTTGACTCTGGTGCAAACCAAAGTTTTATTAATACATCATTTTGCAAATTTCTAAATCAGTCATTAACTAAAATACCACAAGAATGTCTAGTAGAGACAGCTAATGGAGAAACCGTTAGAATTTCTGAAATCTTGCAGGGAGCAAGAATAGAAATTTCAAATCAGAAATTTGTTGCAAATCTTTATCCTATGAATCTGGCAGGATTTGATGTTGTTTTAGGAATGGATTGGTTAATAGCCAATAAAGCCAGTATTTTATGTGATCAAAAGTCAATCCAAATAAATGCACCAATAGGTAAAACGATCACAATTAAAGGAGATAAACCAAATAGATCCACAAAATTCATCTCTGTGATGAAAACTGCAAGTTATATAAGAAAAGGTTCTATAGTGTATTTGATTTCTATAATCACTAACACTAAAGGAAAGGGTTTAAAAGATATTCCAGTAGTATCTCAGTTTTCAGATGTATTTCCAGAAGAATTGCCAGGGCAACCTCCAGATAGAGAAGTTGAATTCAGAATCCATTTAATACCAGGAACATCACCAATTGCCAAAGCACCTTACCGTTTGGCACCTGCAGAAATGCAAGAATTAAAGAAACAATTAGACGAATTGTTGGAGAAAGGATTTATACAACCAAGTTCGTCGCCATGGGGAGCGCCGATACTGTTTGTTAAAAAGAAAGACGGATCCATGCGTATGTGTATTGACTACCGTGAATTGAACAAAGTCACGATTAAGAATCGGTACCCATTACCGAGAATCGATGATCTGTTTGATCAACTGCAAGGAGCTCGATTTTTCTCTAAAATCGATTTAAGGTCAGGATATCATCAATTAAAGGTACAGGAAGAGGACATTCCTAAAACCGCATTCAGAACGAGGTATGGCCATTATGAATTTACTGTCATGCCATTTGGTTTAACCAATGCCCCAGCCGCATTTATGGACATGATGAGCCGAATATGCAAGCCATATTTGGAAAAATTCATAATTGTTTTTATAGATGATATTCTAATTTACTCTAAGAATAAGGAAGATCATGAAAAGCATTCACACGCACTTTTAAGTTTATTAAGAAAGGAAAAGCTTTATGCTAAATTTTCAAAGTGCGAATTCTGGTTAGAACAGGTACAGTTTCTCGGACACCTAGTCAATCATGAATGAATTCATGTGGATCCCACAAAGATCAAAGCGATTATTAAATGGAAAACCCCTGAATCACCAACTGAGGTTAGAAGTTTCTTAGGATTGGCCGTTTATTATAGAAGATTTATTCAAGATTTTTCTAGAATTGTCATTCCCTTAACTAAGCTAACCTGCAAATCTGTTAAGTTTGAATGGGGATTAAAACAGGAAGAAGCTTTTAAAATTCTTAAGCAAAGATTAACCCATACACCCATATTAGCATTACCAGAAGGAACTGAAGATTTTGTTGTATATTGTGACGCTTCTAAATTAGGTTATGGATGTGTGTTGATGCAACGACAAAAGGTTATAGCTTATGCATCTAGACAACTTAAGAATCATGAAGCGAATTATTCAACCCATGATCTAGAATTAGGAGCTATAATTTTTGCTCTTAAAATTTGGAGACATTACCTTTATGGTAGTAAGTTTACCATATTCACTGATCATAAGAGTTTAAGGTATATATTTCAGCAAAAGGAGTTGAATATGAGACAAAGACGCTGGATGGAAATGCTCAGTGATTATGATTGTGATATCCAGTATCATGAAGGAAAAGCAAACGTAGTGGCAGATGCTTTAAGCCGAAAGTATCATGAAAAGCTAAAAAGGGTACGATCTCTTAAGTTAAATTTACAAGTAGATTTAAATGGTCAGATAAGAGAAGCACAAGAATCAGTAATCAAGAATGATACTGAAAAATTAAAAGGTATGCTAAAAGAATTAGAACAAGGAACATATGAAATTTGGAGATTCCAAAAAAAGAGAATGTGGATACCTAAATTAGGAAATTTACGTTATCGTATTTTAGAAGAAGGCCATAAATCTAAATATACGATGCATCCCGGAAGTGATAAAATGTAACAGGATTTAAGGAAAAATTTCTAGTGGATAGGAATGAAAAAGGACATAGCAGCCTATGTTTCTAAATGTTTAACTTGTTCACAAGTCAAAGCTGAACACCAGAAGCCCTCAGGTTTTCTACAGCAATTAGAAATGCCAGTATGGAAATGGGAATTAATAACAATGGATTTTGTTACTAAATTACCCAAAACAAAGAAAGGAAATGATACAATCTGGGTGATTGTAGATAGGCTAGCCAAGTCAGTTCATTTCCTACCAATGAAAGAAAATTTCAGTATGGAACAGTTAGCTAAGTTGTATGTAAATGAAATTGTTTCTTTACATGGAATTCCTTTATCAATTGTTTCTGATAGAGATAGCCGATTTACCTCTCATTTTTGGTCAAGTTTCCAAAAGGCAATGGGAACTAAGTTAAAATTGAGCACGACTTATCATCCTCAAACGGATGGACAAAGCGAAAGGACAATTCAAACAATGGAAGACATGCTTAGAGCTTGTGTAATTGATTTCGGAGGTAATTGGGACGATCACTTACCTTTGATAGAATTTTCTTATAATAATAGTTATCACACAAGTATCAATGTTGCACCATTCGAAGCACTTTATGGACATAAGTGCCGAACCCCAGTTTGTTGGGCAGAAATTGGGGAAAAGCAACTATCTGGACCTGAGATAGTGCAAGAAACAACTGATAAGATTATTCAAGTCAAGGAACGACTGAAAGCAACACGAGATCGACAAAAGAGCTATGCTGATAACCGACGCAAACCACTGGAGTTTCAAGTAGGAGATAAAGTATTGTTGAAGGTCTCTCCTTGGAAAGGAGTGGTAAGATTCATAAA
Source organism: Helianthus tuberosus (assembly GCA_030545235.1). NCBI lineage: Eukaryota > Viridiplantae > Streptophyta > Magnoliopsida > Asterales > Asteraceae > Helianthus > Helianthus tuberosus. The sequence continues at coordinate 4,790,028 of CM060426.1, forward strand.
AAAAGGGAAAGCTAAGTCCCAGGTATATTGGACTTTTTGAGATTATTAAAAGAATAGGACCTGTAGCCTATCAGCTACAACTGCCAGAGGAAATGGCAGGAATACATGATGTATTTCATGTATCTAATCTCAAGAAATGTTTAGTTGATGAATCACTGATAGTACCTCTTAAGGATATAGAGGTAAATGAACAACTCAAGTTTGTAGAAAAACCTCTACAAATTGAAGACAGGAAAGTTAAGAATCTCAAGCATAAGAGATTAGTTCTGGTCAAAGTGAAATGGGACTCCAAAAGAGGACCTGAGTACACATGGGAACTTGAATCGGAAATGCAAAGGAAATATCCGCACTTGTTCCAGTAGATCTCGCGGACGAGCTCTAAAACAATGTGGGGAGAATGTAACAACCCTCGGTAAAACCAACACCCTCATGTTATTTCCGACACTCTAGTATATTTTAAATTTCCCTCATATGTCTTTATATACACCCCGTATGTGAAAGCCGAGCCGAAATGTATTAAATAATATTAAAAATAAAATAAAAATCTGAAACTTAGGTTGAGGCGGGCCGCGTAGAACCCACCTCAATGGCCGCGAGTGTCCTGAATGGTGGCGCAGCCCTGAGCTGACACGTGTCGACATCGTGGCGGACCTACATGCTGACCCAGCTAAGCTATATGTTGACCGGATGTTGACGCGGGTCGCGTAAGCGGCCCTTGTCTTTCACGCGGGCCGCGTGAGAGTCGAGATCAGTAACTATATAAAGGAGGCCTCGGGTTTCATTTTCTGTCGTTCATTTCTCAATTCTCAATCACAAATTTCTGTAGTAAGCTTATAATACACGGGTATTATACCCCTAATTAGCGAGGTTCTGCTCCGTTGTAAGTATTATAACCCCGGTTTCATAGTAGATACGCTGCCCGATTGATTTAGGGTTCCGTAATAATTGTCGTGGTTCTGCACGACGTAGTTGTTGGAATGCCGTCTCGGGGAGGGTATCATTAATATTTTCAAAGGGTTATGATACTAACCAATGTACATTTGTATAAATTATAGATTATATCCAGGAAACCCTTACGCGAAGTCTAAGATAGCAATGTGAGTTTATCCTCTTTTTGTTAACCTTTTTGTAACTATTTTACAAAACCTTTAATGCTTAATAATATGATTAAGCAGTGATTGAGTCTTTGTAGTTCTTCAATTACTGCCGGTATGTTGGGGTTTTGTATACAAAATTTACTACCTTGTGAGTAGTAAGTCGGGGATGACAGGACGTTACCATTGGACGACGAGTTAGCCAATGAGTAATATGACCCACAAGTCAGGATTGACAGTACTGAATGAGTAATTGTGTAGAAATAAACAATGTGATCGCTCTCAATACTGTACTAATTGATAAAATGTTTCTTGATTAAACTGGGATTCACTCACCAGTATTTCCCACTGACAAATGTTTTTAAAACACGTTTCAGGTAACACAATTTGACAGCCCATTAGTAAAAAAGTCAGCTGGAGAGCACTGAAGGCTTGGGAAAAATGTGCCTATAAAAGTTATCTAAAAGACGATGTTTTAAATTCAATAAAATAGGGTTTATCCCTATAAATGTGTTGTAATAAGAAACTTGGGTTTTGCCCATGTGATTATTAATATTAAATATGGTGGTTTTACTCTGATAAACATTTCCTAACTACGGTCCTGATGTAAATTCCGCTGCCAAATTAAAACAAACCTGATACCACAGTCACTGAGCTCGCGTCCGCCCGTTCCCGGGGATCGGGGGTTGCGACACCGGGTAACTCACCTATATATAACTAGCAAACTCGAGCAGATAATATTGCATGTGAGGTTGGAAAATCCTAAAGAATTATCGTACTTGAAATTAAGGGATATTGTTGAATTAACGGACCTGGATTTTATGTTTAAGGAATTTAGGATTTGTGGGGAACCTTGGGAATTTTGGATACAATATGGGGAATTATAAGGATTTAAATAATTAACTAATTATTTTATGTATTTAATAAAATAAGTTAAATAAGGTTTCATAAATTTATCTAATTTAATTAATTAGATAAACTTATTAGGTTAATTAGATAAGAGTGGTATACTTTATAAAAATAAATTAGATAAAGTTAAATTAATATTCATAAATCTTAACAATTTATTAATAAAAACAATTTTTATAAATTTCAAGTTTCGTGTTTAAAAAAATAAAACAAGTTTTGAAGTTATTATCTATAAACTTTAGGTTTATAAATAATATATTAGTAAAAAAAATATGCAAGATGGAAAAAAACCTGAAATGTTCTGTAATAAAAAATATTGGATGTTACACCTTGAGAGGGGAATAACAGCTGAAAATGACTGCTAATACCCTAAAGGCTGAGGAGCAATTGGAGGAATCCACCCAAGGAGGGGCTTACGTCTGATTAGCTAGTTGGTGAGTAATAGCTTACCAAAGTAATGATAAGTAGCTAGTCCGAGAGGATGATTAGCCAAATTGGGTTTGAGTCATGTCCCACATTCCTATAGGTAGGTATAAGTGGGTAATTTTTAGAAATTGGCAATAGCTTGACGAAGCAATGTAACTGAAGGTAAAAGGCCCACGAGTCGTGAACTTTTTTTTTATTCTAGGAGAAGAAGCAATAACATTATGTAGGGAATTAGCATTAACTATTCTTTTTCCAGCAACTACAGTAATACGGAGGATGCAAGCGTTACCCAGAATGATTGAGCGTAAAGCATGTGTATGTGACTTTTTATGTAACACCCTAAACCGTGTTATCTAGAAAAAATGCAGCGGAAATACGAACCATAAAATTTCTTACTTTATAAACGTTCTTTAATACTTGGAAACCATATATATAATTCATTTATAGTCATTATATCCTTCATTCTTGTTCATTATATTTAATATGACACGTACTTATAAGACTACATGAGGTGCTCCCGTAAAAAAAGGCGCTTCGACTTGATCTTCAGCCATTCTGCACCTTACATGGAAGACTGATGTGTTGGTAACAACACTGTGTAAATGTGTTAGTTTTGTAGTTGTTTTAGTTAATTATCGAGTCATTTTGGGTGGGTTTTATTGTACTTATGTTGTATAGTGTTTTGCAGGTTAAAATTGTGCTAAACGCAGAAAAGGAGCTTAGAACAAAGAATTATTCAAGTCGCAAATTACTGAGATCGAGTTTTTTTTGTTGAAAGGAAGTGATAAATTAAATAAAACAACACAAGATTGAAAGAGAAGAAGGCCTCGCAGCCCAACAACAAAGCAGTCGGCCCGATTCCACAAGGGAATCAGTGCCGACCCACCATAAAGAAGCCCACGCCACGTGGGGGATTAGAGAGCTTGACCCTGTGATATACGAAGCTCACTATGATCAATAGAATGTTTTTTTTTGGCCCAACAGCTTGCATGTTTTTCAAGTGAGGCAGCCCCTACAACTGTAGAGACAATAGTCTCACAGTTGGACAATGGTTACATAGTTAAGATTTCCTTAAATGCAACAATTCTTTAGTCTATAACAGTACACTCTAGAGGAGGGTACACCTCTTGTGTCAAAACTGACACTTGCAGGTTTTTTAAGTGAGGCAGCCACTACAACTGTAGAGACAATAGTCTCATTGTTGGACAGTGATTACATAGCTAACACCTCCTTGAAGACAACAATTGTTGAGTCTACAATAGTACACTCTATTGCTGTTGGAAGTCCCCAGTGCCAAGAACAAGGGGCACTTAGTTTAAAACTAAGTACAACCGCCTCTTGTGGGAACTCAGATGATCCTATTAAATTAGGTTATGGGTTGAAATCTCTTGATTTGATTGAGAGAGTATCCAAGATAGAGTCTTTTGTTGATGAAATCAAAGACATGTTGAAGACCTTGGTTCAAAACTCAAGAACCCCACCAACCAATGTAGAAATTGCAAAAGAAATTTGGACTCATGCAAGCATGTATCTACAACTTCAAAAGTAATCTACTGATGCAACCTATAACATGCACATGTAGCTTATTAGAAATATGTTGGATGCCAGGTACAATGATACTCATGCAGAGTTCAAGCCATCATAGACCATCTTCTCCAAACCATCAGTATTGCTCCCACTCTCCCTAAGTACACACACGATGATGCTAAAAAGAGGGAGAATGATAGCCTAAGAAAGCTCCCTCCTCAATCCAAAAGAGCTCAAAAGCGACCTGACACATTTGTAGCTAAAAAGGCTAAAACATATGCACTTAAAAAGGAGAAAAGAAAGGATACAAGGGAAGCTAAAGGCATGCTTACAGTGCAAGAGATATTGAAAGAAAGAGAGTTCAAGAGAATCCAGGCTCCTTAACAGAGGTTCCTCAAAGAACTGTTTCAACAAAATTAACACTAGCCACCCAAACCACTACTCCCATTGCTCAAACATCTGTTGGCACTCCAAAAGTAACAACAGATGTTACATCCACACCTTCACAAACTCAAAAGACCCCTGCAGGTCTACTTATCAAGAGAAAACTATCCAATTTTTTTTTTCACTACCACCAACAAAAACACCCACACCACAAACCAGATCCGGAAAAGCAGAATTTATCATCCAAGATGATGATGGAGAAATACCTGAAACATCACCCATAAATACCACCACTATCACAACACTATTCACAACCATCATATCCCTTCCAGTAAATAAGTATTACCATAAATTACCACAACCATAACCACATTCTTTCTATTCCACTAAATAATTGTCACTAAAATTTATCACCCATTGGAACTAGAATAAGTGTCACAAGAGATACAGTCTTTCTATTTCACGAAAGAACAAAGCCAACCCACCTTCCCATCTTTGCATGATCTCCCAAAGCCTACAAATGTCAAAGAATAGTTGGAGATAAAGCTTAAACAGACAGAAATGATTGCTGTAGAAAGAAGTAAAGGGAAAGAAGATAAAGAGGTTCAACGGATTCTTTTTGAAGAGTTCACTAAAGTGAATAGATTCAAAGATTTTGCCAAATATGTTAGCAAAAAGGCTTCACAAGGCCATGTAAATGACCTTGAACTCAGAAGAGCATTGATCGAAGATTATATGGAGTACTTTATGAAAAACAAGCCATACAATGCAACAAGATCTCAGCTCATTGGATGGTCTACAGAAGCCCTTCTAGATGAAATTATAAGGATTGAAAAGCTAAAGCTCAATCCTGATATCAAACCTACTCCTCCCAACTGGAGAGCAGGAAAAAAGCCAATGAGAAAGAAAGCACTTCAATTGATAAAAATGAAGGAGGAGATGGTAGCTGCAAAATTTGGCACCATGCAGCCAATGGCGAGATGGGATGAGCCAACAATCCAAGAAAATTTCAAAAAATTAGATGCTTTAAGAGGCAAGGATCCCTCAGTCCCCAAAAAGCCAAACTATGAAGAAGTAGATTTCTCCATCAGATCTTTGGTTGATCCCTCAGAACTTCCTATTGTGAAGAATATCTCTTCAGCTATGAAAAGCTACCTAAAAAAGCAAAAAGAGATGTCTGCAGAAGATATGAAGATGCATGAAGAAGAATTAAGAAAAAAAGGGGATCAAGAATGAATTGATGTACGTGCATCTAGACGCAACGCCAGAATATCTGTTTGGTCAAGTCTTGGGAAAACAATTTCCTCCAACTCATCAAATAATATCCGCCCCAAGAAATCCATCCAGCTATGAAATTCTGAAATGGGTGTCTGACAGGACGAGCCATGAATTAACAATAGTCAGAGCTAATGGAGAAGTTGAAAAGATCTCAATGAACAGTGCTTATGGACTCAAGGATGAAGATCTGTAAGTCCTTCTAACGCTTGAACTTGAGAAAGGGAACTAGATGACTATCTCAATGAAATTTAAGCACCAGTTCAAAGGCCAGATCAGAGAGAAGTTGATGAGAAATAAAGATTGATCTATTAAACATCTATTTTGGTTTTCTAGGGGGAGATTGTTGGACCTACAAAAGAACAGATGATATTGAACAACCAAAACATGACCTCCTGATAAAGAAATAAACAGTTGATGAAGCATTCTCCCCCCAAAGATAGTGAATCTTGAACACTAATCAAAATATCTGTTGAAGACATTCAAGATCTTTTTGAAGCCTTGGAACCAATATTAAAGAAGAAGAAACCATTGATTCAAGGCAAAAACTCTATTGATGCAAATCACTGATTACGAAGACCAAACATCTGTTGTGGCCAAACAGATGTTTGATACAAGATAACAAAGGTTTACACAATGTAATCGTATTTAGCTTAGAACATATAATAGATCAGATGTTAGATTCCCGCAGATGTTTTCTAACATATGTGGAATCTTTTCTGTTAGGAACTATGTCACTATTAGGGTGACATCAGCTAATTGCAAACAGAGCTTTCGTACTTGTATAAATATATCTCATTTGTTAGAGATCTATTTGATCATGCACATTCCTTTTGTACGAACAACAAAGTTAGTGATTAGTAAGGATTGCAATCGAACCGGAACCTGATGGTAAACCCAAAAACCGACACATATGGGACGAGCTTGGGACTCGTTTTTATTTTTTTCGTGGGTTTGGGATTTGGTGATATACCCGTTTACCCGACACAATTACTCGATAAAATGTATTCGTTTACCCGGTTATATACCTGATACAATTTATTTTATATATATTTAAAAATGTATATATATGATACATCCATTTTTACACATATAGGTATTTTATTTCATGTACATTGTAGTTATTGGATATATTTTTATAGTGATAATACCAAATGTAACTGACTAGTAGTTACCCGGTAGATACCCGATGCGTTTTGGTCGGGTATACCCAATGGGTAATTTTTTTAGATTAACGGGTTTACCCAAACCCGCGGGTATACCCGATGGGTATTTTCCCGCTAGAAACCCGATAGGTTTTGGGAGGGGTTTGGGTTTGGGTTTGGGATTACCTAAACCCGTCCTAAACCTGACCCATTGCCATCCCTAGTGATTAGTTTGAGGGGGTGTTTGTAAAATCATATATTGTAATTGAAATCATTTGGAATTCAATAGAAAACAGTTTTGATATAACTTCCTACTTGTTTGTTTATCTTATTTACATTATAATTTACAAATTGTTTGTTCTTCATTGTTTAAACTTACAAGTATAACAAACTCAGATCCAACACTTTCAAAATGCCACAAATGGTCACTGCGTTCTTTCATTCTTTTTACTTAACAACACATAATAACTAGGTTAACCGACCTAGTTAAATTATTTCATGAATGAAACTAGTAAGCATCATATATTTTTTGGTTTGGGGCGTTACATTTTAAGTTCGTTGTGAATCCGAGGGCTCAACCTTGGAAAAGCCGTGGAAACTACCAAGCCGGAGTACATTAGTGGCAAAGGAATTTCCTATGGAGCGGGCTAAGAAAATGAATGGGATTAGATACCTCAATGTTCCTAGTCGTAAACAATGGATTTCAGGCGTTGTGCATATCGACCAGTGTAGTGCTGAAGCTAACATTTTAAGTATCTTGCCTGACGAGTACGAGCACAAGCATATAACTCAAAAGAATTGACGGAGCCCTGCACAAAGCGTTGTAGCATGTGGTTTAATTTGATGCAAGGGAAAACTCTATGATTTACATGAAAGGTATTTGGTTCTAATCTTGTTCACTAAAAAAACCTTGTAAAAATGTTTTGCAAAAAAACAAAAGTTTTAACAGGTCCAACCCTACCGAACCACTAGGGATGCGGTTCTCAATCTAACTGACCGATCAAAAAACCACTAAGAAAAACTAATATAACATAACATTATAACCCAAAGATTAGAAGCTCTTATGGTTTCATTTTCATCAAGCAAGTTTTAGTTGGAACATTAGATGTTATATAAGTAGTAGTTAGCGTTAGAAAGTTTTAATTCTCTAATGATAATGTCATTACTTTGATTGTTAGGTTAAACACAAAATCATATTTTAGGATTAGATTTTATAAGCTAATAGGATTTCTTTTATAAAGTTTTGTGATTGAAACATTTAAAAACAAAAATGATAATCCCATAAAAAAAATATACTTTTGATAACATAAATAGTTTAATACATGTTGGACTAATAATTAATCTAAGAGCATAAGCAAAATTGCTTCTCAAACAAACATAGATATATGGATTGTTCTAAATTCTTTTCTTCCTTTAAATCTAAACTAACATAATAGATCAATTCGTAGTTTATATTTTTTGGTTGAAACCAAACTGAATCCAAACTTGGTAAAGATGACCTGAAAACCAAATTCTACTTAGGCTCAGTTTCGGTGTAAAACCAAAAGCCTTGAAGTTTAACAAGATGACTTTTGTAAAAGGCTAAATGTTTGAGGTGTAAAAATAGGAATATTAATAGCACAATGCAAATAATCCGTATTCCTTGGTTTTATTTGAATTGAGTTTTGTAGAACCAAGAACCGATTACCTAATTTGGTTTCGGTATAAAATTGAAATGAAAATGAATACTTAATTCAATTGTTAGACGCTTTCGTCTCATTTGATCATTTAATCGGTCTTAAACCTATTATTAAACACCCTAGTTTAAGTTAGCCACAATTTCAAATAAATGATGTCCAAGTCTCTAGATTCAGCAACATGAGGTTATGATGGCTACTATAAGATTACTAGAAGAAGGTGTTTCGTCATCTTGGGATGTGAGATGAAGCAACGGAAACACTAGTATGTTGATAGTCGCAGTTACTACATATGTGAGAGTCGATGTGAGTGAGACTGTTACGATGGTATTCAAAGGGATAAACTCATTAAGAAATAAATAAGAAATAGACGATTTTTAAGTTAATTTTGTCATATTCTTTTTATTGAAAATTAGATGTTCTTAAATACAATATGCATTACTAAAAATGGTGAACTATTGTGAACATGGAAACATGTTTTACCAGGTAAATGGAACGCCTAACTAACAAATGCATGTATGCTAAATTAGTGGACACAAGGCTAAGTGTCACAACTCCTGACCTCACCCTGGGCGGGAGCCGTGAGCATATACATGTGGTACTGATGTTTATTAAATTCGCACCGGAAAATTAATACAGGATCGTAGTTAGGAAAAAATTCATAGTTTGTAAAACACCAAAGTTTAATATTAAACAACTGGGATGAAACCCATATTACAAACAAAGTTTTTTACAGGGATAAACTCTATTTGACAAAATATAGTTTCTTTTCGTTATTCTGGTAATCATAGCCACTTTATTTAAGCATGCAGTGCCTCATAGCAGGCTTCTTTTACTTTCATAGTAAGTTACCTGAAACGCGTTTAAAAACATTTTATCAGCGAAAAATACTGGTGAGTTCATTCGTTTGTATAAAAGACACATTGTTATAATTTACAACATTAAGAGTTTTTACATTTGTTTATATCTGTCAATTACTCAAATCAATATTTGTCACTCGGTGGCAGTTCCGATGTGACGGTGGTCATTCACTCATTTGGCAGTCCCGATAGTGTATACAAAACCCCACATATCGGCAGTAATTTTAGAATACAAAGACTTAATCACTGTAAGTATAACTGAAAAACATTTAGGGTTTTGCAAAGCGTTTGATAAAATGAGAATGACTCACATTATAGATTTAGGTTTTGTTACTATAGGCTCTTGGTGTTAAGCCTGGGTTCCTAATAAAAACACAATGCAACATGTATTAATGCATTAACCCAATTCAAACTTTAATGATAAATAACGAGATCAAAACCCCAATGTAGTTAACAAAGTGTAGCCATATTCAGGCAGCATTTTGACATCCATTGATGGGTTTCAGATCGATCGGACAGGGTATCGTACCAGTGATCAGGGTTAAAACCATTACTACAAAGCAGAGTTTAGGGTTTCAGGGTATAGTAGCAACAGAGTAGTACATATGAGAGCGAGAGAGAAAAATGAAATTTGTGCAGTTTTGAATGCTGAATTCACGTCCCTTTTATAGTTGCGGAGCAAGCACGTTGCGTTGCGCGACCAGGTTTCCTTAACATCGTCGCGTAGCTTGACAAAGTTAATTAGGGCTTAGGTGTAAAGAGTCACTACTGTAGGTATGCCACGTGACGGCCACGTGTCCCCTGCCGAACTAAGAGGTGTCGCATCGCGCGACTAGATCCTACTAAAACCATCACGTTGTGCGGCGAGGCTTGAACATAGATTCACTTGTTTCTCATGCTGGTTCTCATTTTACGTATATGGAGTCTCAGTGATGGTTTGTTGTGGTGTTTTTCGAGGGTATTTACACTAAGGGCTTGACTGGATTGCATCTTGAAGCTTCTACATTGGGAACTTGTACATGTTGAATTATGACATATATAGTTTTCTATCATTCTCGTCCGCTTGAAAACATCCTTGTTCGCGAAAGAGATTAAGAACAAGGTTTGACAATGAGCCATCGTGGACATCATTCTGTTCTTTTGGTGGCATTAGGATATGTTCTAACAGAATGCCACAATGTTCACCACTCAGGTCGTTCAACTACCATTGCCTCAATGGTAGTCTGTTAAACATTGAAGGCAATTCCACTGTCACTTGGAATTTTATCATATTCTTCCAACTCTGAATGGAAATATTCATATCACTATCCATTCTAGGAAAAAATGAACTGGACAAATTTGAAAGTTTTACTATAAGCGAAAGTGTGAACTCCATTTTGAAAGTGATTGACTTGAGAACAAGACAAAGAATCCTTATCATACTATATTAAGGAAACTAAAGATGAAATCTCCAAATTGGAAGTAAACTTATTTGACCCAACGAATTTTTCAGATTTGATCGAAGAAAAATCAGTAAACTATTATGTGAAAACTGTTTGACCTTTCTGAACCTCAATTTTGACGAAATCAGTGCATCTTTCCTAAACTTCTGTTATAGTAGAATTAACAAAACTCCATCTTTTATGAATGATAGGAGGGGAAACAAAGTATAGGAATGTGAAACGTCAAAGGACAATCTATGAAGCTTGGGTTTTGAAGGTTTAGTGGTAGAAGATGAGAGGGACTGGGAAATGGTGGTTGGTAGCTTATATTTGACATACATGGCTAGGGGGTGCAAGAAAAGAACAAGGCTTGATTGCGGACGTTGGACTTCCATGATGATATTTTGAATAAATTATACCATCTTTCATAGAGTGTGACAAATTTAAAACATGATTGGTTTAGGCGGATGGCATTAAACCTCCTAGTAAACCATCAAAGGTTTACCACCGTTTCATGGTCATATGGAAAAGCCATAGCTGAGTGTAAGTAATAGTTAAGTCTTGCTTTAAGGTCTCTGACCTTACATCAATTGCCCTCAGAAGTTCCTTGTTTGTTTCATTTGCCCTTTTGTTGAGCTTGATCTGTTGCCATATAATGTATTGGAAGACTTGTATCATGATCACTATAGGTTTATTTTGTCTGTTGCTTCGAGCTGAGTCATCTTAACATCATATGTATTCACTAATTCCAAAACCTCTGGTATAGTAACAAAGCGTACAAACTGCTCCACTGTTCCCTGACGAAGGATGGAATTGCAACTGACATGCGTATAAATATATATGCTTTTTGTATAAAAATAAACCCACTTTTTGATGGTTTTCTTGGAAATGTATTTGAAATAAGCTTAATTTAGTTTTTTGTGATTTTCAGGACAAATTGGGCCCAAAACGGACAAATGAAGCAATTTTGGCCGAAAAACTGAAGATCTGCCTAAAAGTACATTAGGCATGACCCGTGCCTCGACCCAAATGCGACATAAAGATCTTTAGTGGACTTTTGAAGATCCGATGGGACCAACAAGAGTGAACCAAGGGTCGTGCCTCACCTCCCGGTCGGATTCTCAAATATTTGCTCGAGCAACGGGTCGTGCCTTGCAGCCAGCTCCTACATATAAATTTGAAGCTTCACTAACCATTTCAGATTCTCAATTCTTCTCTTCACCCCCTTAATACACTCTAATTCTACCCATTTTCTCTTGGTTTTGTAATTATTAAGAATTGTAAGAACAGATTAAGTAATTATCAATCTTGTGATGATTAATAAAGTCTTTCCAAGTAGGTTAAAGTCTATTTTTGAAGCCATGAGTGGCTAAGGTTCTTATAGGGACTTGGGTGTAATGCCCTGCGATCTCAAACTTATATCTTTTGGCAAGTCTAGTCCCTATTCTATTTGAGACTTAACTATGTTAGACTATGTGAAACTTTTGTGATACTTTGAAACTTAACTCTTGATGCTTGATACTTATTAAACGCTAATGAATGTTATACATTGAATCTTGACGATTGTGATATGTGAAACAACGTGAATGAGAAACTTGAGACTTGAAACTTGATACTCGGTACTTAAAACTTGATATTTAATACTTGAAACTTGATACTCGATACTTGAAACTTGATACTTAATACTTGATACTTGATACTTGAATCTTGACTCTTGATACTTATTGAGTGAGATACTTGATACTTAATGAACGAGAAACTTGATACTTTGTTAAACAAGAAACTTGAAACCTGACACCTACTAGCTAGCTCATATGTGGACTTGAAACATGGAAACTTTTGCGTTAGTTACACAATCCTATCATGTGATGATATTACACAATAATACGCAACGCAACGCTTAATCTAGTTCACGAAACGAACCAAGGTCGGAAAACTAGCAAACGGGTTTTGACTGTCCGAATGGACATCCGATCGGATGACCGTCCGATCGGATGGCCATTCGACCGAACAGCCATCCGACCCAGAGCACACTTGCACCGCTTTACTGTCACTCTCACACTATAAATACCTGCTGTCATATCACTGTTCACTGATGTGACAGCGTTGTCCGACCCAGAAGCTTCCAACTCGTTCTAAGGCACTTTTCCTTCGATTTCACGCGATTCTTGTAAGTTTTCCCCATGAATCTTGTACAACTTTCATCATTACACACTTTCTCATTAGATTCTTCACCAAAATCATACGTTTCCACCATAAAATCGTCTGATTTGGACCTTTGAAGGTGACATCATCACTGGGTGCTTATGTCACCGGTTGAATGATGTCATCTTACCGGAAATGGTGCAGGTCTTAAGGACTTTTACACGTTTTAAACACGAATCTTCGCAGAACCTTAACATTTTCTCAAAGGAATTCAAATTTTACAAATTTTCTTTAAACTATTCTTAACTTTTCTACTCAACTTGGTGGAATTTGGACCCAAACAGGCCTAGGACTTGTTCCTTAGTCTGGAGTCGGCTCGATAACGAATTCCCACCGGGGAGATGACCAATCTACGGGTCAGACATGAAACTCCATCAAGAACAGTTACCTGATCGAACGGGGTGATTCCCATCCGATCAGACAAGCTGAACCTTGGTGGGTTTTCCGTTGTCTTGATACGTTATCATGTCATCTCCGTTGAACTCGAAATTAGAGATTTTACAAAAGGTTCAAAGGAACAAGATCACAACAGCCGAATGACCGTCCAAACGGATGACCGTCCGATCGAACGATTATCCGACCAAGCGACCTGCTCCCTATAGCCTTTAACACTTAAACTATTTGAATCAGGACTTTAAACTATCAAATTTTCACTCGAATAGTCATCCAATCGAATGATCATCTGACCGGATAACCATCTAATCGAATGACTTGAATTTATACTACAACGAAAACTTCAAAAGTTTGGAAACATTTCGCAAAGCACACCACTGATCGAACGGTCGTCCGATCGAATGGTCATCTGACCGGATGGCCATCCGTCCAGATGACCATCCGATCAGGAAACCTTTCAGTCACTTTTATCTGATTTCCGCATGCTTCAACATTCTGTTCGACGCTTATACTGTTATACTATAATCAGGCTAACTCCAGCGCTCCATTCGATCCAATTAGTTGGTGTTGATACTTAGCACTCACTGTGAGGATACTCGGTCCCTTTTTGTTTTAAACGCTTTTGGGATGCAACATGTATTCTATAAACATGACACTTGACACTTGAAACTTATTTGAAAACATATTCTATCCGCTGTGAACATGAAAATTGAAACTTGTGATTCTTGAGACTTTTATGCTATGTGAACGTTTAATCCTTGTGTGTAGTTCCTCCTTAACAATGGTAGTGCTATAGGGGTAATGCACCTCCCTGTTAGTCTTTGGGGTATTGTTAGGAGGAGACATTTAAACTCCCATTAGTCTTTGGGAAAGGCATTTAACGCATTGGAAACTTGGGCTATCACTTGGACTGCGTAAACTAGCATGGTGAAACTTTTTATGTGTTTACATGATGGACATGAGTCTCTTAAACTATTATACTACTAGGTACTCAAACTTGTATACTCGCCAATATTTTTGTTGATAGTATTTTAATACATGTTGCAGGTTGATAGTAGCCGAGGAACTCAAGAAAACAAGCTAGGATGATGCTTAGAAACCCATTCTAGTTAATTAAACAATTTGAACTTTATTTGGCTTGTATGATTAGTTGATACTTTATGATGTGGTGGATGATTTAGACAATTTATGAAATCCTGAATTAATTTAAATCGAAACAATTTAGTGTTGTGGAATCTATTGAGCAATCTGGACACTAAGTGCCGCGCCCCGATGTTTCCTCCATCGGTTGGGGTGTGACATTGGGGGGAAAACCCCATTGATGGGGAGTTTAAGTATTAATTACCATATTTAAAGTAAGTTTTCCGAATCCTTAAAAAACTAATAACCTGTTTTCTATGTCTATGTACTAATAAGATGTTAAATGCTTGAAAAGGGGTTACATGTTTTGGTTCGGGACTTCGGGTTTGGTAAAGACTTGCCTTGGTGTGATGGAAAAATCTAAGCGTCAAAAACATGGTTTGTATTATCTACACTACTCTTGGAGAGATAGGATTAAGCCAAGAGGTCTCCATAGTGTTTGGTGGTATAAATTACTTATAATTACTTTTTACGTAATACTAAACCCTAACGGTGTATAGTTTCTGTGTTGATTTTGTGGCACTTTTGTGGGTTTAATTATGACATTGTGAGAAGTTTTCTTGCTGATTTTATCCAATATGGTTGAGATCTGGGGTAACCACTAAACATGGAGCCCCACACCTTTAGACATTAACAGAACACGACTATTCACTACAAAAAACAACACCTTGGTACTAAAAGTTCTTGTATCTTTGGACGACCATAGTATCTTACCATCACTATATTACGCTTATAATGGGTGCACTTACCCCAACGTGATGTATAGAGTGATCATATCTTATCGTGTTTTCTAAATTTAAAACTTAAACCCATGTAAAAATTGGTTAAAATCTATCGTTATTTATATTAACTCTTACACACGTCAGCAGTCCTTCGCATATCACGTAAGGAGAAAGTGAAATAGAAAATGAGAGAGATAAACTCTTCTATAGAAAAATGATATATTAATGAATGACTAAAACGACCACATAGAACTCCCTTTTATAAGGAGATTTTAGCAATTTGTCATCCATGTGAAATCTAAGAAATTAAATATGATAATATAGAGAATCAATGTGTCAATTAATTAATCGCATAGTTGGTGACAACTCGTGCTTTTGTTATAATTAAAAGTCAAGAAAATATCCAAATTTGAATTTGAATTCAAACTCAAATCGGGTAACATTTTCCTTTTTCACTTTTTTTTTCGCATTTCCACTGTTCCATGTACAGATTTCTAATTGAGAAATTGGCCCCTTATCATGTCCTTAGTGAAGCATGTTTCTACTTTGTTACGAATCTCCTAATGTTATGCGATTATACGTTTAGTGTTGACATTGGAATAAACAATGCGTTTTGGCATGATCTTGGCCCTACTAGACATGTTTTTTTATGAATGGAGGTTCGTGACATTGTGGCATGATGGATGGTGAGTAAGTCAATGAAAACACTGAAGAAGTATCAAGCTCAGAAGTTATTTTTATTTCATGTTATGTTACATTTACAATGAACAAAACTCATTAACTCACTATATATAGAGGTTAGATAACAACTAACCTCTCTAACAAACTAAACTTACTAACCACCTCTATACATATACACTATATATACATACACTCTTATATGCCCCCTCAAGATGAACGGGGAGCAACCACGTGTAGCTTGGACCGTAGAATGTCTAAACGAACATAAGACAATCCTTTGGTCAAAATATCTACAATTTGAAACGTAGTAGAAACATACTGAACTTGTAAAATACCCGCCAAAACCATGTCACGAATAAAATGCAAGTCAATACCCATGTGTTTGGTGCGCTGATGAAACACCGGGTTGACTACAAGATATGTAGCTCCAATATTGTCACACCAAAGAGATAGTGGACAAGTCATCGTGATATGTAACTCATGTAATATAGGTGTAATCTATCATAACTCAGCAGCTGTATGAGCAAGCGCTCGGTACTCAGCCTCTGTATTCGACCTAGCAACCGTATGTTGTTTCTTAGAACTCCAATTGATAAGGTTGGGCCCAAGAAAGACACACTAACTTGTGGTAGAACGTCGATTATCGGGACATCCATCCCAGTCAGCATCACTATAAGCATGTAAATCAACACAAGTAGACCGGCGTATACATAACGCATGAGAAACGGTACCTTTAAAATACTATGAAATACGCTTGACAGTGGCCCAGTGTCGATAAGTATGTGTCTGAAGGAACTGTGACAACTTATTGACCACATAAGCAATCTTTGGTCGTGTTAACACAAGATATTACAATGCACCAAAAGTGCTCTGATACATAGTATGGTCAGACAAAGGATCACCAGTATGTCGAGAAAACTGTCCACCGGAAGAGATAAGAGTAGATAATGGTCGACAACTAGCAAAACTAGTGTGTTATACTAAATCAAGTAAGTAGTGTTGCTGAGATAATTGTAAAACATCCTCAGAAATCGTGGCCCGAATACCCAGAAAATATGACAACTGTTTAAGATCCTTAAGCGCAAACTGAGAATGTAAGCGCCCAATCAAGCCAGTAATGAAATCAGAATAGCTCCCTGTAATAATGATGTCATCAACATAGATCAAGACATCACAGAGTATCAAATCTCGAGTGTAAACAAAGAGAGATACATCTGAAAGACACTAGGTAAAACCATCAGCAAGCAGAGCAGTGGATAGCTTGGAAAACCAAGCTCTTGAAGGCTGCTTTATGCCTTCTGTAGACGACAAACATAATGTAGTCTAGATGAGTCAACATGCCTGGGGGTTGGGTCATAAACACAGTCTCAGAAAGATCCTCATGTAAGAACGCATTGTTGACTTCAACCTGACGAATAAACCATCCTCCAGAGAAAGCGACCGAAAGAACTAGATGAAAAGTAGTAGGTTTGACCACAGGACTAAAAATCTAAGTGTAGTCAATACCTTTAGTCTGACGAAAGCCCTCGGAAAGAAGTTGGACTTTATAACGACTCACCAATATATTAGGATTATGTTTAATCATGTAAACCCACTTACAACCAACAATGTTGGCGTCAGTGGGAGCCTGAACCAGACGCCAAGTCTGGTTGGCATTTAGAACATCATTTTCAGCACGCATCGCATCTCACCAAACAGAGTTTTCCTAAGCCTGTCGAAATGTGGAAGGCTCAGTGGTAGGAGTAGTAGAGACATGAAAAAGAACGTGATCAAGAAACTGGCGTGGCTGCCGTGTATGATCACAAGATCATGTATCCATCGAGTGACTCAGAACAGGAGGAGCAGAAGGAAAAGGATGTGAAGGAATATAAGTAGAGGAAATAACAGGAGAAGATTAGGAAGGAATAATAGGAAGAGATGAAGAGAAAGAAGAAGATACAGAAGTCGGAATCGAAGGAGGAGGAATGAAGAAATGAATAGACTCTGAAAAAGCTTTGGGAGTAGTTGAACTCCCTGGAATGTTAAAGATCGACTCATAGAATCGAACATGTCGAGAAGTATATGTACGAGACGTATCAGGTTCATTACAGAGATAATCGAGATGAGATGTAGCATAACCAACAAAGATACATGAATCAGACTTGGGTGAAAATTTATCCATTCGTAAGGATCAGCCTCCCAAGAAATAGAGAAGAGAGAGATGATTTTTAAGCCAATTTTTGATATACTTTTTATTGAAAATCTGATGTTTTAAAAAAATGATGCAAGACTAAAATGGTGATCTGTTGTGAATGTGGAAACATGCTTTACTGGGTACATGTAATTCCTAATTAACAAATGCATGCATGCTATAATAATGGACGCTATAAGGGGTAGGGGTGGTCATCACTTGTATAAATTCCATTATTCACAACTTTTGATCAGGTTCTGTGGTCATCACTCACAACTTTTTTTAGTGGAAATGCCCATCACTCACCACCACACCCAACAACCCCCCCCCAACCAACAATTTCCCTCACAACGATCAAAACAACACGCGTTAAAAATACCACGCGTTATAAAATTTTACGCGTGATAAAGTGATGTGGCGGTGGCGTGTTGTAATTTTCCACGCGTTGTATAATTTCATCACGGGGATTTTCCCCTCCACCCCGGGTCCCCTAATAATAGACCGTTAGGTTAAAGGCTTGACTGTGTTGCATTGTGAATCTGCTTCATGCAGCTCTTGTTCATTCTGTATTCTTACGTGTACGGTTACGTATAAGAGACGAAGGGTTACGCATTAAGACCATGTGTAGTGGTTTAGATAAATAATGCCTCCACCATGGGGCGTTTTGCGACACGTGACAGTCCAGTCAGCATGGGGCATTATTGGGGGTTATTGCAAAAGTGGCGTAGTGGGAATAATGCCAAAAAACGCCCATGCAATCATTTCACAATTATTATTTTTTAAACTTTAAATACTTCATTAAATTAAAAAAAAAATACAATACTAGAAATAAAAAAAATAAAATCCGACTAAATTAAAAAAAACACTAGTTTTCGTCTTCGCTTTCTTCACCCTCGCCAACTTCGTCTTCCTCGTCCTCCGTTTCTTCCTCACCCTCAGGTGTTACATACCGAACCGACCATGCGTGGTGTACCAAATCAACCATTAACTGGGAATGGTACGGTTCGTAACGCAACTCTCGCGCATTATTCACTCTTTCTTCCATTGACGCCTGTGGATGGTCCTCTTGAACGGCTACTGGCACATAATTCTGGCATATCGCCTTTCCTTCGTCTTCCAAAATCATGTTGTGCATGATTATACAAGCGTACATAGCATCTCTCATTTTTTGCTTGCTCCATGCACGACAAGGATTTCTCAAATATTGTCAGCGTTGTTTAAGAACCCCAAAGCATCTCTCAATGTCTTTTCGTGAAGACTCTTGAACCTTTTTAAAGTATGCTCTTTTTTCATCAATAGGATCACTAAACGTCTTCACGAAAATTGAATAACTAGGATAAATTCCGTCGCTCAAATAATATCCATGAGGGTAGTAGTTTCCATTTGCGTAAAACGACGCTTTTGGAGCTTTGCCAAAAATCCACTCCTCTAACAACGGAGATTGTTCAAAAACATTGATATCATTTCATGACCAGACCACGCCAAAGTAAGCCGACCAAACCCAAAGGTCCTGTGAAGCAACCGCCTGAAGAATAACAGTGGGTCCTTTTTGGTCACCCCGTGTGTGTTGGCCTCGCCATGCGGTCGAGCAGTTATCCCAACGCCAATGCATGCAATCTATGCTCCCGATCATACCAGGCAAACCATGCTCCGCTGAATGTACCTCGTAGATCTTTTGAAGGTCGTCCCATGTGGGCGTTCTAAGATAACGCGCACCATACACATCAATAATACCTTTATAAAAAACAAGGATTCGTAACGCCAACGTACACTTTTGGATACCGGTAAATCCAAGTGCCCCTCTCGCATCCGCTTTTTGTTTAAAATAATCGTAGTTGGCTTCCAAGTCGTCGACTATGCGTAGAAACAACCACTTACTCATTCGGAAACGACGCCTAAACATTTGGTTCGTTAATGTCGGCGCCTCATCAAAATAATCTTTCATCAAACGATCGTGTGCCACGCGTCGGTCTCGTTCAATATAACCTCTTTTATTTTTTTCTGGTTGGGGCGACGACAATGCTTCACATATCTCACCGCTAGTTGACAAGCACTCGTAACCGCCTCTTGCTCAACCTCCTCATCGGTGGAATCATCGCCATCCGCAAAAAACTCTTTGTACTAAAAATTTACCATAGATGAAGAACTAGGGGAATCCATCAAGTTTTTTATAAAATGGTAGTGTTTTTTAGAGAGTTTTGGTTAATTTTAAATGAGTTTATATATATATATATATATATATAGGTAAAAGGTTTAAAAAAATAAAAAATAAAAAATAAAATAAAGAAGTAGCCGTTACATAGCCGTTGGAGGATTATGATTGGCCGGTCAACATGTGCAAAGCGTTTTATATAAAACGCCAAAGTGATTTTTTTTTTCAAAAACCACGCCAAACAACGCCCCATGTAATGGGGGTGCGGCGTTTTTTAGGGTTTTTTTTTTATTTTTTTTAAACCACCCCACTACGAGTGGTCTAATAAAAAAGACAAATGAGAATAAAGATGATAAGTATCAGTAAAACCTAATTTACCCTAAAAATATTTTTGTTTGATATCCACTATATTTGTACATGGGTGTAGCGGGGTAAGATCAAATAAAAAGTTTATTTTGCCTAAATAGGATGAGAATCAATCTTAATCATTCATTTTTCAAATCACTGGTTAAGAAAAAAATGTAGGAGAAAGGAGGAGTGCAAGGGTATATTTGGAAAATCCTATTTATTGACTTTCTCTCTCCACATGCAAGGCACATACATATTTCACCCTCATTTTTTAAACGTTCATAACTTTTTTATACGACGTTATTTTTTCATAAAAATTTCATCGTAAAATCGAGCGTCTTTTTATTTTTAATTTGAGTACCATATTGCTATATAAAATATGAAGACTAAAAAAACTCACTAAAATGTGTTGTATTTCTATGTTGTATGACATTTTTTGTGCTGGATTTTTGTACTATATTTTTGTGCTAATTTTTTTATGCTGAATTTTTTTGTCTTAATTTTTTTTTCTTAATTTTTGTGCTGGATTTTTTTGTACTACAATTTTTTGTTGAATTTCTTCGTGCTATATTTTTTGTACTAGATTTTTTTGTGCTTTATTTTTTATACTACTTTTTTTGTGCTATATTTTTTTGTGATAGATTTTTTGTGCTAGATTTTTTTGTACTAGATTTTTTTTGTATTTTTAAAAAACAAAAAAGGTGTCACATGTCATTTTCACTCCTATTTATAAGGACCAAAATGCCCTTCATTCCTACTTATTAGGAGTGCCACATGTCATCATCACAATCCTTCTTAGGCTACTTAGGTAAAATTCACTTTTTAGTAGATCATTCCCATGAGTGTAGCAACTTAAGTTATTCAAAATCTCTATAAGATTGAATTATTTCGATAAGTCACTAACAATTAATCTGATAATTTAAAAAATAAAAAAAACATCTATATGTGTATATGTTAAATGTGTCACCCAAAATAATTAAATAAACCAAAACCATGTTTTTATACGTAGTGATCCAACACATCATTTTGATGAAACGACACAAGGATTCACCAATTGGTGCATCAGTCTGGCGGCTAACCATGATAGTCTTTTAAATGAAACGTTTATGGTTAGGTTGTTGCCCTTTTGACCCCATTGTTCACGGAAACGCAAATCAGATTAGTCTCAATTGAGCGTACCTTCCGCGTCTCTTAACCTGTAACACAACTTAATTTTCCTTTGATTTCAAATAAATTGTTATAACGATAACATACAACATTTTATAGTGCAATTACAGTTATAAATTCTCGCACCAACGAATATTTTAACCTTATTTGTCTGTTGAAAAAATAGTTAGCTAAACTTAAGCATGAATCACATGAATTAGAAATATAAAAGAGCATATATAAACTTGCAAGAATAACAAGTATTCAAGTTGACCAATAATTTTACAAGAATAACAAAGTATTCAAGTTGACCAATTAGATAACGAGGGAGCCAATTAACTTTAACAACAGGACAAACTACTGAATAAAACCTCTAATTGAAAATTCTTTTCAGTTTGCTTATTTAATCTAAATCGAAATAGTTTAATAACCAATAATTTAAATAATTCGGTTGTAAAAAAAGAAGAAAATATAATATATAGTGTGTTTAAATTTGCTTATATAATATAAAAAAAACATAATAATTTTTATTACATAGTTCATTGATCATTATATTATATTAGAATTAACTTGTAGTAATATGGTAAATAATATAAATCCAGTAATCACATTTTTTTCTCAATTTTTTTCCAAAAAGTTTTTTTTTTAAGTTACAAATTGTAAACTTAAAACTAAAATATGAAATTTGTATACATAATCAAATTCATTGATCACTAGAAATTATACAAAATAAAGTGGTTACAATATTTAAATACATATATCATGATAATCTAAAATATAGATAGTGACGATATAATACAAAATATAACATGTCACAAGACATTATAATCTTCTTTTGGGTTGATTAGTGATCGAGATTGTGTTATTTTTTATTGTTAACAAGTTCAGCAACCATATATAATTTTACGAAATAAAAATAAAAGAGTAAATTGAAAACTTGAAACTCAATGTGTGTATGTATATAAAAAAATTATACATATGCAAAATTGTGTATTTTATTTTTATCAGAGAATACCTAAAATAATATATTAGGAAACGCATAAACATACAACAATCTTATAAAACTTATCTAACAAAAGGCTTTTGATCTCAAATTGGAAGGCAATAGGGTATTATGTTAGACTCGAAGGTATGGTGTGGGGGAGGATGGGCCGTCACATCACCTGTCACGTAAGCAGGTGTGAGGATGGGCCTATAGAGATGGACCAAGGGGGTGGGAGATGTGGCTAAATATATATATATATATATATATGTATGTATGTATGTATGTATGTATGTATGTATGTATGTATGTATGTATAGGTATGTGTGTGATGGAGGGGGGCGTCGAGAACGGCTGCAGGTTAACGCGGAAGACGAGGACGGGCCAAGGTGGGCGGTGTTCCGGGGCGGCGCCGTGCCTCGCCGGCCCTTAGCCGTTCCCCATACCGACTGGCCTTATATTAGTTGAAGACTTGAAGGTAAGTTGAATGTGGTAGTTATTTTTTACTATGTAAATAATATCTGTTGTAATTGTAATTATGTTTATCTTAATTTGAAGTTGTAAATTTGTTTAGATATACAAGTAATAAATTTTACACAATTAGTTGGTCTAACCAGAATGTAGGCCTTTACTCCTCTGTGTAGGTTTTGTAATTTTCTTTGGACCATGCATGTTCATTTTTAGACAAAAACTAGATTGTTGTCATAGGTTGCGTGTTGTGGTAGCGACGCCTTAGTTGTTTATAGATGGCAACACATTATGTGATGCGTTAACCATATGAAAATGCGTGTTTCGGCGTATCTAATATAACTCACTGTAACCTATATAAGCATTGCAGTTACAATGTACAATGATGACATTAATATGTGGTGCCTGCACATGACATTATGTGTTTTTGACTTTGTTACACATGTTACATTCATGACATTAACGTCATTAGAAATATATAAAAAAAGAGTATGTCTTGGTCGTTGCGGTGTAAAGTTGTAAAAGTAACTTAGACAATGGTATAAAGTCGTAAAAATAATTTAGACATTAACGTGGTTAGACATAAATAAATAAAAGTTTAATAATACGTCACACGTTACGGTGCAAAGTCGTAAAAGTAATTTAAATAAAGTTAGATGTCAAGTCATTAAGTAGAAAAGTTAAAGTTGTTAATTATTAAAAGTTAGAATTAAATGTGTAACTTACTTAAAGATCCAAGTTAATAGTGTTTTAAAAGTTTGAGAGTATGAAGTGAAAAAACCAAAAGTTTTAAAATGAAGTAGAAGTCTAGGATTAAAATTGTCAATTTGTGAGAAGTTTAGGGGTTAGAATTTCGATAGGAAACCTCACTGATCATTCATTCTAAGACTATATAGAATATATTAATGGTACTTT
This sequence comes from Helianthus tuberosus, assembly GCA_030545235.1. Classification (NCBI taxonomy): domain Eukaryota; kingdom Viridiplantae; phylum Streptophyta; class Magnoliopsida; order Asterales; family Asteraceae; genus Helianthus; species Helianthus tuberosus. The sequence goes on from CM060426.1 coordinate 4,814,067, forward strand.
CAAAATCTGAATCAAGTAATTCAAAGAGAATCGATAATGAGTATGTAATTTGTGTGGTATAAAAACATGTTCCGAAATAGACAAAATACTTGCATTATATACATGGAAACCATCACAATTTTTTGTTGAAATGAGACAATGTTTCGTGAAAGAGTGAATGTAAAATAGTTGTAAGTTACTTGGTTTCCATCAATAATAACCCTGTTAGGATGAACTACTTCTATAGTAACTCCTCATGGTTGACTTGTGTTAGTGGTAACTTAGTAGTGACTACTTACCGTCTAAGTTTCTATAGATAACCCAATTGACTATTGGTCACAATTGTTTTTTTTTTTTTTTTTTTTGAAAAACAGCTTTCATTCAAACAAAGACAAACTATTCCAAGATGGAATTGAAAGCTGAAACACCAGTACAATTACATTAAATCAAAATTACACCATCTTTCCCAATCCACCGAACCCGTTTTGGCCTTATGCCGATACCATAAGAAACCCAAGGCCTTAACATCCGCGACAATCTCCACTACGTTTGGAACTTTGTTGGAAAAAATCAACTCGTTTCTCGCTTTCCATAACCTCCAACACGTTATTATGATCACCCCTTGTAACACTTTTTTTTCCCTTCTGCTGGGCACAATGCTCATAAATTTGAATCAAATCAGTAGTGGAAAAAGCATATACCTGTGGTATATGACACCACTTCGAAATGCCGTTCCACACACCCGAAGCTATCACACATTCAGTAAGGATATGATCTACCGAATCCAAGCCTTCACGACACATCTCACATTCTTCATCTTGAACTTGAATATTCCTCCTCCTTAACGCCGTTTTTGTAGGAATACGATCTTGAACCGCCCTCCACATAAAAATGTTACATTTTGCCGGTAACCACTTGCACCACTTGAATTCAAACGACGCTGCATAACCATATTGAGTCGATAACCACTGTTTCGCCTGTGCAACCGAAAACTCCACATTGTTCTTATCATTCCACTCCCAATAATCTCTTCTATTTGATAATGAACATTGCTGCAATAAGCCTTCCAAATCCACCATCTGCTGTAACTCAATCGGGTCATACGGTATCTTCTTCCATTGCCACTGCACCAAATTTTCAGCCTGACAAAGTCTGTCTGCTACCCTGCACCTTTTGTTAGCTTCTAATAAAAAAAATTCTCGGATATTTTTCTTTCAACGATTCTGTACACACCCACGGATCGATCCAGAAACGAATCTCCCGACCATTCCCAATCCTCCCTTTAATCATACTGGAAACACCAACCCCATCGATCTTCACCTTACTGCAAGCATTGACCACGTTCTTCCAAACTCCCGTAATCTTGTTATTTACTAGCAAAATACCCCATTTTCTATCTGAGCCATGAATCGACTCGATAACCGCTCTCCATAAAGCATCCTGTTATGTTAAAAATCTCCAATACCATTTCAACAATAACGCCATATTACTATCCGCAAGTTCCGATATCCCCAACCCTCCTTGATCCTTCTTTCGAGTAATTTTATCCCAACTAACCCAACCCATTTTATGCACCTCATCGGATCCGCCCCACAAGAAACTTCTCATTAATTGTTCCAATCTATGGATAATCTTAATTGGTGCTTTAAACAACGAAAAGTAATACGTGGGTAAACTATCCAAGACTGATTTAATCATCGTTAGACGACCCCCAATGGACATCGCGTTTGCCTTCCACTTAGACAACCTCTTCTGAAACGTACTTACCACCGGCTCCCAATTTGAGACCCTATTCATATTCGCCCCAACCAATATACCCAAATACTTAAACGGGAGAGTCCCCGGTTTACACCCCATATTCGAAGCTTTTAACACCACCTATTCACTATCCAAACCCACACCAAACAAAACTGATTTATGTATGTTAATCTTTAAGCCCGAGCAAAGGAAAAAATACGCAAGATCCTCCTCATGTTTAGAAAATTCGCGTTCGACCACTCACCCATTAGCATCGCGTCATCTGCGTATAATAGATGTGAAAGATTTGGTCCATTTCGTGGAAGTCTTACCCCATCAAAAGCCCTGATATGACAAGCTTTTTTCATCAACCCCGAGAAAGCTTCCATAACAATGATAAATAAGAACGGAGAAATCGGGTCGCCTTGGCGAATACCTTTCTGGCAATCGAATTCGAATGTAGGCGAGCCATTCACTAGAATCGACGACCGAGCCGTAGACAAGACCCCTTTTATCCATTTACACCACGTCTTCGGAAACCCCATTTGCTCAAGAACCGACAACAAAAACTCCCAATTTATATTATCATACGCCTTATCAAAATCTATCTTGAACAAAAATATTTTTTTACCAGCTTTCCTCGCCCAAGATAAAACCTCATTAGTGACTAAAGGGCCATCCAAAATATACCGTCCTGACAAAAAGGCGGATTGTGACTCGGAAACAACATTACCTATCACCGCTTTCAACCGATTAGCGAGAACTTTAGAAACAACCTTTGAAATCACCCCGATAAGATTTATCGGTCTGAATTCTGCAAGTTCTGTTGGCTCAATCACCTTTGGGATTAACGTTATAAAAGAAGACCCAACGCCGATACTAAACGACCCACTTTCATGAAACTGCGAAAAAATATCACTGAAATCGTTCTCGAAAAAACTCCAATATCTCTTGATGAAGCGGAAATTGAACCTATCCGGACCCGGGGCCTTATCATCACCGCATTCCCAGACCGTCTCCTTAATCTCCTTAGACGAGAATCCTTTAGTAATACACTTGGCTTCATCATCAGACATCATACTAAGTTACTCGCAGTTGCTACCGACATCATACTTAGGGGCGGACCTAGCATATAAGAAGGGGCAACCTCCGCTACGGCTTGGCGTTCCGGCGGTAGTGTAAAATTAGTGTAAATTTTGGAAAAATTTGACGTTTTTACGTTTTCGTAACGGTTTTTTTTTATAAAACATTACGGCTTGGCGGATTTTCTAGATCTGCCACTGATCATACTTGTTGATCTTACTTGCTACCAATAAACCAATTTCTACTGATGATTAGCTCCTACGGATATTCCGATACACTAAACAACCAGATCAAAGCATAAGTGATTTCCAAAGCTTTCAGCAAGACACCCACCAAGTGCTCAACCCCTTGAACTCGCCGCGGGCACTTCCCTTTGGAAACCCTTGAGATCTTGGGGGCTTTACACCCTTGAACTATCGGGTTTTTGAACAAGCGTGCATTTTAAACATCTCAATTTGGATCGATGTTTATTCAAATTTTCTTTTTGTTTTAGGCAAATTCAACTAAACTAAAATGACTTTATAACATTTAAATCACCGACACTTAGATATCAGAAAAAAATGAGATTGTGTGATTTTCTTGGATGCCTAAAATGGTTTCGAGTTTAGAATTGGGCTTATAGTTTGGTTATATCTCTCTTGGGGCCATTCGATTTAAGAAACACTTTTCCTTTTCCAGAAAAGCTTATACAACTATATAATATAAGATAAACACTCATTTATAAATAAATAAACTTTGCTTGGACTAGACCTTGCAATTGAGATTCTAATTTCTATCATAGTGTGTATGCGCTCACACATATTTTATGAGTATTCCTCGAACCTTTTCAGTTCCACAATCATATCGCATTATCATAAGTAAAGCTATATAACCATTTTATAAAGTTAACAATTAATCAATTTGCAAAATGATTTATACTATAAGGGCACATGTGTAAGATAAAGGGGTAATTTTCTTGTTTCACTTTCGCTCAGCTTAAATATAATCCATTAATCTATAAGTAATCATCAGTTAGGGATAATGGTTTTGGAGTTAGTTAGGGATACTGGTTTTGGAGTTGAGCTGTTCAGATTATATACACTTTTTAAATACTTTGAATAAAAAAGTTCATTATAATTTTGGATATTTATAATTTTAGTTTTAATAGAATTATTTGGATAATATTATCTTGTATTTACTATTTGAGTAAAGTGCAATTTGCATCCCTGAGATATGATGACGGGATCAACATGAGTCTATATTTTGAAAAAATGGATAAATGCGTCATCGTGGTTTGCTTTTCGCTAAATATGAGTCCCACCCGCTTGCTAACATCACATTTCTGTTTGAATAATGTTGAAAAGACCAAAATAGCCTTTCATTTGCATCTCTCTTTTATATCTTTATTGCAATTAACGCATCAACCACCATACATTTTCAGTTTTCGGTTTGGTTTAAAATCTTTACCCCCAAGAAACCTTTTCATGATTTCCATAATCGTCATTCATAATCAAAATCAAAATATCAGATAACTTACAATTTGAACTCCAAACGAAAATAATGAAAAGGTTTCTTGTGAAATCATTGATTCGGTTTCTATGAAATTGTCAGACAAACATACTGTTGAAACTCCAAACAAATTCAACTGAACACTCACTCTTCGGAGAAGATGCCGGAACAAGAGCATGAGTGACATAAGGATTAGATTCATCAGGCATTGTTGTTGCCGCACCTCTAGTTACACCGTCTGAAACTTGTTGCAAGTATCTAGTTCCTTAGAAGTGTAACACCTCATAAAATCACGTCCAATGTTGTATTGACACGTGTAATAAACCCTAATGAAGTCAAATAGTAAAATTTAAGGGACTAATTTTTCAAAAAATCAAAAACCTTGATTATGAAAGGACTGGAAGTGTTAGTATACCTAAAATAAGTTTCTAAATAACCTCTTATGATGATTATATCCACAAATGAGCCGCTTGTTGATAGAGTGTAGCCGTTTGCGTAATTAATTGAAAGTTTGCGCAATGAAGGGTTAAAAGCGTCAACATGTTAATTCTTACATCTGAGTGACCTTTTAACAAACTGTGAGCTTCATTATATTTAATTATACTCTCGGGAATGCCAAAGATTGGCCGTCTAAGGTTTTGATGCCAATAAGTAAAAGTTACACGCAACTTTGCAAGTTAGAGGGACTAAAAGTGTCAATATGTTTAAATATACCTCTGAATGACCTTTTAGCAGACCCGAAGCATTGTGATGTTTAATAATACTTTCAAGAATGCCTAATATGGAATAGATAAGGCTTCAATGCTATTAAATAAGGAGATGCGCAAGTTTGCGCAATAGAGGGACCTAAAGCGTCAACTTTTGAATCTACGCCTTTCGGTGACCATTTAAGTGAACGGGAGTGTAGTAATATTTAAGTATATGCTTAGGAATGATCAATATGGGCAATGGAAGGCTTGGATATCATTAAATGGCATTCGGCGTTACTTTGCGCAATTAAAGGACTATTTGCGTCAAACTGCAAAAGTATGTCGATTCGTATGGTAACGGATCTTCCGAAATATGACCGTAAGTAAAACATACCCTATTTATCCCTTATATAGCTTAGATACAGGCTTAGAGGTGTTTGGTAAAAATAAACTTTTACGTCATGCAGGGACTAAAAGTGTCAAAAAGTGCACAAGTTTGCATTTTCGCGCATATCTTGTATTCTGAATATACCCAGACATCCAAAAATTTATGTAAGCACTAAAATATTTTATTTTAGTGTTTGGCTTAATAAAATTCCATTCGTCGCGTAATTTGGATCGTTTTTCGCGTTCGTTCTTGTTTCGTCGTAATTAGACGAACAACGTAACTGTACGACCAAACGAACCGACATCCGATATGTTTTCAAGCATGTTTTATGTTCCCTATGATTAGGCTTCATTTTAGAGTCTTGAAATGAGGTTAACGGGCCTTAGATGTGTCAAAAAGGGCCTTTTATGCAAACAGGGACCAAAACTGCCATTTTTGAAACTTGGTTTGCTGAACAGACATTCAGGCGGGGCGCGTAAGCCCTCTAAGAAACTTACATGGGGCGCGTGAGCGTGCCAGACCTGCAAAATATTGTTTACAGCTTGTTCCAGCTGGTTCCAGGGTTTGCAAGTGGTTTTAACAAGTCTATGGGCTTATTTAAGGGCGCCCATAGTATTCTAAATCAGGGGGTGCACTTGTACGGCTCAGATCAAAGCTCGTTTATCGAGGAACTATCTTAACGGTCTTGGAAAAACTATATAAACCCATGATTACTCATTCTCAACTTGCTCAATCTGCTCTTGCTCTCATTCTAGGAAGATCTTGACCATCTTGGGAACTTCCTTCTGTCCTTTGGACCCTTCGTAAGTGTTCCTTCGTGCTTAGTTCATTAGTTTGGCATTTATAGCCGAAAAGTCAAGCGTTTTGATAAACGCTTTGACTTTTAAACGGTTGAGCCATTGTTCGTAACGAACATGGCTACGTGACCGTAATTAGGTAGGTGTTAAACCCTCAAAAGGGCACCTCCTAATTACCACGTTTACTTAGTTAAATTGTCGGGTCAAATAAAAGTTAAACGAGTTAGTTTTAAATAAAATTTATAACTATTAATATAGAATCCATAAAAATAAGTTTTCTCACTTTAATAACTTGGTAAATATTAGTTGAACATGTTTAAGCATGTTCAACCCGACAATTCTAAGTTTAGGCTCGGTTCGGAACCGAAAGTCGCAAAAGTTGACTTTTGCTTTGACTTTCAGTTCTGACCCGATTTTGCTTAGTTTAGATATGCCTTAGAATTCATTTAGGACCAGGTTATATGTTAGTGTAACCCTCTGAGGTTATACAACTTGGATCCTTAGTTATCCTATTCATTGCATGTTTCCGTTATATGCTTAAATGTTGACCATTATGCCCTTTTAACCCTAAAACGAGAATTTTGAAAATATGAGAGGACAATAATCTTTATTACTGAATTATAAACTTATCCCTAAAATTTGACATCAGTTTGAGGTCTAGATTAGGAGTTATGCTCATTAGCGTAAATGAAAAGCTTTTTATTAATTAAACGGCATAATTAGCATAAAGCCTATCTAAACCCAATTTTGATACCAAACTTTTTACCTACTGATATAAAATAATATTTTGGGATTTTTGAATATTTTTATTTAATTTTAGGCTGAGCATAACATAGGATTATAGCTTTGATTCAGTAATTGTCGATTTTGCCCTTTTGGCCTATAAAAGGAGTTTTACAAATCATTTTGATTCAAAACATTTTTCTACTGATCCTATATGATAAATAAGATATTTTAAGCCTTCTGGAATAATAAAAATATCAGCTTTTCTTATAAAACCCGGAAATCACTTAAAACCGTCTTTTTACGCGTTTTAAACGCATAGTATGTATTAAAACTATTTTAAATATATAAGGTTTGATACCTACTGATGTTTTAAGTAATTTTTCATAATTAAACAGTATGCAAAATTTTTAAACTCAGAATTCTAATTTTGACCTTTAAAGCTTAAGTGAAATTACCAAAATGCCCCTAAGGTGCATAGTTTGGTTATAAATGATAAATTTCACATATATGTAATACTCTACTGTTATAACTTATTAAATTAAGTATTTTTACTGATTATATCTGACCTGGAACTCAGAATAATATTTAATCTCTCTTATAACCTTTAAAATGACCAAAATACCCCTACGGGGCATAAATTGGTTTTAAATTCGTTTTGGGCATAATGGAAGGTATCCTACTGATATCACAACATATTTAAGGCATATTAACTTAGGAAACCTGTGTATGACTCATTTGGTTACCCGTTACGCACTTTTCGCGTTCGGATCGGCTTATGTAACTAGTTTGCATATATTAGCTGAAATGGGTCAAACCTTATCATTGTTATCTCAAAATCCAGAATGTGTTTAGTTTACCCTTATTAAACAAGTATACAAGCTTGTCGGGTCTAAACCACATTGTAATTCGGTTCTCGCTTAACCATGCGTTTTGAACCGTATCCTCCTTTAAAACTAACCGGTCTAAGCATAGGCTTAATTAAGATCCGTTAGGAATCTAATAGGTTATTAAAAACCTTCGTTCCAGATTTAGGAGCCCAGTAAAAGCTATTTGTACTTACTTGGTGGTATACGGCTGTGATTGAATTTATATTTAGCTCAGGTAAATACTTTTAACTTATTTTCCCTATACGGGCTTGGGGTACGGTATATAAAATACCGCTTGGTCGGGCATTGAATTTTTGATCGTATGAAGGTTAATTTATTGAAATGTCCCGTTTAAATTGTTTTGTTTGCTTAAAGCCTTTGGGGGGTTAATGACCATGTCCTGGATATCCTTGGCATCATTTTACGAAATGGCCACGACCTAAGCACGCAGGTGTAGGCGCACATCCGTTAGTGCATATATAAATAATAAGGTATAACCGCCGGTTTCGGGAATAACCCGCCGCGGGACTATATCATGTGGTGTGTCTATTAAGCTCTAACCCGGTGTCAACCCGGGCTACTGAACGCATAAGAAACATGTAATTCTTTTACAAGTTTATATACAAATAATTATCCCAAGTTATAAAAATGTTTTGTGCATTGTGCATTTAAATCAATTTTCTTAAACTTTTTCAAAATGAGTCAGTTAATTGTATTTACCAGTGTAAACTGACGTATTTTCCCAAAAAAGGCTAAGTGCAGGTACTAATCGGAATAGGTTGGCTACTCCTAGCATCAATAAAGAGTCTCGCAAGCTTAGAAGTTAAGATCTGTTGAACTATTATCTTTTAGTTGATCTTCCTGTGGATCCTTTACATTCCGTTGTAATACTTTGATATTACTCTATATCGGATTGTAATATATTTATCCTTTGCTTCCGCTGTGCATTTAAATTTGTGTTGTTTGACAATGATGATATCAACTACGTCACGATACTCCCCACCGGGCCCACCGGTAATACGTGGAAATAGCGGGGTGTGACAGGTTGGTATCAGAGCCAACATTGAGTGAATTAAACACTAGCCTTTTGTGTTTAATCTCAATGACACAGTAGCACATTCCTTGACCTTCTGAGTCTAGACTTAACATAGGAATGCTCTCGTCTCTATTCGGAGAATTGTTGCTTTCAATTCTATATACTTTTATATGTCGCCAAGCAAAGAAGCCATAATGGAAATTCTCCCCATTTGACGCCTAGGGAAGGCCGAGCTTCGTAGTGCAACTAGGATTAACGTGCAACCAAGGAGAAAGCATTCAGAAATAAAAAGAAGAAGAAACTCCTTTTGCTGATGATCGTTTCCTTAGTAGTCCTTATAAGGACATATTTTTCTTTCAGTCCCTTCGTGGACAACATTATTTCTTTCAAGTCCCGTTCAGGGCAATTCTGTACCTCTTTTAAAAAAAATCCTTGGAATGTTTTATCTAAATGTTATTTACATCATATATGAACATAAAATATGAATAATAACATTCCTTTTATAAGATCTACCATTATAATAAAATGGCATATTCTAAAAAGTATAAGACCTAGCCCATGTGTCATTTTAAGACAGGGCCAATATGGTAGTTCCTCAATTAGATTCAGATCCTTATTAATACCTCAATTTAGGATTGTTCTGCGTTAAATATTAAAAAGAATCTTAAAGGTACAACCTAGCCTATATGTCATTTCAGACAAGGCCAAGATGGTAGAACCTATTCAAAAGATTCAAATCCCTGTTAACATCTGTAAATATGTTAACATTCCTGACAGATGTGATTCGGCAGAATCGCATAAATCATCCTTATGCTGGATTCTCCAGAACTCCTTTCTTATTTTGTGAATTAAGCATCCATCAGGGATATAATGCTTACGGGCCATATTCATTGTCATACAAGACAAAAGACAGTCGTAGCCTACAACTCCCTGTCAAGAAAAGGCATGAACAACGTTCAAGCCTAAATACCTTGATTCTACAAAATCATGGTTTATAATTTAAAGTTGCCCTTGTGACTTGGCCTTTTGTGCCATAGTTATAATTTAATTAAGCTTAGGATAATTATAATGAAGATCCTGAATAAAATATATGAAATAAATCAAAATATCATTCATTTCCTGCCAGTATACATATTAAAAGAGAATCTTAAAAGGTATAACCTAGCTTGAGAGTCATTAAAGACCTAGCTACGATGGTAAGACATGTTTAAAAGAAATTCAGATCCTTGTTAACATCTGAAAACATGTTAACACTCCTGACAACGGTGATGCGATAAAATCACGCTTGTCATCTTTATATTAGGAATTTTTTTTCAACCCCTTATTTAGCCTAAATGATCGGAATCATGGCTAATAAACGTCGAACATGATGTACACATCAAAACACTCATTTGGGATGTATACCTACGGGCAAAGATGTATACATGAAAAGATAGTTTTATTTCATAACTTCTTGTCAAGACAATGAATTATGAAATTTTCCGATCCAAAGGAATCATTGATTATGTTTTAAAAATTTCCCCAGCGACAAGGCATTAGTGCCATCGAAAGTCCTTTGGAACAAGCCCTCGTGCTATATATAAAATGTCGGTATGACATTGATAGTCGTGACTTATGTCCCCTGTCTAATAGATATGAAGGATTATATTCCGTTAAAACGCCAAAGATGGTTTATTTAAAAACCTAGGCAAAACATAATCAAATAAATTTAATACTATCTATTCGCCTATATGGTTTATTTGTACCATGGCTATTTAATCATCAAATTCGACAATTCACCATATAATTAAACCAATTATTACCACTTCGTTTGTAGCCTTTGAAGCTTCACCATGGCCGACTCATCTGAAGCTCACAATCATCCAACTGATGAGAATGATGATGCAAGACTGAACTTAACGGGCACCGAGTTACAGGCTATGTTAGATACAGCCGTAAACAAGGTCGTGGACCGATCGTTAAAGAATCATAAGCGAAAGTGCGATAATACCCTGAATAAGGGATTCAAAAAGGGTAAGACCGGTTCAAGCTATAACCAGTCCAAACCAAAGGAGGCAAAACCCGAATGTAAAACCTGCGGGAAGAAGCACTTCGGAAAATGTTTCTATGATCGGACCAGGGGATGTGTCATCTGTAAGGAGACGGATCACAAGACCCATGAATGCAAAGACTTGAAGGACAACCAGCAGTCAGGTAAAAAGACCAGATGCAAAACCTGTAGGAAATACCACCTCGGGAAATGCAGATTTGAACCTCAGCCTCTACACTGTGGAATCTGCAAGTCCAGGGAGCATAAGACCTTGGATTGCAAGAAGATAGAAGACGCAACCTGCTATGGTTGCAATGAGAAAGGGCACATCAAGACAAATTGCCCAAATAAAACCAAGAAGCCTGGGGAGGCTAAGAAGACCAAAGCTGGAAGCTCTCAAATGGATACTCAAGAGGCTATTCAGGATGACAAAGTCACAACAGGTACTTGCCTGATCGATGACGTTTATGGTAGAGTATTATTTGATTCAGGTTCAGATAAGTCTTTCGTAGACAATAGATTTTGTAAATTATTAAATCTGCCTGTTAAAACTCTAAGCGTTAAGTATGAAGTAGAATTGGCCGATGGTACCTCAGAGACTGCTTCAACAATATTAGACGGATGTTTTATATCCATTAGGAACCATTCTTTTCCGATGTCCTTGTTTCCGTTAAAATAGAGGGACTCGATATAGTGATAGGAATGGATTGGTCGTTTTGTAACCAAGCCCATATTGTGGGTGATAAGAAGCAAGTAGTTATCAAGACTCCTTATGGTGAGCCTTTGACAATTCAAGGAGACACATGGCATGGATTGCCTAAGCACTTGTTGAATTTGATATTTAATAAGCTTCGAGTATGGAAAACGCAGAAGAGACAAACAACAGTCGCAATGCTAGAAATGCAACAAATGTTAATGATGCATCAAATGAGGACCTCAATGTTGATGGAGTTAAACTCCAAAACTGTAATTAACGCAGCTATTAGAAAGGCTATGAGAAAAGTCATAAAAAGGTTCAAGAAGCTGAATGTTGTTTGCTCTAAAACACATGTCGCGGCTCATGAAAAGAGCTTTATTCATACTTCAAATGCGAAGAATAAACCAAACAAAAGCATATATGGCAAGGAGCCCCATTCTTTTTAGGATGTACTTAAAAGTACTTCGTCTCTTGGAAGTCAAGAGACTTCAATTGTAAAAAGGGGCTATCGATTGCAGGAAATTGTGGGATGAAGTAGAAACCATTAGGAATGTCAGCAGTTATGCTGGAAAGGACACGGTGAGGTATGCATCACAGTCGTTCGATGGCAATACCCTTAATTAGTAAGGACACTAATGAAGTCCACAAGAAAGATCCTCTTGTGCATTATGGGATGGACCAAGTTCTAAGGACCTTATTAGAACAACCTGTTATCCACATTATGAAATGGAAAAAGATGGAATAAGAATTATCTGACTCTCGCCATAAAAGTTCTAGGCTGTAGACAGTATGTTACAAATTTTAATTCATTGGCTGAGATAGTGCCCTATTCCATTTACCCAAAATCTAAGCCTAATGCAATAATTATTGATGATGTAGCATCGGCAATAAGAGGGCACATTAAGATTTTAAAGCCTGCTCATTATAAATCCATTATGGATCTACCCCAACTACTTACGTTTTATAGATTAAGAAATAACCAGTCAAAGCTAATACTGCCCTAAAAATTTGTTAAGGATTTCGCAACTAAGTTTAAAAGGATTGTGAATGGAGGCGTTTAACCCTCCTGATGAAGGATTAGAGGCAGTTCACATTAATATTGACATTAGATAAATCCCTTATTGTGATTTTATTGCTAAGAGTTACGCTTGGTTTCGGGTGCTTCTAAGTCTCTCATAAGACCATAAGCTTAGCAAACTTTTAGAAATTTTCCCGTAAGAACCCCAGATGTTAAGTGTAAGGTAAAATTTACAGGCGAAATCATAAGAACCATTTCTTCCGTTCCTATCAGAAACCTTCAGTCGTAGAATTTTAGAAGTATCCTCTCTCTAGAGGAAGTGCGTCAGCATATATGGTTGATATCTCTTTGATCTCTATCGATTACGAATACCAGACGGTATGATAAAAAGTGCCCTATGAGGATTGGTGTATCTTAATATGTTCCATAGATTGCTTCCATGCCTGATCAGTATGGAGGTTTAATGCATGGGACCACAAAGATATTCCGATGGTCATATGGTACTAAAGTCAGCTAATGGTATTCAAAGAAGATATCCAGAATGGAATTGTCCAAGTAAATGTCTCCGAGTAAAGAATACGTGGACTCGTAACATAAATATGTCACTTATCTGACACAGGCTATGATAGATGAATTGGAGCCCGAGATTTGGAAAATCTCTGTAATCTCCTTATACCTTGGTTATCTTCTCCAAAGATTACACTGTTTACCTCCTGAAAGGCTAGTAGAGTTGAGATTTATATCCCATTTAAGGGCTGTATTATTATGAAATCTCCAAGACGGCTAGTACCATCGTTGGAAGAATCGGAACCCTGATTAAGTAAGCTTTAAAATAGAAGATTCATATAGCCTAACTCAGTATTCTGAGAATTCGGTATAGTTAATTAAGAAAGACGTTTCATTTTGCTTATGCATTGATTACCGCAACCCTAATTAGGCAACAATTAAGAATTGCCATCAGCTGCCCAGGATCGTCGATTTGTTCGACTAACGGCAAGGATTAGCTATTCCTTAAGATTAGTTTTAAGCAGTGGTTGGAATAACCATCTCACCTTAAGTTAAGCTTTTCTATAATAGTTGTCATATAAGTATCAAGGCTGCTCCTTGGAGACCTTGTATAGATGGAATGTTAAATAATTATTGATTAGACAAAAGTTGGTAAGTCTAATTATCAGGATTTGAAAGTTGCGTTGGAAACAACGAATAAGATCATACAAATCCATAATCTTCGGCAAGTTGCCAGTATTTGGCAGAAAATCAAAAATTAATTAAAGTAGCAACCCTCCTAAGTTCTTGTTAAGGAATAAGGTTCAACAAAAGATATCACCCTGGAAGGGTGTGCCAATTTGTTAGTTATCAGGCTAGTTAAGCTCTGAATATATATAGAATCATTTGAGGGAATCGAATGTATCAAGATCAGATAGCTCATAAACTAAAACCTATTTAAGGAACTTAGCGGAGCTCGCAATGCATTACACACTAATGATTTAAGGATGTGTTTCACCAATAAGTCGAGGAGCGTTATCACATAATGATATGCAGATTTAGGATATGATGAGCAACCTGTATCGATTAAGGATTGACAGGTTAAGAATCTCCAAAAGGATACATGTACCTAATATAAAGGTCACTTTGGGAGCTTGGAGAGACTCCAGATATGCTATAGAAGTTAAGTCCATTATGCGACAAAAAGTACTTCCATCATTTTAGCAAATCTCGAGGTCGAGATTTCTTTTAAGGGGGTGAGGATGTAACACCTCATAAAATCACGTCCAATGATGTATTGACACGTGTAATAAACCCTAATGAAGTCAAATAGTAAAATTTAAGGGACTAATTTTTCGAAAAATCAAAAACCTTGATTATGAAAGGACTGGAAGTGTTAGTATACCTAAAATAAGTTTCTAAATAACTTCTTATGATGATTATTTTCACAAATGAGCCACTTGTTGATCGAGTGTAGCCGTTTGCGTAATTAATTGAAAGTTTGCGCAATGAAGGGTTAAAAGCGTCAACATGTTAATTCTTACCTCTGAGTGACCTTTTAACAAACCCAGAGCTTCATGATATTTAATTATACTCTCGGGAATGCCAAAGATTGGCCGTCTAAGGTTTTGATGCCAATAAGTAAAAGTTACGCGCAACTTTGCAAGTTAGAGGGACTAAAAGTGTCAATATGTTTAAATATACCTCTGAATGACCTTTTAGCAGACCCGAAGCATCGTTATGTTTAATAATACTTTCAAGAATGCCTAATATGGAATAGATGAGGCTTCAATGCTATTAAATAAGGAGATGCGCAAGTTTGCACAATAGAGGGACCTAAAGCGTCAACTTTTGAATCTACGCCTTTCGGTGACCATTTAAGTGAACGGAAGCATAGTAATATTTAAGTATATGCTTAGGAATGATCAATATGGGCAATGGAAGGCTTGGATATCATTAAACGACATTCCGCGTTACTTTGCGCAATTAAAGGACTATTTGCGTCAAACTGCAAAAGTATGTCGATTCGTATGGTAACGGATCTTCCGAAATATGATCGTAAGTTAAACATACCCTATTTATCCCTTATATAGCTTAGATACAGGCTTAGAGGTGTTTGGTGCACAAAAATAAACTTTTACGTCATGCAGGGACTAAAAGTGTCAAAAAGTGCACAAGTTTGCATTTTCGCGCATATCTTGCATTCTGAATATACCCAGACATCCAAAAATTTATGTAAGCACTAAAATATCTTATTTTAGTGTTTGGATTGATAAAATTCCATTCGTCGCGTAATTTGGATCGTTTTTCGCGTTCGTTCGTGTTTCGTCGTAATTAGACGAACAACGTAACCGTACGACCAAACAAACCGACATCCGACATGTTTTCAAGCATGTTTTATGTTCCCTATGATTATGATTCATTTTAGAGCCTTGAAATGAGGTTAACGGGCCTTAGATGTGTCAAAAAAGGGCCTTTTATGCAAACAGGGACCAAAACTGCCATTTTTGAAACTTGGTTTGCTGATCAGACATTCAGGTGGGGCGCGTAAGCCCTCTTAGAAACTTACGTGAGGCGCGTGATCCTGCCAGACCTGCAAAATGTTGTTTACAGCTTGTTCCAGCTGGTTCCAGGGTTTGCAAGTGGTTTTAACAAGTCTATGGGCTAGTTTAAGGGCACCCATAGTATTCTAAATCAGGGGGTGCACTTGTACGGCTCAGATCAAAGCTCGTTTATCGAGGAACAATCTTAACGGTCTTGGAAAAACTATATAAACCCATGATTTCTCATTCTCAACTTGCTCAATCTGCTCTTGCTCTCATTCTAGGAAGATCCTGACCATCTTGGGAACTTCCTTCTGTCCTTTGGACCCTTCGTAAGTGTTCCTTCGTGCTTAGTTCATTAGTTTGGCGTTTATAGCCGAAAAGTCAAGCGTTTTGATAAACGCTTTGACTTTTAAACGGTTGAGCCATTGTTCGTAACGAACATGGCTATGTGACCGTAATTAGGTAGGTGTTAAACCCTCAAAAGGGCACCTCCTAATTACCACGTTTACTTAGTTAAATTGTCGGGTCAAATAAAAGTCAAACGGGTTAGTTTTAAATAAAATTTATAACTATTAATAGAGAAGCCATAAAAATCAGTTTTCTCACTTTAATAACTTGGTATATAATTGGTTGAACATGTTTAAGCATGTTCAACCCGACAATTCTAAGTTTAGGCTCGGTTCGGAACCGAAAGTCGCAAAAGTTGACTTTTGCTTTGACTTTCAGTTCTGACCCGATTTAGCTTAGTTTAGATGTGCCTTAGGATTCCTTTAGGACCAGGTTATAGGTTAGTGTAACCCTCTGAGGTTATACTACTTGGATCCTTAGTTATCCTATTCATTGCATGTTTCCGTTATATGCTTAAATGTTGACCATTATGCCCTTTTGACCCTAAAACAAGAATTTTGAAAATATGAGAGGACAATAATCTTTATTACTGAATTATAAACTTGTCTCTAAAATTTGACATCAGTTTGAGGTCTAGATTAGGAGTTTTGCTCATTAGCGTAAATGAAAAGCTTTTTATTAATTAAACGGCATAATTAGCATAAAGCCTATCTAAACCCAATTTTGATACCAAACTTTTTACCTACTGATATAAAATAATATTTTGGGATTTTTGAAGATTTTTATTTAATTTTAGGTTGAGCATAACATAGGGTTATAGCTTTGATTCAGTAATTGTCGATTTTGCCCGTTTGGCCTATAAAAGGAGTTTTGCAAATCATTTTGATTGCAAACCTTTTTCTAGTGATCCTATATGATAAATAAGATATTTTAAGCCTTCTGGAATACTAAAAATATCAGCTTTTCTTATAAAACCCGGAAATCACTTAAAACCGTCTTTTTACGCGTTTTAAACGCATAGTATGTATTAAAACAATTTTAAATATATAAGGTTTTATACCTACTGATGTTTTAAGTAATTTTTCATAATTAAACAGTATGCAAAATTTTTAAACTCAGAATTCTAATTTTGACCTTTAAAGCTTAAGTAAAATTACCAAAATGCCCCTAAGGTGCATAGTTTGGTTATAAATGATAAATTTCACATATATGTAATACTCTACTATTATAACTTATTAAATTAAGTATTTTTACTGATTATATCTGACCTGGAACTCAGAATAATATTTAATCTATCTTATAACCTTTAAAATGACCAAAATACCCCTACGGGGCATAAATTGGTTTTAAATTCGTTTTGGGCATAATGGAAGGTATCCTACTGATATCACAACATATTTAAGGCATATTAACTTAGGAAACCTGTGTATGACTAATTTGGTTACCCGTTACGCACTTTTCGTGTTCGGATCGGCTTATGTAACTAGTTTGCATATATTAGCTGAAATGGGTCAAACCTTATCATTGTTATCTCAAAATCCAGAATGTGTTTAGTTTACCCTTATTAAACAAGTATACAAGCTTGTCGGGTCTAAACCACATTGTAATTCGGTTCTCGCTTAACCATGCGTTTTGAACCGTATCCTCCTTTAAAACTAACCGGTCTAAGCATAGGCTTAATTAAGATCCGTTAGGAATCTAATAGGTTATTAAAAACCTTTGTTCCAGATTTAGGAGCCCAGTAAAAGCTATTTGTACTTACTTGGTGGTATACGGCTGTGATTGAATTTATATTTAGCTCAGGTAAATACTTTTAACTTATTTTCCCTATACGGGCTTGGGGTACGGTATATAAAATACCGCTTGGTCGGGCATTGAATTTTTGATCGTATGAAGGTTAATTTATTGAAATGTCCCGTTTAAATTGTTTTGTTTGCTTAAAGCCTTTGGGGGGTTAATGACCATGTCCTGGATATCCTTGGCATCATTTTACGAAATGGCCATGACCTAAGCACGCAGGTGTAGGCGTACATCCGTTAGTGCATATATAAATAATAAGGTATAACCGCCGGTTTCGGGAATAACCCGCCGCGGGACTATATCATGTGGTGTGTCTATTAAGCTCTAACCCGGTGTCAACCCGGGCTACTGAACGCATAAGAAACATGTAATTCTTTTACAAGTTTATATACAAATAATTATCCCAAGTTATAAAAATGTTTTGTGCATTGTGCATTTAAATCAATTTTCTTAAACTTTTTCAAAATGAGTCAGTTAATTGTATTTACCAGTGTAAACTGACGTATTTTCCCAAAAAAGGTTAAGTGCGGGTACTAATCGGAATAGGTTGGCTACTCCTAGCATCAATAAAGAGTCTCGCAAGCTTAGAAGTTAAGATCTGTTGAACTATTATCTTTTAGTTGATCTTCCTGTGGATCCTTTACATTCCGTTGTAATACTTTGATATTACTCTATATCGGATTGTAATATATTTATCCTTTGCTTCCGCTGTGCATTTAAATTTGTGTTGTTTGACAATGATGATATCAACTACGTCACGATACTCCCCACCGGGCCCACCGGTAATACGTGGAAATAGCGGGGTGTGACAGGTTGGTATCAGAGCCAACATTGAGTGAATTAAACACTAGCCTTTTGTGTTTAATCTCAATGACACAGTAGCACATTCCTTGACCTTCTGAGTCTAGACTTAACATAGGAATGCTCTCGTCTCTATTCGGAGAATTATTGCTTTCAATTCTATATACTTTTATATGTCGCCAAGCAAAGAAGCCATAATGGAAATTCTCCCCATTTGAAGCCTAGGGAAGGCCGAGCTTCGTACTGCGACTAGGATTAACGTGCAACCAAGGAGAAAGCATTCAGAAATAAAAAGAAGAAGAAACTCCTTTTGCTGATGATCGTTTCCTTAGTAGTCCTTATAAGGACATATTTTTCTTTCAGTCTCTTCGTGGACAACATTATTTCTTTCAAGTCCCGTTCAGGGCAATTCTGTGCCTCTTTTAAAAAAAATCCTTGGAATGTTTTATCTAAATGTTATTTACATCATATATGAACATAAAATATGAATAATAACATTCCTTTTATAAGATCTACCATTATAATAAAATGGCAAATTCTAAAAAGGATAAGACCTAGCCCATGTGTCATTTTAAGATAGGGCCAATATGGTAGTTCCTCAATTAGATTCAGATCCTTATTAATACCTCAATTTAGGATTGTTCTGCGTTAAATATTAAAAAGAATCTTAAAGGTACAACCTAGCCTATATGTCATTTCAGACAAGGCCAAGATGGTAGAACCTATTCAAAAGATTCAAATCCCTGTTAACATCTGTAAATATGTTAACATTCCTGACAGATGTGATTCGGCAGAATCGCATAAATCATCCTTATGCTGGATTCTCCAGAAGTCCTTTCTTATTTTGTGAATTAAGCATCCATCAGGGATATAATGCTTACGGGCCATATTCATTGTCATACAAGACAAAAGACAGTCGTAGCCTACAACTCCCTGTCAAGAAAAGGCATGAACAACGTTCAAGCCTAAATACCTTGATTCTACAAAATCATGGTTTATAATTTAAAGTTGCCCTTGTGACTTGGCCTTTTGTGCCATAGTTATAATTTAATTAAGCTAAGGATAACTATAATGAAGATCCTGAATAAAATATATGAAATAAAACAAAATATCATTCCTTTCCTGCCAGTATACATATTAAAAGAGAATCTTAAAAGGTATAACCTAGCTTGAGAGTCATTAAAGACCTAGCTACGATGGTAAGACATGGTTAAAAAGAAATTCAGATCCTTGTTAACATCTGAAAACATGTTAACACTCCTGACAACGGTGATGCGATAAAATCACGCTTGTCATCTTTATATTAGGAATTTTTTTTTCAACCCCTTATTTAGCCTAAATGATCGGAATCATGGCAAATAAACGTCGAACATGATGTACACATCAAAACACCCATTTGGGATGTATACCTACGGGCAAAGATGTATACATGAAAAGATAGTTTTATTTCATAACTTCTTGTCAAGACAATGAATTATAAAATTTTCCGATCCAAAGGAATCATTGATTATGTTTTAAAAATTTCCCCAGTGACAAGGCATTAGTGCCATCGAAAGTCCTTTGGAACAAGCCCTCGTGCTATATATAAAATGTCGGTATGACATTGACAGTCGTGACTTATGTCCCCTGTCTAATAGATATGAAGGATTATATTCCGTTAAAACGCCAAAGATGGTTTATTTAAAAACCTAGGCAAAACATAATCAAATAAATTTAATACTATCTATTCGCCTATATGGTTTATTTGTACCATGGCTATTTAATCATCAAATTCGACAATTCACCATATAATTAAACCAATTATTACCACTTCGTTTGTAGCCTTTGAAGCTTCACCATGGCCGACTCATCTGAAGCTCACAATCATCCAGCTGATGAGAATGATGATGCAAGACTGAACTTAACGGGCGCCGAGTTACAGGCTATGTTAGCTACAGCCGTAAACAAGGTCGTGGACCGAGCGTTAAAGAATCATAAGCGAAAGTGCGATAATACCCTGAATAAGGGATTCAAAAAGGGTAAGACCGGTTCAAGCTATAACCAGTCCAAACCAAAGGAGGCAAAACCCGAATGTAAAACCTGCGGGAAGAAGCACTTCGGAAAATGTTTCTATGATCGGACCAGGGGATGTGTCATCTGTAAGGAGACGGATCAAAAGACCCATGAATGCAAGGACTTGAAGGACAACCAGCAGTCAGGTAAAAAGACCAGATGCAAAACCTGTAGGAAATACCACCTCGGGAAATGCAGATTTGAACCTCAGCCTCTACACTGTGGAATCTGCAAGTCCAGGGAGCATAAGACCTTGGATTGTAAGAAGATAGAAGACGCAACCTGCTATGGTTGCAATGAGAAAGGGCACATCAAGAAAAATTGCCCAAATAAAACCAAGAAGCCTGGGGAGGCTAAGAAGACCAAAGCTGGAAGCTCTCAAATGGATACTCAAGAGGCTATTCAGGATGACAAAGTCACAACAGGTACTTGCCTGATCGATGACGTTTATGCTAGAGTATTATTTGATTCAGGTTCAGATAAGTCTTTCGTAGACAATAGATTTTGTAAATTATTAAATCTGCCTGTTAAAACTCTAAGCGTTAAGTATGAAGTAGAATTGGCCGATGGTACCTCAGAGACTGCTTCAGCAATATAAGACGGATGTTTTATATCCATTAGGAACCATTCTTTTCCGATGTCCTTGTTTCCGTTAAAATAGAGGGACTCGATATAGTGATAGGAATGGATTGGTCGTTTTGTAACCAAGCCCATATTGTGGGTGATAAGAAGCAAGTAGTTATCAAGACTCCTTATGGTGAGCCTTTGACAATTCAAGGAGACACGTGGCACGGATTGCCTAAGCACTTGTTGAATTTGATATTTAATAAGCTTCGAGTATGGAAAACGCAGAAGAGACAAACAACAGTCGCGATGCTAGAAACGCAACAAATGTTAATGATGCATCAAATGAGGACCTCAATGTTGATGGAGTTAAACTCCAAAACTGTAAGTAACGCAGCTATTAGAAAGGCTATGAGAAAAGTCATAAAAAGGTTCAAGAAGCTGAATGCTGTTTGCTCTAAAACACATGTCGCGGCTCATGAAAAGAGCTTTATTCATACTTCAAATGCGAAGAATAAACCAAACAAAAGCATATATGGCAAGGAGCCCCATTCTTTTTAGGATGTACTTAAAAGTACTTCGTCTCTTGGAAGTCAAGAGACTTCAATTGTAAAAAGGGGCTATCGATTGCAGGAAATTGTGGAATGAAGTAGAAACCATTAGGAATGTCAGGAGTTATGCTGGAAAGGACACGGTGAGGTATGCATCACAGTCGTTCGATGGCAATACCCTTAATTAGTAAGGACACTAATGAAGTCCACAAGAAAGATCCTCTTGTGCATTATGGGATGGACCAAGTTCTAAGGACCTTATTAGAACAACCTGTTATCCACATCACGAAATGGAAAAAGATGGAATAAGAATTATCTGACTCTCGCCATAAAAGTTCTAGGCTGTAGACAGTATGTTACAAATTTTAATTCATTGGCTGAGATAGTGCCCTATTCCATTTACCCAAAATCTAAGCCTAATGCAATAATTATTGATGATGTAGCATCGGCAATAAGAGGGTACATTAAGATTTTAAAGCCTGCTCATTATAAATCCATTATGGATCTACCCCAACTACTTACGTTTTATAGATTAAGAAATAACCAGTCAAAGCTAATACTGCCCTAAAAATTTGTTAAGGATTTCGCAACTAAGTTTAAAAGGATTGTGAATGGAGGCGTTTAACCCTCCTGATGAAGGATTAGAGGCAGTTCACATTAATATTGACATTAGATAAATCCCTTATTGTGATTTTATTGCTAAGAGTTACGCTTGGTTTCGGGTGCTTCTAAGTCTCTCATAAGACCATAAGCTTAGCAAACTTTTAGAAATTTTCCCGTAAGAACCCCAGATGTTAAGTGTAAGGTAAAATTTACAGGCGAAATCATAAGAACCATTTCTTCCGTTCCTATCAGAAACCTTCAGTCGTAGAATTTTAGAAGTATCCTCTCTCTAGAGGAAGTGCGTCAGCATATATGGTTGATATCTCTTTGATCTCTATCGATTACGAATACCAGACGGTATGATAAAAAGTGCCCTATGAGGATTGGTGTATCTTAATATGTTCCATAGATTGCTTCCATGCCTGATCAGTATGGAGGTTTAATGCATGGGACCACAAAGATATTCCGATGGTCATATGGTACTAAAGTCAGCTAATGGTATTCAAAGAAGATATCCAGAATGGAATTGTCCAAGTAAATGTCTCCGAGTAAAGAATACGTGGACTCGTAACATAAATATGTCACTTATCTGACACAGGCTATGATAGATGAATTGGAGCCCGAGATTTGGAAAATCTCTGTAATCTCCTTATACCTTGGTTATCTTCTCCAAAGATTACACTGTTTACCTCCTGAAAGGCTAGTAGAGTTGAGATTTATATCCCATTTAAGGGCTGTATTATTATGAAATCTCCAAGACGGCTAGTACCATCGTTGGAAGAATCGGAACCCTGATTAAGTAAGCTTTAAAATAGAAGATTCATATAGCCTAACTCAGTATTCTGAGAATTCGGTATAGTTAATTAAGAAAGACGTTTCATTTTGCTTATGCATTGATTACCGCAACCCTAATTAGGCAACAATTAAGAATTGCCATCAGCTGCCCAGGATCGTCGATTTGTTCGACTAACGGCAAGGATTAGCTATTCCTTAAGATTAGTTTTAAGCAGTGGTTGGAATAACCATCTCACCTTAAGTTAAGCTTTTCTATAATAGTTGTCATATAAGTATCAAGGCTGCTCCTTGGAGACCTTGTATAGATGGAATGTTAAATAATTATTGATTAGACAAAAGTTGGTAAGTCTAATTATCAGGATTTGAAAGTTGCGTTGGAAACAACGAATAAGATCATACAAATCCATAATCTTCGGCAAGTTGCCAGTATTTGGCAGAAAATCAAAAATTAATTAAAGTAGCAACCCTCCTAAGTTCTTGTTAAGGAATAAGGTTCAACAAAAGATATCACCCTGGAAGGGTGTGCCAATTTGTTAGTTATCAGGCTAGTTAAGCTCTGAATATATATAGAATCATTTGAGGGAATCGAATGTATCAAGATCAGATAGCTCATAAACTAAAACCTATTTAAGGAACTTAGCGGAGCTCGCAATGCATTACACACTAATGATTTAAGGATGTGTTTCACCAATAAGTCGAGGAGCGTTATCACATAATGATATGCAGATTTAGGATATGATGAGCAACCTGTATCGATTAAGGATTGACAGGTTAAGAATCTCCAAAAGGATACATGTACCTAATATAAAGGTCACTTTGGGAGCTTGGAGAGACTCCAGATATGCTATAGAAGTTAAGTCCATTATGCGACAAAAAGTACTTCCATCATTTTAGCAAATCTCGAGGTCGAGATTTCTTTTAAGGGGGTGAGGATGTAACACCTCATAAAATCACGTCCAATGATGTATTGACACGTGTAATAAACCCTAATGAAGTCAAATAGTAAAATTTAAGGGACTAATTTTTCGAAAAATCAAAAACCTTGATTATGAAAGGACTGGAAGTGTTAGTATACCTAAAATAAGTTTCTAAATAACTTCTTATGATGATTATTTTCACAAATGAGCCACTTGTTGATCGAGTGTAGCCGTTTGCGTAATTAATTGAAAGTTTGCGCAATGAAGGGTTAAAAGCGTCAACATGTTAATTCTTACCTCTGAGTGACCTTTTAACAAACCCAGAGCTTCATGATATTTAATTATACTCTCGGGAATGCCAAAGATTGGCCGTCTAAGGTTTTGATGCCAATAAGTAAAAGTTACGCGCAACTTTGCAAGTTAGAGGGACTAAAAGTGTCAATATGTTTAAATATACCTCTGAATGACCTTTTAGCAGACCCGAAGCATCGTTATGTTTAATAATACTTTCAAGAATGCCTAATATGGAATAGATGAGGCTTCAATGCTATTAAATAAGGAGATGCGCAAGTTTGCACAATAGAGGGACCTAAAGCGTCAACTTTTGAATCTACGCCTTTCGGTGACCATTTAAGTGAACGGAAGCATAGTAATATTTAAGTATATGCTTAGGAATGATCAATATGGGCAATGGAAGGCTTGGATATCATTAAACGACATTCCGCGTTACTTTGCGCAATTAAAGGACTATTTGCGTCAAACTGCAAAAGTATGTCGATTCGTATGGTAACGGATCTTCCGAAATATGATCGTAAGTTAAACATACCCTATTTATCCCTTATATAGCTTAGATACAGGCTTAGAGGTGTTTGGTGCACAAAAATAAACTTTTACGTCATGCAGGGACTAAAAGTGTCAAAAAGTGCACAAGTTTGCATTTTCGCTCATATCTTGCATTCTGAATATACCCAGACATCCAAAAATTTATTTAAGCACTAAAATATCTTATTTTAGTGTTTGGATTGATAAAATTCCATTCGTCGCGTAATTTGGATCGTTTTTCGCGTTCGTTCGTGTTTCGTCGTAATTAGACGAACAACGTAACCGTACGACCAAACAAACCAACATCCGACATGTTTTAAAGCATGTTTTATGTTCCCTATGATTATGATTCATTTTAGAGCCTTGAAATGAGGTTAACGGGCCTTAGATGTGTCAAAAAGGGCCTTTTATGCAAACAGGGACCAAAACTGCCATTTTTGAAACTTGGTTTGCTGATCAGACATTCAGGTGGGGCGCGTATGCCCTCTTAGAAACTTACGCGGGGCGCGTGATCCTGCCAGACCTGCAAAATGATGTTTACAGCTTGTTCCAGCTGGTTCCAGGGTTTGCAAGTGGTTTTAACAAGTCTATGGGCTTGTTTAAGGGCGCCCATAGTATTCTAAATCAGGGGGTGCACTTGTACGGCTCAGATCAAAGCTCGTTTATCGAGGAACAATCTTAACAGTCTTGGAAAAACTATATAAACCCATGATTTCTCATTCTCAACTTGCTCAATCTGCTCTTGCTCTCATTCTAGGAAGATCCTGACCATCTTGGGAACTTCCTTCTGTCCTTTGGACCCTTCGTAAGTGTTCCTTCGTGCTTAGTTCATTAGTTTGGCGTTTATAGCCGAAAAGTCAAGCGTTTTGATAAACGCTTTGACTTTTAAACGGTTGAGCCATTGTTCGTAACGAACATGGCTATGTGACCATAATTAGGTAGGTGTTAAACCCTCAAAAGGGCACCTCCTAATTACCACGTTTACTTAGTTAAATTGTCGGGTCAAATAAAAGTCAAACGGGTTAGTTTTAAATAAAATTTATAACTATTAATATAGAAGCCATAAAAATCAGTTTTCTCACTTTAATAACTTGGTATATAATTGGTTGAACATGTTTAAGCATGTTCAACCCGACAATTCTAAGTTTAGGCTCGGTTCGGAACCGAAAGTCGCAAAAGTTGACTTTTGCTTTGACTTTCAGTTCTGACCCGATTTAGCTTAGTTTAGATATGCCTTAGGATTCCTTTAGGACCAGGTTATAGGTTAGTGTAACCCTCTGAGGTTATACTACTTGGATCCTTAGTTATCCTATTCATTGCATGTTTCCGTTATATGCTTAAATGTTGACCATTATGCCCTTTTGACCCTAAAACGAGAATTTTGAAAATATGAGAGGACAATAATCTTTATTACTAAATTATAAACTTGTCTCTAAAATTTGACATCAGTTTGAGGTCTAGATTAGGAGTTATGCTCATTAGCGTAAATGAAAAGCTTTTTATTAATTAAACGACATAATTAGCATAAAGCCTATCTAAACCCAATTTTGATACCACACTTTTTACCTACTGATATAAAATAATATTTTTGGATTTTTGAAGATTTTTATTTAATTTTAGGTTGAGCATAACATAGGGTTATAGCTTTGATTCAGTAATTGTCGATTTTGCCCTTTTGGCCTATAAAAGGAGTTTTACAAATCAATATGATTGCAAACCTTTTTCTAGTGATCCTATATGATAAATAAGATATTTTAAGCCTTCTGGAATAATAAAAATATCAGCTTTTCTTATAAAACCCGGAAATCACTTAAAACCGTCTTTTTACGCGTTTTAAACGCATAGTATGTATTAAAACTATTTTAAATATATAAGGTTTGATACCTACTGATGTTTTAAGTAATTTTTCATAATTAAACAGTAGGAAAAAGTTTTAAACTCAGAATTCTAATTTTGACCTTTAAAGCTTAAGTGAAATTACCAAAATGCCCCTAAGGTGCATAGTTTGGTTATAAATGATAAATTTCACATATATGTAATACTCTACTGTTATAACTTATTAAATTAAGTATTTTTACTGATTATATCTGACCTGGAACTCAGAATAATATTTAATCTCTCTTATAACCTTTAAAATGACCAAATTACCCCTACGGGGCATACATTGGTTTTAAATTCGTTTTGGGCATAATGGAAGGTAGCATACTGATATCACAACATATTTAAGGCATATTAACTTGGGAAACCTGTGTATGACTCATTTGGTTACCCGTTACGCACTTTTCGCGTTCGGATCGGCTTTTGTAACTAGTTTGCATATATTAGCTAAAATGGGTCAAACCTTATCATTGTTATTTAAAAATCCAGAATGTGTTTAGTTTACCCTTATTAAACAAGTATACAAGCTTGTCGGGTCTAAACCACATTGTAATTCGGTTCTCGCTTAACTATGCGTTTTGAACCGTATCCTCCTTTAAAACTAACCGGTCTAAGCATAGGCTTAATTAAGACCCGTTAGGAATCTAATAGGTTATTAAAAACCTTCGTTCCAGATTTAGGAGCCCAGTAAAAGCTATCTGTACTTGCTTGGTGGTATACGGCTGGGATTGAATTTATATTTAGCTCAGGTAAATACTTTTAACTTATTTTCCCTATACGTGCTTGGGGTACGGTATATAAAATACCGCTTGGTAGGGCATTGAATTTTTGATCGTACGAAGGTTAATTTATTGAAATGTCCCGTTTAAATTGTTTTGTTTGCTTAAAGCCTTTGGGGGGTTAATGACCATGTCCCGGATATCTTTGGAATCATTTTACGAAATAGCCACAACCTAAGCACGCGGGTGTAGGCGTACACCCGTTAGTGCATATATAAATAATAAGGTATAACCGCCGGTTTCGGGAATAACCCGCCGCAAGACTATATCATGTGGTGTGTCTATTAAGCTCTAACCCGGGCTACTGAACACATAAGAAACATGTAATTCTTTTACAAGTTTATATACAAATAATTATCCCAAGTTATAAAATTGTTTTGTGCATTGTGCATTTAAATCAATTTTCTTAAACTTTTTCAAAATGAGTAAGATAATTGTATTTACCAGTGTAAACTAACGTATTTTCCCAAAAAAGGCTGAGTGCAGGTACTAATCGGAATAGGCTGGCTACTCCTAGCATCAATAAAGAGTCTCGCAAGCTTAGATGTTAAGATCTGTTGAACTATTATCTTTTATTTGATCCGCCTATGGATCCTTTACATTCCGTTGTAATACTTTGATATTACTCTATATCGGATTGTAATATATTTATCATTTGCTTCCGCTGTGCATTTAAATTTGTGTTGTTTGACTATGATGATATCAACTACGTCATGATACTCCCCACCGGGCCCACCGGTAATACGTGGAAATATCGGGGTGTGACAAGAAGGAGCCGTATACACTAGTTGTCCGGCAGAAGGTGGTTACGACGATTTCGGTTGAGAACCGACGGGGATGGATGTTCAGCTCTCACCGGCGACAACAACTGGACACTACAAGAAAAAACCCTTATAGGGACGATACCTTTAGAGAGGACATAAGTCGTCTCTATAGTTTACCCTATAGAGATGACATATTGTTTCTAGAGGGGTTTCGTGCTTTTTGAGTTAGGTTACCTTATAGGGACGACATGTCCTCTCTACAGGGTGAAAATATTTTTTTTTTGTATTTTTTATATTCTCTAGTTTAATGAATTTGAAGCCCTAAAAAATTTTTAATATAAGTTTTTATTGGGTTTAAAAATATTTTAATATAAGTTTTTCTTATTTGGTAAATGTTAATTTTATTTTTCATTTTTCATTTATTTTTGTACAGACTTGTAGAGACGACATAGCGTCTCTATAAATTTGTCTATAGCAACGACACTTAGAGAGACGGCTCTTTGGGCTATAGGGACGAGGCTATAGAGACAAAACCTAATAGATACAACATATCGTCTCTATAGGTGAAAAAGGCCTATAGAGACAACATGTCCTCCATATAAGGTGACAAAATGTCGTCACTATAAGGTATTTTTTTTGTAGTGGGAGGAAAAACGACGTCGTTTGGATTAGTTTTGGGATACGGGGTGTCATTGGTGCAATGAGATTCATCTGGTTTCGTCGACCAACTTGGACTCAGCGCTAGTTTATGCGAGTGATTTGAAAAAAAAATAACCGGAATTTGCAAAAATGTAAAACTATGAAGAACATTTTTTTGTGTGAGGGGGGGGGGGGGGGGCGGAGGATGCAATGTGTTAGTTTTTTGGGAAAAAGCGGGGTTAAGGTTTATTTATTGGTGAAAAGACGGTATTACTCCTAGTACAATATATTCTGTTAGGCACATAACGTAGTATATTGGCGGCTTGAGGGACTTATAGTGTAGCAAAAACTAAACCACGGGGACGTAGGTAATCATTTTTTTCCAAAGAGGGACTCATGTTGATCCAACCATCATACCTTAGGGACGCAAATTGCACTTTACTCTTATTTTTTATGATGGAAATATATTTGCATTGATTTTTTTGGTTACGTAAGATCATCATCATCATACTCAGTATATCCCACCAATAGCAAAGCTAAGGTAGGGTCTGAGGAGGGTGAGATGTAGACAGCCTTACCTCTACCCCGTAGGAATAGAGAGGCTGCTTCCAATGAGACCCCCGGCTCGATTGTGGTTTTGCATCAAGCCTTGGACATAAGGCACATAACACTCAGCAATTGAGACAAACGCCGATTAGTGCATGCACCCCCTTGTCTTTTGGCTATCAACGCCACCACATGATGCATGATTAACCGTCCCCCTCTTTTAACGTTATTTTCACGAAATTAGTAAAATAACGTTAAAATTAGTGCACTTTTTGGTTATGTAAGATGTAGTTGTTAAAAAGGAATACATGTAAATGCTACTTAAAATTTAAGTGTTTAAAAGTTTGAATCAAATGCAAGATGATGTATATAATTATGTATGTATATGTGATTATGCATAATACAATTAACTTTCCAACTACTTGTTGAATACGCGTGAATGCGTGATCATAGATAAGCATTATACTAAGTTTTTGGGAATAATTAGAAGATAATAGTTTAATTTATATGTATATTGCTTTTTAGAAAGCATATTCATCCAAAACCACACTTTCTTTTCCAAAAACCAAGCTTTAGAACCAAAATCATATTAATCGGTCTCTTGCTGTAAAGTATTATAGCTAGGCTGGTATTACCTAAAAAAGAAACTAGATCATAATACTATTTGATGCCCTAAAAAGGAAGTCATTTTAATATCTATAAAACACTCATTCAATCTTTGTTTGATATGTTCTACGTTGTGCTTTGCTTGTAGTGCCTGGAAGTTTCTTGGCCACATTTGAACACAATTTAAATAATCAAAGTGTTTATTTGTATATTGCATATTGGCTAGTATGCACATCCCTTTCCTTTCTAAAAGCTTTAATTCTTTAAAAGATTGTAATGACTAGATTATGACACATACCAAAGAAAGGCATGAAGCCATGACAACCGGTACATAACAATATGACGTATTTAGCTGAATAGATTATGCCATGATACTTTACGACCTTAAGAAAACATCCACACATCATAGTTTATAAAAACTTGTGAACTCAAATGAATCGTGATGACTAGATTATGCCATGATACAGTATAACCTTAAGAAAACTTGTTATCGATTCATTTGGAATAGATGATATAAGGCATGACATTTTATTTGAGTTCGCGAGTTTTTGTAAACTATGATGTGTGAATGTTTCTTATATCACGGGGATTTAAATGAATTTGTTGAATCAGACTAATGAAATTAGTTATTGACCGAATACAAAACTTGGTTAGGAAGCCTTTTAAGAACTATAAGACCATGTGTAATGGTTAATGCCCCTTAAGGGGCATTTTTTGTCATATCACCATCATAATGCTTCATGTAATAGTTAAGACTTCATAATGCACTTTCATTTATTAGTTTCCTTGTTTTTCCTCCTTATTAGGCATTATTCTAGAAATGTCACTCCCTCTTCATGCCCCTATAATGCCCATGAAGAATGATGTAAGAGCATTATTAAAATCTTTCATGCCCTTATAAAGCCCCATTACATATGGCCTAAATGCCCTACATATTAAACAAATCTATTTGGTTAGGAAGCCTTATAATAACTATAAATGCCCTACATATTAAACATATAGTACACTAGAAAAGGCCAAACTCTATAGCTCCAAACCTTTTTATTCGAAGGAGATAATTTGTGGGGAAAAAGTTTACAATCACATGCTTCCCCTCTTCTCCCCATCATTCATCCAACTCAAAAAGATTCAGCTTAATCAAATCACTTCATCAATTAATTAATCAAGATTGAGTATGACTAATTTCATATGAATAAGTGCCCTAGAAAGCTAATAAAAATGCTAATTTAGTCCTTCTTTCACTTTATCACTTTAGTCAATCATCATTAGCAACGTATCGAGAAAATTGCAAGTTAACATCCAGGGCCGGCCTTGAGAATTCATGTACCCTGTTCGAGCTTGAAAAAACGTGCCCTTAGACCTTAACGAAATTGGGTATTTGGCTCACTAAAGGTCCAAACCTAATGCCAATGAGCTAATAACTAATCTAAACCATAATAATAGTTTTGTAAGTGGGCCTATGTTGGTGTTTGTATAGGTATACCCTAATAATTTATTTATTTTTACATATACATATCGACGTTTTTTAAAAAATAACGTGCCCTTCGAAATATCCGGCCCTGGCCGGTGGTCCTCCCCGCCCACCTTCAAGGCCGACCATGTTAACATAGATCGGTTGATAATTGTTTAACGTGTATAATGTATATTAGCTCATTAACTTAGTTTGATCGATAAGTATGTGATTTTTGTTTCTCTTATTGGCTCAACATTTTAAAAATTAATTTGTAACAAACGCAGTGACATTTTTCAGACAGCAAAATCCCTCATAATTTTTCTTTAAAGATGGATTGAAACATTATAAAATAAAAGTTAGTTGCAAGTGAAGTGAGGGTGAGACTTGAGAGGGCTGGTCAGGGGTGGGGACTTAGCTTGGTGGTCACGGTCAACAAGGCTAGGAAGGGTCCAACCTTGTGATTCCCAGTCCATGTGAACACGTTGTGATAGCTCAATTTTTAGAATAGAACACAGAAGAAGAGAATTCACCAAATCAAGCATAGGATCTGTTATAATCCTGCTCAACTATATAACAGAATGTAATGATATTACAACTATTACACTTATGCCCCTACATTACTGACCTATTACAACAACCCATATACAACTATGACAATATTACAAAACTAGTCCCTGTACTACTTATTAACTCCTGAACATATCAATACTCCCCTGTTGACATTCATCCTTGACCTCAAGGATCAAGTAATTGAAAATCCAGAAATCTCAGCATGAAATCATCTTTAAACTCCCATGTAGCTTCAGACAAGGGTTTATTTTTCCATTGAATTAAAAATTGAACAGCAGCCTTGTTACTCCTCTTAACTACCCTTTTTTCCAAAACTGCAGCAGCATACAATGAAAAACGAGGAGCAGTTGGAAGAGGAATGAGTTTATCTGGTGGACCTGAAGCTAACTTCAACAATGATACATGAAAAGTAGGATGAATATTAGGTTCAGATGGAAGATCCAACTTGTATGCGACAGAGCCAACTTTCTCCAAAATTAGATAGGGCCCAAAGTATTTAGGGGATAATTTGTTGTAAGCATTACCCCTTAAAGAACTCTGTACATAATTCTGCAATTTGAGATAGACCCAGCTTCCAACTTCAAAAGACCTTTCACTTCTATGTTTGTTTGCCATTTGAACCATTCTATTTTGAGCTTTGAATAAAGTGTCTCTGAGTAACTTGATTGTTTCTTCTCTACTCATCATTAAGTCATCCACTGCTTCTACCATTGATTCTCTATGCACGTAGGGAACATGAATGGGTGGAGGATAGCCATACAAAGCTTGGAATGGTGTAGTTCTACTTGCAGTATGATAATTGGTATTATACCAAAACTCAGCAAGAGACAACCACTTAGCCCAAGAAGTAGGCCTATGCATTGTCATACACCTCAAATAAATCTCCAAGCATCTATTGACCACTTCAGTTTGACCATCACTTTGAGGATGGTATGCAGTGGATAAGGCTGAATCAATTCCCTGCAATTTTAAAAATTCCTTCCAAAAGTTGCTTAAGAAGATAGTGTCCCTATCTGACACAATAGTGGAAGGCCATCCATGAAGTTTGTACACATTATCTAAGAAAGCTTGAGCCACATTTGCAGCAGAAAAAGGATGACTTAAGGCCATAAAATGAGAGTACTTTGTAAGTCTATCAACCACCACAAAAATAACTTCTTTACCTTGTGATTTAGGCAGCCCTGTAATGAAATCCATGCTGATATCAGACCAAACTGCAGAAGGAATTGGTAATGGTTGTAATAAGCCTGGGCTTGCCACAGTTTCATACTTGGCCTGCTGACAAATTGAACATGCTCTAATAAACTGCTTAATTTGTTTGACCTGGCCTTTCCAATAAAATAGCCCTTTCAATCTTTGATGAGTAGCATGGTCCCCAGAATGACCCCCTAAAGCTGAAGTAAGGCAGAAGTGAATAATTTCGTTCCTTAATTCCAAATCCAGCCTAACAACCAATTTACTTTTCCTCTTAAGCAACCCTTGCTCCCAAACAAAATGATGCACCAATTGTCCTTGTTGTAACTGTTGAATGACTTTCTGAATTACATGATCTTTCTCCCAACTTTGCTTGATTTTGTTTAACAACAAAAGATCAAAAGATGATACTTCTAATTGAAAAAATGTAGAACTTTCCACCCTTGATAAAGCATCAGCAGTGACATTATCCACCCCTTTTTTATACTGAATTTCATAGGTATAACCCATTAACTTGGATAACCATGAATGTTGTAATGGTGTGGTGATTTTTTTTGTCAACAAATGCTTCAAACTCTTTTGGTCAGTTTTTATGATAAAAGGTTTTGAGATAAGGTAATAGTGCCATTGTTTGATAGCCAATAAGATAGCTAACAATTCTTTCTCATAGACTGACAAAGTCAATTGTCTAGGAGAGAGAGCCTTACTTAAGAAAGCCAAAGGATGAACCTCTTGTAATAAGACTGCCCCAATGCCCTTTGATAATGCATCTGTCTCAACAATGAAGGGTTTATTCAGATCAGGCAAAGCCAGTACTGGGGCTTCACATAAAGCCAACTTAAGCTGTTCAAAGGCCTGTTGAGCCAACTCATTCCATTTGAAAGACTCCTTTTTTAACAACTCAGTTAAAGGCTTTGCAATCACACCAAAAGACCTGATAAATTTTCTATAATACCCTGCTAGCCCAAGAAATCCTCTCAACTGTTTAACTGTGATAGGAACAGGCCAGTTAACCACAGCTTCAATTTTTGAAGGCCAGTTAACTGTGATATGTTCAGGAGTTAATAAGTAGTATAGGGACTAGTTTTGTAATATTGTCATAGTTGTATATGGGTTATTGTAATAGGTCAGTAATGTAGGGGCATAAGTGTAATAGTTGTAATATCGTTACATTCTGTTATATAGTTAAGCAGGATTATAACAGATCCTATGCTTGATTTGGTGAATTCTCTTCTTTAGTGATGATATGACCCAAATACTCAACCTGTTGGCCAGCAAAATAACACTTTGACTTCTTAGCAAACAATTTCTTTTGCCTGAAAACCTCCAATACTGCCTGAAGATGACTGATATGCTGATTCAAATCTGAACTGTCGATCAGAATATCATCAAAAAATACTAACACAAACTTCCTCAAAAACTTCTTAAAAGTCTGATTCATCAGAGATTGAAAGGTAGCAGGTGCATTGGTTAGCCCAAAGGGCATCACCAAAAACTCAAATAGGCCCTGATGGGTCCTAAAAGCAGTTTTATGAATGTCATTTGGATGCATCCTGACCTGATGATAGCCAGACCTCAAGTCCAACTTGGAAAATATAGTTGCCCCTTGTAGCTCTTCAAGCAACTCATCAATTAAAGGAATTGGGAAACTATTCTTGATTGTGGCTTCATTTAGTTGTCTGTAATCTACACACATCCTCCAACTGCCATCCTTTTTCTTGACCAACACTACTGGTGCAGCAAAAGAACTATGACTATTCCTTATCACACCAGTTTCCAACATTTCATTTATCATTTTTTCAATGACATCCTTTTGAAGAGTCTGGTATCTGTAAGACTTCAGATTAATGACCTTATTCTCATCTTTCAAAAGATTGTATGGTCACAATCCCTAATTGGAGGTAATGATTTAGGCTCTTGAAAAACATCCTCAAATTGCTTTAGCAACTCAGCAATCCTGGAGTCAATAATTACATTAGACACCTGAGAACTATGCACAGATTGGCCCTCAACAGCAAACAACTGAAGGCTGAACATTTGAGATTCAATCAATTGATCAGGATGGCCCAACATTTGATCCATTTTCTCTACAGAACATAGACTCACCCCACTATTGGTTACCCCTTTCAAGACCTGTTTAATACCATCAAATTGAAATTCCATGATTAAGTTTTTAAAATTCCACACAATATCTCCCAAGGCTGATAACCATTGTATGCCCAAGACCATGTCATAGCTTTCCAAAGGAATCAAATACATGTCAGCTTCAAACCAACTACCCTGCATCATCCACTTAAATTTCTTACAGATTTGCCCACAACAAATGGGGTGACCATTAGCTACTGTTACCCTCATAGAAGGCACTGCACAGGTGCTGCACTGCAACTTTATGGCTAATTTCTCATTAATGAAGTTATGTGTTGACCCAGAGTCTATCAGAATGTGCAGTTTCCTAGTGCCAATGTAAACCTATAACCCTCATAGTAGAATAAGAAGGAATTCCACTCATAGCATGAATTGAAATATGAGGTTGTATATTATCTTCTAACTGCTGTCTTTCAACATCCACTATTTCCAATTGTTCCTCATCCCCTTCACAGTTATCATCATCTAAAATTTCAATAACAAATAATTGCCTATTTTTACACTTATGAGTAGCCGAATATTTTTCAGGACAAAAGAAACACTCTCCCCTAGCCCTTTTTTCATCTGTTACTTTAGTGGATAACCTTCTAACGGTTTTTAATGACTTATTTTGAGGAGTAGGAAGCAAGGGTAAATTGGTAGCACTTACAGTGGAATTTCTTGGTGTAAAACTGCTCTTATTACCAGAATGAAAACTTGAAGAAGACCCGGAACTATAGCTACTGTTAGGGGATACTCTCTTGGTCCCAAACAAGGTTGTATGAACATTATCCTGCTGTTTTGCCATAGCATATGCCTCTCTTAAGGTTCTTGGTCTAAAAAACCTTGACCAAACACCTTATCTCTGGCTTTAAACCTCCCACAAACAAGCTTGCTGCATATTCTTCGGATAATACCACTTTTGTCATCAAATTGTCAAAAGAATTACAGTAATCACTTAATGAACCAGTTTGCTGCAAGTTTTTGATCTCTTCCATTGCATCTTCCCACAAATTATCAGAAAATCTTGCTGTGATAGACCTAACATAATCAGCCCAAGGAATCGCTTCTATTGGCCTATTTTGACTTACAACAAACCCCTGGTGCCATCTTAAAGCCAATCCTTCCAAATTTACTATTGCAAATTGTACCTTCAATTGTTCTGGGGTCTTATCTACCAGGAAGAAGTGATTACATTTGTATATCCATCCATCAACATCCTCACCATTAAACTTTGGAAAATCCAAACGGCCCAATCTTGCTAATCGAGGTTCTTGAACCCCCAAATTGGCTCTACCTTGAAATT
Source organism: Helianthus tuberosus (assembly GCA_030545235.1). Lineage (NCBI taxonomy): Eukaryota > Viridiplantae > Streptophyta > Magnoliopsida > Asterales > Asteraceae > Helianthus > Helianthus tuberosus. The sequence continues at coordinate 4,850,744 of CM060426.1, forward strand.
CATCCAATTGATTCTTCAAATTTTCAAACATTGATTGCAACTGTAGATTCAATTGAGCTATTGCAGACTGATTATCTTCATGAATTGACTATGAATTTTGAATCCACTGCCCATGCTCTCTTAGGGTTTTCTCAAATCTCTCCATTTCTTGTTGGCGAGTGTTTGTCATTGATACTGAATCAAAATATTGAAATCGGAACAATCGATTTCAATGAATTAGAATTGAACGGACGAATTTGGAGGTGAATTAATCGAATTACTGATTAATCCACAGAAATTGAACGAAGCGGACGATCAATGATGGAATCAATGAAATTGCAGGTCACCGGAGCTCAGATCGGACAGAGCTCTGATACCAATGATAGCTCAATTTTTAGAATAGAACATAGAAGAAGAGAATTCACCAAATCAAGCATAGGATCTGTTATAATCCCGCTCAACTATATAACAGAATGTAACGATATTACAACTATTACACTTATGCCCCTACATTACTGACCTATTACAACAACCCATATACAACTATGACAATATTACAAAACTAGTCCTTGTACTACTTATTAACTCCTGAACATATCACGTTGTCAGAATTCTAATCAACAGCCCCTCCACGCAGGAATTTCGTTACAGTGGAGTTGTGCTTAGTCCTACATAATATGGATTAGAAGAAAAAATAGTAACGTTATCAATTCACGTAACTTTTACATTGATAATGATGGGTTAGGATCAAATACAAATAATAAAATAAATAAGAAGGGTAAGAAGGTTTCTAGTTCATTGATCTTAGATTTGGAGAGTTGAGATTAGTTATAGGGAAAAGAAGATAATAGAAGGGCATAAAGGGAATCCTATATTTATGGATTTTTTCTTTCTCCACATGCAAGGCACATGTCAATTTCCCCATCGATTTAAAACGTCCATAACTTTTTTCATACGACTTTTTTTAAAAAAAAATTTCACCATAATAACGAGCGTTTTTTATCTTTAATATGAGTAACATATTATCATATAAAAATAAAATAAAAATTTTCATTTTTACTGGGTTTTTTCGCATTGTGTTAAAGGTTCAGTTCATTGTGTCTTTTAACTGGGTTTTGGTCATTACGTTTTAGTAGAGTTTCTATACATTGTGTTATTATCAAAACCTATAACACAATGTTAACTTGGGTTCTATCCATTGCGTTTTTATAAGAACCTATAACACAATATATGACACAATGAAGATGGTGTTATATGTGGGTTTTCTATAAATTGTGTTATTAGTTAAGGTCATTGTGTTTAATATGTTTTCTATTGTGTTTTAATAATTTGTTCAATTTTTTTATTATCTTGTTCATTGTGTTTTAGTTTGTTGTGTATTGTGTTTTTAGTTTGTTTTCTATTGTGTTTTCACTGCTCTACATTGTGTCTTTTATCTGCTGTCATTAATTGTGTCTTTTATCTGTTGTCATCAATTGTGTTTTTATTTAGTCTGATATTTATTGTGTTATATGTTATCGCCATTGTGTTATACGTTATGGTCATTGTGTTTTAGTATGTTATCTATTGTGTCTTTATCTGTTTGTCATTGATTGTGTTTTAGATATACTTTACATTGTGTTTTACATCATGTCCATTGTGTAATATGTAACTGGGTTTTTGATTTTTTTGAAAAATATAACAATATGGTGCTCATATTAAAGATAAAAAACGCTCGATTTTATGGTATAATTTTTTTTTAAAACAAATGATGTATAAAAAAGTTACGGACGTTTAAAAATGGGGGGGGGGGGGGAATAGCAGTTAACTTGCATGTGCATATTCTCTTTCCTCTTGTAGACAAAATTACCATTTCCATTTAATTCCTCCTAGGACGCTTGTCACTATCTAGTGGCTTCTTACCCTTCTTATTTTTAAATCCTTTGCATTATAACTCAACCCTGATAATGATATATACTTTAATCATTATATTAATTTACTTAGCACCTACCTTCAAGTGCAATACGAGGTGGGTTAGGGTACCGTTGACCCTAATACCAGCTAAAAATGTTCAAAATAAACTTGTATCATGTTAAATTTTAACTAGTCATTAATCAAGATCATGTAAAATTGAAGTTATATGTGACCGCTTGTGCAATCATCGCCACTTCAATAGAAAAATCCATGATCGGGTTGGTGGCTGAAGATCGGAGATGGGTGGGTTACGATCAAAGGTGGGTGGGTGATGATTGGAGGATGGTGGACGTTGAGTTGGGTAACAATCGATCAGAGGCGTCTGGTTGTCGAAGGAGGGTGTCGTGGGTGGTGGTTAGTCTAAGAAGGGAGGGAGATCGAGGGAGAGGGTAGCTGAGGAAATTGAGAGACTCGCATTGTTGAATAAATGATATATTAGGGGGTTATGGTTTTTAATGGGTTGAAAAGACCAAAATGTCCCTCATGTCGTTAAGTCAATAACGGAATATGCTAACAGATTTAGAGGGAGGGGCTCATAGTGTAACATTTGTAAACCGCAAGGACTCGGATGACAAAAGGAAGTAACATTGAACAGTGATCCCGCCACCAAACTAGATAGACGCAAATTGCAATTTACTCTTAAATAAATATAGAAGCTAACTTTTCGGTTATACATATAATAGAAAAAAACATAGAACTAAAATATTTCTTTATATAGGTTTCTTAAATTGATGCGGGAGCAAATGCTAATTTAAATGGATATTACATGTGGGTGAGGATCAAATAGGAAGTTTATTTTCGCTAGGAAGTATAGGAAGCCATCTTAGCCATTCATCTGTTATTTTTAAAATTTTGGACGCGTGAGCTTTTTCGTCATTTTACATTATCATATCTTCTTTCTAATACTATACTAGATTTTGTTACCTCTTCTCTTAGTTCACCAATTTCATAACAGAATTGAGATTGTATAACCCTAAATCGCAATCGATCGCAAATTCATCTTTTTTTCAAGCAATAATCTTGTTTCGTTCGTCAATTCGACAACGTCAATGTCTTCTGCAGACTCTGTTGGTAAGTTTAGCTTCAGTTTTGAGTAATTTTTTGTTATTTTGCCGAAATTCAATCTTTTATGTTTTATAATTCTTCTTTCTGTTATTATTATTTGATTTTTCATAAGTTTAATTGTTATTGTTGTATAATTTAACATAATTTGTTCATTTTGTTTGTTCATCAGTTATTGCATTTTAGTGAAGAGTTGAGTTTTATGATTTTATTCACATTATATGCATACAAACTTTAAATTCATAATTGTTCTAATATAAAGCACATAACTGTCATTGTTGTACAATTTAACAGTTTTGTTCGTTTTATACATTGTTTTGTTTGTTCATCATTTGTTGCGTTTTACTGAACTTATTGCGTTTTATGCTTTTTAACCACATTAGTTGATATACAAACTTTAAAGGTTTGTATTTTTTTAAATTTTGAATAACATATTTTGAGATTTAACACTAAAAACATGATTATATAAGAGGTATTGCGTTTTATAGTTATTTGTTAATTGTTTCAGATCACAATTCCAAATGGGAGGACCGTGTATGCTTAAACAGTGGAAGAAAGTTTTACAAACCTAAAGTCAGTGGATCCATTAGACCTTCTGTTGGAATGTTTTTTAAATCATTTGATGAGGCTTTTGCGTTTTATCAGAGATATGCACTTGCTGCAGGTTTTTTTGCAAGCAAAAATACTTTTTGGAAAAATGGTGGTTTAGTGAAAATAAGATATATTGTCTGCTCAAAAGAAGGATTTCATGTTAGCAAAGCAATAGATTCTGGTTCAGTTGATGAAAATAGTAAAAAGATTGTTAGACGTAATAGAGGTTCAAAAAGAGTTGGATGCAATGCTCATGTGAAACTAATATTAGAGAACAATAATATGTTTAAGATCTACTACTTTGAAGAAGAACATAATCATATCTTTGTTGAAGATGAAGATATTCATTTCTTGCATGCTACCAAAAGTATTGATTATGTTAAAGAAAGTTTTATATCTGGATTGTCTGCAATCAATGTTGGACCTGTTAAAGCATTCAATATTATGAAAATAATATATGGTGGTTTTGGTGAAGTTGGTGCTAGTAAAGTTGATTGTAAGAACTATAGAAGGGATTTGAATCTTTACATAGGAGAGTATGATGCAGAAATGGTAGTTAGGCGTCTTATTAGGAAGAAAGAATGTTCTCCTGGTTTCACATGTGATTATGTTATTGGTGAAGATAGAATATTGAAAGGACTTTTCTGGGCTGATGAGCAATCAAAAACAAATTATACAGTATTTGGTGACATAGTAGGTTTTGATGCTACTTATAAATCAAACAAGTAAGTTTTTTACTTTTATTGCGTTATATATCCTATTGCGTTATATATTCCTGTTTTTTTTTTTTTTTTTCTAATGCATTATTAGTTTGTTTTATGTAGATATGATTTGGTTTTTCTACCATTTACTAGGATTGATAATCATTTTAGGAATGTCACATTTGGTGGTGCATTACTTGGTTCTGAGACTGCAAATTCTTATCGATGGCTTTTAAGGTGCTTTGTTAATGCTTTTGGAAATGAGCCTAAAGTTGTTGTTACTGATCAAGATGCTGCAATGAACAGAGCTATTAAGGATGTACTTTCAAGAAGTAGGCATAGGTTATGTATGTGGCATATATGGGAGAAATTGAAGACAAAGGTATTATACTGCGTTTTATGATCTAATAAACTGCAATTTTTATATAGGTTTATTGTTGCATTTTATGTATTATACAATAAGATCCCCAAACATTTTTATCAATAGAATTGCGTTTTAATATAACAAAACAATTGCGTTTTACCAATAATATATTAGTTTTTATCATTTTCCTGATATTGCGTTTTATTAGAACAATAAATGAAAACATGTTACGATATTATAAACTGCAATTTTTATATAGTTTAAATTATTGCATTTTATGTTTAATAATTTTATTGTTTTTTATACAGGTTGGTCCTGTTTTGTCATCCAACATTAAGTTTAATACAAGAATGACTCGTGTTGTTTGTGTGACAACTGTCAAAATTCCAGGTATCCGTACAACTATTAAACCATGATTAGTGTTTAATGACTGTGCTGAATTACAATTGACTGCTTACTGATTACTGCTTTATACATATATGTGCATCATATGTTGCTTAATGTCATATCATTATTGCATGAAAACTTTATTTGATGCATTAAATACAGTTAGCACAGTTATCAGACAAATCAGGAAAATGCTGACAGAATTCAGCATATAGGCAGACGTTGTATTGAGACCTAGAATGGGTCAGAAACTAAGTATTACACTAGTATCGTGTGTAGGAAAGTAAAGATCATAAAACTGCCTTCCTAGAGATAGTTTAAGTGCCAGAAAGTGCCTAAAACTCACATAAAGTGCTGAATTCGGCAAAAATCAGCATTTAAACAATCTAATATCATGCAGAAATATGGTTAAATGGTTCTGAATGCTTTCCTAAGTGTCGGGAATCAAAACTGTCATAAAAGGTAACATAAAACACACTAAACTGCGTAATTTAGCACCTTAACGAACCAGTAACCAACCGAACAACTGGACACAACCCGAAAACACCAAATTTTCACTAGAAGCACTGTTTTAACATTACCAAGCTAGTTATGGTCCCCGAATATCATAACACCTCATAAAATGTCTAGTAACCAAAGTAACTAACTAATACTTACATTTTAACCATAATGTAACTAGTTTAGTTAACACCTATGTCTAGACCCCCCCCCCCATATCTACGGCCCCAACAAGGGCCCCACACCTTGATTTGTTTCAATATTATAATAGATTATGTTTATGCTTTCCTAAACATAGAAACCATGAGTTAAAGGCTTAAAATGGATTATAAATATATCTAAGTGATCATAACCTTCATTCTACACACACCAAAAACACACACATCTTCTCCTCCTCTTCTTCTTGTTCTCGGCTGACCCCAACACACACACACTCACCATCATTCATCCATCCTACATCCATTCCAAGCATATACAAGTGTGATAGAAGGTGCATTAGGAAGCTAGGAGCTTTCGGAAGATCATGGACCTCTTTCATCTGCTTTTATCCATCACTTAACTTCACTTGATCATCCCTAGCCTTGAGCTAGTGGTAAGAACCTTGATCTTGCTATGTTACATCTTATATTAGTGGTTAAAAGATGTTACATAATGATAATCTTGAAGAACACTAAGAATCACAAGAATACAACTTGAACATAAGCTTGAATAATGAAGAAACTAAGTTGTTTATGTGTTGATTTGCTTGTTGATTGTTGTTTATTCATGTAGTTGATGTAGATCATCATATGATCTTGCTAGATCATGATTAAAAACATAATCTAGCAAGATGAGAGGATGGAAATGTTGTAGGATCATAGATCATCCTCATAAGAAACATGAACTTGAAAGAATATATGGTTTTCTTGAAAAATAATGATCAAAGTAAGTTGTAATACTTGTAGATCTAAAATTTCATGGATGGTTTTTCAAAGGAACCAAGTTAAAAACACAAGATTTACTTGATCTTGGTTCTTACATAAATAAACCCTATTTTTAAAGGTTAAACAAGTGTAGAAACACTTATGTAACAAGAAAAACCAAAGAAGAAACATTTTTGAAAAGTATGATTATAAGTTGTGAAGATCCATTTTCTTTAAAAATGAAGTTTTTAAAGAATCAATCACACTTTAAAGGGTAACAAGGCTTACTAAGAACACTAGTAAGTTACTACAAATTTTTGTGAAATTTCAAGTTCATGAAGTAGTAGATTATACTTGTTTTTGGCAAAATTGGTAAGTAAAGATTGTTTATTGTTGATTGTGGATTGATTGTGTTGATTTTACAAAAGAAAATGATATACCTTGATGGTATGGAAACCTCAATTTTAGGGGAAACTATGACAAAATTTTTCTAAAAATTAAACACTTAGAAAAATATTTCTAAACAAATATTTACAAGTGTATTTTAAACCATAAACTTTTACATAAACTGTGCCACAATTTTTTGTTACAAAAACATAAGTATTGAAGGTTGGTTTTTATAAATAAAAGTGACTAAATATGTATTTAGGAAATATATATTTAGAAGACACCATGTGTGTGATTATTTGTATAATTTGTGTATTAGTTATATTATTTTAGGACATGAAATAATATAACTCATCAAAATACCAAAAATTACAATCCAAATTATTACCAAAATTCCAAGGAATATAACTTACAAAATTCTCCGGAAATAATATTCATATGTATATTTTGGCAAATAATATTTTGGACACCAAGTGAATAAAAATATGATTTTTACAATTACTACAAGAATATATCATATTTTTTACAAAAGGAAAATATATTATTTTGGGCAAGTATAAATATATATTTTTCTGGAAATTTTTAGAAGATATATTATTTTTGAAAGAAATATATATTTTCTCAACAAACATGAGATACAATATTTTTGGAGCTAAAGATATATTTTCTCAAATGAATATAAAATATATCATTTTTGGAGGAAAATAAGTTTAAATATATTTTCCAAGTTAGACTTGAAAATATGTTATTTTGGAACTTATATGAAGATACAAATATTTTTGCCAAAGGAAAATTATGAATAATTTTTCTAAGTAATATTTATTGAAATATATATTTTGGAAATATATACTGGTAAACATTTATTAAAGATAATATTCCAGAAACATTAATACGAAATTAAGTATAAGAATACTTAATGAATACAATAAAGATATGTATTCTCATACGTATAAATACACTCCGGATACGACACCTATACATGGCAAAAAATATACAAGAATAAGATACCCCTATCATTGGGAAGGAAATACAAGTATAAATACTTGAAAAGTATTAAGTTAAAATATATTGTTTTAACAATTATTCCAAAATTTAATAAATATAATTTAAGTTAAAATATTGAGTAAATTACTTTTTGAGTCCCTGTGTTTTAGTGGTTTTAACCACTTGAGTCCAAAATCAAAAAGTTTAACGCCCTGAGTCCCTAGCCATTTATTTTATTACGTTTTGAGTCCAATTTTGTTCATTTTATAACGATTTGAGTCCAAAAAATTGGACTCAAAAGGTTAAAATTTGGACCCAAAAGGACTCAAATGGTTAATGAAAATGCTTATAGGGACTCAGGTCGGTAAACGTTTTTGCTTTTGGACTCAACTAGTTAAAACCACTAAAACACATGGACTTAAAAAGTAATTTACCCTAAAATATTTATTATTTTAACAAATAATTATATAACGTGGAATAATATTGAAGACACAAAGAACGTAACTCAAGGACACTAATTAATACTAATTTAAGGCACGACCCGCTCGTCTAGTAGATCATAGTACGTTGTAGGTAGTCGTGTACGCTAGGCGAAACTTGAGTTACTGTGATTCGAAGACGCAAGACTGTGAGTTCATGTTCCCCCTTTTCTTTACCTGTTTACGGTTTTATAACTTCGGGGGTAAAGTGCATGTTACAAACTGTTTACAAACGTTTATACGTGGTATGGTTAGCTAAGGAAGGGTACTGCTAAATCATGTGAGTGGTGGGTACGACGCTTAAGGCCATCAATCCTCTTTGTAGGACCGAGGGACATGAGTGATAGATCTATTTGGGTGTAGCGAGCCCACACCCGTGTGGACCAGGGTGGCCCACGAGGTGACTATGTCTTATTGCCGGAGACAAATTTGCTAGGTTTGAGTCTTCCTTCATCACGTCACACATATTAATGGCCTTGCAAACCATTAATGATCTGTTTTTCCTTGTTGATTTCATACCGGGGTTTTATATACATACATACATTTTTTATAACGATTTCAAAGGTTTATTCAAACACTCATGAACTCGCTCAACTTTTGTTGATGTTTTTAAACTACATGTATTTCAGGGAATTAAATGTGGATCTGGCGGGCGTTCGGAAGTTCCAAGTGTTGTTTGAGAATAAAAGATGTCATCCATGGTCTTAGGGTTTGGTTAGTGTGTCTTATCCTGGACGAGACACATATTCCAAAACCTGGTTTTATTTAATGTCTTTTGTCAAGTCCTTATGAACTCTAAAAACAAGTTGCATGGTTTGTACTCGAATTAGAATTCTATGTTTTTAAAAACAATGTTGTGTTATGTTTTTAAAACTTATTTAATGGATGAACGTCTTTGGTTTTATCATATAGTTGTTGTTATGATTGAATGCAATGATATTAAGCAAGTCACACCAAATCACGCTTCCGCAAAAAGTCAGGGTGTGACAGTTTGGAATGATACTATTATTCCAGAAGATTTTAAAACTGAGTGGCATTTAATAATGTCTACTTTTGGATTGGAAAATCATGAATGGTTAAAAGATATGTACGATCTTTGATTTGATTGGATACCCTCTTATTACCATGGAGAGAATTTGGCTGGTCTTATGCGTACTACGTCTAGATGTGAAAGCGAGAGTTACTTCTTTGGTCAATTTTGTAATCCAAGATGTACACTTGTTGAATTTTTCACTCATTCTGAGACTGCAATGGATTTTCAAGGGCATGAGCATAGGAGGAATGATCATGATACAAGGTATATTCAGTCTAAGACCTGGAGTGACTTTGTATTGGAGAAACAAGCATCATAAATATATACCAAAACATTTTTTAAAGATATTCAGATTGAAATTGATGCTGCCATTACAAAGTGTATGTCAAAGACTCATGATACTGTGGGTGATGTTCAATATTATGAAATAAATGATTTCAAACAGCCATGCACATCTTTATTCATGGTAATTTTTTAAATTAATATTGTTTTAAACATCTATTGCGTTTTATTTTTTTCATAATTAGTTGCGTTTTAATATTATATGATCATATGCTTAATTTCTTTATTATATTTATTATTCATTGCGTTTTATATTACATTTCGCTAATTTTATATATTTTTTTTAATTTTATTTACAGGTTCAATATAGCAAACAAGAAGATGGTTTAAGTATAAGTTGTACTTGCAAACGGTTTGAACAATTTGGTATATTGTGCCACCATATATTTTATGTTCTATTATATGATGATATAACTAAGTTTCCTAGAAGATATGTTTTTTGAAGATGGATGAGAGATGTTGTTTCGAATGGCTCAATTCATTGCAATATTCGGTTTGATGAAATTGGTAGGAATAGTGAAATTGATAAAGTTTTTAGAGAAATTGTTGTAGCAAATGAATATGTGGTTAATAGGTTGGTTGGGGATTTAGATGAGCTGTGTCGTTACAGAGATCATATTAAAGGTTATATTGATAAAGCGGATGAGGTTATGGTTGCTGCGCTGCCTCCTAGTCGCAAAGATAGGTTTGCTGATATGGGAGGGAACTTAGAAAAATCTGATTCTATGATTCGTGTCCCGATCAAAATAAGGACAAAAGGATGCGGTGTACAAAAAAGGATTAAGTCTAATCGTGAGATTACAATTCAGAAATCATCAAAGATCCAGAAATCGTGCCGTGTATGTGGTGGAAAAGGACATAACAGTCGCACATGTAAACAGAAGGTTTCTTCTAATGCTATAGGGTCTAGCAATACAATGTAAGTATGTATAAAAATTCTGATATTTATAAAAAAGAAAAAAAATGTTATTGCGTTTTATGATGTATAGGTTTCAGCTATTTTTGTTATTGCGTTTTGTGATATCCTACATAAATATCAGCTATTTTTTGTTAATTGCGTTTTATGATAACAACAATGTATTGTTATTGCGTTTTATACATACAACAATATACAACAAGTAGAATTTTGTTTATTGCGTTTTATGATAACAACAATGAATTGATATTACTTTATCAACACAGAACAAATTAAACATGAACAGCAAGTGGATATCTTAAATATTGCGTTATATAGATGATAAAAGATTAAAACAAAGATGATGAATAAAACACTATCATCACCTGTTTACAAACCACAAAATTATTTATATCAAATAAAAACATCAAATAAAAATTACTAGCATAATAAACCTCAACCACTGGAAAGCAAGATCAACATCATGGATCAAAGTTTGTTTCTTCTTCAGATGAGTACCCTAAGCTTCCATTTGGGATTTCCTCATCACTTTCAGATTGAGTCCAAAGTTCAACCTTTGAGTTTACTGCCTTCTGGAGCCTCTCTGCAAATTTGCTTGTAGAGTTGTTGATGATTGGAATTTCAGATAACTGCTTCAAAAAGCTTATATCCTCATTGGAAGATATGTCTTTTGGGTCGTATGGCTCCACAACGCCATTGTCCCAACCAAGTCACTGAAATTTTGAAAGTGTCCTCAATGAACTCCCAAGATGGAACTTGTGTTTCTTCAATTGCTGTTTCATTCGGATTTCCATACCTTTTGTGCAGAATTTTGAATAGTGCGGCTGTCTGATCTGTGTAACATGCTGGTAGTATTCCTATTTCATTCATCTTTCTCAAAACATTCTCATTGCAGTTTTCTAGAAAAGAAGCAACGGAATGGTATCTTATTTTGTGATCATCAAGAAACTGAAGAACGAAATGTTCTTTTTGAACCCACCAAACTGATAATTCTTGATTAGCCATTTGTGTGTGTTTGTGGTTGGGTATTGGTGTATGAGGAATGTGAATATAATTTAGGGTTTTTGTTCTTATATAATGGATTGGTCGAGGGATTGGTATTAAGTGTGGTAATAATGATTATATTTCAGTTTTTTCTTTGAATTGATTGTTCAATCATACAGTATTTTATCAGGAATCCAAAAGGCTTTTTAAGTTTTCTCAGATAATAATGATTATTATTTTTTGTCTTTATCAATTTCTTTTGTCTTTAAGGTGTTAGGTTTTTTGTCTTATCATTTCCTCATTTATTATTAATTTATTTTATAACATTGCGTTTTAGAAATAGTATAAAATAGTAGTTTTATGATTGTCATTATTGTCATTAAGCCTTTTTTTTTGCGTTATAAAAACAGTAAAAAAACATTTATTACGTTTTATATAGATGTATTGCGTTATATGTTTGGACATGAATAATTAGGAAACAGTTTGTATTGCGTTTTAGAATAAATAACATAAGTCAAACAACAAAGAAATAGACAATGTTGAGTTTTAGCATACTATGAAAATGTTGCGTTTTATAATATTACAAAAAGAAAACAAGTGTATAAAATAAAATGTTGCCTTAATATCATTTCAATATCTATGTACCCTTTCTTTTAAACATATTATTTAAATTTTTTATTGATAAATTGTACAAAATTTTAAAATATCAATCCTATCTTGAATCATTGCGTTATATGATAAAACATGAAAAATAAAGACATTGTATTGCGTTTTAAAATAACAAACAATAAGTAGCATTTTTAACTCTAAGTATATGTTTTAAACAAAATATACCAACAAAATATTGCGTTATATGATAAATTAGAATAAAAGACAAAATATTGTGTTTTATAATAACTAGCATTTCTAAATCAAAGTAATTGTTTCAAACATGATAAATTCATAAACCAGCAAGAGCAAGCGTTTCTTGAATCCTTTCTAAACTAGTGTCATAAGAAAGTTTTTTAAGTTTTGCATTGAGGTTGCGAAACTTCCTTGAATCCTCAATAACATAATCTTTGCGTTCGTTGAGATCGTGCAACAATATCTTTGTGATAAACTTTCTTCTTAAATCTTCAAGTTGTGCGGTCTGCTTGTTCACTTGTTTTTTGTTTACCTTTCTTGATAATTGCAGGTTGTTCATATTCCTCATGAAACCCACAATTCCATTTTTCGACTTCTTCACCGTTATAACATTCCATATGACGCATACAAAATATACCACAGTCAATGCCGTTATCTTTTGTCCTCCATTTCATATCCATTCTAACAGGTTCTATGTCTTTTATATCATCTGCATTTGGATGACCAACAGATTTAAGGTAACCTGCCAAAGCATTCCTCCACAGAAAAAAAAAGATTAGGTGGTTTATATTGTGTTTTAAAAGCATAAGTCGGAAAACTTACTGTTTTTCAGGCACATCACCATATTTTTGTTTATTTGTGACATCTTTTGCACTGTTGTCAATGATGAACATTTGTTTCTCTTCAAGATTGAATGGGATCACAAAGAAATGATCTACATGGAGAATCGGGACAAGGATAATTTTAAAATCGTTTATGCTTTTTAACTTTGCACCTTGAAGAATTTTTTCTATGTTCTTTGTGAACTCTTCTATCATTTTTTCTTCCTCTTCATTCAATGAGAAAGCCTGCATAACAATAAACAAATTAAAATATTAATTGCGTTTTATGAAGGTAATAAAACATACAGTTGTGTTTTATAAAACTCCATTCAAACAAAGTACACATTGCGTTTTATGAAAGAAATAAAACTAACAATTGCGTTTTATATAACTTTATTCAATCAAACTTCAAAAAACTTCATTAAACATATATTATTTGTATAAAACAAACAAATTGCGTTTTATAGATCTTACCGGCATTCGAATAGTACAATAAAATCTTGGAGTTTTGTTGCCTTTTGATCTTCTTTTTTCTCCTTCATTCAAAATATAGGCCCAACAATTGATTACTTATCCTGTTATTTCCAATCCTGGCCTCATTGTTTCTGCAGCATATCTCGACAGTAATACATGATCACTAATTCCAAAGAGAGTGTCCCTGTAAAAAAATAATTAAATTATAATATTTGATTTTTGTTTTGTGTTAGTGTATATAAATGATTTTGTACGTTATTTCTCCTTCTGCATGGAAAGCATATCCCGATATGTTGTTTTCGTTTGCCGTTCTAGCTTCGTTCATTGCTATTTGCCTTTGATAGTATGGTGAACATAATACTTCTGCTGCATTTTTCTGTCGATCTGGTCGTACTATCTTTGTGATTATTTGTTCTGTTTTGTTGATATCACTTGTTGGTTGTTCTTCCTGAACAGATTTTGCAGGTGTTTTATACGGATCTTCTTGTGGGTTGAGGAATGATGTGTTTTGAATCAGATCACTGATTTCTTTTTCAGTATTCTGTTCTTCAATTCTAACTAACATTATTTGTATCCCAATAATTTGAATACATGTTTCAACTTCTTTTTCGCTTGTTTTATTTTCAGATTCCGTTTGATTTTCGGATTGTGCAGCGTGGCGAGTAGTATCATCTTCCACTTCATTTTCATCCACATTTGAAGACAATTGAGAAATTCAAATCAAAGGATGGTACCTTATCATTTTGAAAATTTTTTTTATTTGATTTTTTTCTGCTTCATCTGTCTTTTTGATTATCTCCAACATTAATGATGGAGTTTCTTCGCTAAATGATGATTGTACCAATAAAGGATTTTCAATGTGTGTTTGTAGACTTGATGTAGTTTCTTTCTCATTGATTTTTTCTGGATTTGAGGATTGGACTATAACTGTGGTATCTTCATTGCGTTTTGTAGCATCCTCATTGCGTTTTACAATCAATGGAGATGAAATGATTTAATTTTCCGTGTCTTCATTTTGGCTCAAATTTAGAAATCTTGATGGTGTTTCGATCATAGTTGAATCAATACTAACTTTCTTGTGTTTTTTAGCTTGATCGTTGCATTTTTCCATCAATGAAGCCCATTCGTTTACTTTGTTATGAACAATTTCACTATTTGGATATTCTTCAATAATCTCATCTATGCGTGATTGGATTGTTTCGAAAATTTCTTCAAATACTTTAAAATGATAATCCAAGGCAGTCACAACATTTTCTTCATTGGATTTTTTGCCTTCAATGTTCTTCATATTTTCATCGCCACTTTTTGTTGCATGAATGTCATAAAGACCTTCACTTTGATTTTGTGATGGCATGAAATTACGCAATCGACATTGACTGTCTACCCACAGGTTTTCTTTATTTCCTTCTGATGGTTTTATGAAGAATTGCCCCCATGATCCTCCATTTTCTGTTTGTGTTTTTTCAGTTACATTGGTTTTAAGCTGGCTGTTTTGAGCATCCTCTTGTTCAATCCAGTCTGTTGCAGCTTTAAGTAAGGTGTTTCCTTCTTTTATCTCTCCTGAGTTGATTTGGATGTTTGGTTGTTCTTCAACATCGTCTTCATCTTTTTCTTCAGATTCATCTTGACAAATTTCTTCATTTTCATTGTCGGATTCAGATGGATAAACTTAAAATTCATCCTCATCCTCCTCCTCCTCCTCCTCCTCATCTTTCTTTTTTTGTTTATTCTTTCTGACATTTTTCTCATTTTTCTTTGTATCCTTTTCAAGAACTCTCCCCTCATTTTGTGCAGCAATTTCCAATTCATCTTCAAATTCTTGTAATGTTGTAGAGTCAATTTTATCTAGAGAGAACTCTTCAGTGTGTTCAGCATCTTCAAATCCTTGTTTTTTGTAAGCATATAGAATCTGTATGAATCATTGCGTTTTAAAAAATACTCAATACTAATTTTGTTGCGTTTCATAATATAAATCATTGTAAACAACTTACACAACTAATTTTTTGTAACTTTATATACATTGCGTTTTAAACAAGCATTGCGTTTTAATCAAGCATATTTTGAACAAAGCATATAAAAAGTCATTGCGTTTTGTACCTTTATAAACGTTGCGTTTTAAATAAACAAATGTTAAACAAATAATATAAACAAGTCATTGCGTCTTGTAACTTTATATACATTGCGTTTTAATCAAACATATTTTAAACAAAGAATATAAACAAGCAGCCTAAACAAGCATTCAACATAATATGTAGCAATAATGCAAGATCAGATTTCATACCGCTAACAATCCAATAGGTCCGTTGAAGGTATTCTTATTTCCATGCCATTGTCTTCTTATACGCCTTAAAACATTCAGAATATATTCACACCAATTAAAATCTTGGGTATTTTTGTCACTTTTCATCGATGGCAAGAATCTTTGGTTAACATTACTACTTTGCATTGCCTCTGGCATGACCGTAAAAAATATAACCAAGAAGTTTAGTTTGAACAGTCTTCCAAGCTCATTTCTTGATTTTAAATATTTAATTAATTTGGTAGCATACATTCTCTTCAAAATATCTTTGCTGAATTGACCGCGCTAGAATTTAATTATAAGATCAGTTTCTTTTGGCCTCAATTCAGCTGTGATCTTAATCTTTTCATCTCCAGTATTTATCTCATCATTTTCAGCATCAAAGTTTTTTACCAGTCAATATCCGAATTTGCGTGGAACTGAATGCAACTTGAATGATAGTATGCTGCCAAACCCTATTTCTCTAACAACTTTCTTTTGTTCTTTTGACAAATTTTCAATATAATCTGTGAGATTATTGACTGCACATCTTATGTTGATTTTTTTTCCGTCGTAATCATAATATGGTTGTTCTTCTGGCTGTTCTTCTGTTTATCTTTCCTCAATGATCTATTTGGTTTTGATTCTGACTTTTCCTTCTTTTGATATTTTGTCTGTTTCACTCTTGGTGGTGGATCAACAAAATCATCATATGATATATTCAAGTGTTTTAGAAACATATATTTTTCATGAAATTATGTTTAATGCGTTTTATGTTACTTGAATTTACTTGTTGTTGTTCAGAACTATAGCTCCCCTAGTATTTTCATCTTTTGAAACATAATCTGTATCTTCTGAAGATTCAATCACCACTTTCTTTCTTCTCCTTTTCTGTTTTTCC
The DNA here is from genome assembly GCA_030545235.1 of Helianthus tuberosus. Taxonomy (NCBI): domain Eukaryota; kingdom Viridiplantae; phylum Streptophyta; class Magnoliopsida; order Asterales; family Asteraceae; genus Helianthus; species Helianthus tuberosus. The sequence goes on from CM060426.1 coordinate 4,867,404, forward strand.
TCTTGTTTTTTTAACTTTAAATAGAATAATTAAACAATGTCAATTACCAAATTTAAGATAAAGCGCATTAGTTAACAATATAAAGATAAAAAAGCAGTAGTTCACAGTTTTAAGATAAAACACAATACTTTACATCATATTAAATTAACTCAGCAAATTAACATTACATAATCTCATTTTGTTTTTATAATATTTTAAAATAAAACGCATTAGTCAAGAAAAAAAAGCATTTGAGACAGTATTATGATAAAACGCAATAGTTAACAACACATGTATCTCAGCAAATACAAAGATAAGATAAAACACAATGTTTTAAAATTTGATTACAATTATCATAATAATAATCTCTTTGTTTCTGCTAATTTTTTTTAAGATAAAACACATTAGTTCACAATATATAAATCCCATAAAAAGCATTAGGTCATAGTTTTAACATAAAACGCAACGCAGTCTCTAATAACAAACCTAACTAAGCACATACAATGATAAGATATCACTCATTAACAATTTTTGGGAAGAGATGCGGTATCTTAGGTCTATTGCACTTCATAAAACGTAACTTGAATAGAGTTTAAAAAGCGAAAATATATAAAATTACCATTGTCAGAAATCTCTTTGCGTTTTCTACTAGTTTATTGTTTCATTGTTGATTTTCGGCTAATATTTCCTTGCTGATTGATGTTTTCTTCAACTGATGATGTTTTTTTTGCTTCTTTGATGATTTAGGGTTTTGAGATACGTGTTTTGGTCAAAAATTACCTAAGCAATTTAGTGATCAAATTAGTTAAGTGAGGTAGTGTGCTAAAATTTATATGTGAAAAATGTGTTAACCAAATTAGTTGTGAAAATAGTTTCAGGATATAAAGCTGTATCTATGATCAAACAATGAGAAAAAAAGTAAAGGTTGACACGTGATGTACGAGGAAAGCCCTTGATCAATCTAGATCGCCGGCATAAAACCTCGGGAGCTGACAATCGCAGTTGCCTTGTTCTTCTATTGCTTCAAATATCAGGATACAGTGCAGGATGTGGTGCGGATCGACTATGTGTTACAATGTAATTTGAGTACAAGTGTTGTGTGTAGTGTTTGCGATGAACTAGAGAGAAAGTGTGTAAAATTGCGTGCCTTAATCTGATCCGCCCCCATCTATTTATAGTAAAGATAATGTAACAAACTATCCTAAACTTCCGGGATCCAGCGAATATTCCCACTCGAACGTTGAGGACCAAGTCTTTCGGGTTCAACGGCTTCCTCATAACAAATACGCCCGAGTCTTGAGGAGAAGAAGTCCTGATGACCGTTAGTAACTTACAACCATTAACCTGCACGTGTTTAATTCACTCAACCTTAGGATATCGCCCAGGATGTTAGCAATATCCCCGTCCAGTATCCTGGTCACAAATAAACAATTAAAAGCGGGATATTAGTCAGGATATGTATACTCAGAAAATGACCCATAACAATTGTCCCCAAATATATCAGTTGGTATACCAATCCAACGGATATATTTCAAAAGTCTTATCCCATAACTCAAGGCATTTAAAACGAAGCGACGGTCGAGATCACATCGTAACCTCCAACGCACTTTTTGCTCAATGGAGATCCATAATACCCCTATATCTTCTCTCTTCTTGTTTGAAAAGCAGATATCTTCAACAGAGCTTTCAGGTAATTCTCCATTTCTCATTTACTTTCTATCAATTTTCCTTGCCTTCTTCGTAATGGATGCTGAGACCTTCACCCAGCAGAATCTCCTCAAAAATCCCGAAAAGGAGGTCTGTGCTTTTGACAACGCAGACATTGCGACTTTGAGAGCTTCCGGCGCTTTCCCTGACAACACGGTCGTTAGACCGTTTGATCGGTCAATTCGATCGGATGTTTCTTCCGCTGAGTGGGTTTGCTTTCCAGCATATCCTTTTTCGCTAGGTCTTCGATACCCTTTTCCTGAATTCATGATGCAATTCTTCCGAACCACCGGCATCTCTTTTGCTCAAACCATGCCCATGGTTTGGAGAGTATTAATTGTACTTAACCAAATCAAAAACCTCCATTGCCCCGACCTCTGCATCGAGGATTTGCCTATTGCTTATCGCCTCCGATCTCACGGCTCTAGCCGATTCTTACTTTTCTCGACCTCTAGCAAGCCCCTTATTCTTAAAGCCACCAAAAACAAAGACGGATGGCAACGCAAGTTTTTCTTTGTCAAACGAGACTCCATTGCTGAGGGTGCCAACCTTCCGGTGGAGTGGTTAACCACCGGTAAGGTTATAAATATTTTCATGGACCGTTTGGTTTTTATCTCCCACTAATATCCCTCTTTCTGATCCTTATGCAGTGAACTTCAAGGAAGTAGCTCCCCCTACCGCTGAATCAGAAGAAAGAATCAACACTGTTTACCGATTACCTGCAATAGACAGGAATTTCACCACACATGTCTCGAGTTCCAGTCAATACTCGTCATCTGAAATGTCTGGTAAGAATTACTTTCAGAATTAAAACAGTATAATAAAATAAAGAGTAATAATGACGTGAAACTTTTCCCTTTACGCAGCACCGGCCAAGATCCCTGAAGTCTTTGACCTCGACGAATTGGACAGTTATTCTGATCAGATTCAGGTCAAGAAGGAACCTAGTCCCAAGGCCACAGCCTCATCCAGGCCCAGCAGTTCCAAAGCCATCATTATTCCCAAACCTTCACCGGCTACCAAGCCCCGGAGTTCAAGTTCCCGCAAAAGGAAGGAGCCTGATTCTCCTGTCATCTCTGGCACATTTCCTTATGAGAAGCACGGGTTCATTGAAGCTGGCGGGTTTATGACTTCCTTTCTTAACCAGGTTAGTATTCTCATATCATATCCTGCGGTTTACATCATTTACAAAGATTTATCAATATGAATACCTGTCCTCTTACCTTCGTAGGGTCTTGAGTGTCTGGTTCACCTATATCAAGAATCCTGCAAGCTTAACAAGACGCTTGAATCTAAGCTAAAGGAAGCAGAAATCACAATCTCCGACCAAGGCATGATTGCAGCCGCCAAATCTCGTCATTACGAGGAGAAATTCAAAGCTATGATCCAAGAACACCAAACTGCTCTTAACAAAGCTACTCTTCAAGCCCAGGCCGATCTTGAAGCTGCCCATGTGCAACATGAACGGGATATGGTTAGCTACCGAGAAAGCCTCAAAAGTCCCGTCGTCATTTCTCTCCTCCAAGCTAGGTTGAAGATGGCCCATGAAACCAAAACATTAGGTTTTGAATGCCCTTCTTGGGACGTTGGTGCCTGGGAGACCAAGCTAAAGAACCTCGGCGGCACTTCTTCTAAACCACCTGTCGATGAATCTTCCAAAGCAGTTGAAAACGCAACCCATACTGAGAAGGATGCCGAGGAGGATCCCAAGGAGGATGCTGCTGAAATCATTATGGACGAAGAAGATACTGCCCCCTAAAGTTTATCTCCTTTAAATTGCTTGAACAATTTTATGTTTTTATGAACAATTTTCATTTCTACATCAAAACAATTTGATAGTCGAAGGTGGATGGGTCCTGGGTTTCAGGATGAAACCTTCGGTTATCAACCAGTACTGATTGTTTCAAATAATTTCATCTTTTATCTTTCTTGTTATTATCTTCCGTCTTTCTTAGCATAGATCTTAGCTTTGCAAAATTTAGTACAACTATCTTTTGAAAATATCCTGATAAATATACTTAGTGATATATTATGAAAACTTTTAATAAATATAATTTCTAAAAATTCAATCAACTTTAGAGAAAACTTCTAAAGGAATAAAAGATAGTCCACCTTCTAAAAACTGTTTTGACAATACTTGTTTGATCAAGGTTTTAATTTCAAACTAGTATTAGTTTCAAATATCTTAACCAAATATCCCGAAAAGTATTTAAAAACATATTTTGAGAATATATCAGGATATTTATTCCTTTACCAAACATAGTATTAAAAATTTAAACATTGTTTATAAAGGAAAGATCATACCAGGAATAGGGTATAAACCTATTACCAAACTTCAATCCCTTTGCAACTCTTCCAATGAAGATGTCCCCTGTCTGAGACACTTAGTGCATTAGTTCCGAGCCTTATCCTTTTAGCATTACACCATTGCCTCGATAGGAATGTACCCTGTGTACAATGTCTTCTTAGAAATCTTCTGAATTTTAGTTTCCATTGTATAGGCAATTTTTCATGTCATAGGGGTAAAACCCAAAAATGTCTTGGAGATAAATTCCTTGTATTCTGGGGAAAATCCCAAATTTTCGTGCGCTACAGGCGGGAGTGTATAAACTCCAAGACTTAGAAAGGTGAAAACCTTTAAACCTTAGAGAGTATGAAAATACCCTTTCGTGAGAGAGGGTGATCAATCCTCATATACCTTTAGGATTCAGGATATAGCCAACAGTAACGAAATTGTCAGCCACTTTTACATGGACTGGTCCCGCCACCTTGAACTATCCCCGAATAACTTGCGCTCCAGGCGGGGTGTTTAAACCCAATTCGGAAGAAAGGTGAATACCTTTAAACCTGTGAAGGGATCAGGATCCCTTATACGTGAGAGGGGGGCCAATCCTCTAATCTTCCGAAGTATCTTGAGTGAGCATCCTGGAGCTATATCCTGGAGCACATACTGCAAAACATCCTTAAACTAAGGTGGGCGTTAGCTTGGCTAACACCCCTCCGATGCTTAAGTTAGTATTGGGTTTCAAAGAGTAAATTAAACCAAACATATTTAAAAAAGATAGGATTCATACCATCCTGAGTTAGAAATTAAATTCTAAACTCACTTGAAATAAAGCTTAAGGTGTATAGCATTCCAAGATCTCGGTAGCATATCCCCTTCCATATTCTTGAGTCTATATGCTCCTTTTCCTGCTTCTGATTCAACTTCATATGGTCCTTCCCATTTTGGAGCTAACTTGCCATCGGCAGGATTAGTAGTATTCTGAAAAGCCTTTCTCAACACCCAATCTCCAACCTTAAATCTTCTGGTCCTAATATTCTTGTTATATGCTCTGGATATTCTTTGTTGATACGCTGCCATCCTTAGCCTTGCTGCGTCTCTCTTTTCATCTATAGTATCCAAATCCTGACACAAGGCTTCAGGATTCTTTCCAGGATCACTTAGGGTAAACCTTGCAGTAGGTATTGTCATTTCCGTTGGAATCATTGCTTCTGCTCCAAATACCAAGGAAAATGGGGTTTGGCCTGTTGCGTTCTTTACCGTTGTCCTATCAGCCCACAAAACAAAGGGTAATTCTTCTGCCCATCTTCCTTTTTTGGCTCCAAGCCTTTTCTTTAAGTTATTGACAATTATCTTATTTGAGGGTTCTGCCTGTCCATTCGCTTGAGGATGTACCGGAGTAGATGTGATCATTTTGATTCCCCAACTCTTGCAAAAGTCAGTAGTTCTCTTTCTTATAAACTGGGAACCATTGTCTCAGATTATCTCGGCTGGTACTCCGAATCTGGTCAGGATATTTCTCTTTATGAAGGATACTACTTCTTGATCTCTAACTTGAACAAATGCTTCTGCTTCAACCCACTTGGAGAAATAATCCGTCATTGCCAACATGAAAACCTTTCCTCCTGGAGCTTTTGGAAGCTTTCCCACTATATCCATACCCCACTTTATAAACGGCCAAGGGGAAACAATAGGATACAGCGGTTCAGCAGGCTGATGTAATATGTTACTATGTCTTTGACATGCGTCACATCTTCGAGCATATTCTGCGGCATCTTTTCTCATTGTTGGCCAATAATATCATGTCCTTAATGCTTTTGAGAATAATGACCTGCCCCATGTATGGTTACCACAATCCCCTTCATGTATATCCTGAAGTACTTCTTTGGCTTCAGGATCCTCCAAGCACCTCAAATACGGTCCTGCAAGAGATTTCTTGTATAAAACATTATTTATAATAGTGAATCGTGATACCTTCATCCTAAATGCCTTAGGATTTTCATTTTTGGGGATGTGTCCTTCCTTGAGATATCTCATTATTGGATCCGTCCAAGATTTAGGATCCTCTTCAGGATACTCTGCTCCAGGATCCTGAATACCCGCTACTTCTTTATCCCGAGGATTCGTTGCAGGATACAAGACATGTAATATTGGTATTTGGGTTCCTTCTGGTATCCTGATCGATGATCCCAGATTTGCTAAGGCATCTGCTTCAGCGTTATCCTCTCTTGGTACCTGTTCAAGTGTAAAAACATCGAAATATTCTGCTAATTTTTTGAGAATATCGAGGTATTCGATTAATTTCTCACCCTTAACTGCATAGGATCCATTAAAGTGGTTAGTAATTAACAAGGAGTCAACATATACTCGTAAATTCTTGATACTCATACTCTTAGCCAATTCTAATCCTGCAATTAAAGCTTCATATTCTGCCTCATTATTAGTAGCAGGAAATTCACACCTAATGGCCCCCTGTGGCGATTTTAGTAGTATACCTAAACCTACACCTCTTATATTGGATGCACCATCAGTATATAATGTCCAGGATCCTGAAGATTCTCCTAACTGTTGAACTTCTAGGTCTACCTCATCCTGAATATCACTACTGAAATCAGCCACAAAGTCAGCTAAAGCCTGAGACTTTATGGCATTTCTAGGTTCATATACTAAATCATAAGCACTCAACTTCACTGACCACTTGGCTATCCTGCCTGACATCTCTGGTTTCCTAAGCACATTTTTGACAGGATAATTTGTTTTAACATGGATCCTATGTGTCTCAAAATAATGTCTAAGCTTTGTCGATGCCATGACTAGAGCTAATATCAATTTTTCTAAATGAGAATACCTAGTTTCAGCATCTAACAAACTTTTACTAACATAATATACAGGATATTGCTGACCTTCATGGTCTTTTATAAGAACGGCACTTACAGCATTCCCCGATACAACGAGGCATAGGGATAGTGGTTCACCATTTTCAGGCTTCATCAATAGAGGTGCGGTTGAGAGATATCGCTTCAAATCCTGCAAGGCTGCTTCATGCTTTGCTCCCCGTTCAAATTTCTTATTCTTTTTGAGTATATCATAGAATTCCTTGCATTTTTCTGAGGATCTTGAAATAAATCTATTCAAAGCTGCTACTCGGCCTGTCAACCTTTGTACGTCCTTCATATTTGAGGGTGATTTTATATCCAGGATAGCTTTGATCTGCTCTGGGCTTGCTTCTATCCCCCTTTTTGTCACCATATATCCAAGAAACTTTCCTGCCCCCACTCCGAAATGGCACTTAGCAGGATTCAACTTCATGTTGTATTGATCCAGGATATCACATGCTCCCTTGATATCCTCGAGGTGATCCTCAGCTCTTTTAGATTTTACCACCATATCGTCAATATATACCTCCATGGTGTCCCCAGCTTATCTTTGAACATCATGTTTACCAATCTCTGGTACGTTGCACCTGCATTTTTCAAACCGAAAGGCATAGCAGTATAGCAATATATACCTGTTGGTGTCATGAAAGCAATATCCTCCTGATCCGAAGGCTCCATTTGAATCTGCTGAAATCCTGAGGATGCGTCCATGAATGTTAACATTTCATGTCCGGCAGTAGCATCTACCATTGCATCGATATGAGGGAGAGGAAATGCATCTTTAGGACAAGCCTTGTTTGTTAGGGGTCATTTTCTTAACATATGTATCCTGACCAATATCCTGCCTTTGTTTGTTTATTTGTAATCAGGATGCTGGAAGAGGATATTGCTGACATCTTGGGCGATATCCTGAAGCTTATTGAATTAACCACGTGCAGGTTAAGGGCAGAGGCTTGCTAACGGTCACAAGCACTTCTTCTCCTCAAGACTCGGACGAATTTGTTGAGAAAGAGACGTTGAGCCCGAAAGACCAGGTCTGCAACGTTCCAAGAAGGAATATTCGGTGAATCCCGCGAGTTTAGGGTAGTTAGTTATCTTATCTTTACTATAAATAGATGAGGTCGGATCAACTTAGAACACATCATTTCACACTTACACTCTCGAACACAATCACATTCTAGCTAGTTGCAAACACTACACTTGTATTTCATTTTCGTTGTAACACTTAGTCGATCCGTACCACATCCTGCACTGTATCCTGATTTTTGAAGCAATTGAAGAACAAGGCAGCTGCGATTGTCAGCTCCCGAGGTTTTATGCCGGCGATCTAGATTGATCAAGGGCTTTCCTCGTACATCTCGTGTCACTTCCTTTACTTTTTGCTCGTTAATTGCTCATTGTTTGATCGTCGATACAGCTCAATATCCCGAGCCGTATCCTTAAACTGTTTTTGCAAGTAATTTAATTAACACATTTTTGACATTTACTTCTAGCACACTACCTCACTTAACTAATTTGATCACTTAATTACTTCGGTAATTTTTTACCAAAACAATTTGGCGCCCACCGTGGGGCAAGTGGTGCTCTTTTTACTAAAACTTTTTGTCAAATCGCTAATCGGTTTTCTATTTTCAAAACTTTTTGCCACATTATCTATAATGGCCTCAAGATCAAACATGAGTTCCTCTACTGTGTCTGCTATGACTTCTGCCACTACCGGTTCGGTGCTTCCACCACCTCCTCCAAGGATGCCAGCCTCTACACAATCTCAAGATGTTATTCCAACTCGGAGTGTCCAGGGATCTGCTCCCGTTTTAGCTTCTAATGATGAAATTTTAACCTTATTTGGAAGTGTGCAAGAACAAATGAGGCAGCAACAGGAAACAAACCAAATGCTTTTGAGGGAGATACAACTCCTGAAGGTTGGCTCGAGCAGATCTGCGGAGGACAATGTCACCCCGTTACACCCCAGAGCGTTGAACTTTAGCTCAGCTGTGTACACCGAGGATAATAGGGGGAGTATCGTGCCCAGTCTTCCTCAGAATCATACTCCTGAAATACCCTCCTTGGCCCGGATGTCAACCATAAGGAGCTCAGGATATGCTTCAGGATATGGGCAGAATCCTCCAACTGGTAACGTGTCTAATAATAATAATACTCATGCTATTAACAGTGGTGGATCCTTGCAGGATACAGGTGTAACATCAGCACTTACCAGGGAACTTCAGAAGTTGAAAGACATGATATCTAGTGTACCTGGGGTGGTCCAGCCGATCCCGGAAGTATCTCAAGATAGCCACAAGATATCTCGTTTTGCATACCCTATATGTGATGCTGAGATCCCAAAGAGATTCCAAACTCCCAACATGAAGCTTTATGACGGGACTACGGATCCTGAGGAGCATATTGCCCAGTATAGGGAAAGAATGGAGATTAACCCTATCCCTCCGGAGCTCAAGGAAGCGTGCTTGTGCAAGGGATTTGGTTCTACTCTAACAGGATCAGCCTTGAAATGGCTGTTGAACGTTCCTCCTCACTCAATTACTTCATTTGCTCATTTGGTTAATTTATTTAACAGTCAATTTTCTTGTAGTCGGAGTTTTGAGAAACTAACCAGTGATCTTTACAGGATAACTCAAGGGCCTCAAGAATCCTTGAGGGATTATGTGAACAAATTTAGTCGAGAATCCTTGGATATCCCACATCTTGATGTTGCAACAGCTGTGCAAGCTTTTAAGATGGGATTACAAAAGGATTCTCAGTTTTATCAGGATCTTGTAATGAATCCCTGCAGGAATCTCGATGAAGCTCGTAACAGGGCCTTGAGATATATCCGTCTGGAAGATGACAAGAAGATGCAAGAAAGGATGAACTCATCCAACACTTACGAATCGACTAACAGGAAGTCAGAATCCTCATTTAAGTCATATCGGCCTAAGCCATATGGTAGAAATGAAAACAAGAGAGTGAATGCTGTCGAAGATGAGGATCCTGAAGAGTATCCTGAGTTGTCTGAATATTGCTTTTCTGTTAATATTCCTGAATTGATGTATGCTATGCAGGGTCTAGGAGACAAGGCTAGATGGCCTCGAAAGAATCAACAAAAGGCTGACTGGAAAGATAAGTCGAAATGGTGTGCTTTCCACGAAGATTTCGGACATATGACTGAGGATTGCATTGCTTTAAGGAAGGAAATAAGCTATCTTCTAAGCAAGGGATATCTGAAAGATCTCTTAGGAAAGAAGAAGAATAAGGGTCAGGATACTGAGAAGGATCCTGAGCGAGCTGCATCACCTCCCGCGGATGCCAAGATAATCAACTTCATTTCGGGGGGATCCGACATTTGTGGAACTTCGTATTCGGCAGCAAAGAGACACGCAAAGGAAGCCAAAGCCGAAAGGGGAGACAAACCTGTCAGGATGGCTACACTCACAACTGACAAAGTGATCACATTTGATGCTGATGACAGGGATACTGTCCAGGATCCTCACCATGATGCTCTGGTAATAACGTTATATGTGGCTAACCATTTTGTACGCATGATATTGGTTGATAATGGCAGCTCCGTCAACATAATCCAGCTAGAGACACTTAAAAGAATGAATGTGTCTCCAATGGATATAACTTCGAAGTCCACTGTGCTTGTTGGATTCAGCGGAGAAGCCAGAAACACAGTGGGAGAGATAAAGTTGCCGGTGTACGTTGAAGGAGTCAACTCGATACAACGTTTCTGTGTGATGGACTCTCTATCCTGCTATAACATCATACTAGGAAGACCATGGATTCACGATATGAAGGCCGTGCCATCAACATATCACCAATGCATCAAGATACCTACCCCTTGGGGAGTTGTTAAAGTTGATAGCGATCAGCAGGAGGCGAAAGAATGCTACTCCTCCTCGATGAAATCCTCAGCCAGAACTAGTGCAGCATAGCAATTAAAGACGCGGGCCCAGGATATCGTGGAGGATCCGGAGCAGGATGTGAAGAAAGTTATCCTGGACCAGGATAACCCCGATATTTCGGTGCTCGTAGGGACCAATATCCCTCAGGATATTGAGGAACAATTAATTAACTTTTTGAAATGCAGGATGTCTACGTTTGCATGGAAACATGAGGATATGACTGGCATATCCAAAGATATCATCACTCACAAGCTTGGAATTGATAAGTCGTTCAAGCCTGTGCAACAAAAAAGAAGGAAGTTTGCTCCTGAGCGGAACACGATTATCCAAGAGGAAGTTGAGAGATTATTAAAGTCAAGAATGATCAGAGAGGTTAAGTTCCCAAGGTGGCTAGCAAACGTGGTTGTAGTACAGAAGAAGAATGGGAAATGGAGAGTTTGTGTAGACTACACAGACTTGAACAAAGCTTGTCCTAAAGACCCATTTCCTCTCCCCCATATTGATGCAATGGTAGATGCCACTGCTGGGCATGAAATGCTGACTTTCATGGACGCATCCTCAGGATTTCAACAGATACAAATGGAGCCTTCTGACCAGGAGGATACCGCCTTCATGACGCCAACAGGTATTTATTGTTATACAGCTATGCCTTTTGGTTTGAAAAATGCAGGTGCAACATACCAAAGATTGGTAAACATGATGTTCAAAGACAAACTGGGGGACACCATGGAAGTATACATTGACGATATGGTAGTAAAGTCAAAGAAAGCTCAGGATCACCTCCAGGATATTAAAGGAGCATTTGATATCCTGGATCAGTATAATATGAAGCTGAATCCTGCTAAGTGCCATTTCGGAGTGGGGGCAGGAAAGTTTCTTGGGTATATGGTGACGAAAAGGGGGATAGAGGCAAGCCCGGAGCAGATTAAAGCTATCCTGGATATAAAATCACCCTCGAATATGAAGGATGTACAAAGATTAACAGGCCGAGTAGCAGCTCTAAACAGATTTATCTCAAGATCCTCGGAGAAATGCAAAGACTTCTATGATATCCTAAAGAAGAACAAAAGATTCGAATGGGGGGAAAAGCATGAAGCAGCCCTACAGGATTTGAAACGGTATCTCTCAACCGCACCTTTATTGATGAAGCCGGAAAATGGTGAACCACTATCCCTGTACCTTGCTGTATCAGGGAATGCTGTAAGTGCCGTTCTTATAAAAGACCATGAAGGTCAGCAGTACCCTGTTTATTATGTTAGTAAAAGTTTGTTAGATGCTGAAACTAGGTATTCTCATTTAGAAAAATTGATACTAGCATTAATTATGGCATCAACGAAACTTAGGCATTATTTCGAGACACATAGGATTCATGTTAAAACAAACTATCCTATTAAAAATGTGCTTAGGAAACCAGAGATGTCAGGCAGGATGGCCAAGTGGTCAGTAAAGTTGAGTGCTTATGATTTAGTATATGAACCTAGGAATGCCATAAAGTCTCAGGCTTTAGCTGACTTTGTGGCTGACTTTAGTAGTGACATTCAGGATGAGGTAGATCTAGAAGTTCAACAACTAGGAGAATCCTCAGGATCCTGGACATTATATACTGATGGTGCATCTAATGTAAGAGGAGTAGGATTAGGAATACTACTAAAATCGCCACAGGGGGACATATTACCCCAGGCTATTAGGTGTGAATTTCCTGCTACTAATAATGAAGCAGAGTATGAGGCTTTAATTGCAGGATTAGAGTTGGCTAAGAGCATGAGTATCAAAAATTTGCAAGTATATGTTGACTCTCTGTTAATTACTAACCATTTTAATGGATCATATGCAGTTAAGGGAGAGAAATTAATCGAATATCTCGATATTCTCAAAAAATTAGCAGGATATTTCGATGTTTTTATACTTGAACAGGTACCAAGGGAAGATAATGCTTAAGCAGACGCCTTAGCAAATCTGGGATCGTCGGTCAGGATACCTGAAGGGACACAAATACCAATAGTACATGTCTTATATCCTGCAACGAATCCTCGGGATAAAGAAGTAGCTGGTATTCAGGATCCTGGGGCGGAATATCCTGAAGAGGATCCTAGAACCTGGACGGCTCCAATCATGAAATATCTCAAAGAAGGACACATTCCTGGAGATGAAAATCCTAAGGCATTTAGGATGAAGGTATCACGATTCACTATTAAAGATAATATTTTGTACAAGAAATCTCTTGCAGGACCGTATTTGAGATGCTTGGAGGATCTTGAAGCCAAAGAAGTCCTTCAGGATATACATGAAGGGGATTGTGGTAACCATGCTGGGGGCAGATCGTTATTCTCAAAAATATTAAGAACAGGATATTATTGGCCAACAATGAGAAAAGATGCCGCAGAATATGCTCGAAGATGTGACTCGTGTCAAAGACATAGTAACATACTGCATCAACCGGCTGAACCATTATATCCTATTGTTTCCCCTTGGCCATTTATGAAGTGGGGTATGGATATAGTGGGAAAGTTACCGAAAGCTCCGGGAGGAAAAGTCTTTATGTTAGCAATGACGGATTACTTCTCTAAGTGGGTTGAAGCTGAAGCATTTGTTCAAGTAAGAGACCAAGAAGTAGTATCCTTCATCAAGAGGAATATCCTGACCAGATTCGGAGTACCAGCTGAGATAATCTGTGATAATGGCTCTCAGTTCATAAGTAAGAGGACTACTGACTTTTGCAAGAGTTGGGGAATCAAAATGATCACATCAACTCCGGTACATCCTCAAGCAAATGGACAAGCAGAATCCTCTAACAAGATAATTGTCAACAACTTAAAGAAAAGGCTTGGAGCCAAAAAAGGAAGATGGGCAGAAGAATTACCCTTTGCTTTATGGGCTGACAGGACAACGATAAAGAATGCAACAGGTCAAACCCCATTTTCGTTGGTGTTTGGAGCAGAAGCAGTGATTCCAACGGAGATGACAATACCTACTGCAAGATCTATCTTAAGTGATCCTGAGAAGAATCCTGAAGCCTTGAGTCAGGATTTAGACACTATAGATGAAAAGAGAGATGCGGCAAGGCTAAGGATGGCAGCATATCAACAGAGAATATCCAGGGCATATAACAAGAATATTAGAACCAGAAGATTTAAGGTTGGAGATTGGGTATTAAGAAAGGCCTTCCAAAATACTACTAATCCTGCCGATGGCAAGTTAGCTCCAAAATGGGAAGGACCATATGAAGTTGAATCAGAAGCAGGGAAAGGAGCGTATAGACTCAAGAATATGGAGGGAGATATGCTACCGAGATCTTGGAATGCTATACACCTTAAGCTCTATTTCAAGTAAGTCTAGAATTTAATTTCTAACTCGAGATGGTATGAATTCTTACTTCTTTTAAATATGTTTGGTGTAATTTGTTCTTTATAACCTGATACTGACTTAAGCATCGGAGGGGTGTTGGCCAAGCTAACACCCACCTTAGTTTACATTTGTTTTGCAAGATATGTTTCAGGATATAGCTCAAGAATATACACTCGGGATAACTCAGAAGATTAGAGGATTGGCCCCCTCTCTCACGTTTAAGGGATACTGATCCCTTCACAGGTTTAAAGGTATTCACCTTTCTTCCAAATTGGGTTTAAACACCCCGCCTGGAGCGCAAGTTATTCAGGGATAGTTCAAGGTGGCGGGACCAGTCCATGTAAAAGTGGCTGACAATTTCGTTACCATTGGCTATATCCTGAATCCTAACGGTATATGAGGATTGATCACCCTCTCTCACGAAAGGGTATTTTCATACTCTCTAAGGTTTAAAGGTTTTCACCTTTCTAAGTCTTGGAGTTTATACACTCCCGCCTGTAGCGCATGAAAAATTGGGATTTTCCCCAGGATACAAAGGATTTATCTCCAGTACATCCTTGGGTTATACCCTCGGAACGAGAAAAATCGCTTATGCCATGGAAACTGACATTAAATAGATTTCTAAGATACTTGAAGACATTGTACGCAGGGGACATCCCTGCCAAGATGGTGGTGTAAAGTTAAAAGAATGAAGTTTGCGACTAATGCATTAAGTACCTTGCACTGGGGACATCTTCATTGGAAGAGTTGCAAAGGGATTGAAGTTTGGTAATAGGTTTATATCCTATGTCTGGTATGATCTTTCCTTTGCAAGCCTCATTTGAATTTTTAATAACATCATGTTAAGTATCTTGACACATATCCTCAAAGTCCTTTTAAGGATATTTGACTGGGATGTTTGAAACTAGCATTGACTTGAAACTCTGATCATCATCAAAACTTGGTTTTAAAAAGATAAACTATTTTTTACTTTCTAAAGAAATTTTTACAAAATTGAAAGAACGTATGGAAGATCCATTTAAAAGACTTCTTCAGTATGTTTCTAAGCATACTGGTCAAGATATTTTTTAAAATAACAGTATGAAATTTTTACAAAGCTAAAACTTACACTAAACAATGCAAAGCAACAGAAAAATAAGTCAAAAGATGAAATTATTCTTAAAGCGATCAATGCTGGTTGATAACCGAAGGTTTCATCCTGAAACCCAGGACCCATCCGCCTTCGGTTATCAAATTGTTTAGAGATAGGAATGAAAATTGTTCATAAAGACATAAAATTGTTCGAATAAAAATAAGCTCTAGGGGGTAGTGCCTTCTTGCTCCGTAGCGGTTTCAGCAACATTCATCCTGGGATCCGCCTCAGCATCCTTGTCAGCATCGGTTGCCTTTTTAACTACTTTAGAAGGATCATCGACAATTGATTTGGAAGAGGTACCACCAAGATTCTTCAGTTTGGTCTCCCAGGCTCCAACGTCCCAAGAAGGGCATTCGAAGCCTAATGTTTTGGCTTCGTGAGCCATCTTCAACCTAGCCTGGAGAAGAGAAATGACGACGGAACTTTTGAGGCTTTCTCGGTAACTGACCATATCCTGTTCGTACTGCACATGGGCAGCTTCCAGATCAGCTTGGGCTTGAAGAGTAGCCTTGTTGAGAGCAACTTGGTGTTCCTGGGTCATAGCTTTGTATTTCTCCTCGTAATGACGAGACTTGGCGGCCGCGATCATACCTTGGTCTGAAATTGTGATTTCTGCTTCCTTTAGCTTGGATTCAAGTGTTTTGTTAAGCTTGCAGGATTCTTGATATAGGTGAACCAAACGCTCAAGACCCTGTAAAGGTAAAAGGACAGGGATCAATATTATTATTAAGTCTATGAAAGCAGTCTAAATTGCAGGATATGATATAAAGATACTAACTTGGTTAAGAAAAGAAGTCATAAAACCGCTGGCTTTGATGAATCCATGCTTTTCATAAGGAAATGTGTCAGAAACGACAGGAGAATCAGGTTCTTTCCTCTTGCGGGAACTCGAACTCCGAGGTTTGGTAGCCGGTGAAGGTTTAGGAATGATGATGGCTTTGGAGCTGCTGGGTTTGGATGTAGCAGTGGTCTTGGAGCCAGGTTCTTTCTTGACTTGGATCTGGTCAGAATAGCTATCCAGTTCGTCAAGATCAAAGACTTCAGGGATCTTAGCTGGCGCTGTGTAAAGGAAAAAGTTTTATTCTTTATCATTATATTGTTTTGACTAATTATTCTGAAAGGAATTCTTACCAGACATCTCGGATGACGAGTACTGACTTGAACTCGGAACGTGTGTGGTAAAAGTCCTGTCTATTGCAGGTAACCGGTAAACGGTGTTGATTCTCTCTTCTGACTCGGTGGTAGGAGGAGCAACTTCCTTAAAGTTCACTGCATAAAGAAGAATATTAATAGGGGATAACAATTAAATCGTCTGTAAGGATATTTATAATCCTACCGGTAGTTAACCACTCCACCGGAAGGCTAGCACCCTCAGCAATGGAATCTCGTTTGACAAAGAAGAATTTGCGTTGCCATCCGTCTTCATTTTTGGTGGCTTTGAGGATCAGGGGTTTGCTGGAGGTTGAAAAAAGCAAAAACCGGCTAGAGCCGTGGGATCGGAGGCGATAAGCAATAGGTAGATCCTCGATGCAGAGGTCAGAACAGTGGAGGTTTTTGATTTGGTTGAGTACGATTAGTACTCTCCAAACCATGGGCATGGTTTGAGCAAAAGAGATGCCAGTAATACGAAAGAATTGCATCATGAATTCTGGGAAGGGGTATCGAAGGCCTAGTGAAAAAGGATATGCTGGAAAACAGATCCATTCGGTAGAACTAACATCCGATCGGATTGACCGATCAAATGGCCTAAAGACTGTGCTATCAGGGAAGGCGCCGGAGGCTCTTAAAGCTGCAATATCTGCGTTGTCAAAGGCGCAGATCTCCTTTTCGGGATTTTTGAGAAGATTCTGCTGGGTGAAGGTCTCGGCGGCCATTGCTAGAAAGATGAAATAAATTGACAGGAAGAAAGTCGAAAATGGAGAATTACCTGAAGGGTCTGTTGAAGATATCTGCTTTTCAAACAAGAAAAGAGAAGATATAGGGGCATTGTGGATCTCCATGGAGTAAAAAACGCGTTGGAAGTTATGATGTGATCTTGACCGTCGCTTCATTTTAAATGCCTTGAGTTGTGGGATAAGGTTTTTGAAATATATCCGTTGGATTGGTATCCCAACTGATATATTTGGGGACAATTGTTAGGGGTCATTTTCTTAACATATGTATCCTGACCAATATCCTGCCTTTGTTTGTTTATTTGTAATCAGGATGCTGGAAGAGGATATTGCTGACATCTTGGGCGATATCCTGAAGCTTATTGAATTAACCACGTGCAGGTTAAGGGCAGAGGCTTGCTAACGGTCACAAGGACTTCTTCTCCTCAAGACTCGGACGAATTTGTTGAGAAAGAGACGTTGAGCCCGAAAGACCAGGTCTGCAACGTTCCAAGAAGGAATATTCGGTGAATCCCGCGAGTTTAGGGTAGTTAGTTATCTTATCTTTACTATAAATAGATGAGGTCGGATCAACTTAGAACACATCATTTCACACTTACACTCTCGAACACAATCACATTCTAGCTAGTTGCAAACACTACACTTGTATTTCATTTTCGTTGTAACACTTAGTCGATCCGTACCACATCCTGCACTGTATCCTGATTTTTGAAGCAATTGAAGAACAAGGCAGCTGTGATTGTCAGCTCCCGAGGTTTTATGCCGGCGATCTAGATTGATCAAGGGCTTTCCTCGTACATCTCGTGTCACTTCCTTTACTTTTTGCTCGTTAATTGCTCATTGTTTGATCGTCGATACAGCTCAATATCCCGAGCCGTATCCTTAAACTGTTTTTGCAAGTAATTTAATTAACACATTTTTGACATTTACTTCTAGCACACTACCTCACTTAACTAATTTGATCACTTAATTACTTCGGTAATTTTTGACCAAAACATTGTTCAAGTCCGTGTAATCTACACAGACTCTCCATTTCCCGTTTTTCTTCTGTACCACAACTATGTTTGCTAGCCATCTTGGAAACTTGACTTCTCTGATCATCCTGGACTTCAACAATCTTTCAACTTCCTCTTGGATAATCGCATTCCGCTCAGGGGCGAATTTTCTTCTTTTTTGCTGAACAGGCTTGAATGATTTGTCAATTCCAAGCTTGTGAGTGATAATGTCTTTGGATATGCCTGTCATATCCTCATGCTTCCATGCAAACGTTGATATCCTGCATTTCAAAAAGTTAGTTAACTGTTCTTCAATATCCTGAGGGATATTGGTTCCTACGAGCACCGAGATATCAGGATTATCCTGATCCACGATAATTTTCTTCACATCCTGCTCCGAATCCTCCTCGATATCATGGGCCCGCATCTTTAATTGCTATGCTGTACTAGGCTTAGTTGAGGATTTCATCGAGGTTGTGTAGCATTCTTTCGCTTCCTGTTGATCACTTTCCACCTTGACAACCCCCCAAGGGGTAGGGATCTTGATGCATTGGTGATATGTTGATGGCACAGCCTTCATATCGTGAATCCATGGTCTTCCCAGTATGATGTTATAGCAGGATAAGGAGTCCATCACACAGAAGCGTTGTATTGAGTTGACCCCTTCAACATATACTGGTAACTTTATCTCCCCTACGGTATTCCTAGCTTCTCCACTGAAACCAACGAGCACAGTGGACTTCGAAGTGATATCCATCGGAGATACATTCATCCTCTTCAATGTTTCCAGCTGAATTATATTGACAGAACTACCGTTGTCTACCAGTATCCTGCGTACAAAATGGTTAGCCACATATAATGTTATTACTAAAGCATCATGGTGAGGATCCTGAACAGTATCCCTGTCATCACTATCGAAAGTGATCACTTTATCAGTTGTGAGGGTAGTCATTCTGACTGGTCTGTCTCCCCTCTCGCTCTTAGCCTCCTTTGCATGTCTCTTGGTCGCCGAATACGAAGTCCCACAAATGTCGGATCCTCCTGAAATAAAGTTAATTATCTTGGCATCTGCTGGGGGTGATGCTGCTCGTTCAGGATCCTTCTCGGGATCCTGCCCTTTATTCTTCTTTTTTCCCAGCAAGTCCTTCAGATACCCCTTGCTTAACAGGTAACTTATCTCTTTCCTTAAAGCAATGCAATCCTCGGTCATATGTCCGAAGTCTTCGTGGAAGGCACACCATTTGGATTTATCCTTCCAATCAGCTTTCTGCTGGTTCTTTCGAGGCCACCTAGCTTTGTCCCCTAAGCCCTGCATAGCATACATTAATTCAGGTATATTAACAGAAAAGCAGTATTCAGATAAATCAGGATATTCTTCAGGATCCTCGTCTTCAACAGCGTTCACTTTCTTGTTATCATTTCTGCCATATGGCCTGGAGCGATATGGCTTATATGGGGTTTCTGATTTCATGTTAGTTGATTCATAGGTTGAGGTAGAATTCATCCTCTCCTGCATCTTCTTGTCATCTTCCAGACGGATATATCTCAAAGCCCTGTTACGAGCTTCGTCGAGGTTCCTGCAGGGATTCATTACAAGATCCTGATAAAACTGAGAATCCTTTTGTAATCCCATCTTAAAAACTTGCACAGCTGTTGCAACATCAAGATGTGGGATATCCAAGGATTCTCGACAGAATTTGTTCACATACTCCCTCAAGGATTCCTGAGGCCCTTGAGTTATCCTGTAAAGGTCACTGGTTAGTTTCTCAAAACTCCGACTACAAGAAAATTGACTATTAAATAAATTAACCAAATGAGCAAACGAAGTAATCGAGTGAGGAGGAACGTTTAACAGCCATTTTAAGGCTGATCCTGTCAGGGTAGAACCAAATCCCTTGCATAAGCATGCTTCCTTGAGATCTGGAGGGATAGGATTGATTTCCATCCGTTCCCTATACTGGGCAATATGCTCCTCAGGATCCGTAGTCCCGTCATATAGTTTCATGTTGGGAGTCTGGAATCTTTTTGGTATTTCATCATCACAGATAGGATATGCAAAGCGAGATATCCTGTGGCTGTCTTGGGATACTTTCGGAATCGGCTGGACCACTCCAGGTACACTGGATATCATGTCCTTCAATTTTTGGAGCTCCCGGGTAAATGTTGACGTCATACCTGCATCCTGCAAAGAGTCATTGTTGTTAGTAGCAAGAATGTTATTATTTGACACATTACCGTTCCGAGGATTTTGGCCATATCCTGAAGCATATCCTGAACTTCTCACAGTCGATATCCTGACCGAAGAGGGTATCTCAGGGGTATGATTCTGAGAATGGCTTGGGACGATATTCCCCCTATTATCCTCAGTGTAAACTGCGGAACTGAAGTTCAAAGCCCTGGGCTGTATAGGAGTGACAGTTTCCTCAGCATGTCTACTTGAGCTAGCTTTTAAGAGTTGTATTTCTCTTAACAGCATTTGGTTAGTCTCCTGTTGCTGCCTCATTTGTTCCTGCACACTTCCAAATAAAGTCAAAATTTCATCGTTAGAGGCTAAAACGGAAGCAGATCCCTGGACACTCCGAGTAGGGATAACATCTTGAGATTGTGAAGAAAACGGCATCCTTGGAGGAGGTGGTGGAAGCACCGAACCAGTAGTAGCAGAGGTTGTAGCAGACATAGTGGAAGAGCTCATGTTTGATCTTGAGGCCATTGTAAACAATGTGGCAAAAATTTTTGAAAATAGAAAACCGATTAATGATTTTACAAAGATTTTTAGTAAAAGTAGCACCACTTGCCCCACGGTGGGCGCCAAATTGTTTTGTTCAAAAATTACCTAAGCAATTTAGTGATCAAATTAGTTAAGTGAGGTAGTGTGCTAAAATTTATATGTGAAAAATGTGTTAACCAAATTAGTTGTGAAAACAGTTTCAGGATACAGCTCAGGATATAAAGCTGTATCTATGATCAAACAATGAGCGAAAAAGTAAAGGTTGACACGTGATGTACGAGGAAAGCCCTTGATCAATCTAGATCGCTGGCATAAAACCTTGGGAGCTGACAATTGCAGCTGCCTTGTTCTTCTATTGCTTCAAATATCAGGATACAGTGCAGGATGTGGTGCGGATCGACTATGTGTTACAATGTAATTTGAGTACAAGTGTTGTGTGTAGTGTTTGCGATGAACTAGAGAGAAAGTGTTTGAAAGTGTGTAAAATTGCGTGCCTTAATCTGATCCGCCCCCATCTATTTATAGTAAAGATAATGTAACAAATTATCCTAAACTTCCGGGATCCAGCGAATATTCCCACTCGAACGTTGAGGACCAAGTCTTTCGGGTTCAACGGCTTCCTCATAACAAATACGCCCGAGTCTTGAGGAGAAGAAGTCCCGATGACCGTTAGTAACTTACAACCATTAACCTGCACGTGTTTAATTCACTCAACCTTAGGATATCGCCCAGGATGTTAGCAATATCCCCGTCCAGTATCCTGGTCACAAATAAACAATTAAAAGCGGGATATTAGTCAGGATATGTATACTCAGAAAATGACCCATAACAATACGGATTTCTTTTAAGTAACTCGAAGGTAAACCTTCAAATTATCTCTTGATGACGCCATGAACTTCAATGGAGTTTGATTTTCTCAAATTTATGTATGTGTGTGTTCGTTCAATGGAAGTGTAAAACGTAATGAACTTTTTTCGAAGCTTTCTGTGTATATTCAACAACGATTATTTTTGGAATTTGATGATAATACCCTTGAAAGCCCGGAGAGCGTGTTTAAATGACAGTTTTTCATTTTATTTTAATCTAGACCGTTAATTGTGCAATTGGATGCTCATGATTGCTTCCTATCCTTCCTAGTGAAATAAACTTCCTATTATATCCTAACCCTATTACAGGTTAAATAAATAATAACATTATATTTTCATTGTATGCTATTAATTTTTTTTATTAATAATAACAATTACATATCTAAACATTACCGTTATGAATATACCCTTTTTAATTACATTAACCCTAAGATAGGTACCCTTTAGATTTTAATTGAATTATTTGTTGATGGTGGTTATAACTTATAAGTAATCATCCAACTGTAGTACTACACAAAAAAGGCCAAAGAAAATGAAATATTCGCTATACCTTTTTACTAACCAAGATAACTTAGCACTCTTCATGTAGATTTCAAAATCAAAGTAACGATGTAACAAAATCAAACGTAATTTCAGAATAAAATTAGTTGTTTAACTAAAATGATCAAAAACTGTAAGTTTATCATCCAGATTTCTATTTCAGTTACAACAACTGATGTATGCGTGCTTGAAATATGTAGCAACAACCGTTTGGTGAGTTTTGGTTAAAAACCAAAAGGTAAAATGGTACCGTTTTGCTTGGAATTTGGGGAAATTATGACAGTAACAAACACCAGAACTCAAAGCATCATAAGTTATTAAATGCTAACACAGTAAATGATTGGAAACCGGAGATTGTTATACAATATGACGCAAATTAGATTGTGGAGTTACCTGCTAACCAAGAACGCGTTGGAGTAAGGTTCAACCCCACGGCCGCCACCATACCATCACCACTTAGGGTTTATGAATTTGGTAAAGACCTAACTTGGCCCTTAAGCTGGTGGCAGTTTGACCGGTGAACAACCAATTCGAAGGCCACCACCACACCATCGCCACCCAGGGTTTAAGGGCATCGGGCTTGGCAAAGAAACCCTCACACCACCTCTAACCCGGCGTCGAATCGGGTGACAAACGATGGATGTTCAAAGGAAACGATGGATGTTCACCGGAAAACCCGCACCAAAGCATTAGTAAGGCAGAGAAGCAAAGGAAAACATGCATGAAAAGATGCAATGAGCAGCACCTGGTAAAAGGGGAGATGACATAGATCCATGTGGACGGTCAAGATTAATACACATTGATGACTAGGATAAGAATACTATGTTGGAAATTTTAGTGAAAATGGGTTTTTCACTAAATATTTTGGACATCAATAATATTTATATATGTGTTGTATAAATAATTATTTATGGGTTTTTGTTCAAACTATATCCAAATAGAGCTAAGATGAATGAGATATCGAAGCTTGAAGTTGTATGTTTGGAACAAACAAAGATGAATAAAATGGATTAGTTTTATCAACTTATCCTACATAGGTGGGATGACAAAACTCAAAATGGTATATAAGGAGGAGTACTCCTTGTAAATTGTTTACTTAAAGGCAAACACTAGTGGGGACCAAAGGGTGCGCCGCACCCGCTCATATGCGCGCGAGTATGGATGGCGCATGACCAGGTGGCGTCCTGGTATGCGCAGTGGTATCCGTGTGGCGCGCGACTCCACATCACATAACATTGGCTATAGGCCAAATGTGGTGCACTTTGAACTTCGCGCACCACCTTTGTATTTTTGCCCATGAGCGTGTAGTCAGATACATGGCGGGTCCGCTTATGGCGCATCAGTGGGTGACTTAGGCGGATGATGTGGCATAGGCCTCTCAGGCACGCGACAAATAGTACAAGGGCGCGCGAGTATGCATGGAGCACGTCATTGGCTATGGCGAAGAATGCAAGTAGCGCGCAAGTATGGATGACGCATGACCAGGTGGCGTCCTGGTATGCGTAGTGGCATCCGTGTGGCACGCAACTCCATATAAAGTGGCGTGAGATCCTTGTAGCGTGGGGTGCGGACTGACAGGCTAGTTCAAGCGCGCGCAGGCGCACTGGTCTGCATACCGTGTGCATACGCAGGTTCCATACAATGTGGTGCACGGACTGAAGAGCCACTTCAGGCGCGCGCACATGTTTGCAGTGGAAACAAAACATCTGGTTGGACTTGGTCGAACTAGCTGTCTCAACTTGTTTAATTCTGTCATGAATGAATATGACAGTTTCGTTGACCATATGAATTCCATTTTAATATAATTAAATCTTGTTTATTACAAGATTTATTGCCTCGTTAATTAGAGAATTAAAGGCAAGGCATGTGTCAATTTTGTGAATGTATATATATATATATATATATGAACCTTGGGTTCATATTTGAGACACGAAAGATACGAGATGAGAGGATCTCATGAAAACCATTAGAAACATTCACTACATAATATTAGAGGAGTACTCTAAAACAAATACAACTTCTTTTCTTTATTTTCCAAAAAATCAAATTATACCCGGTGTAATCTCGGGCGTGAGAGCCATCTCCGGCAGTACAACTACTGCTTCGGTTGTTGTATCCTTGAAACAGACCGTCCGAGAGGAGGCGCGGAATCTGTTTTAAGGGCCCTGTGTCAAACACGATCCTCAACCAAAACCTTCATATTTTTGTATGTTCATTGTTGCAGTTCATAAGGTGCGGTTGAAGCTTTTCAAAGACGTCGACTTGAATCAAGATTGGTACAATTAAATTGTATTTTATATTCGTTTATTTATTTTTTGAAACCGGTATTGTACTAGAAGAATTTCCCACAAATTACGAGAGTCTCGTTATTATATATTTTATTGAAAACGTGAACCTAGTTCCTACATACTATTCATTTCAGTTCTCCTATTAATAGACTGCGATGGTATTTTAATTTCTTTCGAAATGCCTATTCCATATGATAGTTTAAAATTCAAGTTAATTAATAGAAAACTAAACATTTCTAAGTCGAGTTATATTCAGGTTAACTATAAAACACATGTATTATCAGGAAAAACATTTAAAATCATGAAGTTGGTCAAATATAAAGGTGTCCACACCCATTACATGGACAAGTATGTTGGGAAAATTTGTGAATGGATATTTAGTTAATTTATAATTTAGTGAAATTATAATTACTAATTAAACTCCTTCATATGTTGAAACTCTTAAGTAGAGTTTTATATCACTTGATTAGCTTTTATTAGAGTTTTTATGGCTCTAATTAAATCACTAATTAAGTGAAACTTTTATTAGAGTTTTATGTCTCTAATAAAATTACCACTTAAGAGAAACTCTTCATAACACACAACTCTTGTAAAAAAAAAATGGGAGGCCATGTGACTCATTGGAATTATGAGAAAACTACAAGAGAAAGATAATATGTATGAAGAATTCTTGGAGAAGTGGTGAAGACTTGAACATCCATATGTTGGGAATTATAGAGAGATAAGTTTTCTCTACTCGATTCCATCACCTATATATCATTATTTTCCACAAGTTCAAACACTATAATTCTATTCGGTGTAACCTCGGGCGTGTGGCCATTTCCGGCAATACAGACTGCTTCGGCTGTTGTACCCTGGGAGACAGACGCGTCGTCTTTGGTAGAGGCGTGAAATCTGTTTTAAGGGAAGCGTGTTGAACACGTGCCTCAACCAAAATCGTCAACATTTTAGTGTTCTTTTTGTTGCAGTCAATGAGTATTTTCAAGACTCAAGATGATGAATACTCGAGTCTAGGATGCTATCAAGTGCGCGTGAAGGACCCACCAGAGATGCGGCTTGAATCAAGATTGGTATATATAATTATATTATATATTCTTTTTATTTAGTTATTGCAACCGATATTGTACTATGATATTTCCTACGAATAACGAGAGTCTCGTTATTATATATTTTGTAATTATATTTTACAAAAGGTGAACCTAATTCCTACAAACTTAAAACAGATTTCGTGAGATTGTTGGTACAATCTTAAAACCTTATTTATAAGGATTTTGGGTTTATGAAAGGATTTATAATAGAATAAAAAAAAATTAGAGATTATGATCTTATAAATATATTTTTTTTGGGAAATATGAATATAGTACAACTTGTTGTGTTTGGATTTTTGAGATTAAGATACAATCTTAAATCCTATACCATGGTACAAAACGAATAGTTTTGGTTCCAACATTTGGTTTTGAAACGATTTTGAAAATCGTTAATTTTTCTAACTTTTGTGTTAGATCGGGTTTATTAGTGTAAACCATACGTTTTTTGTAAACGTTAAATTTTCTAACATGTGTGTTAGACCGGAATTATTGGTGTAAACCATACGTTTTGTGTAAACGTTAAATTCTCTTAAGTAGAGTTTTTTATGTCTTTAAATAAGAGTTTTATGTTACTTGATTAGAGTTTTATGTATCTAATCAAGTCTCTATTTAAAGTAGACTTTTCATCCACCCATGGATTGATATGAACAAATAAGTCTTATAATGATTTTTGTAATCATTTGTCTTCTAACATGTGTGTTAGAAACGTTCATGAAACGCGTTAGTTTGGAAGCAATTTTAATTGTTTAGTTTCTAACTTGTGTATTAGAAATGACTTATTTATTTGAACCATATATGTGCTTTTAGCAAGTCAAATTAACATTTTGTGAAAATGTTAATATTTCTAACGTGCGCGTTAGAATTTCTTTCATTTTAACATAATTGTTAAAAATGGTTAAAATACAAATGCTTTGAAATGTTTTATGTAAACATTTTATATAAGTAATTTGTTGTAACATTGATTTTAATGCTTTGTATGATTTAGAAATAAAAGGTCATACATTGAAGTTGATGTTTGATTGGCTTCAAGAATTAAATCACAATAAAGTGCTAGTGTAGTTGCGTGGGTTCATCAGCAACTTTAATTTGTGATTTCTAAATCAATTTGAGTGAAATTTACTCAAATTTGTGAAACTCTTGAGTAGAGTTTTAATGGTGACATTTGATGAGTTTTATTAGAGTTTAAATATATAGTTATTGAGACTCTTAACTCTTCATATGTGAAACTCTTGAGTAGAGTTTTAATGGTGACATTTGATGAGTTTTATTAGAGTTTAAATATATAATTATTGAGACTCTTAACTCTTCATATGTGAAACTCTTGAGTAGAGTTTTAATGGTGACATTTGATGAGTTTTATTAGAGTTTAAATATATAATTAGTAAGACTCTTAACTCTTCATATGTGAAACTCTTGAGTAGAGTTTTAATGATGACATTTGATGAGTTTTATTGATGACATTTAATGCTCTAATTTGGTCATGTTTTGTATATATAAAATGACTTAAATTTTCTAACACGTGTGTTAGAAAATGTGTATCACGAATACGAGGTTAGAGATTGTTCATAATGAACAGAAATGTTTTATGTAAACATTTAATTGCCTATGTGTGCATTAAAGATGATGAGAAATGGTTTATTTTATAAACTATATCTTAGAAAAACGTTTTATGTAAACGTTCGATTCTATAGTGTGCTTGTTATAACATTTTTTTATAACATGCGTGTTAGAAAATGTTATTTGGTGAAAAACAACTTGGTGTTGTTGTGAACAAGTTTAATTGTTCAAGTTTACTACTTAAACGTAGTATTTGTAACAACTTGGTGTTGTTTTGAGCATAATTGTCCTAGTTTAAAGTTTAATGATGAAATGGGAACTTGTACTTACAAGTGCATGGAGTCTTATTGAGGGAGTACCTCAAGACATGCTATGGGATGCTATTGTTGAGAAGATTTCGGTCAGATTATAAAGTGTTGAAGATAAAAACACTTTGCTATTTGATGTCTACATATTGTCTATGTTTCCGTTTAAATTTCAAAAGTGATTGACACTTATGATTTAGTTTCTAATGTATTTTATTGTTTTGTGTTTAATATCTTCGGATAACACATACAGTTTTTTACAAAGAAATAAATCAATAATGGTTGTGACGTATAAATTATTTTGTGGAAAATAATTATAACGTCGGTTATACATTGTTTAAAAGAAAATGGTTTTAAACGGATAGTACATGAAAATACTTGGACATAAACAACTTGAGAGTTGTTACATTGACTAAAAGTAAAAAAAAAACGAAACATCAAATGTATAACCACATCATGAGTGAGTAATGAAAGAACGTAGTGAGTGTATTGAGATGAAATACACTAACGACATTCATGTCGACATACTTCATTAGAAGTCATTGGAAAATTCATAAGTGTGAATTCTAATATGAAAGTAAAAAAATACTATATGTTATTGTATACCTTTAATAAATCTTGCGAGATTTATAAGTAGATACGTCTACCACTTGATTATTGTTAGATCTATAGGAAGATTTTACCTTCATTTGGGAGAGCATCCTAAATACACATATCTCCTAATGAATAACAATAGATGTGTGCAAATCACTTATGGCAAAATTATGAATGCCATGTTGTTGAGTGTCGATCTAGTTGACTCTATCTCACACATAATAGTGATTGTAGACGAGAAACATTCATCTTGTTGGTGATGAATGTGTTCACCAAGTGACTTGGATTAAGACTTATGTTTAAGTACTTATGAGTCAATGGTAGATTGTTAGAGATCAAAGGTAACAAGTTATGTTCCTTAAATGAATGATGAAATTTGTGAGACCTTCCTAAATATTGATGTTTTAGGATTATGATTAAGTCTCGTTATTTTGTCTTAACAAGGGATGAATGTTGCAAAGTGATATTATGATATCCTTATGGCTGTGAAGAATCAGAATGATGCATCTTCTGTTCACATGCTAAAGTATTGTAGTCTAAAGCATGCTAGACTAGTACTTGGTTAATTATGGGTCTTGAAGGAGACTAATTAACTCTAAACATTCAAATGTGTATGAACACAAAAAGAATTTGTGTATAGACAAAATTAAGGGAGAATTTTTCATTCATTATAAGGAAATGACATGTAACTTTTAAAAGTTTGTTCGAAAAGCTAATGAGGAGAACTCATTGTCTAAGCTTATTCTAGATGTTAAATTAGAATTATTCTAAGTTGGTGACAAACTTATGACAATGGCATGTGTTGCTTTGGTCAGCTCGGAAGCTTGTGTAAGCTAATGCAATATGAGTTGAATTCACTGATACAATAAGGTTGGTCTTGTTCAATCATATGTGTATAAATGTCGCCATAAGTGGTGTTACGAAAATGTTGATCAAATGGCAAGAAATGTGGGGGAGGAACCATTTAAGAAACAACCCTATAAGGGTATGTAGAAATGGTTCTCATTAACACATCTAAATGTTATCCAATAACACTTAAATGTGGGGGTGTCTTGCATTTGTTTTTAGCAATAAGGATTTTGTAATCCAATCTAACATTGCAAATAGACGACTAAGTGGAGGACACAAAGGTCGTAGTGCATAATGGAGATGTGTTTGCCTTAAATGATACACGTATCTTACGAAGACATATGTTATAACCAGATTCAGATGGCCACTGAGGTTATAGTCTTAGAAGTTGACAATAGGCAAAATTAACTTACGAGTTAAGAACACATCATGACAACTGATCTCAAATACGCAAAGTTATTTGCTAATGTTATGGATCCAACAACCTGAGGGTTTATTAGAGATCAAGTTGTGGAATGGGACTGAAGCCCTTGAAAAATGAAGTTCATATGATGGAAACCTAACTCAGTAGACTGGAGATCCCAAGAATTGAGTTCAATAGGAAAACCAAATTGTATGAATAAGCGAGGTCACTGTGGGGGAATAACCCTACGCATTTAATAAGGTAGTTTATTATAAAGATTAATAAACTTCCTAGTCCATTCCAAAAAGTGACAAGTGTGAGGCTAAGCATAATATGTGGTAAATGATTTGGATAGATCACGATAACCACAATGCTTTTAATGATCTAAGGAGAATCACCTATGTTAGAGAGAAGTGGGGTCGCTTCGAATGGAATTGAGGGCACAATTCCTAGAGCTCTCGCAGAACCAGGAAAGTGTTCCACGACCATTATTGGACACGACTATGAGGAGATGACCCGGCTAGGGAGAGTCTTGTGTGAAGTGTATTGTCGTCTACACAAACGACAGACGAGTTCAAAGACATCGAGATCTACTCAGAGCTAGTGGGCTAAGTGCATTTCATGAGCGAAGGTTCAAAGGGTAACACCTACCTATCGTATGCAAAACTCAACTGTCGAGGTTCCATTGAAAATTTTATGTGTTTTGAACAATCTCCATTCATGTGGGGGATTGTTGGGAAAATTTGTGAATGGATATTTAGTTAATTTATAATTTAGTGAAATTATAATTACTAATTAAACTCCTTCATATGGTGAAACTCTTGAGTAGAGTTTTATATCACTTGATTAGCTTTTATTAGAGTTTTTATGGCTCTAATTAAATCACTAATTAAGTGAAACTTTTATTAGAGTTTTATGTCTCTAATAAAATTACCACTTAAGAGAAACTCTTCACAACACACAACTCTTGTAAAAAAAATATGGGAGGCCATGTGACTCATTGGAATTATGAGAAAACTACAAGAGAAAGATAATATGTATGAAGAATTCTTGGAGAAGTGGTGAAGACTTGAACATCCATATGTTGGGAATTATAGAGAGATAAGTTTTCTCTACTCGATTCCATCACCTATATATCATTATTTTCCACAAGTTCAAACACTATAATTCTATTCGGTGTAACCTCGGGCGTGTGGCCATTTCCGGCAATACAGACTGCTTCGGCTGTTGTACCCTGGAAGACAGACGCGTCGTCTTTGGTAGAGGCGCGAAATCTGTTTTAAGGGAAGCGTGTTGAACACGTGCCTCAACCAAAATCGTCAACATTTTAGTGTTCTTTTTGTTGCAGTCAATGAGTATTTTCAAGACTCAAGATGATGAATACTCGAGTCTAGGATGTTATCAAGTGCGCGTGAAGGACCCACCAGAGATGCGGCTTGAATCAAGATTGGTATATATAATTATATTATATATTCTTTTTATTTAGTTATTGCAACCGATATTGTACTATGATATTTCCTACGAATAACGAGAGTCTCTTTATTATATATTTTGTAATTATATTTTACAAAAGGTGAACCTAATTCCTACAAAGTACTTGTATAACGTTCACTTCTATGATGATTTGAGGTTATGAACCTAATTGTGGATAAAAGAGTCCTCAACTCCTCATGCTCTTTACAAATAGCTAGGATTTAGATTCGTCTTACGAATATCCAAAGACCAAGAATATCTAAAGACCAAGCCTAAGGAACAAGACAATTGTAACAATGTGTTCTAAACATGGTGATTTACAAATGTACACTTCCTTTTGTTAAATGGTGTTGACTTATCGGGTATGTTTGGCATGGAGCTTTTAGTTTTAAGCTTTTAAGAAAAAACTCTTACTCAATAAAAAGTCTTGTTTAGTTGAAGGAGCTTGAAACTTTTAGGTTTTGAGCTTGAAGCTTTTGGTTGAAAGCTCCTACTAGTAGTGTTTAGAATGAGCTACAAGATTTTAGGAAAAAAATGACTATTTTAATCTCTAAAGATAATGAACTTTTTAATGCACCAACTTTTTAATTTTTTTTCTAAAGATAACGAAAAATCAAATTCTTAGTTATCTTTTAAACAAATTCTTTGATTATATATACACGATCTTCGTATGTTGTTGTTCCCATATGTTCTTCTTCGATCGTCCCCTTCATCATCGATTTTCTGGTACGTTCATGTGAAAATTTTGACTATGTTTTATTTAATTGAAAATGAACATATTTTATTTATTTGAATTATGGCATAAACGCCTTGGACATGTTGGTTTTGGATATGATAACAGTTTTGAATAAATTTGGTTGTTTACAAGTTACATCTATTTTGCCGGAAACAAGATGTTTGTGCTTCTTGTGAAATTTCAAAGCAACACAAACTTCCATTTTATTTAAGTGATAAATGTGCTTCTCACATTCTAGATTTGGTACAATGTAACTTGTGGGGACCCGTGCCCATTCTCTCAAAGGATGGTTACCATTATTATGCATTATTTATTGACGCCTACTCGCGTTTCATTTGGTTTTGTCCATTAAAAAGAAAGACGGATTTTTTTGGGGTGCTTAACATATTTGTCACTTTTGCTCAAACGCAATTTTCACGTAAACTGAAAGTATTTCAAAGCGATGGTGGAACTGAGTTCTGTAATCATCAAGTGCAAAAAAAAAAAAATCAGTCTAACGACACGCATCATCAAATGCCTTGTCCTTACACTCCGCAGCAAAATGGATGGGCAGAAAGGAAACATTGACATCTAACCAAAACCGGTTTAGCTATGTTGTTCGGTGCTAATGCCCAGGCAGAATTTTGGGTCGACACTTTTCTTCAGCTGCTCATGTAATCAACCGTCTTCCTACCAAAGTATTAGACATCAAGTCCCCATATGAGATGCTCTATCACTCTGTTCCGATTTATAACAATTTCGAAGTCTACAGACCCCGTCGCGTCTTTCCGTATTTAAGGTCGTATGCTCCTCATAAAATTACTCCGCAGAGTATTGCATGTGTTTTTTGGCTATTGCACATAATACAAAATGTATAATTGTTTTGATCCATTTACCGGTCGGACATACATAACACGCCATGAAAAATTTGATGAAGCTTGCCTTCCATTTGCCACACATACCAAATCAGAAGATGTTGCGAAATTATTTATATGTTCTTATTCTGATGACTTGGTTCCAACCACAAAAATGCAATCATCTCCACCACTCAAATCTACTGTCACTAATAAACCACAACTATATACACATCTCCTTCATGTACTTCTTGCTTCCATGATTTGGATCAAGAAACCTGAATTATCATAAATCTTAACTCTCTGCCAACCACACCGCCATTTAAGAATGACACACTACCTACCGCCCCCGTCATCACAATACCATCTTCACCTCTTTTCCAACCCACACAACCCCAACTTTCGCACCCTGTTAACCCGACATAAATCCAACATGTAACACCCCGACCGCATATAACAACCCGCGATGGAAAGGTCAGGGAGTCATGTTGTGCAAACACATGGTACTTAAAGTTTTATTTCATTGATTAATTATAATTTCATTGTCTTTTAGAATTCGAAACAAAACACAAACAACTATTTTATTTTAAGCAAACTTAGGCCCAAGAACGAATCCTACGTGTAGCATACTCGTAGATCATCAAACATTTGCACCTGAAACATATTTGAAATCGGACGGTCAACAATAAAGTTGGTCAGTAACTTAGGTTTTGTAGTTAAATTCATGGCTAAGTATCTGTATTTCAATACTTTGTCCGACTAAGAGTCAATGAGTGAATAACTTTTATAGCCATGCATCTTAACCAAATTGTTTCTTTATAAACTCGTGTAACCAAATGTTGAGCACAAAATTTTCATGGTTATATACATGTTTGAAAACAAAATGTCTTGTATAAACAAAATGTCTTGTATAACCAAAGTCTTGTGTAAACCAAATGTCTTGTGTAAAAAAAATGTCTCGTATAACCAAATGTATTATGTAAACCAAATGTCTTGTATAAAATGTCTTGTTTTGTATAAAAACAATTTTCTTTTTTGTATAAAACGAGTGTGGTTTGTTGGCGAATACATTCAAGCCTTGTTGACTTTCGGACAAACCCTTAAACGGAAGAACGGATAGAATGTGGTTTAAAATCAAACGAGCAAAGGATCTTGTGTAATATGATTTATTAAACCTTACATTATGATTGGAAAGTGTCTAGAGGTGTTTTGACCCATTACGACTTGTTAAAATGGTCAATGCCACTTTAACGGGTCGTATGCGTAAATACGGGTCTGGATGGTCGAATAAATTCTATGACGAGTCCAATATTTTAAAACATGTTTAATAATGTTGTATGGCCAGTTTAAATTTAAAAAATATTGCTCATATAGGTTTAAAACCATTTTACGCAAAAGGGTATTTTTTTACATTTTAAAAGTATGCATAGTTGACTCGTCATTGAACCCATCAAACAATATAACCATAAAGTATACCTCAGAGAGTTATTCCCTACATTACTATGGTCATATAGTTGGGTTGGTCGGGTCCTAAGGTCGACCAAACGGGCCAGACTCGAAAGTCAAAGCAGAAGTCAAACCACTCGACTTTCGACTAAGAATTAAGCGCTAAACTAGAAATTACAAGTTAGCATGTTAAAACATGTTTTATAGTGTTATACAAACTGATTTGGTGTCAAAACTTTTGGTTTTAATACTTAAAAACTCATTCGTCGTAAAATGCATTTAATGTGTTTTTACTTTTATTTAAAACACGTTTGACTCGTCATTTCGCCTACTAAACGTGATGATTAGAGGGTGTAATCGTAAAAGATTAACACCTTCAATATTATGATAACGTAGCAAAGTTCAATTTGAACTTTGACTTTACTAAAATGGTCAGAACCGAAAGTTAAAGCGAAAGTCAGTTTGCTTGACTTTTGGCCCATAACTAGCTATTTAATGAAATAGACTTGGAGAAACACTTACAAGCGTTCAACAAGGAAGCTTAGTACTTAGAGCAGGAGGCCTCAATTGCTGAAGCAAACTCCAAGAGAGTTTTTGAGTGAGAAAGAAAAAAAATGGTGTGAAGATTATGAAGAACAATGAGCCCATTTATACTAATGGATCAAGGAGGTGAATATCGTTTTGCTCTATTGTATGATTACGTAATTCGTAAATAAAATAAACAATTTTATTAAACATGGAAACGATTAAAATGTACAACATTTGAAATCTTCAGATGTTACACAACATCTCCAAACCAAAATGCATAATGGATCTTCATGCCATTTGTTCATCACATATTCACAAAGCTTTATTAACCTAGAAGCTACAAGACGACTTCGAAGGAACAACATTGGCGGGATGCCATGTATGCATAAATGATGACACTTGATAAGAACAAAACATGGGCTCTTGTCCCTCGTCTAACTAGTGCAAATGTGGTAGGCTCCAAGTGGATTTATCGTAGCCGATGGATCAATTGATCGCTATAAAGCCCAACTCGTAGCGCAAGGTTTCTCTCAAATACCCGGGTTTGACTACTCACATACCTTTAGTCTGGTGGTCAAGGCAACCACGATTCGACTTGTGCTTTCTCTTGCTGTCAAAAACTGATGGGGTTTGCACCAACTCGATGTTAATAACGCCATCTTGAATGACATTCTAAGTGAAGTTGTTTACATGGACCAACCACCCGGCTACAATGATTCTCAAAAACTGGATCATGTATGTCGCCTTGACAAAGCCCTTTTACAGGCTCAAGAAAGCGCCACAAGCATGGTTTCAGTGGCTTAGTATTTTTCTTACTCGCCAAGGGTTCAAATGCAGCCAAGTCGACACTTCCTTATTCATTTTCCATCGCGGTTCATGTCTCAAACCCGTAGCCACCCCTCTTGCTACATAAGATGTGTTCATTAGTATAGGGAAACCATTTGATGATCCTACACTATACCGATCCTTTGTTAGTGCCCTTTAATATTTAACTATAACTCGCCTGGACCTATCCTATGCAGTAATCAGGCGAGTCAATTCCTTCAGGCTCAACTGATGAACATTTTCAGATGTTTAAACGAATCATGCGATACGTCAAAGGTACGATCACTTATGGCTCACACTTGTTTGTTCCTACTACTAAAAATCTTATCGGTTACTCAGATGTTGACTGGGCAATATGCATTGAAACACGTAGATCTACCTACGACTATTCGATATTTTTGGGTGGTAATCTGGTCTCATGGAGAGCTAAAAACCAGCCCACCATTTCTCGCTCTAGCTGTGAGTTTGAGTATAGGGCTATGGCAAACACTGCGGCTAAGCTTATCTAGATCACACGTCTCCTAAAAGACCTAAATGCTTTGCCAAATGAACAACCCACACTACTTTGTGATAATCTAAAAGTCAAAATCCGATGGCACACAAAAGAACAAAACATATTGAGATTGATTATTACTTTCTTGGTGAGTTAGTCACTTAGTCTCATCCGGCAAAATGCACACGAAATTCGTTCCTACCAAGCTCCAAGTGGCAGACATCTTCACAAAACCCTTACCAAGACCATTGTTTGAATCCTTTCGTGATCAGCTAAGAGTCAGCTCACCATCTCGCTTGAAGGGGGTAATCGGGAAAGGATCGTCAAATGTTATAATTTCCTTTTTTATCCTCCATTATTGTTGTTATTTAGTCTATATAATGTATATGCAGAAGATTGTTTTATTGTGGCAAATAATATCAAAGCTTATAGTAATGAACTAGACCTATATCGATTGAATCCTGCCGCTACACACGTGTTATCCCGCAGTTTTAGTTATTAAGCGTTTTACATTGTTACTTCAATATTGCCTTGCATCAAAATCTCAAAACAACTTCTCTCAAAACCATACACACTCATTGGAAGTAATAAAATATAAGAGACTAATTAAATCTAATGCCACTATTATATATGATCTTACAGTTATGATTGCATAATATTTTAATATATACCAGATTCTAATTATTATTATTATTATTATAAAATTCAAAAAGAATTCAGCTTATGATTGAGAGGCTTTTCAAAGAAATTGACCCTTCCATTCCTCTATATATACATCTTTCCCCATACCTCCTCTCACATTCCAACAACAATAATCTCATCTTCGCTTTAAAACATACAAAACTTACTTCTCTTTGTGTCACACCAACACCCTAAACAAACTTAAAAGCTTTACCTTGCATTCCAAGAAATTCAAACAATGTTTAGCTTTTCGGGTCAAACTGACTTCTGTGGTCGCCGATGTGTGTGGGTCAACGGCCCTGTCATAGTAGGGGCGGGACCCTCAGGGCTAGCCGTGTCGGCCTGCCTCAAGGAACAATGCATTCCCTTTGTAGTCATCGAACGAGCTGACTGCATCGCTTCCCTATGGCAAAAGCGCACCTATGACCGCCTAAAACTTCACCTCCCAAAAAAATTCTGTCAACTTCCCAAACTACCCTTTCCCGAGGACTACCCCGAGTACCCAACTAAGAAACAATTCATCACGTATCTTGAGAACTATGCTCAAAAGTTCGATATCAAGCCGCAGTTCAACGAGTGTGTCCAGTCTGCTAAGTACGACGAAGCCTGCCAACTCTGGCGGGTGGTTACCGTCTCAACAACCGGGTCCGAAACAGAGTATATCTGTCAAATGCTCGTGGTGGCAACAGGAGAAAATGCAGAAGGGGTAGTGCCTGAAATAGATGGACTAGAAGAGTTCTCAGGTGAAGTCATTCATGCTAAAGACTACAAGTCCGGCCAGAAATACACCGGAAAGAAGGTATTGGTTGTCGGGTGTGGAAATTCGGGCATGGAGCTTTCACTAGACCTCTCCAACCACAATGCCAAGCCATCCATGGTGGTTCGAAGCTCGGTTCATGTCTTGCCCCGAGAAATCATGGGGAAATCAACATTTGATCTAGCCATGATGCTAATGAAATGGCTACCTCTGTGGCTAGCTGACAAGATTTTGTTAATGTTAACATGGTTCATTCTCGGAAACATTCAAAAATACGGCGTTAAAAGGCCATCCTTAGGCCCATTAGAACTCAAAAACCACTATGGAAAGACTCCAGTACTCGACATAGGTGCTCTCGAGAAAATCCGAGCAGGCGAGATCAAAGTCGTCCCTGGTATCAAAAGATTCAATTCCAACTCGGTTGAGCTAGTCAATGGCCAGACACTCGACATTGATTCGGTTGTTTTAGCTACCGGGTATTGCAGCAATGTCCCTTTCTGGCTTCAGGAGACTGAATTCTTTGCTAAAAACGGGTTCCCAAAGACGCCGTTTCCAAATGGATGGAAGGGAAAACGTGGGTTATATGCATCCGGATTCACCAGAAGAGGACTTGCTGGGGCGTCTGCTGACGCCGTTAAAATTTCTCAAGATATTGGGAAAGTCTGGAATGAAGAGTTAAAACAGAAGAAGAAGAAAGTTCATACACACAGAAGATGCATCTCAACCTTCTAATCTTGTTGTTTTAACAAAAATGTTAGAAAAAAATGGATATAATCGTGGGGTGTATAAAACTGTATGTAAAAAACAAGATAGGATAGTAGCAGAGCAGCCCTCCCCTCGACCCAAAAAAAAAAAAGTTAAGAAAAATGTTTGGGTGTTTTGTATACTTAGGATGAGGCTAATTTTGTAACCTTCTTTTTTTACTTTTAATGAAAATCCCATCTTACTCTTATTTGCGATTCTATTGTGAGTTAATTAATTGTATAAAATTGTTGTTATTCGAGCACTATGTTTAGCATTGTTTTACAGACTCACAATCACAATGAGATTAGCCGGAATATGTATATGTAAATACTATGCAGTAATTTGGTTAGTGGCCACTTGGCCCATCATGTGTCAAGTGGAGAGTTGGAAGATGCCCCAATAATGTGAGTTACTCCTTCATTATGGGAGGAGTTAGTGGGGAAATAAATAGGTTGATTGGCTCAATTTGGACTTTACCGGTTCTGGATCAACCCGTCTAATCGGATCCGGAAATAGGTATGTATACTCGACCACATTTTTAGGTTTGCCTTTTTTTTTCACTGTAAACTTCATTAGAAACGAAACACTAACCCAAAACATATTAACAAAATTACACCAAGTATCCCATAAAACTTATATTATTTTTAGGTTTGGGTTAATTACCAAATTTTTTTTAGAGTTTGACCTTATGAGATTTTAACAAATTTAATACATACTGGGACTTTAATGCACATTAAAATTCTGGATTTCGTTCTGTTGGATCAGTTCTGTTTATTCATGAAGGAAAACATTAAAAATACCTGTTACAGCGGACAGTGCGTTGGAGAATCCAGTAATGGAGTTCGACATGCTTGTCATCGTTGATCTGGTTCCTCCTTAGGGTGCTGACTGATGATGGGGACTTAGAAAACCGAAAAGGGGTATCGGCTTAGGAGAGGAGGTCGATGATGATGTTATGACTAATGGGGTGTGTCTAATTGTGTAACTGAGTAACCCCTTAACCTCCACATAATTCTCCTTATATAAGCACCCAGGAGGAAACCTAATTAGTTAATAAGGGTAATATGGTCCATCAACAATTATCAACTAATTATTTAATATGTTATTATATATTTTAATCTATATTATGTAAATGATTATAATGGCTATAGATTAAATATTAATACATAATATATTTAATCTTACATTCTCCCACTTAGCCGAGTAATCATTTACTATGAGTATTAGATAAGCCTGATCAGGAGTTAACACTCATTTTAGCCTTAAACAAGTACTATAGCAGAGAAATACAGCCGTTGAATCATTATGCGACTCAGGACCCCCATTAATCATACTATAGCCTTAATTTAAAACCTAATCGTTATGATCAAAATACGCATAAGCCCTTTGTTTGATTTGTAACTTTATTTGTCTATATGTCATTATACCGGTTGAACATATTCTAAGAGACATACAAAATCAAACTGAGGCAATTTCATTAACATAAAACATAAGCTAGTACAATATGCTCAAATAAGGTCTTTACTAAATCCCATATTCCGAACATGTTCTTCATAAACCTTAGGAGGGAGACCTTTAGTCATCGGATCCGCAAACATATCTTTAGTACTAATATACTCGATACAAAGATTATTTTCCTCAACTCGTTCTCGTACGAACAGATATTTTGTATCGAGATATAAACCAGCTCCAGTCGAACTGTTACTGTTCGAGAAACTAACGGCAGCTGAATTATCACAATAAAGCTTCAATGGTCTAGAAATGGAATTAACGATTTTGAGTCCAGTGATCCGATTTCTAAGCAACATTCCATGACAGGTTGCGTTATAAACAGCAATGTACTCTGCCATCATTGTGGAAGTTGTGGTCAACTGTTGTTTATGACTCTTCCATGAGATAGGGCCGCCTGCTAACATAAAGATATAGCCCGAAGTGGATTTCTTGTCATCTTTGCACTTTGCAAAGTCAGAATCAGAATAGCCCACCACTTCTAAATGATCACTTCTTCTATAAGTCAGTTTATAGTCTTTCGTCCCTTGCAGATATCGAAGTACCTTCTTAGCTGCTTTCCAGTGATCTAGGCCAGGATTAGTCTGATAACGGCCTAGCATTCCAGCAATATAAGCGATATCTGGGCGAGTACAGACTTGAGCATACATCAAGCTCCCGACTACTGACGCGTAAGGTATCTGGCTCATTTGCTCCTTCTCAACCTCTGTTGTCGGACACTGGAATGAACCGAAAACATCTCCCTTAACTACTGGAGCGACGGAGGGTTTGCACTGTTGCATGTTGTAACGTGTAAGGACACGATCTATGTAAGCCTTTTGGGACAATCCTAAGATCCCTTTGTGTCTATCTCGGTGAATTTCGATGCCAATGACGTAAGAAGCATCTCCGAGATCCTTCATGTCGAAGTTATGCGAGAGTAACCGCTTCCACTCATGCAACATATCTAAACTATTACTTGCCAATAGAATATCATCTACATAAAGGACAAGTATAGTAAAGTTGCTCCCACTCATCTTGAGGTAGGTGCATTGATCCACTTGATTCTTCATAAAACCTTGTTTCTTCATGACTTCATCAAACTTGAGGTACCATTGACGTGATGCTTGTTTTAACCCGTAAATGGATTTCTTCAACTTACAGACTAGATGCTCCTGACCTTCAGGTTTAAAGCCTTCAGGTTGTTTCATGTAAACATCTTCGTCCAAATCTCTGTTAAGGAAAGCAGTTTTAACGTCCATCTGATGTAACTCCAAATCAAAATGAGCTACTAGGGCCATGACGATCCTTAATGAATCTTTACGAGAGACAGGTGAAAACGTCTCTTGATAATCAATTCCCTCTTTCTGAGTGTAGCCCTTTGCAACCAATCTCGCTTTGTAGTGTTCAACGTTCCCATTCGGATCCAGTTTTGTTTTGAACACCCATTTACATCCTACGGGTTTCACACCGTTGGGTAATTCTACCAAATCCCAAACGTCATTTTTCTTCATGGATTCAAGCTCTTCAATCATTGCTTTATTCCATTCAGAAGACTGATCACTGCTAATGGCTTCATTGTAAGAGATAGGATCATTGCTTTATCGGGTTCAGCGTTTTCTTGGTTTTGAGCGTTTGATGTGCCTTCGTCATGAGGTATAATGGGTTCTGATTGTAGAGGTGAAATTGGAGTTGGTGCAGTAGCTTCAGGTGCAGTAGTTGCATTGGGTACAAGAGGAGTAATCGGAGTAATGGTAAACGACGAGTCCCCCCCCCCCCCCCGTACTGCTCCCACTGACCTTGAAATCCTCCAGGAACGCGACACGCTTGGTTTCAACAATACGGGTGACATAAGAAGGACAATAGAAACGATAACCCTTTGAATTCTCAGGATACCCAATAAAGAAACAGGTAATTGTTTTAGGGTCAAGTTTCCTTAGGAAAGGATTGTAAAGTTTTGCTTCAGCAATGCAGCCCCATACTTTCATATATTTAAGACTCGGTTTCCTTCCTGTCCAAAGTTCATAAGGAGTTTTAGGGATAGACTTAGAAGGAACTCTATTGAGTATATGAACAGCTGCTTTTAACGCTTCAGTCCAGAGGAATAATGGTAAATTAGTGTTGGCTAACATACTGCGCACCATGTTCATAAGGGTACGATTTTTTCTTTCAGCGACACCATTCTGCTGAGGTGTACCAGGCATGGTGTATTGGTTCACAATCCCCTGGCCCTTACAAAACTCATAAAATGGACCAGGAGCTTGACCCACATCAGTATGTCTTCCATAATATTCACCGCCTCTATCTGATCTCACAACTTTAATCTGACGATCTAATTGCTTTTCAACTTCAGCCTTATAATCTTTAAAAGTTGTAAGAGATTCAGATTTCTCCTTAATTAGATTCAAGTACATGTAATGAGAATAATCATCAATAAAAGTGATAAATGAAGTATGTCCTGATATGCCAGCGATTTGGTAGGGACCACTAATGTCAGTGTGAATGAGTTCTAATAAATTAGAGCTCCTAGTAGCACCTTTCTTATTCGCTAATGTCATTTTACCTTTAAGACATTTGACACATGTTCCAAAATCAGAGAAATCGAGAGGAGGTAAAACTTCATCCTTTACGAGACGATTTAATCGTTCTCTTGAGATGTGGCCTAAACGTTGATGCCACAACATGGATGAAGTCTCTAAGTCTCGTTTCTCTTCCATCTTTGTGAGTGATTCATTAATGTTATATGACAACAAAGATTTGGAAAAGTTATCTTCTAGTTCTAATCTATAGAGACCACCATCCAGAATACCAGTACCATAAAGAACAGAATCATAAAGGATAGAGAGTTTGCGATGACCATGGGAAACAATAAAACCGTCCATGTCTAACTTTGGTCCTGATACAGGGTTCCGAGTTACCTCAGGAACATATAAGGTATCATAAAGTTTAATACATAAACCAGTTTTCATAACTAATTGTAATGTTCCAATGGCCTTCACTTCTAATTCTCGATCATCCCCAACCTTAAGCGTTCTTTGGTTTCTTTCCAGCTTCCGGATTGAAAGGAATCCCTGAGTTGAATTGGTAACATGAACCATAGAACCAGAATCAAACCACCAAGAATTAGCAGGAACACTTAAATTATAGGACTCAAGTATCATAAAATAATCGTTACCTTTCTTAGCCAACCACTCCTTAAAGTCAGGGCATTCCTTCTGCATGTGTCCTGTCTTTTTACAGAATTTGCAGCGGATACTGCCTAAGGAGTTCTTAGAGCTGGAAGGTGCACTTGTATTAGGATTAGGCCTTTGAACTTTAGAAGCATCCTTCCTCTGATGATTGTTCTTCCTCTTCTTAGGATTGGAGGTGGTGAAGTTTGCAACATCAATAGGGCAATCCATCCTCATACGCTCCTCCTCCTGTACGCATATAGCGACCAGCTCACTCATCGTCCATTTGTCCTTCTGAGTGTTGTAATTGATCTTGAATGCTTCAAAGGATGAAGGAAGCGAAGTGATGATAAAATGAACAAGGAAACCATCACTGATCTCCATTTCCAGCCCCTTCAGCTTATTGGCCATGTCATTCATCATCATCATGTGCTCGTGAATGCCGCTCCTCCCATTATACTTAGTTGTCACCAGCTTGAGAATAAGAGTACTAGCGTGTGCTTTAGACGTCCCTTTGAATTGCGCCTCCACTTGTTCCAAGTAGGTTTTAGCATCTTCAGAATCAGGAATGGCTCCCCTGTTTGCATTGCTTATGGACTGCTTCATAAACATGAGAGACATGCGATTACACCTAGTCCACTTTTCATGAGTTAACTGCTCAGCAGCAGTACTTTGAGTGGTAAGGTCCGCTGGCTTATTCTCTCTTAGGGCATAGTCAAAGTCCAGCAGCCCAAGCGTAAGCATGAGAGCATCCTTCCATGCAGCAAAGTTATCACCAGTCAAAGGTGGAATCCCGCAATTGGGCGCTGATAGTGGAAATAAGATGAGCAAGTTATGATACTAAGGAAGAAGTCCTAATGTGATCTAAGGGCACGTTAAACTAAGGCAGGCATAAATAATGACCATTTTACATTATGAAGCTGTGATATTGTCTATTACTAACATCAAAATAATAGACTTAGCTAAAAATTCTACTTAAACGAAGACAAAACAGCTTTGGCCAGAAGTGTAATCATTTAAGCATATGTGCAAAGTGGTTGTAACAAATCAGCTTTGGCCAGAAATTGAGACAATCACTTTAGTTATGCACTTGTTGAGTATGCCATCTATGAATGAATTAAATCAGCTTTGGCCAGAAATTAAGACATTCATGCTTATGATGCACACATAACATAGCTTTTGTAATACTTGAACGATAAGTAGATGTATCAAGTCAGCTTTGGCCAGAAATGATACATCAAAACTCATTCAAGTTAAGCTATTTCGGTTTTGTAAAACATTATCTAATTCTGATTAATTAACTAAGTAATTACAAAACCAACTATTTAATAGCAAACCACCTGTTAGCGTGGATCGAACTCCGCGGTGAGTTTCGAGTCTTGTGCGATCAGTAATGCCCAAGTTTTGTGCGATCAATAAAGCCCAAAAACTTGTGCGATCAGTAAGGCCCAAAAACTTGTGCGATCAGTAAGGCCCAAAACTTGTGCGATCAGTAATGCCCAAAAACTTGTGCGATCAGTAATGCCTTGTGCGATCCACAAGTCTTGTGCGATCCACAAGTCTTGTGCGATTATGCAGTCTTAACTTGTACAAATCTTGTGCGACTGTCTTGAGCGATCAGATCATCTCTTATATGATCTGATCTTGTGCGATTATCTTATGCGATCAGATCATCTCTTATGTGATCT
Source organism: Helianthus tuberosus (assembly GCA_030545235.1). NCBI lineage: Eukaryota > Viridiplantae > Streptophyta > Magnoliopsida > Asterales > Asteraceae > Helianthus > Helianthus tuberosus. The sequence goes on from CM060426.1 coordinate 4,911,602, forward strand.
GATCTTGTGCGATCCAGTTGTTGTTTATTGTTATAACAACTGAAAATTCGAAAATTAAGAATTGTGATAGAGTTTCCTATTATAACATTGATCTAATTTTATCATAAAATTTCGAAAATCATAATCTGTTTATCTTATTAACAGATTTCGAAAAAACTTATTAGATAAAATAAGATCAAAATTAGGAAAACATTCCACAATTCAAAACACATTCCAAAACATAAAGGAAATTTCGAATTTTTAACTAAGAACATGATGAACCCTAAATAAAATAACCTTAAACTTATATCCGAAATCTGGAAATAATTACACATTTAAACATGTTTCTCAAACTGATGATTTCGGAACAGTTATAACGAATCAATATATATGATCCGAGATGAATTGAACAGATCCGAGATGATATCTCGGATGATAAAACCAAATTTTATTATGGTTTTCAAAACCTGTTTTCCTGCTTTAATCCAGATTTACGGATACAAAACAGAACTGACTAATCAACATACGCTCTGATACCACATGTTGGATCAGTTCTGTTTATTCATGAAGGAAAACATTAAAACATACCTGTTACAGCGGACAGTGCGTTGGAGAATCCAGTAATGGAGTTCAACATGCTTGTCATCGTTGATCTAGTTCCTCCTTAGGGTGCTGACTGATGATGGGGACTTAGAAAACCGAAAAGGGGTATCGGCTTACGAGATGAGGTCGATGATGATGTTATGACTAATGGGGTGTGTCTAATTGTGTAACTGAGTAACCCCTTAACCTCCACATAATTCTCCTTATATAAGCACTCAGGAGGAAACCTAATTAGTTAATAAGGGTAATATGGTCCATCAACAATTACCAACTAATTATTTAATAGGTTATTATATATTTTGATCTATATTATGTAAATGATTATAATGGCTATAGATTAAATATTAATACATAATATATTTAATCTTACACGTTCGTCAATGATACTATTAAGTATAAGTGGTTCGGTTAACATAGCAAATAATGTACAAATGTTGTTGCACAAGGTACACGCTAGCATTCCGCTTAAAAGAAGATCTGGAAAAAAATATGTTCCCTTTAAAAGTTTTTATGTGGTCTGCAGATGAAAAAAATATGGATAACGAAATGATTTCCTTATCGTTTATTACTTCTTCTTAGTTGCAACATTGCAAGCGGTAACCAAACGAAGCGTCAAGGAATAAGTTGTTTTGTGGACAGGGACACAACGGTTTGAACATCCTTTGAATTAAATCACCTCAATTGATTGAAGTTGGGAGGCTAATGAATTGCAATAAGTTGCATAGAAGTTTCTGAAGCGTACAAGTCGTATTACATAAGGTACATAGTATTGCTCCCCATCATCCTTCCACATCAATACAGTTAGCATCTTCTTTGATGCTAACACGTGAATGTATAGATAATGTACTTCTTTCGATTTAATATAAAATGTACCTTTGACATTAATAGTGTATGGACGTAGCCACGTAGGGATAGGGATGTGTATTATCCGCTATCTAGATGTTATTTGGAACTCACACTCAAGCCCGATCAACACATTGGTTAAACCTCGTTGTAGTCACACTACACGGACTGAGTATATAGAGTGCATGGTTAATCAACCCACAAGTTTCTTAATGCAATGTACATCATCAAATTTCAAGTAACATCCAAGATTGTTGAACACTGACTCCTGATTTTTAAACGTTGACCCATATGAAAAAAGTCCCCTATGCCCAAATATTTTTTATAAACTTTTAGCCTATAAAAAGTTAAATTAGAAGCTATTTTTGTTGAAAGTAATAAGCCGAATATAACTTTCATCAATTAAAAACCTTAATTATGAAAAGTAAAAAGCCCATAATCCTTTCTCCTCTTGAAAGCCCATTTTATTAAATTGGGGAGCCCACTTTCTATAAACTTTTACGGTGTACCCATTTAAACCTCCACTAAAACTCCAAATAGGTAAAACAATGATGAAAATAGTGGTGCACAAAAAACCCGAACCCGGACCCGAAAATAAAACCCGGAACCGGGTATTATAAAACCCGGGTTTTTTATAGCCGAACCCGAACCCGATCCTACCCATAGGGTAGGGGTTGGGTATGCATTTTTGTTATAAAACCCGAACCCGGAACCCGGTTTTTTTATACCCGTTTTCAACCCGGGTTTTACGAGTACCCGGTTTCAACCCGAACACGGAACTGGGTTTTTTCAATACCCGGTCCGGGTTCGGGTTTTTTCGTTTTTTTGTGTTTTTTCAAGTTTTGTACCTTGGTAACGGCTATATAGCCGTTAGAAAATGTATTATGATAATTTGTTTGGTTTACATTGTATCTCTATACCCTATAAAATGGGTCTTTGATGACAAACAATAGACGAAAACGATCAAGTTATTCGAAGCTTTCTATGTTCATCCTCTTATTCGATCCGGTTCAATGATTATTTATGTGTCATGTATTTTTATGTTTTATGAAATAAAAAGGTTTTGCATTTTATATTTCTATGATTTATCCAAAAGAAATGAATACCCGAGGCATACCCGAACAAAACCCGATCCATACCCGACCCTACCCGAACCAGAAAATAGGGTATTATAATACCCGGGTATTAGAAAACCCGACCCGAATCCTACCTGAACCCGGGTATATAGGGTATACATTTTTTATATAAAACCCGGACCCGGACCCGATCCGGGTATTGTCAATACCCGATTTTGTAGAACCCGATCGTACCCGAACCCGGTTCCATACCCGGAGCCGGGTATTCAGAAAACCCGATTTGTGCACCACTAGATGAAAATCCAAAACTCTACAAGGCGACCGATCAGGCCAACACCACTGCACTCAAATTCCGACTAGCCAGACAACAATTCCGACCATGCGACCGGGATTTCGAAAAACATACGGTTCTACCACAAGTCTAGTCTTTTGACCACTTGTTAGGTGTGTTCTTTTAGAGTGTACGGGGTAGGATGTGGGGAAGGCGGGCGGTGACCGCTCACTGCGTGGTAACACCGCCGCCAACCCCACTTTTCTTGCGCTAAACACAATGGATTGGGTAGGAGTCACTGCTTGTGCATTGATGCTTTTTATGACCGTTCGGATTTTTAACGACTATAATGCTTTTGATGTTTAAAAAAAATTAATTTCATTTTATTATTTAAACCAAACCATTCCCAAACCACTTCTCAATTCTCACAAACCACGAATGAACAAAAAAGGTGATCCCAATAAAAAAAGTTCTACGAGGCGAGGCGGTTCGAGCTGTCCAAGTGTACCGATTCAATCCTGTAACGCCCCAAAACCTGAATGTATATAAATTTTCGTATGTCCCTATATGATATATCATGAAATAAATAACTAGGCTATTTAACCCAGTTAAATGCCTGGTGAAAACTATTAAAAGATGAACGTAGTGTCAGTTATGCTTAAAGGCAAACCCGAGGGGCTAAAGTGGGAAAAAATGAAACTTAAGTTATTAAATAACTAATCACACACAAACACACCCATACGTGTGTTCGAGAAGGAGCAGGAGGCTCCCATGGAGCCTCAAACCCTAACTTCATCCTTATGCTCAAATTGAAAGGCAAGATGACGCTTAAGATCATAACCGAGCATGGATAAATGATCACCATCACGAGGGGATCATAAGGTATGTCTTAAATCTAAGATTGGTGATCATGGGTGAAGTGGGTTATGTTCTAATCCGTGAGTTAATATGAAATTGATCATGTACAAGGGTTAGAATCCTCGTATAGAACATGGGTTATGTATGGTTTGCGTTAATTTGATGATTAGAGGTGAAACCCGTTAGTTATGGTGAAGATGATTACTAGAATCACCACCTATGTCCAAGTCTTGTTGAAAGATTGATGTATTATGTGGGTATGATGAACTCTTGTTAGATGAATTAGGAGAAATATGATGAAGCTATGTTTGATGTTTATTTGGAAATGAAACATGATGATTAGTAGTAGGGCTTGATGCATTATGTATGAGTTTAGAAGATTATGCATGAATTAGTTGTACGTTATGTTTAGAAGGTGGTACGCACACCAAATGTATGATGAAATGTATATAGTGTCGTCCGTATAGTCGATTGTGATGTTGCGAGTATATGATGATAAGTCGATAGTTAAATATGGTTTGACTTTTGAAAGTCAACTAAGTATAAGAAACATGATTTGACTCGTTGTCGTAAATGTAGGATTATGGGAAGTCGTATGGTACATGTTATAGCAATCCGTGTTAAATGTAATGACATGATGAGTTACATGAGTTTAAACGTATACGGATATGATTATATGAGTTATGTTTGTTAGAAATGACTAATGAAAGTTAAGTGTGAAATATGCGATTGATATGATTGTTAACATGTACAAATGAATATGCTAATAAGAGCGTGATTTTGATGAAAAGAGAGTATAGGAATCACGTCGAGACGAGCTCAAGCAGGAGGTGTTAACGGGTCAAGAAGAGGCAAGGAATCAGATACGAGCACAGACGTATAAGGTAAGTGATTTCAGTAATCACTTCTTAGTTTGTTTAAGTAGTATAGTGTTTTAATTAATTAAATATGATGCTTGAGGCCAATTATGTATTGAAGTCCTTCGTCGTAAATGATGAGATTAAAGTTGACTAAAACGCCCCTGATGGGTATATCGGACAAACGACCTTTAAAAGATGTTAGAAACAAGTCATTGATCAAGGGAACGCTTAGGACAAGTATGAACACGAAAGGTATGATTTTTAGGGCCAATTGCACTAAAATGCACAAATACCCTTAAACGGGTCAAAATAAGCATTTAAGTGTAAACGGGATTTTATCACGTAAGGAACCCGTGATTTGAGATTAATATAATAGGAGATATTGAAATAATGAATTTCATGAGCTTAAAGCTCAAATGAACATGTTGTTGTGATAAAATTATGAACGGGTCAATTCTTGGTAAAAAGGGTAGTAAGCCGAAGACTTAAAAGTCTAGAATTTTGTTAATCAAGATGTCGGATCTTAACTCCATAAGATGGAGAATTAAATTACGGACGCGTAGGAAAAAGGATCGGGTAAAACGGACCAATAACGAAGAAGTTATGACCGTTTCCGTGAAATTCGGTTGTGCTGGTAATCTGCAGCACAGCAACAACAACATTCTGTCATTTTCAGGGCGTTGCGCGACGCGACGGGGTGTCTGTTTGGCGAAAATCGTTCGTTTGCTCTGTTTTGTCTTGGGAACTCGTTTAAACGCGTTTCAAGTTACGCATGACTAATTTAACTTACGTTTTTATGAGCATACGTGTATGCATATATGTAGGTAGGCAAGTATGTATGTTGTATGCATCTATCCACGTATGTAGAAGTGTATGTAAGCAGGTATGCGCGAACGTATGTAAGATTATAAGTGTGTGAACAGGTACACGCGGATATATGAAGGTGTATATAAGTAGGCAAGTATGAGTTGGGTATGTTGCAAATAGGGACGTATGTATGTATATATGTATAACGTCATGAGTGTGTGGAATGATGTAGGTATGGATGTATGTAGATATGTGTGTATTATCATAGTTGTGTTTATAAGTGGGCATGTACGTAATTGATTATGTGTGAACATATGAAAATGATTATAGGTGATCTTAAATATATGTAAGTATGTATGTAGGCTGGCATGTATGTGTGGGAGTATGTATGCAAGCAGGTATGCATGCAAGTGTGTACGTATGTATGTATGGAGATGATATGTATGAAGTTTAGGTACAGTGTAGAAGACTCACCGGAGATGAGGTACTCAGGAGGAATGTTTAATGTAAAGGAATAACGGATCGGAAATAATCCAAGGCTAATCATCGTTTATATTTATAACATGCATTAATGTCTTGTATGTATTTGCGGAGTACAGGTTGTTCGAGCCAGATTATCTTTCTGAAGAGGAGCGATTAAAGACTGAGTCACAAGATAGATTGTACGGGAGTGTTGAGTACGTAACTGAGTGAAGCTAGGTTATGTTTTCTTATTGTAAATGAGTATAATAAATGTATTTATTATGAAAGAATTAACCTTAAAAATGAATTTAAGTGCGTCAAGGTGTTTGTAACGAACGAAATTTTTATGGTACGAATTTCCGCTGCAACTTTTGTCCTTTACGACTTAGGGTGTAACAAATCCCCACTCAGGTATATACCACACTCCCAACCTCAACTTTTTTACTCCCAAGCTTCACAACTGACTTTTTACACCACCCAACCTCGGTCGGTACGAATATTCCATGGAAGCATAAAACTCATTTGACTTGTTTGCATATAGGAGCCCACCAATCAATCACCACGAGAGAATGTCGAACGCTCGCTTCTGATTTACGATGAAAATGACTACGAAGATGTTGTGACCGAAATGCAAGATTTGGATGAAGATGAAGATCTTGGCGAAGACGAATATGAAGACGAAGATGTTGGTCGAGGAAGTGAATCGAGAAGTAAGGGAGAAAAGATGGAGCGCCAAAATTGGACAAAAAAACAAGAAGAGATGTATGCCAAGGCATGGGTTCATTGTTCAATAAACAAGAAACAAGGCAATCAACAAACCTGCAATGGTTTTTGGAAACAAATTCTCGAGCCTTACAACGAAACAGTTGGCGGGAGTACCCGAAATGTTCATCAAGTACGTTCAAAATGGCACCCTATGTTGACTAAATTGAACTACTTCAACGGCCTTCGGCAGCAAGCGGTATAAATATTTTTTTAGCTTTATATATTTGTTTATATCTTTAACTTTATATTTTCTATAACTTTATATCTTTATAGGATCGTTTACGTGGTAGCGGGTGTGACGATCTTGACATCATGAAAACGACCATGAAAGATTTCCAATCAAAATATACGAGTGGTTGGCTAAAGTACCATTGTTGGGTGAAGAAAGCAGTAGTTCGGGCTAGAATAGAAAGTCACCAGATTCGGGTAACTACCATACGGGTACACTTGGAACTGAATTCAATAGTTCTAAGCCCGACATAAACAAAGACCCTTCACCAAGAAGACCACAAAGGAAAGATTAGAGAACCGCCATAAAGTCTCAAAGCTCAATTGGGTTGGTCGAGAAGTTTGAACAATACACAATTATGAAAGAAGCAAAACATTCGAGTTTGTGGAAATAAGAAAGAAACGAGAGGAAGACACTATAACGTTAGTTGCGGAACAACGTGAGGCGGTGAGACAACTTATGTATGATCGGGATATAGAGACGCATACTAAGCCACATGACAATGTTCAACCAAAGTTGTTGCCATTTACTCTAGCCCGAAAACAGGAGATCATGAAAAAAATATAATTGGCCATGTAATTTCTAATTTTTAGTTATGGTTTTGTAAGTCCATAGATCCTCGTAGGATACCACAAACCCAATCAAAGATGCGGAAAATAATTAAAAGTGTCAAGAACAAGAAAACCGGTTGTATATTAAGATTGCATAGTACAATTCGTTCAATAGAAGCTAATCTCATACAACCAACCACCAACTCTAATGATTTTCCCTAATGCTTAACTCTAATAATGAACTAAACATAACATTATATATGGTCCACAATATAAATCGGCCCTCATGGCCTAACCCAAGCCCACTAGAAAACTAAGTCCAATACTTATAAGTGTGTATGATAAAGACAAGCGTAAACCTACTCAATTTTATGGCCTTACAATATCTTCCTAGATTTATGATGTCTTTATCATGTCTCTGTGGGAAGATACTTCATCTCTTCATCCTCAAACTTGGGTCTTTTGTTCTTCTTGAACGTCATCAGCTTTTGCTTGAACATCTTGCTTAAAAAAGAACGCGAGAGGGGAAATCCCAACAACTCTTTTCTTCTTCAATCTTTCTCTTTCAAGCAGATTCACTGGTACCTCTTCAAATGTACTATCACTGTCAAATGATGACTCGTATCAGGTTCTTCTAACTTAGGTACATCTTGCTATTGTGATGCTTCATGCTTTATCAACAACTAACAACATCTCAATCTTTATCAACCCATGTTTCTTGATTTAAATCAAAATCTGCACATATTCTCAAAAATTTATAAGCTAACATTTGTATGCAACAAAGGAAAGTACCACATGAACACTTGGTACATCCTGGTAACTTGTACTCGGATTTCACAATTCAAATTCTTTCAACTTTTGATAATCAGTCAACTCTTCAAGAAAGGTTAAATTTTTAATAAAACAAATAAGACACTCTATTTTTATTTTTTTTATTTTTCTAAGTTTTATTTTTTATTTTTTTTAAATAAATGAGAACGTAAACAGAAACGCAAATAAACAAAGAAACTAACTCAATAATTATAGTATACAATCACAATTGCAGTGGGATCAAAATCGTTCTCATACTGACCAAGGAACATTTTTTGGTGCGAGCTTATTCAAACTGGTCTAAGCGATTTCCAATATGTTTGTCCTCTTAAACCTAACGCTCACCTTTCAATTTTCAACTTCGTGATACGTTTAAGGTAATATTATATTATAATACCCGTGTGTCCCATTCCATGACATACCCCCGCGATCAAGGTAAACACAACAACTCATCGTAGCAAGTGAGTATACTAAGATCATCATTTTGATTTTACAACGTCAGACTATTGGTGAACAGGTCAGTACTTTCGTACAGCAGAGTGACCAATATTTATGTCCAGCGAGGGTTAGGCAAATACCTTTTTGGTACGAATTTAGATTTAGCTCAATGGAATTCCCTCATTTTGAGTTTATATTCCTTTAAAGTTTTTGGCCTTTTTGGCTCTTTTAAGATATCCTGACTATGCCTAGGTCTGCATATAATCTGGATGCAACAGAAGGACACCCAAGATATCCCTGGATAACTCAACAACATAAAGACCATAAAATCATACGTAGATGGTATGTTACCCACATGGTACACAGTTCGTTATGTTTATATCACTTAGTATCTTTTACCAGTTTGAGCGTCAAGCCTATCGACATATCAAAGTAGATCCTAGTGTTTTTGGCCTTTTTGGCTCTTTTAAGATATCCTGACTGTGCCTAGGTCTGCGTATAATCTGGATGCAACAGAAAGACAGCCAAGATATCCTCGGATGACTCAACAACATAAAGACCCAAAACCAAATACGTTGGCTATCTATCAACGCAAGATTTAAAACCATAAAATCACACGTCGATGGTATGTTACCCACATGGTCCACAATTCGTTATGTTTATATCACTTAGTATCTTTTATTAGTTTGAGCGTCAAGAAAACAAAGAGAGATATCTGTATATATGTTTTTCTTTAGAGGGAGAAAAAGACAAAAAGACAAAAAGAGTTTGTGCATATATGGGAAATGAAATAAATGTTCGTGCTAACACATGTAAGGTGTCAAGGCTGAAAAGATTAGGATCTACTGCGATGTGTTAGTAGGCCTAACGCTCAAAAAGATAAAAGATACCAAGTGATATAAACATAACAAACTATGTATCATGTGGGTAATATACCATTGGCGCATGATTTTATGGTCTTAAATATGATGACGGAACGGTTAAGCAAAAACAACAAAAATATTTTCATTTTCTTTTCGTACATACATTTTCTTTATAAGGTAAATTTGCGCATAAGATTTATGCACAAATTTAGGGGGATAGAGAGAGATATCTGTATATATGTTTTGCTTTAGAGGGAGAAAAAGAGAAAGAGACAAAAAGAGTTTGTGCATATATGAGAAATGAAATAAATGTTCGTGCTAAAGGGCTTGATTAACACATTTAAGGTGTCAAGGCTGAAAAGACTAGGATCTACTGCAATGTGTTGGTAGGCCTAACGCTCAAAAAGATAAAAGGTACCACGTGATATAAACATAACGAACTATGTATCATGTGGGTAACATACCATTGGCGTATGATTTTATGGTCTTAAATCTTGCGTTGATAGATAGCCAACGTCTAAGGTTTCGGGTCTTTATACTGTTGAGTCATCAGGGGATATCTTGGCTGTTCTTTTGTTGCATCCAGATTATATGCAGACATAGGCACATTCAGGATATCTTAAAAGGGCCAAAGAGGCCAAAAACCTTAAAGGAAGATAAACTCAAATTAAAGGAATTCCATTGAGCTAAAAATCTAAATTCGTACCAAAAAGGTATTTGCCTAACCCTCGTCGGACACAAATATTTGTCACTTTATTGTAAGAAAGTACTGACCTGTTCACCAATAGTCTGATGTTGTAAAACGAATGGGTGAACTCAGTATACTTACCCGCTACGGTGAATTGTTGTACTTACCTTGATCGCGGGGGTATGTCATGGTATGGGACACACGTGTATTATAGTATAATATTACTTTAAGCATATCACAATGTTGAAAATTGAAATTTGAGCATTAGGTTTAAGAAGACAAACTGATATACGTTAAATTATACATGTTTTTATACCCCGAAACACTTCCGTTTTAGCATTTTTTGACCGAAAACACGACGTTTAGGTACCAAATTCAGTACTTTTATATTTTCAGGTTTTAAATAGAGCATAAAAGAAAATTCTGATGAAAACGAACAAATTCTGATGCATTTCTGATGAAAAGAACAAAATTCTGATGACTGCCAGGTGTGGCACGACTGTGCCATCTGACGGTACTACCGTGCTGATGCTCCGATCCCGGAAGCACTGCCAGTGCGATCAGGAGTGCCAACCTTTTCTCGGGCTGCACTACCGTGCGACCCGACACATGACCGTGCCAAGGCTTGACCAAGGTTTCTGACCAACATTTCTGATGATGAGGCACTACCGTGCGACCAGCGGCACTATCGTGCCGATGTGATGACCCAACAACTTGTCCACTAGTCCACTTGGCTGACTTGGGATCAGAGAAACTGACGTCACCCGACAACACCTGTCGCACGACCGTGCTGATGAGAAAATCTCCTATAAATAGCAGCATTCGCTACTGGTTTAGTGGTTGGGTTTTTCTCCGTGTTTCTGGGTGATTTCTGGGTTCCGAAGCAGTCCTGATCAGACCCATTTGAAGCTTAAAGATCGAATGGAAGCATAACCGATCCAACACGTCAATTCCTTGCTTGTTTATGGTTCAATTCCTTGTTCTTGAACATGTATTCTGATCATTTTGCAAGTTATGACCTGATGTTAGTTTATGTTTAATGTAGTATTATGTAATAGTAGTTATAAACTTATTTCTTAAATAAACTTTATGTTGTAATCTTGTTTATATGGAACTTTAGTACTTTTTCATATTTGAATCTTCATGATTATATAATGAACGTTTCATTGATGTTGAGTTCCTGATTATGTTTGATTATCTTGGATAATGAATCTGTGGTTAGTGGGATGGTAACTATTTCTTGATTAATCACTTGTTTGTAGACTTGTTTACACCATGAGACTCGAGAGGGGCATTGGTTTTATCTAAGATATATCTTATTTTGATTAGGAATACTTTCTTGCACGTAAGGGTTCTAACGAATTATATGGTGTTGATTACATGTTCTTGCACGCTGTTTATGATCCTTGTTTAGTAGTTTTGGTCTGAAATTGCTGGCATGGTAGATTTGTGTTCAAGACTTGTAAAGGTGAAATATGTTGTTATATGATCTACTTAAATGCTTATCCTCGTGCCTGTATTGTGACCATCGGTATTGCTTTCTCTGATAAGTGAGGTTAGAAAACTCCTAGCGGATGACTAATCTATCTTTAAAGGTTTACATGAATGAATATCAATAGCTCGCTAAAGAATGATTTTAGGTGGTTAACGTGTGTTTATCGCGTTAACTTTCCGAAGAAGCATCATGTTAGAAAACTCCTAGCGGATGACTAACTTTCTCGAAATTGGAAAATTGATTAAGTGCTTTTGTAACATATCTAATAGATAACATGTTTAGGTTGTTTATGAAACGAGATACTAGTATATTTATGTTTTAGTTGTAATTTAGATAACTTAGTTAAACAACCATTCACCTGTCCTTTTATCTGGTAAAATAATGACAAAGATTTAGTACATATAACGCCCGTGTTCCATGGATCGATATCTGGCTCTTACCAATACTTTGTTGCATATATGACGGGATACACTTGTCCTTTGTTGTGTGTGTTTTAATGTTAAGGTGTAAACCATTTTTATAAATATAAAACACATTTTGTTGCATGTAAAAATACTGTAAATAAATGTATATAAAACATGTACGTCAAGTTTTTGGCGCCGTTACCGGGGAACACAACGAAATTAATGGAACAATCCGAGTCATTATTTTACCGGTGTACAAACTGTTAATACTTGTGAATACTTGTACATTTTTGTATTTATTTGTTTTCTTATTTACTAACTTGTTAATATTTAACTGTTTGACTAACTTTTCTTTTTCTGTTCTACTAACCAACTAACTAACGGACTCAACTAACCACTAACATTACTAACTTTTTAACTAACATTTATTTCCGTTTATTTATTTAATTCAGTTAATGTGTTCGGAATCGAACCATTTTCTTTTATTATTTCATTTCTGTTATTATTTATATTTATGTACGAGTTCGCACGTCGAACTGCTTATATACTATAATTATTTCATTTCTGCATTTAATTATTTACGTTCAATTTTTCATTTATTTATTTATTTATGTCCATTTAATTATTAAAATTAACCGCTTATTCATTTAATTTTTGTACTCATTTGTTTATTTATTTATTCCACAAAAATAAAATATAACTTTCTGATAAAATCATCAGAATTTCTGATAAATTCCAATGAATTTATCAGATTTTCTGATGGATTCTGATAAATCCATTAGATATTCTAAAAACAACAAAGTTACATTTCTGATGCATTTTACCAGAATTTCTGGTAATTCTCATGAATCTATCAGAAATTCTGATAGAACGAAATCTTTCATCAGATTTTTATCAGAAGTTTATTAAACCTTATCAGATTATATAATATATAAAAACAAACTAAAAAGTTTCCTCAGGATTATGATGTTCGTCATCATAATTTCTGGTAAACAGCCAAAAATAGTTTTCGGATATAATATGTAAATAAACCAGTAAATATTAAAATAGATTTGTATAATATCTTATGCAAGTATGCTATATTTAGTATTATTATTATTGATTATTTCCTACATTTTTATTATGTTCTTTTATCTGTATAATGCCTTTCTTATTTCGTGCAGGCTAATGTCCACGCCCCCTGCACCCGCTAACGCCGAGCTAGCCAACGAACCAGAAAATAACCTAAGAATAAGTAGGCGGCTTCACGAAAGATCGCTTGTTGTTGCACAAAGGATTGCAGCCGCAATCGACGAACCAGTGATACTTTCTGACAGCGAGAGTTCAGAGGACGACACATGAAGCATTATGGCAGAAGACGACCAGCCTTTAAATGAGACCGGCCGTCTAGGAGGAGAGGGCTTGATACCGAGCATCGCCCGACCTACGATAGCAGCACCGAGTTTTGAAATTAAATCTAGTCTTATTAATATGTTACAAAATTCTGTGCAGTTTGATGGGAAGGATCATGGAGATCCAGGTCGGCACATCGCTTCATTTCTCGAGGTGTGCTCGATCTTTGCGACTCTTTCCATTCTCTTTGCGAAACAAAGCCCGATCTTGGCTTTTGTCACTTCCAGCAGGGTCCATCACGACTTGGAACTAGATGGCCGATCTTTTTATGCAAAAATATTTCCCACCGGAAAAGACAGCTAAGCTTAAGAATCGTATTATGACATTCAAACAGGACGATGGAGAATCTCTACACGCAGCTTGGGAGAGGTTCAAAGATCTATTGATCGATGTTCCACATCATGGGTTGTCTAAAAGGCAACTTGTGTTGAACTTTTACCAAGGACTCAACTACGACTCACAAGAACGTTTAGATGTTTATGCAGGAGGCGATCTTGGAACAAAAACACCCATCGAAGCCTACGCAATTATAGAAAAAGCTACCTTGAAGTCGAGTTCTCGTCACGGTGGAGTGCGAAATAAAGCATCATCCATTCCTGGAGTTCATCAAGTGGATACATATACGGCTCTTGCAGCACAGATTGGAGCTTTGGCAGCAAGATTTGATCAAGCTCAGAACGTTTCACAAGTACAATCATCATACGAGCTGTGTGGAGTGTCACACGAGCTAGGTACATGTGAGCAGGGTGTTATGTTTACAGGCCACGAAGAGGTGGACTATTTGGGTAATCAAATTAGGCCCCAGAATAACCCCTACAGCAACACGTACAATCCGGGTTGGAGGAATCACCCAAACTTCGGGTGGAAAGCCAATTCCAATAACCAAAACCCACTCGGATACACTCAACGCGCTCCCGTGCCACAACAGCCTCAAGGGCAATCCTTTCAGCCCCAGGGACAATCTTTTCAGCCATCAGGGCAAACCTTTCAACCACGTTACAATAATTTAGGTTCAGGAAGCACTTCCCAGCCACAAACCTCTCAAACCAACTCAAAACTAGAGGATATTGTAAGACCATAAAATTGAGTAGGTTTACGCTTTTCTTTATCATACACACTTATAAGTATTGGACTTAGTTTTCTAGTGGGCTTGGGTTAGGCCATGTGGGCTGATTTATAATGTGGACCCTATATAATGTTATGTTTAGTTCATTATTAGGGTTAAGCATTAGGGAAAAGCATTAGAGTTGGTGGTTGGTTGTTTGCAATTAGCTTCTATTGAACGAATTGTACCAGACAAGCATTTCGCTTGTGTGCAATCTTAATATACAACCGGTATTCTTGTTCTTGACACTTTCAATTATTTTTCGTATCTTTGATTGTGCTTGTGGTATCCTACGAAGATCTCTGCACTCACAATAGGTATCAGAGCCTAAGAAATCTATTCGAAGGCTCGGTTTCAAGATATCACTAGAAGAATAAGAAGAAAGAGTTTGCAGATTAATCAAGATCGAAAAGGTTTAGGTTCTGAATTGTCTCTGTTTTAATTTTCAAAGTTTGAGTAATCATCTTTGTGTCTAGATTTTGCACAGGTTATTTTTAAGTGTTGATAAGAAATTTTGATATAGAACAGAATAATTCTCGAAGAACAGCCTTGAACGTTGAAAAACAGTTTGAAAGTTCCATATTTTGATCTGTTTTGGAAGAGTGAAAATTGTGTTTGCAGGTTTTTTAGGATTATTGGTGGAAAGGATCTCAAAAATTGAATTTCAAATCATTCTTAATTATCAAGATTTGATTTTTGATTTCTCTACAAGGTAGTCAGTGTACGGGATACAAGTGTGCTACTGGATTTGTGTGCGACCTGGTTTATTAGCTTGTGTACGGGATACAAGAGTGCGACTTAGCTTGTGTGCGGACTGGTTTATTAGCTTGTGTACGGGATACAAGTGTGCGACTTGGCTTGTGTGCAGTCTGGTTATTAGCTTATGAACGGAACACAAGTGTGCGGCCCAAATAGCATGTGTGCGGCTCAAGAAGTTTGTGTGCAGTCCAAACATTCTGTGTGCGATCAAGCATTCTGTGTTCGGTCAAATATTCTATTTGCAGCCCAATTAAGGTGTACGACCCAATTAATCATACTGATTCAGCCCAAGCTGTGTGCGGCCCAACATCACTGTGTGCGGCACAATTTGAAGTGTGCGGGATTGTGTGTGCGACCTCATTGGACATAAATCTGAACTTTGACTGAGACTGTTTTTCGGACGTTGACTTGGACACATATATAATAAAATTGAAAAAATATCAGCTATTAAAATTAAAATATTATTCAATTATTACTAATAGTTTTTTTTTCTTCAGAAATGGACCTTACTAATCAAACCTCGTTGAGAGAAAAAGTTTCCATGAACCAAGACTTGGACAATGTTATTGGAACAAACAATAGGATTCCTAGGCTGTTGTTGGGGGGATCATTTTCTGAATGGAAATTTTGTTTTGTGCAATACATGAAGATCAAAGATCGTAAGGCTTGGAGATCAATTTGCAGAGGACCGACTGTTATCACTTATGTGGTGCATGAAGAAAAGGGAACAACTATTGTCAAGCCTTTAGCAGCTTATGATGATGAAGACTATGAAAAGATAGAAATTGATAATAAGGTGCTTTGGTTATGCTACATTTTGCGTTGGCTCCCGAGATTGATGTTGGGGTTCGTGAAGCAAAATCTGCCAAGGAACTGTGGGATGCTCTTCTGGCAATGTAAGAAGGGAATGAAGAGATGAAGGAAAGAAAGAGGGACATGTTGACTCAGAAGTTCAACATGTTCAATCATTTTCCTGGAGAAACCCTTGAAAATCAAATTCAAAGGTTTATTTCACTGATCAGTGAAATGAGAACACATGACATGATGCTTCAAAACTCAGTAGTCAACAAGAAGCTGCTAAATGCCCTTCCAAGGAACTGGGATACCAGTGTCACGCTCATTAAAAGAACAAAAGATTTGACCCACATGAGTCTTGCTGAATTAATCTCTCTGCTCAAGTCATATAAAATGTATGACAAGCAAATACTCTACAATCATACGCCAATGATTTGTTACCCACATGATACATAGTTCGTTATGTTTATATAACTTGGTATCTTTTATCTTTTTGAGCATTAGGCCTACCAACACATCATAGTAGAGCCTAGTCTTTTCAGCCTTAACACCTTACATGTGTTAATCAAGCCTTCAGCATGAACGTTTATTTCATTTCCCATACATGCACAAACTCTTTTTGTCTCTTTCTCTTTTTCTCCCACTAAAGCAAAATATATATACAGATTTCTCTCTCTATCCCCCTAAATTTGTGCATAAATCTTATGCGCAAATTTACCTTATAAGGAAAACGTATGTACACAAAGAAAAATGAAAAAAATGTAATTATTTTTGTTGTTTTTGCTTAACTGTTCCGTCATCAGATTTAAGACCATAAAATCATACGCCAATGGTATGTTACCCACATGATACATAGTTCGTTATGTTTATATCACTTGGTATCTTTTATATTTTTAAGCGTTAGGCCTACCAACACATCGCAGTAGATCCAAATCTTTTTAGCCTTGACACCTTACATGTGTTAATCAAGCCCTTTAGCACGAACATTTATTTCATTTCCCATATATGCACAAACTCTTTTTATCTCTCTCTCTTTTTCCCCCTCTAATACAAAACATATATACATATATCTCTCTTTTTTTTCGGAAGATCTTCGTAGGATACCGCAAACACAATCAAAGACGCGGAGAATAATTCAAAGTGTCAAGAATAAGAAACTGGTTGTATATTAAGATTGTACACTATTAGTAATAAGGTGCTTTGGTTATGCTACATTCTGCGTTGGCTCCCGAGATTGATGTTGGGGTTCGTGAAGCAAAATCTGCCAAGGAACTGTGGGATGCTCTTCTGGCAATGTAAGAAGGGAATGAAGAGATGAAGGAAAGCAAGAGGGACATGTTGACTCAGAAGTTCAACATGTTCAATCATTTTCCTGGAGAAACCCTTGAAAATCAAATTCAAAGGTTTATTTCACTGATCAGTGAAATGAGAACACATGACATGATGCTTCAAAACACAGTAGTTAACAAGAAGCTGCTAAATGCCCTTCCAAGGAACTGGGATACCAATGTCACGCTCATTAAAAGAACAAAAGATTTGACCCGCACGAGTCTTGCTGAATTAATCTCTCTGCTCAAGTCATATAAAATGTATGACAAGCAAATACTCTACAATCATACGCCAATGGTTTGTTACCCACATGATACATAGTTCGTTATGTTTATATAACTTGGTATCTTTTATCTTTTTGAGCATTAGGCCTACCAACACATCATAGTAGAGCCTAGTCTTTTCAGCCTTAACACCTTACATGTGTTAATCAAGCCTTCAGCATGAACGTTTATTTCATTTCCCATACATGCACAAACTCTTTTTGTCTCTTTCTCTTTTTCTCCCACTAAAGCAAAATATATATACAGATGTCTCTCTCTATCCCCCTAAATTTGTGCATAAATCTTATGCGCAAATTTACCTTATAAGGAAAACGTATGTACACAAAGAAAAATGAAAAAAATGTAATTATTTTTGTTGTTTTTTCTTAACCGTTCCGTCGTCAGATTTAAGACCATAAAATCATACGCCAATGGTATGTTACCCACATGATACATAGTTCGTTATGTTTATATCACTTGGTATCTTTTATATTTTTAAGCGTTAGGCCTACCAACACATCGCAGTAGATCCAAATCTTTTTAGCCTTGACACCTTACATGTGTTAATCAAGCCCTTTAGCACGAACATTTATTTAATTTCCCATATATGCACAAACTCTTTTTGTGTCTTTCTCTTTTTCCCCCTCTAATACAAAACATATATACATATATCTCTCTTTTTTTTCGGAAGATCTTCGTAGGATACCGCAAACACAATCAAAGACGCGGAGAATAATTCAAAGTGTCAAGAACAAGAAACTGGTTGTATATTAAGATTGTACACTATTAGTAATAAGGTGCTTTGGTTATGCTACATTTTCCGTTGGCTCCCGAGATTGATGTTGGGGTTCGTGAAGCAAAATCTGCCAAGGAACTGTGGGATGCTCTTCTGGCAATGTAAGAAGGGAATGAAGAGATAAAGGAAAGCAAGAGGGACATGTTGACTCAGAAGTTCAACATGTTCAATCATTTTCCTGGAGAACCCCTTGAAAATCAAATTCAAAGGTTTATTTCACTGATCAGTGAAATGAGAACACATTACATGATGCTTCAAAACTCAGTAGTCAACAAGAAGCTGCTAAATGCCCTTCCAAGGAACTGGGATACCAATGTCACGCTCATTAAAAGAACAAAAGATTTGACCCGCACGAGTCTTGCTGAATTAATCTCTCTGCTCAAGTCATATAAAATGTATGACAAGCAAATACTCTACAATCATACGCCAATGGTTTGTTACCCACATGATACATAGTTCGTTATGTTTATATAACTTGGTATCTTTTATCTTTTTGAGCATTAGGCCTACCAACACATCATAGTAGAGCCTAGTCTTTTCAGCCTTAACACCTTACATGTGTTAATCAAGCCTTCAGCATGAACGTTTATTTCATTTCCCATACATGCACAAACTCTTTTTGTCGCTTTCTCTTTTTCTCCCACTAAAGCAAAATATATATACAGATATCTCTCTCTATCCCCCTAAATTTGTGCATAAATCTTATGCGCAAATTTACCTTATAAGGAAAACGTATGTACACAAAGAAAAATGAAAAAAATGTAATTATTTTTGTTGTTTTTGCTTAACCGTTCCGTCATCAGATTTAAGACCATAAAATCATACGCCAATGGTATGTTACCCACATGATACATAGTTCGTTATGTTTATATCACTTGGTATCTTTTATATTTTTAAGCGTTAGGCCTACCAACACATCGCAGTAGATCCAAATCTTTTTAGCCTTGACACCTTACATGTGTTAATCAAGCCCTTTAGCACGAACATTTATTTAATTTCCCATATATGCACAAACTCTTTTTGTCTCTTTCTCTTTTTCCCCCTCTAATACAAAACATATATACATATATCTCTCTTTTTTTTTCGGAAGATCTTCGTAGGATACCGCAAACACAATCAAAGACGCGGAGAATAATTCGAAGTGTCAAGAACAAGAAACTGGTTGTATATTAAGATTGTACACTATTAGTAAGAAGGTGCTTTGGTTATGCTACATTCTGCGTTGGCTCCCGAGATTGATGTTGGGGTTCGTGAAGCAAAATCTGCCAAGGAACTGTGGGATAAGAGGGTAGTAATCATCCCGAGTTTCAGGTTTTAAGTGACAATCAAGGTTTATGTTCAACTGGAAAGAACTACATAGACATAGCTCATGCAAGATCAATTATTTGTGATAAAAGGGAACAAAGTACTCGGATTATATAAACGCGAGGTTGTTTCCCGATGACCAATTAATCAATAACCAACCCTAACCCTTCCCGTGATATCTTGATTGCCAACGGCACCAAGAACGTACGATTGAGACTAGAAATTGCAATATCAATTAACAAGTTACAAGCAATTAAACATACACCATGATATTCAAGCAACGCAAGTTATCATTCTAGAAATTCGGAAATAAACACACAAAAGTTCAATAGAAACCTTCACCTAAGATGATCAC
Source organism: Helianthus tuberosus (assembly GCA_030545235.1). Classification (NCBI taxonomy): domain Eukaryota; kingdom Viridiplantae; phylum Streptophyta; class Magnoliopsida; order Asterales; family Asteraceae; genus Helianthus; species Helianthus tuberosus. Next base: position 4,931,703 of record CM060426.1, read on the forward strand.
CGAAAAGTTTAGCCGGACATAGCTTGGTGAATCATCATCACAATCGATCCAATGTTCATACGAATTAAATACATAAACCGAATGATAGAAATTGTCTCCAACCAAGCAAGAACACCAAAATTCGCCCCTAGTGTCTCCAATAACCGTCCAATCCTAAGAACATCTGAAAAGACACAATAAAAAACTGATTTATGATGGCAGTTACGCTTTGGATCGCAGCCTCCACCGTAATTTAAGGCTCCACCGTAAATTACGGTGGACTTCATATGTTTACGGTGGATGGAGACTGTTTTACGGTGAGCAAGTGGCCAAAAATCAGGTCCACCGTAAATTACGATGGAGCCGTAATTTACGGCGACAACCTAATTGTTATTCCTTGTTCACGTAATGATGTCTGCCGCCCATGTGTTGTGTTTGACTTTTATCTTCTGCGGTCCAATGGATGTAGTTGTCCAAATAAGAAGTCCACGTGATGAGTCTTTCAACCTGCTGATGTCGTGCATCAAAGACCAAGCCCCCATAAGTCAACGAACCCACTTGACAATGACGAAGAGTGATGTTATTTGTGTGTTCCAATAAACAACCGCCAAGAGATGTTCGATGATGTCTGATGCCTTCCAAAAGAAATCCAACCATGTGCTATTATCATTAGAGTTCGGCCCATGTTCCACTCACCTCCAAAGCGGCCCAATCAACAGAACCGAACAGTCCACATGTGCCGTGATGATGATGTTGAGTTGTTAACTTTATGTGACATTTAAAACCCAATAGTGTCCCTCAAATTCACCAAACAAAAATCCACGTGATGTCTTGGACGGCTCCAATTAGCATATGTGTGTGTCTTGTATCACCGCCCAAGTCACATGTTGTTGATGGATGTTTGTTTGTTTCTCCAAATCTGCGGCCCAATTATAAGAGTCCATGTATTGTTGGCCCAATCAACCTCTTTCCTTCCAGCATGTGCCGCCCACCTTGTCTACCAATGAGACTAGTCCAAACCCATATGTGATGTTAATGATGAGATGATTATGTTGTTGACTGATGTGATGTTGTTGACCAAAACCAAACCCCCTAGAAGTGCACGTGTATTCCCTGACTCCTTTTGATGATGTTTTGTAATGGGTGATGATCAAGACTTTTGTCCATGTGACTTGATGATGTGAATATTGACTTTGTAAAACTTTGTATAACAGCTCCCAATTATGCCCTGTGCATGCGTGTATATGAGAGTCCCTTAATTAATAATCATTGATAATATTCATTCCACAAACAACATGTGATGGCTGCCTTCTTTTATGTTCACATGTATCCTTATTGCCTCCCTCAAAGTCATGATGCCATTTAATTTCCAACCGTAGCCTACGGGTCCAATTTAACCGAATTAAACGATTTACCTACAAATCACACGAACACTCGTAGTTACTAAGTACAAGCAAATAACCAAGTAAAGCATGGAATTTTAATCTTTTTAAACTATTTAAGGGTTGTCCAACGGACCACCCGTCAGATGCTCTTCTGGCAATGTAAGAAGGGAATGAAGAGATGAAGGAAAGCAAGAGGGACATGTTGACTCAGAAGTTCAACATGTTCAATCATTTTCCTGGAGAAACCCTTGAAAATCAAATTCAAAGGTTTATTTCACTGATCAGTGAAATGAGAACACATTACATGATGCTTCAAAACTCAGTAGTCAACAAGAAGCTGCTAAATGCCCTTCCAAGGAACTGGGATACCAATGTCATGCTCATTAAAAGAACAAAAGATTTGACCCGCACGAGTCTTGCTGAATTAATCTCTCTGCTCAAGTCATATAAAATGTATGACAAGCAAATACTCTACAATCATACGCCAATGGTTTGTTACCCACATGATACATAGTTCGTTATGTTTATATAACTTGGTATCTTTTATCTTTTTGAGCATTAGGCCTACCAACACATCATAGTAGAGCCTAGTCTTTTCAGCCTTAACACCTTACATGTGTTAATCAAGCCTTCAGCATGAACGTTTATTTCATTTCCCATACATGCACAAACTCTTTTTGTCTCTTTCTCTTTTTCTCCCACTAAAGCAAAATATATATACAGATATCTCTCTCTATCCCCCTAAATTTGTGCATAAATCTTATGCGCAAATTTACCTTATAAGGAAAACGTATGTACACAAAGAAAAATGAAAAAAAATGTAATTATTTTTGTTGTTTTTGCTTAACCGTTCCGTCATCAGATTTAAGACCATAAAATCATACGCCAATGGTATGTTACCCACATGATACATAGTTCGTTATGTTTATATCACTTGGTATCTTTTATATTTTTAAGCGTTAGGCCTACCAACACATCGCAGTAGATCCAAATCTTTTTAGCCTTGACACCTTACATGTGTTAATCAAGCCCTTTAGCACGAACATTTATTTCATTTCCCATATATGCACAAACTCTTTTTGTCTCTTTCTCTTTTTCCCCCTCTAATACAAAACATATATACATATATCTCTCTTTTTTTCAGAAGATATTCGTAGGATACCACAAACACAATCAAAGACGCGGAGAATAATTCAAAGTGTCAAGAACAAGAAACTGGTTGTATATTAAGATTGTACACTGATGTGTATGCAACATGTAAATTACATCAAATGAGGCATAAAACTAACCCATTTTTAGTACTAATGTTGGAAAAAAGTGTGCTTTTGTATTTTCAGGACCAAAAGAGTTTAAATGAACAAAAGGAACAAATATGCAGGAAAAACTAACATAAATACAAAGAAAAGGAATAAACGTGGCATGCCCGACCCCTCGACAGCATCTTCCCAAGCAAAACAAGAAACAGAAGGCTGACCACGGCCCCGTGCCCAGCGGACACGGGGGCGTGGCCAGGTGCTGCAGAAAAAGACAAAGTTATAGAAGCTTCTATTCCTAGCACGGGGCGTGCCCAGGTCAGCACGGGTGTGGTCAACGCTAATATTCGCAGAATCTTGCAAATCTTGATAGTACAGATACGCTTCTGCACACGGGGTCGTGCCCAGCGAACACGTGGGCGTGTGGAGCCTAATGCAGACAATTGTAATTAATGAAGAAAGAGAAAGTGGATGTCCACAAGGCCGTGTCTGGGATTCTGTTCATGATATAAATAGGGTGCTTGGTTCACTTCAAAGGCATCCCTTGGCAAACCACCTCTCTCTCACTTCACCAGCACTCCACCACCACTACAACACCCACATCCACCCCCATCATCCATCATCCACCTTAGAGTGTGTGTAGTAATCTCGGGATCCAAGATTGATAGTAAGAGTTCTTGTCAATCAAAGGTCATGTTTGGCTAAGTCTCTTACATCACTTGGTGAAGACAAGCAGTTAATGTAATACTTTTGATTTTTAATCTTTTCGCACTTTTTATTTGGTTTTGTATTAATGACTTTAATAACTAGTTTCTTATGTTGAAGGTGAAACTTCTTTATCATTTGTCTGTGGTGTCTTGGCATTACTTTACTGTCTATATAAAGTAAAAGATTTTCACCATTCATATCTCTATGGTCTATATAGAGATATGTTGGCTACCTGGTCGGGGGTTAAGGGAATGGTTTGGTAAGGTTCTTGCCTTGTTCAATGTATAGATCCTGCAAGGACCTCGGTCAAGCTTACTAGGACCTCCTTCAATACCCACTGGCATTGGATGGCGGGGGTGCGAATAGCTTGATCCCCTCATATGTAAACTACAATTAATACATTAACCCGGCTACTTGGGATTGTATCCCTGCTGACTCAATGTTGGTGCATACGTCTGTCGACTTCGTCTTGTATCGAGTCTTGCATTGTTCATGGCACGAAGATCGAGAAATTTCTTAGAAAGTTAATTCCGCTTGAACTAGCTAATTCCGCTTGAAGGAGGACATGTGGTAATTCCGTTCGGAATTAGTTTATAATTCCGTTTGTATTGTAATTCCGCTTGAATGTATTTTCGTTTGAGGATGTTTCAACGGAATTAGATAGTCTATAAATAGGTGTAGGTTCATTTCATTTGAAACGGAATTAGGAAGGTTGTTTCTGACGGCGAAGCTCTGTCGAAGTGTCTACAGACTTGTAATTGTTACCAGATTAATAGAAAGACAGTTAAAAGTGATATTCTAGCTGAATCACACACAATATGTCTGTTTCCGCCTTTCATGTTGTGTAGAACACCTCTGAACGACTCGTTTCGGGTGCGTACACGATCCTACACTCAAACCACTTAGACGAGGGTAACGTCACCTTCAAAAGAGGGACCTACCACTTTTCGCATTAATAACTTAATTAATTATCTTTCAATATTCCGACCCTTTTGGATTGTATCATTGCTGACTTAAACCACTGGGTTGAGGGTAACGTCACCTTCAAAAGAGGGGCCTACTACTATAACTAAGATAATCTCTTAAAAAGTGCAAAAGTGCGGATATAATCAAAAGTTACATTAAAGGCGAGTCAGATCCAAGTGATTCATCTTGTCTATCTATTTTTATTTTATTTTTATTTTCAGCATTTTTGTTTTATTTTTCATGTTTAAAAACCTTTTCTAAAAATTTTGATTTGATTAGACGTTGAGGATAAACCGGTGCTAAAAGATCTTGTGTCCTTGGACGACCTCGGTATCTTACCAACACTATACTACGCTCACGATGGGTGCACTTGCCCATATGTGTGTTTAGTGTTAGTAAAATATCTTGTTTTATAAATTTAAAACTTGAGTAATGTGTAAAATGGGCTTAAAATATTAATATAAATATATTACACTCGACACGCATCAAGTTTTTGGCGCCGCTGCCGGGGACACAAGGATTTTAAGAAAGTTAGGAATCAACGGCCTAATCGTTTTTCTTATTTTTCTGTTTTTTTAGGATTTTTCTATATTTTCAGCTTCTGCAGAGCTCAGCACGGTGCCGTGCCCGCTGAACACGCCCCCGTGCCCAATCTTTGGTACTGGCAATCCTGTTTTAAGTCAGACAGTAGCTGAACACGGGCTCGTGCCCACTGAACACGCCCCCGTGCCCAAGCTTCAGATACTGAAAACAGAACCGTTAGATCCCGACAGTTGGTAATTTCTAACACAAACATGAGTGATACTGATCATTTTTACTTTTTCTCCTTTTATGGTGCGTGGTGTCAAATATGTGGCGGATCTCATGAAGATTTAAAATGTTATTTTTTAAATTACATTCCCCACTATATAGACCCATCGTTTTCCTGTAACCTTAAGATGGGAATTTTCTTACAGACCCGTCGGAGGGGAGATCCACTCTACGCCCGGCTGACGTGCTAGTTTTTGGTTGGGAGGGCGGGAAACATGCTTGTGTCGATCTCACAGGTGTATCCCCCCTAGCCGGGTTTCGGGAAAATGGGTTTGTGGTGGGGCAAGCAGTACTGAAAGCAGAGTCGAAGAAGGTGGAAAAGCACGCGAAAGCTTGTGAGGATAATCAGCATGCCTTTGTCCCCCTAGCGTTTGACACGTTTGGCTCTTTGGCGCCAGAGGCAGTTCGTTTCTTGTCCAGAGTTCAGCGTGTAGTCCACAACAACTTTTCGACCCCTCAGGGGCGAGGCTTTGTTTTTAGTAGATTAGGGTTTTCTATTCAGAAAGGGATGGCGGCGCAGTTTGTTGCTCGTCTACCTGCTATTCTTATGTAATTTGCCCCGATGATTGGAATGAAAAAAAAAGTCAACTTAATTCCAAAAAAAAAAAATCCCTATCTCTCCCTCGAATGCTCTCAATCATCTCTTCTAGATGATATGATTCTCGAAGAATTATTTCAAATGGAAGAAGTAATTCTCCAATTGATAAGAGAACTTGAGATGGAAATAACTAATTCATCTCAAGAAGACGATCAAGGAGAATTATTGAGATCGCATTCAGATTATAACAACATCGTTGCTCCCGAAATCACCTCTAACCCTTGTGAGGACTTGAGCGATAGTCGTCCCTGTGTCGATTGTGCCGTGAAGGACTCCCCATCGATCTCCGCCGATGCATACATAGACCTGAGCGATTCGACATATACCTTCTTTAACAAGAGCCCGAATAAGATAAATAAAGGTTGGCCTCACCCACCGGTATTTAGCTTAGGATTCACCCTTTCCGATAACCTCTTGCGTTCTTGTCTAAAACTAGGACAACTTAGGTATCTCAGGCACTTCGGTGTTGTTCCGTCCAGTAAGGAACCACCCGATCTGGATAAATTCCTTACAATAAGACAAAACTTCATAAAAACCTCTAGCCACGTGTCACACCCCAAATTTCCACGTGTTACCGGTGGGCCCGGTAGGGGAGTAACGTGACGTGGTTGGCAACCTCATAGTCAAACAACACAATATATAAATGCACAGCGGAAGCAAAAGGATAAATATATGATAATCCGAAATAATGTATCATCACAATATTACACCGGAAGTAAGGGATCCACAGGCGGATCGGAAATAAAATAACACTGTTCAACAGACTTTAGGCATCTAAGCTTGCGAAACTCTTTATTGATGCTAGGAGTAGTCAGCCAATTCCGATTAGTACCTGCACTTAGCCTTTTTGGAAAAATACGTCAGTTTACACTGGTAAATACAATCAACCGACTCATTTGAAAAGGTTTTTAAGAAAATGATTGATTTGAATGCACATGGCACAAATAATATTTTATAACTTGGGATACTTATCTAATATATAAACTTGTACAGGATTTACATGTTCCTTATGCGTTCAGTAGCCCGGATCGAGCCGGGTTAAAGATTAATGGACACACCACTTTATTTATGAGACACTGACAGGTGTACGCCTACACCTGTGTGCTAAGGTCGTGGCCATCTCGTAAGATGATGCCAGGGATATCCGGGACAACGGTCATTAACCCCCAAAGGCTTTAAGTAAACAAAACAAATTAAACGGAGACATCTCAATAATTTAACCATAATAAGATTAAATATTCAACGCCCGACCAAGCGGTATTTTATACACCGTACCCCAAGCCCGTATAGGGAAATAAGTTAAAAGTATTTACCTGAGCTAAATATAAATTCAATCCCAGCCGTATCAAATCAGCAAGTACAGATAGCTTTTACTGGGATTCTAAATCTGGAACGAAGGTTTTTAATAACCTATTAGAATCCTAACGGGTCTTTAATTAAGTCATGACTTAGACCGGTTAGTTTTCAAAAGGAAGATACGGTTCAAACGCATGATAAGACGAAGACCGGAATAGAATGTGATTTAGACCCGACAAGTTCGGAGACTTGTATAATATGGGTATATTATACACATTCTGGATTTTGAGATAAAACCGATAAGGTTTGACCCGTTTCGGCTAATTTATGTAAACTAGTTACATAAACCGAACCGAACGCGCATGAAGCATAATGGGTAACCGTATGAGTCCTAAACAGGTTTCCTAAGTTAACATGCCTTAAATATGTTGTGATATCAGTAAGATACCTTTCGTTATGCCCAAAACGAGTTTTAATCTCATAAAAAGCCCCGTAGGGGTATTTTGGTCATTTTAAAGATTATAAAAGGGTTTATTTAAGTTTCTGAGACTCGAGTCAGAATACATCAGTAAAATAACTTAATTTATCAGGTTATAACAGTTGGTGAAAAGTCTTATATCACAAAATGGTTTTAAACATAAACTATGCGTATAATACGCGTATAAAGCCGTTTTAAGCGATTTTCGGGTTAATATAGGATTCTGAGTTTTCTGATCAGTTAAACAGGCTCAAAACACTTCATTTATTATTTAAAATCAGTAGCAATTGGATTGGTACCATTTGGACTTGTGAAACTCGTTTTATGGCCTAAAAGGGTATATTCGGTATTTACCGAATCAAGGTACTAATCCTAGCTTATGATCAGTTTAAAAATAATTAAAATCTTTAAAAATCTCAAAATATTATATTACATCAGTGTGTAAAAGGTTTGGTGTCAAAAATTGGGTTTAGATAGGCTTTATGCTAATGACGCCGTTTAATTAATAAAAGTGTTCTTAATTACGCCATTGAGCATATCTCCTAATCTAGACCTCCGATTGACGTGAAATTTTAGGGACATGCTTAATAATCAGTAACAAAGGTTATTGTACTTTCACATTTCCAAAAATCTCGTTTTATGGTCATAAGGGCATTACGGTCAATATTTAGGCGATTAACGGAAACGTCGGACAATTAAGGGTTTATGTGGTATAAACGCAGAGGGTTATACACACTTGTAACTAGGTCGTAATGGAACTTTAAGGCATGTCTAAACCTATCTAAACCGGGTCAGAACTGAGGTCAAAGCAAAAGTCAAACTTTTGCGTCTTTCGGTTCCGAATCGGTTCAAAACAGAAAGTTGTCGAATCAAACAAGCGTAGACAAGTTTTTATACTTATTATCAGTTTATAAGAATGATAAAATAGGTGATACGCCTTTTACATCGTTAATCATGCGTTAAATCGAAAATAACAATTCTGTTGACTTTTTCGGACAACGTTTGACTTGACAAACGACCTAGTTAGGATTGGAATCAGTGGGTGCCCTTTTAAGGGTTTAAAGCCCACATGATTACCAACTTATAACAACTTTCGATTCGACAAAACCCTGGACCGATTGTGTTTTATCGCTAAGTCAAACCGTAATTACGACGGTTTGATTTCTAGGCTATAAACTAAGCAAGACTTAATTTAAAAGGGTTAAGCATACTTACACGAGTTTAAGGATGATTAGGAAGGTCTTGGGATCGGATGTTATGCTCCAGAAATGATCAGAAAGTGAATGATGAAAAGAATGATCATAAGTTGCAACTTTTGTGACTTATATAATGAGTCAAACTTACTTAGATTGATGCCATGCAAGCCTAGGATGATCCAAGATGAGAACATGTGCCTTCTATAGGCTATAAACCACTTTAGGCAGCCCATAGAATCGAAATATTGAGGTTTAAGTCGGTTACAACAGCTTAACAGGCACCTGTCAGTATTTTCTGCATCTGTAAGTCGGACGCGGCCCGCCTCCCATTTAGTATATCCTCACGCGGGCCGCATGGAGCTCCGGATCAGATTTCAAACTTTACCATAATTGCACATTTGGCCCTCGGTCCTCCTAAACGTCGCTTTCACTTCAATTTTTGCATTATGAGGCTTTAAAATTGACATTTAGGGGCTTTAAGACTTATACCATCTTTGTCAAATCCTCGGGTAACTTTGTGATCACCCGAAAAGCCCTAATTTTCAATGTTGACGATTCTAACCCTCATACACGGATTTTATCATAACTTTCTCATACGGTAACGAAACTTGGTGAAATTTTTATGGTACATTCTAGTGAGCATATTTAATCGTTACAAGGCTTCGGGTTTGCTAAAAGGTCACTCAGAGGTATTTCTTAACATGTTGACACATTTAACCCCTGTAGTTTGAAATCTCTCACTTTCTTTCACAATTCGCTTCGTATGATCCATGATCCATTCGTTTAAGGTTATAAACATCATGTAGGGTTATTGTAAAGTATATTTATTCATTGTTGACACTTTGAACCCTTATATCTACACAGTTTCATTGTTTGTCAACTTTAGTCCATCAAGAACATTCTTTCACACGTTCAAAGGTTATGACACGTGTCAAGACATTATAGGACGTAAATTTTCGAGGTGTTACACCACGGGGCCGTGTCCAGGTCAACACGCCCCCGTGCCCGGCTGAAGATTTGTGTCTGACTTTAAGTCAGAATACGGACAAAAAGTGTTAGATTCTTGTCTGACCACGGGGCCGTGTGCAGCCGACATGGGGTCGTGGTCAGCGTGCTGTCGTTTTCTATAAATGCAGTAAGATTCCTGCACTCTTGGACCCATTCCAAAGACAAAGACCTGGTGGGATCTTCACATATACCCTATAACGTATATTCTAAAGAAGGTTCTCAACAACCATCTTGTCTTTACTGCTTTTGTCTATTGCCTTCTTCTTCATTTTTCTCCTCAAAACCTCCATTAAAGCTTGAAATCTCCATATTTTCATGCTTTATTGTGATATTTGTTAGGTTTTTTATTCAAGGAATCTTATCAAAAATAAGTTTTACAACACTGTTTTAAGTTATTTATGCTTAGAAATGCTTCAAAAGTCAGAAAAATAATTTTAAGCTCCAAGATTCCTTGTTGTAAAAATCTGCAGAGAGGTGGCCAAGGGGCCGTGCTTAGTGAGCACGGGGCCGTGGCCGGAGTACTGTTTCATTAATTTGAAAATTTCCGGCTTGTTTTCTTAGAATGTCGAGCAGGAATAGCGGAACATCCTCAGCCCGCTCAAGGAACGACCGACGAGGAAGAAGATCATCAGTGGAAGACTCTCTAGTCAACTACGTGTATGCCTTGAGAGAAGCCATCGATGAAATGACAGAAGTAGAGGAAGCCTTGGTTGACCGTATAAATCACTTGGTGGTGGGCTTAGAGGGGTGCCTTCGAGAAGTCAACCTTTTGCACCAAAGGTTGAATATTCTTGCTTCTCCTCCTATGGTGCCAATCATTGCACAAAGGGAGTGGAATGTTGTACCGGAGGTCATTATTCCGGCCGAGTGGTATGTCATACCCCCGGAACCCCCTTTAGACATATTACACGGGGTCCCGGTTGCCGTCGCACCTCCTCCAAAAGACATCGTGGAGAATGAGCCCACCTTCGTCCTCCCTAGGGAGATAGAGGAATGGCTCAACGACATTTAAAGAGACATCCCTTGGTTCCGAGTTCTACAACACCCTTAAGTACCGGAAAGCTATTTCCGGGTTTTTGACATTCTTACAATAAGGGTAGAACTCCTTAAAATAATTTCATGCATTACTTGACCTATCTATCCTAGGAACTTTTAGTTTTTCATTTTTAACTTTATTTTCATTTTCTAGGATCCTTTGTTATTGTTATTTTTAATGAATGATGGTTTCTAAGTATTAAATGGTGTTTGGATGATGTTGTAACGGTTAAAACACACTCGAAATGGTGGAGGCTACTAAGAGAAACTTGAACCCACACCCCATGCACAAAAACAGAGCCTCTCGACAAATTTTCTTCATTACAGCAAGTTCAGCACGGGGCCGTGCTCAGCCCAACACGCCCCTGTGCCCGAGGTTCTGCAGAAAACGCCCAGTTCAGGTAACTGGACACGGGGCCGTGTTCACTGAACACTCCCCCGTGCCCAGCCTTCTGTTAAATATGATACTGGCGATCTAAGCACGGGGCCATGCCCGGACCAACACGGGCCCGTGCCCAGACGCCCAGTAATATAAAATTTTGTTTTAAACACATTTTTACACATTCAATCAACCTAAAAACTTATTTTTGGGACACATTGAGGACAATGTGTAACTTAAGTGTGGGGGGAGATGCTAAACCTTGAAATTTGCAAGTCTTAATAACAAGCCTAACACAAAACTCTATTGGAACCGCTAATCACCTCAATTTTTTTCAAAAACTTTCAATTTTTTTACTTATCTTGGTTTAATTTGGGAATAACAAGTTCTAAAAAGGTTATATTTTTACAAATTTACAACCGATAGCGTCGTGATAAAAAGAACCAACATAAGAAAATTATGAAACGACATGACAAATCTAGTTATTATATATACTTGATCACATTATAAACCCATTCCCATAAAAAGTGAGTTTTGAGCCTTTATTGAGCATACAAGCATACACCTTTAAACTAAATGCTCATTTTTCGTTTCTTGTGCGAATAACCGCCTGGTTCTTACGACTCTGGAACTTGCCACGACAATACATTCCCGGCCCTTACCAACTTAAATCCAAGTAAGTAAATGATAGAGGCATTAGGACTAACCCATTTTTTCTTTCAACACCATTATTTTTTATTTTTTTTATCACCTACCCAAAATCCCCCTAGTTAACCCCTTTGAGCCTAAACCTTTTCGTTTCTAAACCCACAAAACAAACACCCTTTACCCACCAAAACCTTTTTCTTTTAAACCCTTTATTTTAGTAGAAAGCTCGGTTGTCTTGTGACGTCTCTTTATCAAAAAAAAAAAATGAAGTCTAGCAATAAACAAACAAGTTCCTCAAAGAAACTTTGTTTGAAAATGCTTTGTTTGAATAAAAGTCACAAAAACAAAAAGTTTTGCGACGACCGACACTTTTTACGCTTTTAGCCCTTTTCACTAACCACTAACCCAAAACCACCCACCTTTAACCCAAGCCTAACCCTTCCCCAAGTCCTATTGATATTTACAAAGGTTTATAGTTAAAAAGTAGGAGGATTGATTGCTTGGCAAGCATATGGTAGAAGTAAGTTCCATGCCGGTCTCGAGTGTTTCACAAAAATACATCTTCGGTCGAATGTTGAGTGATCTCCCGTGAGGTATGTGAACTTGTATTTAAATGAAATTTTAAAGAGGCATGTTATGCCCAAATAAGTAATTTCTCATATGAAACGTTCTAAATAAATCATAACGAATAGGATTGTAAATAGTATAAAAATAAAACCTAATAAAGATCTTGGATTCCCGACACTCAAGACAAGCCCAAAACCTTTCTTCTAATCATTCCATTTGGGTGTGTAAGCCACATAATAAAGATTTTTGCTTGAGGACAAGCAAAGATTCAAGTGTGGGGGTATTTGATGTATGTAAAATGCAACATGTAAATTACATCAAATGAGGCATAAACCTAACCCATTTTTAGTACTAATGTTGGAAAAAAGTGTGCTTTTGTCTTCCTTTTGTATTTTCAGGACCAAAAGAGCTTAAATGAACAAAAGGAACAAATATGCAGCAAAAACTAACATAAATACAAAGAAAAGGAATAAACGTTGCATGCCCGACCCCTCGACATCATCTTCCCAAGCAAAAACAAGAAACAGAAGGCTGACCACGGCCCCATGCCCAACGGACACGGGGGCATGGCCAGGTGTCTGCAGAAAAAGACAAAGTTATAAAAGCTTCTATTTCTAGCACGGGGGTGTGCCCAGCTCAGCACGGGGCGTGGTCAACTCTAAGATTCGCAGAGTCTTGCAATTTTGATAGTACAGATACGCTTCTACACAGGGGGTCGTGCCCAGCGAACACGTGGGCGTGTGGAGCCTAATGCAGACAATTGTAATTAATGAAGAAAGAGAAAGTGGATGTCCACAAGGCCGTGTCCAGCGGACACGGGGCCGTGTCCGGGCTTCTGTTCAGGCTATAAATAGGGGTGCTTGCTTCACTTCAAATGCATCCCTTAGCAAACCACCTCTCTCCCACTTCACCACCACTCCACCACCACTACAACACCCACATCCACCATCATCATCCATCATCCACCTTAGAGCGTGTGTAGTAGTCTCAGGATCCAAGATTGATAGTAAGAGTTCTTGTCAATCAAAGGCCATGTTTGGCTAAGTCTCTTACATCACTTGGTGAAGACAAACATTTAATGTAATACTTTTAATTTTTAATATTTTCGCACTTTTTATTTTGTTATGTATTAATAACTTTAATAGTTAGTTTCTTATGTTGAAGGTGAAACTTCTTTATCATTTGTCCGTGGTGTCTTAACATTACTTTACTGTCTATATAAAGTAAAAGATTTTCACCATTCATATCTCTACGATCTATATAGAGATATGTTGGCTACCTGGTCGGGGGTTAAGGGAATGGTTTAGTAAGGTTCTTGCCATGTTCAGTGTATAGATCCTTCAAGGACATGGGTCAAGCTTACTAGGACCTCCTTCAATACCCACTGGTATTGGATGGCGGGGGTGTGAATAGCTTGATCCCCTCATATGTAAACTACTATTAATACAACAACCCGGCTACTTGGGACTGTATCCCTGCTGACTCAAACCACTTAGCCGAGGGTAAGGTCGCCTTCAAAAGTGTGGCCTACCACTTTACGCATTAATAACTTAATTAATTATCTTTCAATATTTCGACCCTTTGGGATTGTATCCTTGCTGACTCAAACCACTGGGTTGAGGGTAACGTCACCTTCAAAAGAGGGGCCTAATACTATAACTAAGATAATCTCTTAAAAAGTGCAAAAGTGCGGAAATCATCAAAGGTTACATTAAAGGCGAGTCGGATCCAAGTGATTCATCTTGTCCATCTGTTTTTATTTTATTTTTATTTTCAGCATTTTAGTTTTATTTTTCATGTTTAAAAACCTTTGTTAGTATGTCTATTGACTTCGTCTTGTATCGAGTCATGTAATAGGATAAGATAGGATAAACTAGTGCTCGGGTGCTAGAAACTGAGTTTAGTGGGTTTAATGCTAATTCCGCTTGAAAATGTCAAAGGCAGGTTCAAACGGAATTAACCAAGTTAATTCCGCTTGAACGTGTCGTGTCCATTTCAAACAGAATTAGACTAGTATATATAGGGGAGCTTGGTTGTTCATTTGGAACGGAATTACTTCTTGTGTTTGGTAACGAAGTGCTGCCAAATCGTTTCTAGGTGCTGTAAGACTTTCATAATCAATATAAGAGACATTATAATTGAATCGAACGTCCGTGCCATTGATTCCGCCTTTGATTCGGATAAACAACTCTTCTGATCGACTCATTCAGGTCGTACAACGATCCTACAAGTGGTATCAGAGCTCAGGAGGAAGAGTTCTGTTTGATTTCATCTGTTTTCTGACTTCTACACCTTCTTTTTCAAATTGGACAAGATTTCATGGTCAAAAAAAAAAAAACAAAGCCTTGAGAAAATCAGACCTAAATTCGGCTTAAAAGTGACAAAAATGGACCAAAATTGTAATTCCGTTTGAACGAACATCTTAATTCCGCTTGAAAAAGTTGAGGCCATTTCAAACGAGATTACTAATTCCGTTTGAGTTACATCTAATTCTGCTTCAAAAGGGTAATTTCGTTTGAAAGGTTCAAACGGAATCAGCTATTCCATTTGAAAGTCGTAATTCTGTTTGAAGTTCTAATTTTGCTTCAAGTTCTGATTTCGTTTGAAGTTGTCATTCAGGGATTTCGTTTGAAAGTGGTTATCTCGCTTGAAAGTACAATTCCGTTTGAAAGTGGATTTTTCGCGTCAAGATCATTTCACGTCAACCGAGTGCCAGTTTATTTCAAGGTGTTTTATAGTGTTTAGACTGATTGTGTTTGTTTGACTGTTCATTCAGGTACATTAATTCAAGAATTTTCATCATGGCTGAAGAATTTTACAATACTTTCTACAACGCGTTTACCTCAGATACGTTGGAAGCTTCAGATGTTACACCCAAAGCAATAACAAAATCAATTAAAGACAGCATTAAACATGATAACTTTTATGGAACCTATTCGAAACCACCTAAGCTTGATAATATTGAGGATTATGTTTGGTGGAAAGAAAGGTTTATCAACTGGACTAAAGCGTATGCACATGAAAGTTGGTTTTGCTTGGAGTTTGGCTATGATAAACCTACTGATGACAAAGGAGAAGAAATCCCGCTCAAAAATTTTACAGAAGAAGACAAACGAAGATTTTCATATGAGCAGAAAATGATCGCCTTGATTCAACAATCGATTCGAGATGATATTTTTTTCGTTGTTAAATCATGATGGGTCTTCAAAATCTGTATGGGAAGCTTTACGGGTGAAAGCTGAGGGGATAAACAAATCAAGAAAAACAAAATTGCGTTATTAAAAAAGGAATTTGATTTGTTCGATAGTTTGAAAGGAGAGACTGTTTGACAAATGATTGAACGCTTTTGTCATCTAAAATTGAACTTGAAAGGTTAGGAATTGTGAAAACAAGAGAAGAAATAATTGACAAAGTAATTGAAGCGTTACCATGAGCTGATCAGTGGCAAACATTTGTGTTTATTTTGAAAAATGATGTTTTATATGACTCAATTTCTCTTGATGTTTTTTTAGAAAAAAATTGAGAGTCATGACCTTGAGTTACAAAAGCAAAGCAAGATGAGCAGTTCGTCACATCATCAGAATGTTGGTCTGTATTACAAAGGCAATTTACCTTTGGTGAAAGCTGATAGTTCACCAAAGACAGCATTCAGTGGTGAGAAGATAAAAGAACCACAAACAACCTCATCAAGCTACAATTCTGGATATCATTCATCTTCCAAAGCAAGTCCTGAAGATTCTGAAGAAATTCGTTGCAACATTGCTCTTAAACTGAAAAATTCTCCAGCTATGAGCATCAATGCAGCTAAACAGCAAATGAGCTTTCTTGCATCAGTTCTGGAATCATATGAAGGTCTAGTTGCAGGCAAAATAGGAAACTCTAAATTGACAAAAGAAGATTATGACCAGATTGATCCAGAAGAAATGGAGCTCATAGACATTCGCTGGTGTTTGGCAAGTTGCATTCGTAGAGCTCAAAGATATATGGAGATTACCGGGAAACAATCTCTTGGTGGTGCTTCAACTAAATTGGGTTTTGATAAATCCAAAGTGACCTGCTTCAGATGCAAGCAAAAAGGTCATTTCAAGAGAGAATGCAATAATTATGTAGTTGGAGGAAATGAACGTCCTTTCAATGATGATTACTACCGAAAGGCAATCTACCACCGAAGCAAAGAAGAGCCAAAAATGATTGAAGATAAACCCAGAGAAAAGTCAAGAGCTTGTGCAGTTTTCCATGATGATGAAGGATATGACTGGAGGGAAATTCTTCCAGAAGAAGATCGTATTGATTATCGATTCAAAATTAGAACAAAGGAAGATGTAGAAACTCTTCACAAACATGATCATTATGCTCTTGTTGCTGAGATAAAAGAGAAAACTCGAGAAGAGATTTTGAGAGAGAAAACTAAGAGAGAAATTTTCATTGCTAGATGCAAAATGGAGAAGATGCAGGAAGAATATGAAAATGTTGTTCGAAACAAAAGATGGGATAAAAAACAAGAATGTTTTGTCAACACAGAAGGTGAACCAGTTGTTCCCATAAATGACATAGTTCACGATGATGTTCTTCTAGTAATTCCTTGATCCGGCGAATATTATTCAAATGTTGCAAAAGACAAAACATTTGTAAAAAGGCTGGATAAAATCATAATAGATGCGATGACAACAAATCTGAGGAAGAGGAATGAAGAAAGAATGAAGAAGAATATTGAGAATCTGGTGAATGATTTGAAGAAGGTAGCTGAGGAAGTCCAAGTTGAAGCAGTTAAAGAAGAAGATGTGAAGATTGCTGAGGATGTGAAGGTAGAAAAGTTGAGGAGAATGAAGAGGTTGAGAAAGATGTTACTGAAGAACAACAGGTTGTAGAAGATGAGAAGAAAGTTGAAGATTTGATTGAAGTGAAGGATGAGAATTCGAAGGCTGCTGGTGATGCTGGTGATGAGGTTGGTGTTGAATAAAATCAGACAAATGCAACAGAAAACACCGAAGTACCAATCACTGAGGTGAATTCTGATTCTGAAACTCAAATCAAAATCGTTGAACAGTGCAAGAAATGCATGGAAACGTGCAGTGATTGTACTGAAAAAGATGAAAAGTTCAGAACAAGAGATCTTGAATTCACAAAAATAGAAAAAGTTTTCAAAAATAGATGCAAAGAAATGTTAGAAAACGAAAAGGTTTTGAAAGATAATGACGAAAAACTTTCAGAAAAATGTAAACAATTAGAAAAAGAAAATGAAGTTTTGAAAGAAAATGTTTTGAAAATGACAGAAGAATGTTCTCAAAAAGAAAATGATTGTCAAGAAAAGAAAAAGGAATATGATTCAATAAAATTGGATTACCACATTACAAAATAATCATATGAAAAAGTAAAAAGTGAAATGAAACTTATTCAATCAAGATTGAAATATTGTTCTGAAACAACTGATACGTATAAGCTAAATTATGAAATAAAGCAACAAGTTGTTAATTCTTACATTGAAGATGTTGCTAAACTTAAACGTCAGATTGTTGATTTAGAACAGGATAATAACAAGTTAAAAAGTTATCACGCGTCGTCATATGTGCTTGAAAGAATTTTCAACATAAAACCGGATGGAATAGATTCTGAGCAAAACAAGAAGGGTATTGGCTCAGAGTTTCATCAAGTTCCACCACCGGAAAAGTTTGTGTTTTATGATGATGAAAAGGTCGAAAAAGCTTTCAATATGGTAGATCAATTGCCAGATAACATTGACATAACCTATTCCAAATCTGATGATTCTAGTGATTCAGAGGTGGTAGGTAAGGTCGTTGAAAGTGTGTTGAAAGAAGAGTCATTTGATACAGGTAAATCTGAATCACATGATGAAAATGAAGGTAATTTTCATGATGGATATCTGAAAAACTCAAAATCCGAGAAAAATTTGAATGAAGATTCAAAGGATTGGTTTATACCATGATTGGGTCGGACAAATTATTCTTAGATGTTGTATTCCCGATTCAGAATGTGATTTCAGAAAAGGTTGTTAAAGTTTTCAAAATGATTGAGATTGAAAAGTCTGAAATTCCAAAGTTTGCTGGAAAAGGTCACAAAACTTTTTATAACAAACCTGGTTACAAGAAGAAAAACATGAATGCTGGGTTGAGTTATAAGAAGAAACAAAGTTGAAACAAAAATGAAACTCAAAATTTTCAGACAAAAATGAATTTTGTTCATGGAACAAGTTCTGAAGAAGAGAAAGAACTCCAATTTAGGCTTCAGTCTAATGAAGAGTTCTATGCTCAAAAGAAGAAGCAACAGCCACAGGTCAAAGATGTGTCCAAGAGAACATGTTTCAAATGTGATCAAATAGGACATCTTGCATGCAAGTGTCCAAATCTGAAACCTGTTGATGTTGACAAAAAGAAGTCTGAATATGTTGAGAAACAAAAATCTGAGGATGTGAAACAAAGGTCGACCAGATTTGATTCAAAACAAACTTGGAGGTACAACACAAACAAGTTTGTTTCGAACCAAACTTGGAAATCAAACCCGAATAGGTTCGATTCAAGACAGACCTGGAATTCTCACACACCCAGATTCAGAACAATGCAAAGTTGGCAAAAATCAGTTGATATGACAAAACCTCAAGAGTTTTGGAAACCAAAAGTTGTTGTTCAAAATCAAAATGTTCAAAAAGTGTCACTTTTTTACAAAAGGGGTACTCCGAAAGGTCAAACATGGAGTTCTAAGAAACAAGTGAATTTGATAAAAGATGAGAAAGTTGAAGTCAAAGATGAAAAAGTCTTTGTTCAGAATGACAAAGATTTTCCAAAATTGAATGAAGCATATTGTGTTGAAATGCCTAAGGTCAAACAGACCTGGGCTAAATTGTTCAAGTAATTGAATACTTTGAATGTGCAGGTGCTCAACAAAACCAAAAATTGTGAGAATGGAAGTTGGAGCAGCCTGGCACAACGAAGAGGGGAGGTTGCTGAACGCTGGTTTGGTTGAACAGGGAGTTTATTTGTTTTCTGTACATAAATAAACAATATTTCAAAAAACCCTGAAAATTGAAAATTTTAAAAACCAAAAATATGTTTTTATTTTGTCAAAAATTTGAAATTTCAAAAATATGGTGATTGAATACGCCGAAAACCTCACGGCTGAACAAACATGATTAATTTCACAAGATTGAAAAACGGTTTTCAAACTGTAAATATCAATGTGTTGTAAATCATGGGGGTAATTGTTACTTTACATGTTATATTTTTCTGCAAAACAGAGCACTTTAAGCAGAAAATGGATGGCGAGACGAAGCTATCAGTATTGGTTGTCAAATTTTCTTTAAATGATTTTGCATTTTAGGGGGAGTATTATTGTTAGAAAATCCAAAAACATTTGAAAATTTGAAAAAGCCAAAAACATGATAAAATTCAAAAATTGAGTTTTTGTGTAAAAAGAGGAAATGATAGTACATCAGTAGACAGTTACAGTATGCTAAAGAAATGTAATGTTTATATAGCGTTAAACAGTCTCACTGATGATATGCCGATAGGTTTTTATACATTTAGTAAACTTTTTCGGGATATAAACATAAATTCAAACTTACTTATTTCGTGGGGAACACTACTTGGATATATAGGTAACCCCTGAAATCTCGTTTGATGGACCCCTCTTTCTGAGATACTAGGTCTTTATGCTTAGCGATATCTGGGGTATTATCCCGGGACTTCTGATTTTGCGGAAGCAATGGCCTAGTCCCCGTATAATACTTTACGCTTGCTTGAAATATAGCACACCCTCAGCATAAAAAATGATGAAACATTGAAAAAATGCTAATCATGTGCTGTTGAAGAAAAGATCCTCTAAAGGGGACACACCAAAATTCGAAGCCGTCATCTCTTTGCTGAACGAAAGTTCTGACCTGAGCTCTCACGGTTCTTCACAATTTAACCCCTTACAGATATCATCTAGGTATATTCACCTATAAGACTGAATATTGGGATCTGGATACGGGAGTATATTCAAGAGGTAGGACACATGAATGAGTTTAAGTTCTTAATACATCTAATTCATATCCTGAACCAGTTGAAATTTGTATGAAAATTTAAGTGGATCAGTATATCGACAATCTAAGTGAATTGTTTAATTTTTAATGTGAAAATAAGCTCAACGGTACTTGTGACTTGTCAAAAACTGATATGATCCTCTAATGCAAACTCAATCAAAAATATTGTATGTAAATATGTTTGTAAATATTGTTTTACTGCTTTACATTTCAGAAAATACAAAAAGATTTTGATTCTACTTTATTTTCGACAACCGATGTCTGAGTGTTGAGTTTCAAAATCTAATAAGCTGATTGTGTTTCTGAAAATAAATCAAGTTCATTAATTTGAAACTTGAGTTTTTTTTTAACAAAAATCAAAAACAGTTTGTAATATCTCCAAGGTTATTAGTTTGGACTTGGATGATTAACTGTGAGGGAGTTGGATTCTCAAACATTGCCAAATTATAAAATTTATTGATAGAGGAAATTGAAGTGTCAGGTTACGATTCCTGAAAAATCGAAATTGCTTTCATTATAAAATATTTTAGTGTATGTTGAGTGAGCCAGGTTATTTGATCCTGGATGTTCAAAATGATTATACTTATAAATGTTTGAGTGATTGCAGATGAGATTCCAGACTACGATCCCGACAGCTGAGTCTAAGGGGGAGTCTGAAGACGAGCTCAAAGCTAGGGGGAGCTTGTGACCGGAAAGAAAGGTGTCGATCCCTAAAGCACGAAAGCTTGACGAAAGGGGGAGCCTGAAGAAGCTGTTTAATGATAGAGCCAGTGATGAGATCTTGGTATAATAGTAAAAGAGAGAAGCTGATCAAAGAAGAGAAAGATTGATGGATGCTTACAGTGTTAGACAATTTGAAAAGAGCATGAAGAAAGACTCGACACTGAAGACTTCGTCAACATCCAAGGGGGAGTTTGTTAGTGCACTATGTCTATTGACTTCGTCTTGTATCGAGTCATGTAATAGGATAAGATAGGATAAACCAGTGCTCGGGTGCTAGAAACTGAGTTTAGTGGGTTTAATGCTAATTCCGCTTGAAAATGTCAAAGGCAAGTTCAAACGGAATTAACCAAGTTAATTCCGCTTGAACGTGTCTTGTCCATTTCAAACGGAATTAGACTAGTATATATAGGGGAGCTTGGTTGTTCATTTGGAACGGAATTACTTCTTGTGTTTGGTAACGAAGTGCTGCCAAATCGTTTCTAAGTGCTGTAAGACTTTCATAATCAATATAAGAGACATTATAATTGAATCGAGCGTCCGTGTCATTGATTCCGCCTTTGATTCGGATAAACAACTCTTCTGATCGACTCATTCAGGTCATACAACGATCCTACAACCTTTTCTAAAAATTTTGATTTGATTAGACGTTGAGGATAAACCGGTACTAAAAGCTCTTGTGTCATTGGACGACCTCGGTATCTTACCAACGCTATACTATGCTCACGATGGGTGCACTTGCCCATATGTGTGTTTAGTGTTAGTAAAATATCATGTTTTATAAATTTAAAACTTGACTAATGTGTAAAATGGGCTTAAAATATTAATAAAAATATATTACACTCGACACGCATCAACACAAGCTAAATGCTTGCCTGGTAGAATTCGTTCAATAGAAGCTAATCGCATACAACCAACCACCAACTCTAATGCTTTCCCTATTGCTTTACCCTAATAATGAACTAAACATAAAATTATATAGGGACCACAGTATAAATCGGCCCACATAGCCTACCCCGAGCCCACTAGAAAACTAAGTCCAATACTTATAATTGTGTATGATAAAGACAATCATAAACCTACTCAATTTTATGGCTTTACAGGTTTATGTTTTTTTTCCTATTTTTAAATTAATGTAATGTCTTTTTCTAATTTAATGTAATTTTTAGAAATAAAAAAATAAAATGGACTGCTCCCCTTGAATGAAGCATCGCTTACGGTTGAGTGTAAAATAGGAAGTAAAGCGGAGAATTGACAAGACAGAGTATGATTCACAGAGATAGAAAGGAGACTACTCCCCTTGAATGGAGCACCACTTACACCCTTAATTGTACTTGAAACTTTTTTGTTGAGACTTTGATCGTTGAAACCTGTCAATTGAAACTTGATGATTGGAAATATTTTTTTTTAAATATATGATAAATTTAAACCATTTTCCGTTGTTAATTGTACTTGAAAGTTATTTGTTTAGAATTTGATTGTTGAAATATGTCAATTGAAGCTTGATGATTGGAAATATTTTTTATTTTTTTAAATATATTATAAATCTAAACCATTTGTCTTTTTCACACACACACATCTACTCTTCTAATAAAGCAAAATAATCTTAAGCCACATGTCACTAACTTAAGCCAATCATTGCCACGTGGCAATGTGATATTCCTGCTCGATTGATTTTGAGCGGCAATTCTTCTACTATCTTTTCCCTCACACGCTATTCTTTCATCTGCTCCGCTTCAAACCCTAATAGTCATCTACTCTATGGTGATTTTTCAGAAAACCTAAATCTCATCCCGTCGCTTTTGAACATCGAATTAGGGTTTTTGAAGAATACTTTCTTCTCCGCCGACGGTGCATATCTTCAAAATAATCATCAAATCAATGTTAGATCATCGTTCGTATGTTTGATTTTGATTGTTTTTATATTTGATTTTGTTCGTTCGTATGTAGGTTTCTGTCACTCGATTCCTTACAATCACCAACCGTATTTCTCAGCCGTAATAGACATTGGCGTTTTCAACGTTGGCGATTTCATCAGACGATTTTATTTACATCGGTCTTATCTTGATCCTGGTATGTTTATCTGAATTCTTCAATTGTTTTTTCAATCCAAAATTTCTATAGGTGCTGATGATTTTATCTATAATTTGCTAATGAAAATCGATCTCTAATGTGTTATTTGCTAATGAAAATCTACACAAAATCATTTTCTACATATAAAACAAGATAAATCTGATTAAATTTAGAATTTCTGTGCTCCATGAATTGAATAGTATCATTCATACGTACTGAAAGAAGATCTGATTTATTTTGAAGGATTGCGTTTGATAATTCAGATATGAGTTGTTGATGTTTCTGTCGAAACCTGATTCAGATTTGAGTAGAGGTGCACAAAATAACCGGTTAATTAACCGTAACCGGTTATTAACCGAAACCGTAACCGGTTAATAACCGATTTAGGAATAACCGGTTAGTGGTTATTTTTAACCGTAGGTTAGTAACCGGTTATAAGTATTTAGTATAGTAAC
Organism: Helianthus tuberosus; assembly: GCA_030545235.1. NCBI lineage: Eukaryota > Viridiplantae > Streptophyta > Magnoliopsida > Asterales > Asteraceae > Helianthus > Helianthus tuberosus. The sequence goes on from CM060426.1 coordinate 4,955,292, forward strand.
CGGTTTTTTAACCGATAGACCGGTTAACCGAAAAATTCAAAAAAAAGGCAAAAAATCGGTTAATAACCAAAAATAACCGGTTAATTAACCGAATCGGTTAAAGTAATTAACCGGACCAGTTAAAAAAATAACTGGTTAAAGTAATAACCGGTTAAAGCATTAACCGGTTAAATTCAAAAAGTCAAATTAACCGGTATAACCGGTTAACCGAACCGGTTATTAAAATTAACCAGTTTGTGCACCTCTAGATTTGAGCATTAGATGTTAGTTGAAAATTGTGTTGTGACTGAATTTGAGTTTGATAGTAAAGAAGTTGTTAAGCTGTTGAGATCTGAATTATACTTTCGAAGTGTCATTTGAGAATTTTGAACTGTTTCGATCAATTCAGGTTGAAATTTCATTCATTACAGACTGATTTGGATCTGTTTGCTGTATCGTTTGAATATTTTGAACTGAATCGGTATGTTTTAGATCGAAGTTTGGATTGTTATGAATCAAAGTCAGTGTTAATCATTCACGGACTGTTGTTGGGATTTTTTTGATAGTTACGGATCAACTTAATCATCTGCAGAACTGATCCGAACAAGTCTGCATAAATAGTGTCCGTTCGATAAAACAGTGTCCATTTACCGTAATTAGTTAATTCGCTGCTGCAAATTCTTTTCACTCACTGATATTACGATCCGCATATATAGTCGCTCATTCGCTGAATTTTTCATCTGCTGTTAGTCGTTTTATTGCTGAGAACGAGTCTATTCTTTGCTGAAAGTGTTTGCAGATCCAAAAGGGATTTGACGCAGAATCAAAGTACATCAGCGGAGTTCTTTTCAGTTGCAGAAATTCGCTATTGTTCGTTGCAGAACCTGTTAATATGATGCATAAACTTGATAACAACGGATTGAAATACATTTTTAATTTGTAATATTTGTATATCACCATTTGTCTCATAACGATAACAATTCTATAGGTCGAGGTTGAATTTTAGAAGTTGTTGCAGGTAACATAATCATTGAAGATTACAGCGTTCTTGAACGTCACACCAAATCTTGCTTATTAAATTTAATAGTTTTGATTTTGCATCAGGGACTGGAGGCGAAGAGGCTTAACTGTTTGCAATGGATATCTTAAAAATGTGAATTTAGATTTTTTACTGAAATATTATTATTATTAGAGTAAACTGCCATCTTCGTCCCTGAGGTTTGGCCAGTTTTGCGACTTTCGTCCAAAGGTTTGTTTTTTCGCATCTAGATCCAAAAAGTTTGAAATGTTGACATTTTTCCTCCGTCAAGTCAGGGGTATTTTTGTTAACTTAAAGGGCAATGCGGTCTTTTTCACTTTATGTACAAGCATTTAGTATAATGTACAAGTATTCAAAATACCCTTACTAAATAAAAACTTAACAAAGAAAAATGGATGGAGTTAACCAGGTGGATAAAAATAGCAGTATTTCAAACCTTTTGGATCCAGATGCGGAAAAACAAACTTTTGGACGAAATTAGGGACGAAAATGCCATTTCTCTCTCTCTCTTTTTGATTCCTGACCTGTGATACGTGATTGACACCAGGTATGAGAGATACTCTCAGAAAAAAGGGTTGGAGATTTGAGGTGGTGGAAGTCACAGATTCAAATATGAAAGGATTCAAGGTCAATCTTCTTTTTCTTATTATTTTTATTTTATTTTTGCTAATGGGAGGATATTATTTGATCATTTAACAAAGAGTCATGCGTGACGAGTGTATTTTATTTGGCAGGAAGCGAGTGCTGCAATATCCGGGGCAGATGTCTACGGAAAACTAAAATTCGAGAGCGGAGTTCATAGAGTGCAGGTTTTTTTTCACCATTTCACTTGGTGAATTTGGCTGCTAACATAAAAGACATTTTTCTTAGCATTTTTTTTTGCAATTTGTAGCGAGTTCCCATCACGGAGAAATTAGGACGTGTTCATACAAGTGTTGTGTCTGTTGCTATCCTTCCCCAAGCAGATGGGGTGATTGGTGACTTCCTAAAATATTTTCAAGAAGTAGTTCAAGATCCAAGGTTGTAACACCTCGGAAATTCACGTCCTACAATATGTTGACACGTGTCATAAAGTTTAAACGTGTGAAAGAAATATTATGGAAGGACTAAAGTTGACAAACGTGGAAAGTATGTAAATATATGTATTCTAAGTGTCAACTGTGAATAAATATATTGTATTTTAACCCTACAAGATGCTCAAACCTTCAAACGAATAAATCATGGATCATACGAATCTAAAAGTGAGTGATTTCAAACTACAGGGACCAAATGTGTCAACATGTTTAATTTATACCTCTGAGTGACCTTTTGACAAACCCGAAGCTTTGTAAATATAAATTATGCTCACGAGAATGTACCCTAAAAATTTCATAAAGTTTTGTTAACGTATGAGAAAGATATGATCAAATTCGTGCGCGAAGTGTTAAAGCGTAAACGTCGATAGTCAGGACTTTTCGGGTGAAAATAAAGTTACTCGGGGAGTTGGCAAAGTGGGTATATGTTTTAGGGCCTTATTAGATCAATTGTGAAGGTTTACCATGCAATAAATCAGTACCTATTCGAGTTTTGAAGAGCCAAGGACTGAATCGCAAATGAAATCCAAATGCTGATCTGCAGGGGGGGTCGCGTCGCGCGACGGGTCCCTCGCGTCACGCGAGGGGTGCCCAGCTCCGCAAAACGCTGCTGTTGTCTGCCATTGCGTATGTGCGCGACCTTTACCCATTTTTCCACTTCTCCTGGCCCCTAAAACACCCCCTAAGCCTCTAGGACACATGTAAATCGATTGTGGGCAGTCCTAGACCTTGTTGTCAAGCTCCTATGGTGAGTGAAACCACTATATAAGGCACTCCAAGTTCACAACTTTTCCTCACACCTTCTCCTGCATTTGTGGATGATTCTGGAGCTCAAGCTTGCTTCCTAGTGATCATATCTCGTGCATAGGACCTCAGTAAGTATTCTTCTTCATCCCTAATTGAGTTTAGCTAGGTTAATTAGCTAAAAGTCAAACCGTCGTAATTACGGTTTGACTTCGAGATTAGTCAATAATGGCTCAGTAATATCTCGAATTAAAAATAGTTATGAGTTGGTATTTATGTGGGTAATAAAACCTTAAAAGGGTTTCCCCTGATCACCACTCTAAACAGGTCTAATGTCGGGTCAAACTTTTAATTAAAAAGTCAACATAATGCTTAAAATGTCATTTATGCATAATTAGCTATCTAGAACATGTATAACCTGTTTGATCATTGTTGTAACTTAGTAATAAGTGTGAGAACATGTCCAAACATGATCAACCCGACTATTTCCTGTTTAGACCCGGTTCGGAACCGAAAGTCGCATAGTTTGACTTTCACTTTGACTTTCAGTTCTGACCCGTTTAGGCATATTTTAGAAATGCCTCAGAGCTTTAATTGGACTAGGTTACATGTTAGAACAACCCTCTATGATTATACACCTCAGTTCATTAGTTATCCAATTAATATGCATGTTTCCGTTAATTGCTCATATGTTGACCATTATGCCCTTATTACCTTAAAACGTGATTTATGAAAAAGTAAAAGTGTAGAAACATTAGTTACTGATATATAGACTTGCATGCAAAGTTTGACATCAGTTTGACTTGTATATTAAGAGTTATGCTCGTTATCGCTAAACTAATGCTTTATGTTAACATAATGGCGTAATTAGCGTATAGCCTAGTTAAACATGCTTTTTGGTATCAAATCTTTTACCCATTGATGTAATATATTATTTTGGGATTTTTAAAGATTTTTAATTAATTTTAAGCTGAGCATAACTCATAGTCGTAGGCTTAATTTGGAAATTGTCGGTTTTGCCCTTACGGGCCATAAAATGAGTTTTACACATCTAAACGACTCCAAACCTTTTTCTACTGATTGGTTATGATAAATAAATTATTTTAAGCCTTCTGGGAATATAAAAATATCAGATTTAAGTATCAAACCCGGTAATGGCCTTTAATCGCCTTAATTAGCGTTTTTAACGCATAGTATGTTTTAAAATCATATTGGACATACCCGGGTTGATACCTACTGATATAAGAGGCAAATTATAATATTTTAATAGTAAGCAAAGGTTGATAAACTCAGACTTCAGTTTTGAGCTTTTCGGCTTATGTGAAATTACCGAAATACCCCTACGGGGCCTAGTTTGGTTAAAGATGATAAATTTCACATATATACTTTAGCCTACTGTTATAACTCATCAAATTGAATATGTTTGCTGTTTACATCAGACCTGTAACTCAGTAAACATTTAAACTCTTTTACAAACCTTAAAATGACCAAACTACCCCTACGGGGCATAGTTTGTGTTTAAACTAGTTCGGGGCATAACGAAAGACACCTTACTGATGTCACAACATATTTGAGACATAATTAACTTAGGGAACCTGTATATAGCTCTCATGACTACCCGTCACGCTCATTTCGCGTACGGTTCGGTTTATGTAACAAGTTTACATAAATTAGCCGAAACGGGTCAAACCTTAACGGTTTTATCTCAAAATCCAGAATGTGAATAGTAAACCCATATTAAACAAGTCTTCAGACTTGTCGGGTCTAAATCACATTCTATCCGGTCTTCGCTTAATAGTGCGTACGAACCGTATCTTCGAAACTAGACGGTCTAAGCTTAAGCTTAATTAAAGAACCGCTAGGATTCTAATAGGTTATACTTAACCTTCGTTCCAGATTAGGAGAACCAGTAAAAGATACTTGCTATTTGCTTATTGTGACTATACTTTGCATCAGGTAAATACTTTTAACTTATTTTCCCTATACGGGCTTGGGTTACGGTACATAGCGTACCGCTTGATCGGGCATCAAATCTCCACGCTTAGTGGGTAGTTGAATAATTTGATCGGCTCGTTTTAAACAGTCTTGTTTACTTTACAGCCTTTGGGGGGTTAATGACCATGTCCCGGATATCCCTGGCATCATCTTACGAGATGGCCACGACCTGAGCACGGGGTGTAGGCGTACTCCCGTGTATAACTCACTTAAAGTGGTGTGTCTATTGATCTTTAACCCCGGATACGTTCCGGGCTACTGAACGCATAAGTAACATGTAATTCGTTCACAAGATTATAATATTAAATAATTCTCCCAAGTTAAATAAAATGATTTATGCCACGTGCATCCAAACCAATTTTCAATCATTTTTCAAAATGAGTCAGTTGAATGTATTTACCAGTGTAAACTGACGTATTTTCCCAAAAGACTGAATGCAGGTACTAAACGAAATTTGGCTGGATTATCTCCTAAGCATCAATAAAAGTCTCGCAAGCTTAGGATGCCAGAAGTCTGTTGAACTATTAAATGTTATGTTGTTTCGATTCTACTGTGGATAAACACCGGATATTGTGACTTTGATTACAATAAATAAATTCGGTTGTATCTTATTTTAAATTGCTTCCGCTGTGCATTATTATATTGTGTTGTTTGACTATTACGTTGCCAACCACGTCACGATACTCCCCCACCGGGCCCACCGGTGACACGTGGAAATCGGGGTGTGACAGGTTGGTATCAGAGCCAACACTGAGTGAATTAAACACTAGCCTTTTGTGTTTAATCTCAGTTACACAATTGCACATATCTAAACCTTCGAGTCTAGACTTATAACTTAGGACAAATTCCACCCTTTTGGTATTTGTTTTGTCCTTTAAATTTTATATTTTTGTTATTGTTATCTCATGCTTTATTGACAGGAATAACAAAGATGCCTCCTAGATTCTTCCGAACACGAGGACGTGGAAAGGGGCCAGTTACCGCCCCCAACGATCATGAAGCTGGACCTTCACGAAGGCGAGCTCCGTCCAACACCGAGAGTGACGACCCTCGGGAAAACCGAAGAAACCAGTTCGAGCCGGCCAGACGGTCGGTTTCGCATGCTTCCACACCGCCTGCTCTAAATCCTTATGAACCCAATAACCCTCACCCGTCTTACATACCACTTCAGAGATCCCTATCTCATCATTCATATGGAGACCCTACACCAGTTTTTAGGGGACAGTTTAACCCGGTTGGGTTCATACCAGAGCCCGTGGGTTTTAACCCACTGGGTCCAGAGGACCACTTTTCAGGAGATCACGCCGACGATATGGACGAGGACACGGACCCCGTCATGCCGGCAAGTGGTACTCCAAACCATCCGATCGAAATCTCCGACGGATCGTCCTTCCACGGATCACCCTACGGTGGTCCAGACAGTTTCCAAGCCCTGTTTGATCAACACCAGTGGTATTATACACCATCACACCACTCGTCGTCTCATGGGCAGCATCAGCAGCAGCATTCTCAGCAGCAGCAGGAGCCACAGCCACAGCCGCATCATCAAGATTCATCTGAGGATCACCGATTTGTGGCAGTTACGCCACCACCTCTACCGCCACCAGTTCAACCGGCACCTCCTCAACCGCCAAGGCGTAGGAGAACCGGTGCACGCATGTCGATACGACCGGGGGGCTTCAATTTCAGTTCCCCACAACAGTCAAGTGCTAGTCACTACCCGCCATACCAGGAGGACCCACAAATGGGTGGACCCTCCAACCCTGCTGTACTACAGCCACCGCCGATGGGATTTGAAAACCCAATCCCGGCATATACGGGTGGCATGGCTTACAACCCGTTTGAACCTCCAACGCATCACGACTATGGGTACGCGGAGGCTGATCCATACATGGTAGCAGCGAACTACAACAACCAAGGACCCTATGGGGATCCATGGGGGGTGAGTTACCCGACTCAGGGATACTCGATACCTCCTAGACCCATCATCAGGGCTCAATCGCAGCCACCACGGTTTTCTCCCCCAGAAAGGGAGGAAATTCTTCATAGGTTGCAGCAAGTTGAACGAGAAGCTCACGAGGATCGTAGGGAAAGACAGACGTTCTTCCAAGGGTTGGTTAGTTTGATCAAGGGAAAGAACAAGAAGGATCGTTGAATCTTTCCACAGTTATTTCCTCCTGTATTTATTGTTGAACCCCTTCGTGGGTGTATTTGGTATGTTGCTTTGAGCCCCTGCGTGGGCATGCTTACTGTTTGAACCCCTACGTGGGTGTATTGTTAGTGTGAGCCCTACGTGGACATGTATGATATTTAGCCCCTGCGAGGGCATGTGTGTTATTTAACCCCTACGTGGGTAAGTTGGTAATTTGAAAGACCCGTTTAGGGCAAGTGTGTAATGCTTTGAATAAAATTAATGGAATATTATCTCTATGAATTTCATGATTGCCTTTTTGTGAATAAATAATTACAAATGAAATAAATAAATTAAATCATTCCTTTTTACATTAATCTGCCTACGTAATTATTTAATTAAGGATCTTAAAGTGTGAAACCTAGCTTCGTGTCAATTATAAGACCGGGCCAAAATGGTAAGACCTGTTTAAAAAGATTCAAATCCCTGTTAACATCTTAAAACATGTTAACACTCCTGGCAGAAGTGATTCGTTACAATCACATGTCATTTTATATATATAAGGATTCTTTAGAAGATTCCAAACCCAGTTATGTGATCCCTGAATCATGGGTTAAGATCATCAATTAAGATGATCATATTTTTCCATACGTGGCAATATGATGCCTACGGGCCCCGCTCACTTTTATATGAGCCAAAAGACAGTTGTAGCTTTGACTCACTGTCTGAAAAAGATAATAAAATATATTTAAACCTTAAAAGCCTTGATTCTCTGAAATCATAGTTTATAATTTAAATTGTCCATGTGACTAAGCCTTATGTGCTAATATATATTGTTATTATTTATATTTAGGATAAATTCTGATTGAAATCCTAAATTAATACGATTAATAAGTTAACCAAATATGGTCTCTGTTTACCATGGTTAACGAGTTACTCTAAGGGGAAATTCCATAATAAACTCCCAAATAAAATATTGTTCTTGTTTTCTGCAACAGCTCAATTCAAATGGCTGACTCAAATGAAATAAATAGCCATCCTGTGGAGCCGAATGAGAACGCCCAGATTACGTTAACGGGTGCTGAACTAAAAGCAATCATAGACGGCGCTATCACACAGGCTTTGGATAGACAGTATGAGGAATACAGTGGTACTCGAAGTAGGACCCACTCTGCATCACATTCAAAACCCAGGACACATTCAGAGGCTCATAACAAGCCTCCTCCCAAGAAGAATGGACCCAAGAAAGACGGTGATGACCGCCAGTCCACCAACAATCAAAGTGTCACATCTCAGCATATAGTACTGCATCAAGGACCCCGTAACAAGGGTTGCACTTATAAGTACTTCGTGTCTTGTAAACCCAGGGATTTTACTGGGGAAAAAGGGGTCGTCGACTGTATGACATGGCTGGATGAAATGGACACGGTGGTGGATATCAGCGGGTGCGCTGAAGGGGATATAGTTAAGTTTGTGTCACAGTCCTTCAAGGGTGAAGCATTGGCATGGTGGAGATCTCTAATGGAGGCCTCCGGAAAGATCCCGTTGTATAGCATGTCGTGGGATCAATTCATTGCCCTGATCAAGGAAAACTTCTGTCCTCAACATGAGGTGGAAAAGATAGAATCTGACTTTCTATCGTTGGTGATGAAGAACCTCGACTGTCAAGCTTATCTGACAAGCTTCAATACGCTGTCCCGATTGGTTCCCTACCTGGTAACCCCGGAGGCAAAAAGAATCGCTCGCTTTATTGGTGGTTTGGAACCCGAGATCAAGTCCAGTGTAAAAGCTTCTCGGCCAGTTACCTTCAGGTCTGTAACTGACCTTTCCTTATCCCTCACTCTGGATGCGGTCCGGCAGAGATCGCAGAGGAATAAGGCGGCCGAGAAGAGGAAGCATGAAGATGATGGTTCGCGAAGGTTGAATAAGAAACACCGTGGGAACGGTGATAACAAAAAGGGATCTGAGTCGAGGAAGGATGGGCATAAGTCTGATGAGAAGCCCAGGTGTAAAATCTGCAAGAAGCAGCACTATGGAAAGTGCAGACTGGAGTCAAGCTCTCAGACTCAGTCAAAATCATTTGCTTGTGGAATTTGCAAGTCCACGGACCATAAAACCCTGGATTGCAAAAAGATGAAGGACGCAACGTGCTATCGTTGCAATGAGAAGGGGCACATCAAGACCAACTGCCCAAAATACAACAAGAAGCCTGAGGAGGCTAAGAAGACTAATGCCCGAGTCTTCAGAATGGACGCGAAAGAAGCTGTGCAGGACGATAATGTCATAACAGGTACTTTCCTTGTAAATGATGTCTTTGCAAGAGTACTTTTTGATTCAGGCGCAGATAAGTCTTTCGTAGATCATAAGTTTTGTAAATTGTTGAATTTACCTGTCAGAACCTTAAACGCAAACTATGAGGTAGAGTTAGCAGATGGTACCATAGAAACCGTCTCTACTGTGTTAGATGGATGTGTTATATCCATTAAGAACAATTCTTTTCCTCTGTCTCTACTTCCGTTTAAGTTAGCCGGTTTTGACATAGTTCTGGGTATGAACTGGTTATCACATAACCAGGCCCAAATCGTCTGTAACATGAAGCAAGTAGTGATAAAGACTCCGTCTGGTGAGTCACTTACCATTCGGGGAGATACCCAGTATGGACTACCTGAGCACGTGACTATGCTCAAGGCTTCCAAGTGTTTGAAGAAGGGGTGTGTCATCTACATGGCACAGGTGATTATTGATGAGCCCAAACCGAAGTTAGAAGACATCTCTGTCATTTCTGAATACCCAGAAGTGTTTCCTGAAGATCTACCTGGTTTGCCACCAGATAGACAAGTTGAATTCAGGATAGATATCATCCCCGGAGCGGCACCAGTTGCTAGGGAACCATACAGATTGGCACCCACAGAAATGAAGGAGTTGCGGACGCAGCTAGATGAATTGCTGGCTAAGGGTTTCATTCGAGCTAGTTCATCTCCTTGGGGAGCGCCAATCCTATTTGTCAAGAAGAAGGATGGGTCGATGTGTCTGTGCATCGACTATCGCGAACTTAATAAAGTCACGATCAAGAATAGATATCCATTGCCCAGGATCGACGATTTGTTCGATCAGCTTCAAGGGGCAAGTTACTTCTCAAAGATTGATCTGAGGTCATGCTACCATCAGTTGAAGGTTAAGGATGAAGACGTTCACAAGACTGCGTTTAGGACTCGTTATGGTCACTACGAGTTCCTAGTGATGCCTTTTGGGCTCACTAATGCACCAGCCGCGTTCATGGATCTCATGAATCGCGTCTGCAAACCTTACTTAGATAAATTTGTTATCGTCTTCATCGACGACATCCTTATTTACTCTAAGAATCAAGCTGACCACGAGAAACACCTTCGTTGTATTCTCAAACTCCTACGTCAGGAGAAGCTCTACGCCAAATTCTCTAAGTGTGAATTTTGGCTACGAGAAGTCCAATTTCTTGGACACGTGGTTAGTGAGCGTGGTATCCAGGTGGATCCCGCTAAAGTTGAAGCTGTTATGAATTGGCAAGAGCCAAAGACGCCTACGGAGATTCGTAGCTTCCTGGGATTGGCAGGATATTACAGGCGTTTCATTGAAAACTTTTCAAGGATTGCTGCACCCCTAACCTCCTTAACTAAGAAGAAGGTTAAGTTTGTTTGGGGCCCTAAGCAGCAAGAATCCTTTGATATTCTGAAGCAAAAGTTGAGCAACGCCCCAGTACTGACATTGCCAGATGGAATAGAAGAATTTGTAGTATATTGTGATGCTTCGCACACTGGCATGGGGTGTGTGCTTATGCAGAAAGGCAAGGTGATTGCCTACGCATCAAGACAACTGAAAGTGCATGAAAAGAATTACACCACCCATGACTTGGAATTGGGTGCCGTTGTATTCGCACTAAAGCTTTGGAGGCACTATCTCTATGGTATCAAATGTGTGATTTATTCTGATCACAAGAGCCTCCAACATCTGTTTAATCAGAAGGAATTAAACATGAGGCAACGCCGTTGGATGGAAACCTTGAATGACTATGATTGTGAAATCAAGTATCATCCCGGCAAAGCGAATGTAGTCGCTGACGCCTTGAGCAGAAAGGAAAGGGTTAAACCCATTCGAATCAATGCCAAGCGCATGGAAATAAAGAACAGTTTGATAGAAAGGGTGTTAGCTGCACAGAAGGATGCTGTGTTGGAAGCTAAGTATCCAAATGAAAAGTTAGGAGTAACTGAGGAGCAGTTAACTCTTAGCAAAGACGGAATTCTTCGATTAAATGGACGAATATGGGTTCCAATTTTTAGGGGACTTCGTGATGTCATCCTCCAAGAAGCCCATAGTTCCAAATACTCCGTTCATCCTGGAGCTGATAAAATGTACCAGGATCTAAAGGCAAATTATTGGTGGATAGGCTTGAAAAAGTCTGTAGCCGCCCATGTAGCAAAATGCTTGACATGTGCGCAAGTCAAAGCCGAGCATCAGAAACCGTCAGGTTTGCTACAACAGCCTGAACTTCCTACGTGGAAGTGGGAAATGGTAACTATGGATTTTATTACCAAGTTACCCAGGACGAGGAAAGGAAACGATACGATATGGGTCATAGTTGACCGACTGACTAAGTCAGCTCATTTCTTACCCATCAAGGAGACTTATAGCTCCGACATGTTAGCCCAGTTATACGTTGATAAGATTGTAGCCCTACACGGCATACCTGTAGCTATTATCTCTGACCGGGATACTAGGTACACGTCACACTTTTGGAAGATTTTCCAACAATCTTTGGGCACACGTTTGAACTTTAGTACGGCTTACCATCCTCAGACTGACGGTCAGAGTGAGCGTACTATTCAAACGTTGGAAGACATGCTACGCGCATGTGCGATCGATTTGGGAGGTAGCTGGGATAAGAACCTACCATTGATCGAATTCTCCTACAACAATAGCTACCATACCAGCATAAAGGCTGCGCCTTTTGAGGCATTATACGGTAGAAAGTGTAGATCGCCAGTTTGTTGGGCGGAAGTTGGAGAAGTCCAGTTATCAGGACCAGAGATCGTGTTCGAAACAACGGACAAGATTGTCCAGATTCGTAACAATCTCCAAGCTGCCCGGAATAGGCAGAAGAGTTACGCTGATCCAAATCGTAAGGATTTTCATTTCGAAGTGGGTGAAAAAGTCCTACTTAAAGTGTCACCCTGGAAAGGAGTGATGCGGTTTGGTAAAAAAGGCAAACTAAGCCCGAGGTATATAGGACCTTTTGAGGTTATCGAACGTGTCGGGTCAGTTGCCTATAAGTTGAATTAACCAGAAGAGCTCAGTGGAATTCACAATGTGTTCCACATCTGCAATCTAAAGAAGTGTTCCGCTGACGAATCACATGTCATGCCACATACAGATGTGCATATAGATGCAAGCTTAAAATTTGTTGAAAAACCTTTGTCGATTGAAGATCGACAGGTAAGGAAGCTTCGAAGGAAGCATATACCTTTTGTTAAGGTCAAATGGGATGCCCGTAGAGGTCCCGATTATACGTGGGAGGTGGAATCCACGATGAAAGAAAAGTACCCTTACTTGTTTCAGTAAATCTCGGGTCGAGATTTATTTTAAGGGGGTGAGGATGTAACACCTCGGAAATTCACGTACTACAATATGTTGACACGTGTCATAAAGTTTAAACGTGTGAAAGAAATATTATGGAAGGACTAAAGTTGACAAACGTGGAAAGTATGTAAATATACGTATTCTAAGTGTCATCTGTGAATAAATATATTGTATTTTAACCCTACAAGATTCTCAAACCTTCAAACGAATAAATCATGGATCATACGAAGCTAAAAGTGAGTGATTTCAAACTACAGGGACCAAATGTGTCAACATGTTTAATTTATACCTCTGAGTGACCTTTTGACAAACCCGAAGCTTTGTAAATATAAATTATTCTCACGAGAATGTACCCTAAAAATTTCATAAAGTTTCGTTAACGTATGAGAAAGATATGATCAAATTCGTGCGCGAAGTGTTAAAGCGTAAACGTCGATAGTCAGGACTTTTCGGGTGAAAATAAAGTTACTCGGGGACTTGGCAAAGTGGGTATATGTTTTAGGGCCTTATTAGATCAATTGTGAAGGTTTACCATGCAATAAATCAGTACCTATTCGAGTTTTGAAGAGCCAAGGACTGAATCGTAAATGAAATCCAAATGCTGATCTGCAGGGGGGGTCGTGTCGCGCGACGGGTCCCTCGCGTCACGCGAGGGGTGCCCAGCTCCGCAAAACGCTGCTGTTGTCTGCCATTGCGTATTTGCGCGACCTTTACCCGTTTTTCCACTTCTCCTGGCCCCTAAAACACCCCCTAAGCCTCTAGGACACATGTAAATCGATTGTGGGCAGTCCTAGACCTTGTTGTCAAGCTCCTATGGTGAGTGAAACCACTATATAAGGCACTCCAAGTTCACAACTTTTCCTCACACCTTCTCCTGCATTTGTGGATGATTCTGGAGCTCAAGCTTGCTTCCTAGTGATCATATCTCGTGCATAGGACCTCAGTAAGTATTCTTCTTCTTCCCTAATTGAGTTTAGCTAGGTTAATTAGCTAAAAGTCAAACCGTCGTAATTACGGTTTGACTTCGAGATTAGTCAATAATGGCTCAGTAATATCTCGAATTAAAAATAGTTATGAGTTGGTATTTATGTGGGTAATAAAACCTTAAAAGGGTTTCCCCTGATCACCACTCTAAACAGGTCTAATGTCGGGTCAAACTTTTAATTAAAAAGTCAACATAATGCTTAAAATGTCATTTATGCATAATTAGCTATCTAGAACATGTATAACCTGTTTGATCATTGTTGTAACTTAGTAATAAGTGTGAGAACATGTCTAAACATGATCAACCCGACTATTTCCTGTTTAGACCCGGTTCGGAACCGAAAGTCGCATAGTTTGACTTTCACTTTGACTTTCAGTTCTGACCCGTTTAGGCATATTTTAGAAATGCCTCAGAGCTTTAATTGGACTAGGTTACATGTTAGAACAACCCTCTGTGATTATACACCTCAGTTCATTAGTTATCCAATTAATATGCATGTTTCCGTTAATTGCTCATATGTTGACCATTATGCCCTTATTACCTTAAAACGTGATTTATGAAAAAGTAAAAGTGTAGAAACATTAGTTACTGATATATAGACTTGCATGCAAAGTTTGACATCAGTTTGACTTGTAGATTAAGAGTTATGCTCGTTATCGCTAAACTAATGCTTTATGTTAACATAATGGCGTAATTAGCGTATAGCCTAGTTAAACATGCTTTTTGGTATCAAATCTTTTACCCACTGATGTAATATATTATTTTGGGATTTTTAAATATTTTTAATTAATTTTAAGCTGAGCATAACTCATAGTCGTAGGCTTAATTCGGAAATTGTCGGTTTTGCCCTTACGGGCCATAAAATGAGTTTTACACATCTAAACGACTCCAAACCTTTTTCTACTGATTGGTTATGATAAATAAATTATTTTAAGCCTTCTGGGAATATAAAAATATCAGATTTAAGTATCAAACCCGGTAATGGCCTTTAATCGCCTTAATTAGCGTTTTTAACGCATAGTATGTTTTAAAATCATATTGGACATACCCGGGTTGATACCTACTGATATAAGAGGCAAATTATAATATTTTAATAGTAAGCAAAGGTTGATAAACTCAGACTTCAGTTTTGAGCTTTTCGGCTTATGTGAAATTACCGAAATACCCCTACGGGGCCTAGTTTGGTTAAAGATGATAAATTTCACATATATACTTTAGCCTACTATTATAACTCATCAAATTGAATATGTTTGCTGTTTACATCAGACCTGTAACTCAGTAAACATTTAAACTCTTTTACAAACCTTAAAATGACCAAACTACCCCTACGGGGCATAGTTTGTGTTTAAACTAGTTCGGGGCATAACGAAAGACACCTTACTGATGTCACAACATATTTGAGACATAATTAACTTAGGGAACCTGTATATAGCTCTCATGACTACCCGTCACGCTCATTTCGCGTACGGTTCGGTTTATGTAACAAGTTTACATAAATTAGCCGAAACGGGTCAAACCTTAACGGTTTTATCTCAAAATCCAGAATGTGAATAGTAAACCCATATTAAACAAGTCTTCAGACTTGTCGGATCTAAATCACATTCTATCCGGTCTTCGCTTAATAGTGCGTACGAACCGTATCTTCGAAACTAGACGGTCTAAGCTTAAGCTTAATTAAAGAACCGCTAGGATTCTAATAGGTTATACTTAACCTTCGTTCCAGATTAGGAGAACCAGTAAAAGATACTTGCTATTTGCTTATTGTGACTATACTTTGCATCAGGTAAATACTTTTAACTTATTTTCCCTATACGGGCTTGGGTTACGGTACATAGCGTACCGCTTGATCGGGCATCAAATCTCCACGCTTAGTGGGTAGTTGAATAATTTGATCGGCTCATTTTAAACAGTCTTGTTTACTTTACAGCCTTTGGGGGGTTAATGACCATGTCCCGGATATCCCTGGCATCATCTTACGAGATGGCCACGACCTGAGCACGGGGTGTAGGCGTACTCCCGTGTATAACTCACTTAAAGTGGTGTGTCTATTGATCTTTAACCCGGATACGTTCCGGGCTACTGAACGCATAAGTAACATGTAATTCGTTCACAAGATTATAATATTAAATAATTCTCCCAAGTTAAATAAAATGATTTATGCCACGTGCATCCAAACCAATTTTCAATCATTTTTCAAAATGAGTCAGTTGAATGTATTTACCAGTGTAAACTGACGTATTTTCCCAAAAGACTGAATGCAGGTACTAAACGAAATTTGGCTGGATTATCTCCTAAGCATCAATAAAAGTCTCGCAAGCTTAGGATGTCAGAAGTCTGTTGAACTATTAAATGTTATGTTGTTTCGATTCTACTGTGGATAAACACCGGATATTGTGACTTTGATTACAATAAATAAATTCGGTTGTATCTTATTTTAAATTGCTTCCGCTGTGCATTATTATATTGTGTTGTTTGACTATTACGTTGCCAACCACGTCACGATACTCCCCCACCGGGCTCACCGGTGACACGTGGAAATCGGGGTGTGACAAAGGTTGTTTCAGACAGTTCAAGGGCCTTTAGATGCTGACCTGGATAATTTTGTGGCCCCCACTAATCAGATTCAGATGAGTTTTGCATCTAGAGAACCTTCAAAAAGTGAATCATCTGCCGCTGCACCTGTAATAACAAGTGGTTTTGATGTATGTGACGGCCCCACCAACTCAGGCCAAGAACCTACTAAAGGTACAGGTAAAAGATGCAAGTTAAATCTACCATTTAGATTAGTTACCAAACTTTACTCTACGTTGTAGGTGGTAAATGGGCTGGCCACAGGTTCGGGTCAAAAATAGATAATTTTAGTTTATGTCAAAACGGGTTGGGTAGATACCGCAAGCGCTTTTAATCAAAACGTGAAACATGTTACTAATTTCACTTTTTTTATTGGTTCATAGATACAAAGGAACAAATGCATGATAATCTTCAAGAGGACCGCAAGGTTTGTCTTTACTGTTAATGGGCACTAACAGTATTACATTCGGTTTAACTGCCAAATATATTGATCAGGAAATTTTGTCACCAATGGGATTTGAACTATTACATGTCATATTAGTTCAAGAGGACCGCAAGGTTTTTCTTTAATTTTTTTGAACGGTTTAATTTTGTCACCAATGGGATTTGAACTATTACATGTCATATTAGTTTTGTCACGTTTTATGTAGTTTTAATAAGATGAGGGACTATTCTGTAATAATTAGATTGTTTAGGGAGTGGTTAGCAAGGTCTCTAACGAACTATGAGTTAGTTGATGTATCTTGGTAATGAGATTGATTCCTATTCTCTACACGATTCTCTCGATTTCCTTATCGTAACATGAACCCTCACCATATGGAAAGGCAGAGCCTTACCCAACACCTTGATACCACTAGGTCAAAGGTCTTTTGGTGAATATGGAGTTCAATTCGAGTTTTGTGCATCTCCTTTTTCCGCCTTTAAAGTTATACACTTTTATTTATATTTTAGTGTGATACGTATTTTGAACTCATTTTCCTTTACATGAACAAGTACAAAGCTATGAACATATGCATCTAAGTTTTTTTTATTATTTATGCAGTGGACAGCATGGATCCTACAAAGAAACGCAGGGTGGAACGATCACGGAAGTATGTAATGCTATCTTTAATTAATTCAAGAAAAAGAGATCTCTATATTATTGAAACATGAAGTATTTGATAAAAGTTCTACTTTGTTAAATGTATACTAACATGATGTGTGATGATGACGATGTAGAATGGCAGAAGCAAAGGGAAGAACTCAAACCCCTGCAACTTCATCAGACATGCAGTCTATGCTGAAGCGATGTGAAAATCTTGAGAAGGAAGTGCGATCGCTTAAACTTAATTTGGCTTTCATGAATAGGTACAGTCACAACTAATCCAAACACACCCTTAAACATATATCAATGTAATCAAGCCCATAAACTAATCCAAACACCCCTTTAAACATTTCAGGAAGGATTCTGAACAAACTAAGCATATCGAAGAACTCCAAAAGCAGAACGAGGAGATGAGAGATGAAAAGGAACGCCTTTTAGAAGAGATCGAGAGGATTTTATCTGAACCAGATAAGATGTGATATGAAATGTTGTCAGGATTCCTATCGAACATCTATGCACAACTAATATTTTCATTTACTATATGATTCGAAACTCAACAAACTTTAGATGCCTTACCTTATTTTTAGTTTAATTTTTTAAAGTTAGATTGAATCTAACTTCGTTTGATACATTACGTACCCGCGGGTAGAGAGATGGATTTCCTAACTTGAACGTTTATTTCTTTCAAAGGATTATTTCAACAATTTTAAGTTATATATTTGTGTGTTAAGCCACCCGCGAAACTCGCGGGGTCTTAGGCTAGTATATATATATATATATATAGGTAAAGGATACTGTACAAATTCCTTTATCGTACATTACGTACGCTACAATCTCAGCCGTCAGATCATCTTCCCGCAATGAAAATCGCATGTCTTTTTTTTGTAATAATTTCGCATGTGATAATTTTGATGAAATAGCAGGTGTTTTTTTGTAACAATTTCGCATGTGGTAATTCAATTTCGCATGTGATAATTTTGATGAAATAGAAGGTTGTTTTTTTGTAACAATTTCGCATGTGGTAATTCAATTTCGCATGTGATAATTTTGATGAAATAGCAGGTTGTTTTTTTGTAACAATTTCGCATGTGGTAATTCAATTTTGCATGTGATAATTTTGATGAAATAGCAGGTTGTTTTTTTGTAACAATTTCGCATGTGATAATTCAATTTCGCATGTGATAATTTTGGTAACAATTTCGCATGTGGTAATTCAATTTCACATGCGATTTTCAATGCGGGAAGATGATCTGACGGCTGAGATTGTAGCGTACGTAATGTACGATAAGCGTATTTGTACGTTAACCAGCCCCTATATATATATATATATATATATATATATATATATAGGGTCGGGATTTAGAGAAAACACTCAAAAGTGTGAGAACAGTGAGAACGCTTATGGGTCGTTCGATCAAAACAATATATGGACTAGATTGCGCGGTGGCGTTTTCGTAAATAACATCAATTTTATTATGTGAGACGCGCTTCATTAAGGGTAAAAGGGTCTTTTTACCGCTCATATTCAAAACGCCAGCAAATTATAAAACGCCTTTCAAAAAAAACAAAACGCCATTAAAAACAAAACGCCAAAAAATTAGTAATAAAACTCGTTGGATATTACAGGAAGATGAAACAACACAGTAACTGAATTTCAGTTATTAACATTTATTAAAAGAAATTCCCTCCTAAATTACGCGCCAAAAACATCATTATATAAACAAGGTAAAACATAGATTCCATAATCACTTCAATCTATCCATTTTCTGCAAAAAACTTCCTTAACCAAAATCGCCAACTTAACCACAAAAAATGGCAACAATCGTTTCATGGAGATACACTCTGGGAATCAGGCGATACGTCCTCCTTTTTGACAACAGAATGAGCGTGTATGTTAAGACGGCCAGGGAAATTCTGAAGATGGAAGAAGAGATACAGAGGCGAATCTTATCCATTGGCATCGCTATAGACAACGAATGCCATGAAACGCATATGCTTATGAAAGCATTAACCAGCAAATTTGTACCAATCAAAGCAGATGTGAAGCTAGACCCTGTCATGACATCATGTCGTTTGATGATGAAACAGACATGGTGACGGTTACATACGACATCGGAGAGCAGGAATTCTACTAGCTAGAGAACATCATAACAAAACAGCGTCTGGGTTTCATAGAAGAATTGCATAACGCCATTTGTACCAACACAGAAATAGACTCAAAATTGGAGTTAATGCAAGATATGTTCAGGTGGAGGCTTCAGAATCTTCAGGAACAAGAAGCTGATGAAGGTGAAGGTGATGACATGGATGAAGATCCAGATGAAAACTCCGATGAGGAAGAAGATGACGCACGTGATGGATACTATTCGGATAAAGTACCTTCTGACGAAGGCTTTTAAATTTTTTTCATCTTTTTTTTTCATCTGTGTAATTTTCTTTTTGTTTTTTAAGATAATTATATGATATATTTTTCCCTTTAATAGCAAAATGCCAAAAAATACTAAAAATGGTATTCCTTACAAATCGCCAAAAATAACAAAAAATATTTTTCCTGCTTGATATTTTATTTACTCCGTTATTGTATTTTGTCATCTTGGTCTGCATAACGCCATTTAAAAAAACGCCAAACTTAGAAGATGGGACGTCTATAACCTATAAAACTGATAAAAGCTGATCAACACAGTAAATACAAAAACAGTAACTGAAAAGACATTTACTTTATTACTATCATTTATTACAATAAAAAGTCCCGCCTAAACTACGCGCCAAAAAACTCCTATAAGAGAGGGGTCTATACACAATGAAATTAATCACACCCAGAAAACACAAACGCCATAACCTCTAGAAATCACTCACTTTTAAACGCTACAGATGTCAAAGCTTTTTTTGAAATGGATCCTTCTTCTGAGAGGGTTATCTCAATAATATTTTGCTAAATGAGATGGACAAATATTCAAGAAAAAGAGACTAATGACAGTGATATGCCATCATGTGAGCTTTGTTATTGATGATTATATGCATGGAATAAAGGGATCAACACAAGTGTAAAATGCTATTTTGGACTCCATTATTACAAATAACATCAAACAAGAGTTGATCTTTAATAACATGCCACCAAACAAGAATATCACACCAAAAAACAGGTTGCCACTAAGCATCTTTTTCTGAAAAAAAAACGGGGTTTATGAAGGAAAGTTGGCATCTAGCTAAAGTATTAAAAAAGTTCAAAACGCCAAAAACAAATTCAAGAAGGAAGAGACTGATGACAGTGAAGATTCGGAAGAAAAATTAGATTACCATTTTTTATTATTTTTGTTTTCATTTTTATATTGTTTTGATATCAAGTTATATGTTGTTTTGTTATGTAATTCTCTATAAATAAAATACATTATTATATAAAACGCCAAAAACTACAAACACCAAAACGCTAGTAGTATGAAAACTGGGAGAACGGCTGCTGGCAAAGCACCTTGTAAAGGGTATTAAACGCCAAAAAATTCACTAAACGCAAAAAAAAAAAATTGGTCTTATTGTAATCTTATGCAAATATTAATGATTCGTAGTGAATTATTATACAAAACGTCACAAACGCCAAAAAAATTTAACTAGAAAACGCTATAACGCCACAAAATTATATATGTGACACAAAAACAATTAATTCAACACCAAAAAGTTTAATAAATACAATTAACGCCAAAAAAAAAACTTAGACGCCAGAAAATATTATACCACGTTAGGAAAATAAAAGAAGAATGAAAAGACAAAAAAACCCCTCCACCCTTCTCTATGCCGCGGGACACATGTTGGGCCAGGATGCGTTCTCACTGTTCTCACACTTTTGAGCGTTTTCTCCTGATTCCGTTTCTATATATATATATAGGGGAATGTTCAAATGAAAACCACTAGTTATTGTGAAAACTCGAAAACTAACTAAAAATGTCAAAAAAACATACCAAATTTTTTTTGCATAATAATTTTCGCTATTTTTAGTATATTAAAAAAAATTCAATTTTTTTTTCTTTTTTGTAGTGCACATGTGTAATACTTACACATGTGTAATACAATTTTTTTTTGAAATTTTTTTTATATACAAAAACCTGCGATTTTTTATAAAAAAATTAAAAAAAAAATTGGTGTGTTTTTTAGGTTTTTTTTTAGTTAGTTTTCGAGTTTTCACAATAAAAGTGGTTTTCATTTGAACCATCCCATATATATATAATGGAAGTAACTATAGAAAACATTTATAATTAAGAAAACTTGGGAAACTCTAACCTCCCGAATTAAAAAAAAAATTACACATGTTATATAAATGTTTTTAAGGGTTTTGGGCAAAAAAAAAAAATCAAAAAAGCGCCGAGTGGATATTAAAAAAATAAACAAACAAATTTCTGGGGTAACATATGTCAGACGAATGTAACATATGTTACACCAAAACTTTTTTTATTTTTCTTTTAAATATCTACTCGGCGCTTTTTTGATTTTTTTTTGCCCAAAACCCTTAAAAATATGTATATAACATGTGTAAATTTAAAAAAATCGGGAGCTTTGAGTTTCCCGGGTTTTCTAACCACAAGTGGGTTTTCTATACATCATTCCCCTATATATATATTTATAATGCAAGTATTGGGAGAAAACCCTCTTAATTAAGAAAACCTAGAAAACTCTAACCTCATACATTTTTTTTTTGGAAAAAATCACACATGTAATATACATGTTTTTAAGAGTTTTGGGCAAAAAAAAACTAAAAAGCACCGAGTGGATTTTTTTTTTTTAAAAGTAAACAAGTTTTGAACAACGCGACTGTAATATATGTTACACAAAAACTTGTTTATTTTTTTTTAAATATGTTACACATGATTGTTACATATGAACTATGGCACGCTCGTTTAGGCCACGGTTTTGATGTTATTTCAATTTGAACAATTTTGGTGGTTTAACTGTAACTTCTTTATTACCTAAACCGACTACTTGCATTTCTTATCAACTTGCAAAAGATCAAAATTGTCTTTTGATTTTAATATAAAACGTACTTGTTATCCATTGGATTTAGTTCATTGTGATTTGTGGGGACCCGCCCCTATTACCTCCCCCGATGGCTATCGTTATTATGTTATTTTCACAGATGATTATTCCAGGTTTACATGGTTTTATCCTCTTAAAACCAAAACCGGTTTTTATGTGATCTTGCCCGCCTTTATTAAACTTGTTCAAACACAATGCTTGAGAAAGATAAAAACCTTTCAAAGTGATGGAGGGACCGAGTATGTTAATCATACGGTTCGAAAATGTTTTGAGAAGAATGGAATATTTCATCGTTATTCGTGTCCATATACGCCTAAATAAAATGGGCGTGCAGAACGTAAGCACCATCATATAGTTGAAACAGGGCTTGCTATGCTATTTAATGCCCATGTTCCGACATCTTATTGGGTAGACACATTTACTTCCGTCGTGTTTATTACCAATCATCTTCCCACTCCTCTTCTTGCCAACAAGTCTCCGTTTCAACTTCTTTTCAATCAAGTGCCTCAATACTCGAATTTCCGAGTCTATGGTTGCCAAGTTTTTCCATATTTGCGTGATTATGCTAAACACAAACTTGAACCACGAAGTTTACCTTGTGTTTTCATCGGATATATTCCTCAACGCAAGGGTAATCGATGCTTGGACCCTGCTACATCTCCTGTATTTATCTCTCGTCATGCCTGGTTTAATGAGTTATCTCTACCATTTAAAAGCAATTCTGCCACTTTGGATCAATACAAGCTAGAACTCACCACTTTTCTTGATGATGCATCATAACAAAATATTCCCACTACTGCTTCTCCCGCAAACGGAACATTCCATTTCACCCCACCTACATCCGATCCTTGTTCACTCTATGAGTAAACTTCCAGCCCACTTCCTGGCCTAACTACACCAACTACCCTATTAAACCCGATCCATAACAAACCTAGCCCACTTCACTCTGAAAACACATCAGGCCCGATTCCTTTCCAACCTAGCCCAACTACTTCAATCGAACCATCACCTAACCACGAGTTCAGCTCTTCTATTAACTCACCAACCCCGCACCCAACCATTTCACCCCAATCTCATGATCCGACTCCTCCATCAGACTCACCTACTGCTCCGACCGCTAACCCACCCGTCGTACCGTCCACCTCCACTGATACTTCCAAGTCTCATCTGATGACAACACTCGCAAAGGCAGCCATTCATAACCTCATATATCAAGCTGATCTTCCTGCTTTACACACCTATTCTTTGCATGTTGCCTTATCCTCTATCACAAAACCTCGCGGATTTGAATGCGCTGCCAAAGATCCAAAATGGTTGGCAGCCATGGTTGATGAAGTTGACGCCTTACAGCATAATCACACATGGACATTGGTACCCCGACTATCATCGAATAATATGGTTGGATCTAAATGGGTCTATCGCATCACATATCACTCGGATGGGACCATTGAACGATATAAGGCGCGTTTAGTTGCTCAAGGCTTTACGCAAATTCTAGATTTGGACAATTCTCATACATTTAGTCTAGTGGTCAAAGCCTCTACCGTTCGCATAGTCTTATCTCTAGCGATTCTTTACAACTGGATATTGCATCAACTTGATGTCTAGAACGCCTTTTAAAATGGTAACTTGAAAGAAACGGTATTTATGGAGCAACCACCAGGATTTGTTAATCTAGAATACTTGAATCATGTTTGTAAATTGTCTAAAGCTATTTATGGATTGAAACAAGCTCCTCGTGCCTGGTTCCAGCGTTTAAGCACCTTTCTTCTTTGTTATGGATTTACATGCAGTTGTGCAGATACATCCTTGTTCGTCCTTAAAAGAGACTCACATGTCATGTTTCTTTTAGTGTATGTTGACGATCTTATTCTCACGGGAAATGATGAACATGCCATTCAAACTTTTATTTCTCATCTTAATCGTGAGTTTGCTATCAAGGAGCTTGGTGACTTGAGCTATTTTTTGGGTCTTGAAGTAGTGTATACCAATTCTTGTCTATTTCTAACTCAAGCAAAATATATTCTTCTTTGGACGAACCTTTATGATTCAAAACTGGTTGCTACACCCTTTGCCCCTCAGAGTCCTTTACTTCTGCAGGTTTACCTTATTCCGATCCTACTCATTATCACTCCTTGATAGGTGCTTTGCAATACTTAACTACTACTCGGCTCGACCTATCTTATGTGGTAAATCAACTCTCTCAATTTCTACATCAACCGACTGTTAAGCACTTTCGAGCAGTTAAACGTCTTTTAAGGTATGTTAAGGGAACAATTTCATTTGGCCTTACTTATTGCAGTCCAAAAAAAAAAACTCAATTATTGGCTATTCGGATGCTGATTGGGTGCAATGTCTAGATACGCGCTGCCCCACTTATGCCTATTCGATTTTTCTTTGGGGCAATTGTAGGTCCGGCTAGGGGAGGATCTAGTCGCCTAATCCTTGTTGTACAAACCAACTCGGTTGTGCGGAATCCAACCGGGAAAGCAAACCGAGATAGAACACGCAAATACACGACACACAATATTCACCGATTAACACCACTGTATTAAAACGTATGAAAGGTTCGGTTACAAGCTCAATGTTTACAAATCTATTCTGCAAACTCTCTCTAACTCTCGTGTGTGTGTGTGTGTGTGCTCTCTACAATGTGTTCTCTTTTGTGTCTTCTGGTAAAATGAACACATTACATGGATATTTATATCCATCACAGATTGTCTGGTCGAAGGATCAGATAGACTGATCGAAGGATCATCTATCGATCAGAAGCCTATCGAAGGATCCACATATACCTCGAAGGATGATATCCTTCGAGGTCCATCTATATCCATCGAAGGTTTATCCTTCGAGCTCATCGAAGGATATAACCAATCCTTCGATTACTCATCCTTCGACACACACACCTTACAACCAATGTGCTAACTGTTTGGCCAAGTCAAACCGGAGGATGGTTGACTTGGTCAAACTTACATCGAACACACATTGTAACAAACCTAAGACGTAACTCAGACTAACACAAGACATCGTTTTGTATCATGACAGAATACAGACAAAGTACAGACACAAGTGCACCAACAGCAATCATGTGTCTTGGAGCGCTAAAAACCCACTATCTCCTGTTCCAGCTGCGAATCAGAATATAGGGCCATGTCAAACAATGCTGCTGAACTCATCTGGATAACTCACTTATTACGAGAATTGTATGCTTTACCACCAGATCGTCCTACTCTACTGTGTGATAACAAAAGTGCCTTATTTATGACTCAAAATCCTTTCACACATAAGCGTGCCAAACACATCAACCTGGATTATCATTTTATTCGGGAGCTTGTTGGTTCTAGGAAACTTTATATGAAGTTTGTTCCTACCGATCTACAAGTGGCTGATATTTTTACATAAAGTCTTCCGCGCGCACAGTTTGAAGTCGTCCCTTCGATGCTACGTCCAGCGCCGCCACCATTTCGATTGAAGGGGGTGTTAAATGAGTAGATTTGCATATATTTCAGTTTTATGTTGTAATTATTTGTTTCCTTATTTTCTGTTATCATCTCCCAAATTATAGGAGATAATTGTGTACACTTTTATGATATAAAGAATACAAACCCTCAACAATATGTGAGGTTGATTCTCAATTTGTCATACCCCTCTAGTAATGTGGCAGTCACGTGTCGCTCTACGCTCTCCTTTCAAGCCCCTCTATATCGTGCAGTCTTAGTAGTTGGGGGCCAAAATGAGGGGCGCCAGCTCATTAAATCATGTGAAGAACAAGGGAGATGGGGTCCGTCCCATTTCCACCAATCACACATTGTTTTTAATTTTTAGTTAAAACACAACGTAGTGATAGGAAAAAAAAATAAGTTAGTTAAAACCTATTGTCAATTTTAAAGTGACATGGAAGGGTGTTATGCTATTTTTTTAGTTAATCAGAAATCATATTTTAAACCGCATATTAAATCAACAATACATCACTACATTTGTCATATATCCGTTTTTGGATAACGTGAGATGAGCCCAGAATGAGAAAATAACAAATTTGCTTTAAGTTTGTAGATTTGATTTTTGTGGTTGTGGTTGATGATATGGATAGTGATTTGATTGGGGGGTTTGGGTCACATGGTCAAAGGCATGGGCGATCATGTGGATTCTTGAAAAATCTGGCTCAATATGTGCACTCCTAGTCGCTAGTGTGTTGCATTTACTCTAATTTGTCTCTTGGAGTTTAAATCTTTCTGTCCTTAGCATTTATATTTTTCATGTTAATCCAAAACAAAAACAAAAAAACAACAAAACCCCGTACCATAAGGTCTTTCAGTCGCGGGTAATATCAAAATAGAGATGATAATGGGTCAAGTTTTGTTACCCATTAGAGTGTCAAGTTATTCTACAAATGCTTCTAATTGTAAAAAGTGTAACAATGATTTATAGAGTGACAAGTGTCCAATAAACTAAAACTAAACCACTACATCACCATCAAAAACCTAAACACCCACCTAACCCCCCCGCGGCAAAAAAAACAAAAAAAAAACTATACCTCACAAAAAAAAACCCCAAAAAACCTAACCCCCCCCCCCCCCCCCCCCAAAAAAAAAAATCTAAAAAAAACTATACACCCACCCCCCAAAAACCTAAACCCCCACCCCCTCGGCAAAAAAAAAATTTTTTTTTTTTTTTTTGGGTGGGTGATGTGGGGGTGGGGGTTTAGGTTTTTGGTGGTGGATGTTTAAGGGTTTTTTTTTTTTTTTTTTTTTTTGTAGTGGGGTTTTTTTGTGTAGTGGGTTTAGTTTTAGGTTATTGGACATTTGTCACTCTATAAATCCTTCTTACACTTCTTACAATTAGGAACCTTTGTATTTGATCCTAATCCACCCATTACATACTTGATTAAACAGAAAACAATGCACCATAAACAGAAAACAATTCATTCCCTATCGGGTACACTTATTTCTTTTGAGTATACCTATTATGATATTTATATGGTTAAAAGTTAACCATCGAGATACCTAAAACTCACATAAAAAGCTGACTTAATAGCGATAACTGTCACACACCACAACTCAGTTGTATCGCTAGTCTTGTATATATTTTTCCTCTAAAGCTTGGCACACGTCTACTCGGTTGTCTCACACTTTCACTCGTCGTTCTAATAAATCTGACAACTTATACCAGTCAATTTGATTAAAATTTACTTAAAACCCTTTTGAATAACCTGGTTGTTGTTTTTTTTTTTTTCTTTTTGAACATCAATAACTACCGGGACAGGGAAGGTAAATTTGACTTCCTTTTATGTCGGTTTGGAAAAATCTTATGCATCCATTAGCATGGGCTGTGTATATGTTGTGGACCGAAATAGTTTATGGACTACTTTCACCAGCTGTTAACAGTGACCCAAAGGCCGAAACCGCCGGTCTCAATCCATATTTTAATAATTCAAAATGCTATTAAATTTATATTCTATTCTGACAGAGATTCGTAATGATTTCGATCATAATTATTGGACTTCACTTGCAACAATATTGTTATCTTTTTATTTCTATAACTAGGTTAAAACCCCGTGTATTACACGAGTTTTATAAATATAATTTTATATAATAAATAATAAAAAGTTATATTTAAAAAAACTCGTATATTGTACGTGTTGAATAAAATATAATGTCATATGTTAATACAAACAATCATCAAGATTTATCTTTTAAAAATAAACATTGATGTACTATTTACTTATTATAACATTTTACTTTGTTAAATATATATTCTTAACTAATTTTTTGTTTAAAATTATTATTATTTAATATGATCAGAATAAAAATAAACGTTTATATTCTTATCTAAATTTTTTTAAATTATTATTATTATTATTTAATACGATCATAATAAAAACAAATGTTTATTTATTCTTATCTAATATTTTTTTTTTAATTTTTATTATTATTTAATATGAAAGATAAATAAGAAATAAGGTGAGAAAACACCAGAAAGTGACACGCGTGCAAAAAGATTTTTATTTATTAGTATAGAAAGATATTATATTATTTGATACATTTATATTAGTTATAGATAATGATTAATTAAATTTGAATTTATATATTTATCTCTAACTATAATAATTAATATTATACTATATTATATTATATTTTGTGTATAAAAATTAACATGTAATATTATTATTAAAAGTGAGGAGGCACCAGAGAGTGACACGTGTATAAAAAGATTTTTGTTTATTAGTATATAGGAAGATTCGCAAAACTCAAAGTAGATCTCACACCACTAAACAAAACCCAAGTCAATCTTTGTGTTGCAATATCAAATACACATGTTGAATGAAATCGGACCACATGATGTGAAAACACGTCAAACCGATGAATACTACAACCAAAACATCAGCCGTCGATTAGAATTAGCCACCAAACGGTTTGAAAGAAAATTATGAGAAAGAGACCTTGATAAGAAGACGAGTAATGGTGATGGAAGGTGACTACAAAAGAAGATTGTTGATAGCGATCGTGTAATGATGTTTTAGATATGAATCCTGATTAACATGGAATTGTAGTTATAAGGTGTTGGTCCCTGTGATCGTGACGATGGAAAATAAGAGCCTACACGCAGGGGCGAAGCTTCTTGGGGGCGGGGGGGGGGGGGGGGTCGCCCGACCCCCGGGATTTTTCGCTCAGTAGTGTTATATATGTAGTTTTCGTATAGAAATTTTTGGATATATACGTTTTTTCCCCCGATTCTATAGAAATTTTTGGGTATATATGTTTTAGCCCCCTCCGTTTTCTCCGGCAAGCTTCGCCACTGCCTACACGTGATGAAAGTTGGATTTGTGGACCGTAACATGAAGGAGAAAACAACATATACAATTATTTGTATCTTTTAAAGTAAACTCGCCTCATTTTCTGTTTGTAATGAGGTTATAACATTCGTATATTATAAAAGATGGTTTATATAGTGTATAAGAAAACTTGTTGATGTTTGTAGTATCCTAATTTTTGTTACAAATGGTAATCCAAGGTTTTAAATAAAAAAGAAAAAAACTTAAATAAAAGAGACACAGATTGAAATTCTGTGCAACAGAAATAGACAAAGAGAATGGGTATGTAAACCCTAGTTTATTGTAGAAGACAAGAATATGAAAGATGCTAAAGATTGCTTCTGTTCTGCTTCACATCAGAGAAGGCCTTCAATTTATGGATGAAGTACACCAACGGCTCCTTAATAATATATGGCAAGAACCAATCAATGCTAGCTGGCTATTCATAAAAAAGAAATAGCATGATTTAGGAGAAACACCAGGAATATCGACACAAAGGGAGGAGGTTGTTATTCATTCTCTTGGATTACCCAAAAGCTCAGCCCAAAAGTAGGATCACTCCTTAGGATCACAAGGAGTGGTGATAGCCCAATATTCAAAAAGAGAAAAAAAAAAAAAAAAAAAAGGATTAGACAAATTGACATTGAATATTTTTAACACCTCCCCTCAATTTGATAATTCAAACATGTCATACATAGATAATTCATGTACTAAAAAATCGTGTTGAGAATCCAACAGACCTTTTGTAAACACGTCTGCCAATTGCTTGCTAGAATCCACAGCCACAATCAATAATCTTTTCACGAAGGAAGAAAAGGTCCAACTCGAAGTGTTTTGTTCGATCATGAAACACTGGGTTTGCAACAATAGAGATGGCAACATTATTGTCTCATAGTAAGTCAATGGAAAGACTAATAGGAACATGCAACTCCTTCAAAACATTTAGTAGCCAAAAATTTCACATATGGCAACGCACATAGATCTGTACTTAGCCTCAGCAGAGACCTTGAAACGGTTCCTTGCTTCTTGCTTTTCCACGAGACCAGTGACTGCGGTAAAAAAATGAAAAAACCTGTGACAGAACATCTAGAATCAAGACATTTACCCCCGTGAGAGTTAGCATAGGCTCGAATGTTAAGACTCGAGCCTTTTCTATAGAAAATGCCTTTACCTGGGGCTTTCTTCAAGTAGCGAAGTAAACGAAGTGCAAGTTGTAAATGAGAATTAGTGGGTTGGTGCATGTGTTAGACTAAAAAATTGCACCTTGTTGTGAGACAAATAAATTGGTTTTCCAAACTCATCGTTTTTGCAAAAAATCATGACAACATGATGTTGCTCAATAGGGGTGTTGACAGGCTTACACCCACCCCCTAAGACCGATTCAGCAAGTAATTCGACACAATATTACCCTTGAGACGGACAAATGCCCTTTTCAGTTCTTAAGATCTCAATACCAAGAAAAGATTTTAACAACCCTAGAAGACAATTATATGAAAGATGCTAAAGATTGCATCTGCTCTGCTTCACATCACAGAAGAGCCTTCAATTTATGGATGAAGTACACCAACAACTCTATGGCAAGAATCAAACAATGCAAGATGGCTATTAAATAGAGAAGAAATAGCTTGATTTAGGAGAAACACCACGGAATCCACCATTGTGGCTTAGTGGTAGGAAGACTTTGGTTCTCTAATGGAGACCCAAGTTCAATCCCTACTTGTGTCACTTTGATGGATTAGGCAATTATGGATTGAGCCTAGCCTCCTTGCAGAGGTGCGAGGTTCTATCATGAGTCCACCCAAGTTTTCGTCCCAGCTTGTGTTACACGAGAGAGTGTTCAGCTCTTGTGGTGGCACATCTGCTGTCAAGTGACAATCGGCGATATAGTTTTCCGGGGGAACGCCCAAGCCAAATTAACTCTGAAGCTAGCGTGGGCCAGGTTAAGACAACATAGTTTGGTCAGAGTAGACAACGAGGCTCTCCAATTTAAGAAGTGTGGTATCCTAATACAAGAAAGTCGTTCTAAAAAAAGGTGAAACACCAGGGATATCGACACAGAGAGGAGTCTGCCATTTATTGTTTTGGATCACCCAAAAGCTCAGCCCAAAAGTGGATCACAAGGAGTGGAGAGCCCAATATGAAGAAAGTCCAATATGAAAAAAAAAAACGATTAGACAAAGGACATTGGATACTTTTAACAATTTTAAGAAGAGCACAACAAAACATAAGATGTGTGAAAATCAGTGGCGGACCCAGGATTTTTTTTTCATGGGGGCGGAAATTTTTCAGTATCATTTGTCTATCCTTTATAATATTTTTTTGGTGCAGTTTGAGTCGGGTCAGGTCGGGTCGGTTCATGTAAAAAAGCACAACCAAACTATATTTTTCTTAATCAACAAAATACGTCAAACTTCATTACAAATACACAATGAAAATATAATATATTTAGAGTCGTTCTCTACGCTTTTTCATTTTTTAACATCTATAAAATCAAATCGAACATTGAACCGTAAAACTTATTAAACAATAAATCATAAAAACGTTTAAATATTTTGTGTTAAGTTAAATCAATTATTAGGTAAATAAATGGTATTATATTTTACTACCCGTAACACATTAAGGTTTATTGTTCTTTACTTCACACAAAATAAAACTCAAATAATAAAGAAAGTAAAACTGAAAATTGAGCTGATAACATTTGAATTAAAAGTTGGGCCGGTAACTATTAAGAAGCCAACTCCTACACATAATAATAAACAGGCCCACAAATAGGTTATCTTCTCCAATCAACCACTTCACAAATGATATTACAGAGCAATACAAGTCGCTGCAGAAACAGGAGTTTTTCTCGCCGGAACCACCTCAAGACCATCTAGTTTAGTCTATGCACACAGAGCTGCCGAGTTCAAGGGGTGCGATTGCAAAATTTCATGGGGTGCGTTCGGGATTTGTGCGTATCTATTACACTAAGTTCTTTTTTTCTAAGGGGTGCGGTCGCCCACCCACCCCAAGCTTTAGGTCCGCCCCTGGTGAAAATACATGTGATCGAATGTCTAACAAGATATATGAAAATTAGATGTAGAATCAAATAAATAAAAAGTTGATTTTGTCTGAGTAGGATAAGAAAGAATTTTGACTTTTTATTTTTTAAATTAATGGTTAGAGTGAATTTCAAGAATTGTCCTTTATCTTTATACCCATTTTCAGGCGTTATCCTTTATGTTCAAAATTGACAAGTTTTGTTCTTTATGTTTTCAAATCATAGACGTTTTGTCTTTTAAACCAAACTCAGTTAGTTTTTTCTGTTAAATCTGATCACTCAAGAACAATTAAGTCTTTTACCAATTATTTTAAAAATAAATTAATAAGTTAATAAATAAGACAAAAACACTCTTTCTCAACTTTTCTTCCTCTTAATCACCACTCCCACCTGCCACCACCCATTACTGCCACCACCACCCACCCCTTACACCCAGGCACCACCACTCGACCACCGCCACCACCAGTTCACCACCAGCCGACCAACACAATACAGCCCACACCCTCTCCCCAATTTCAAAACCCACAAATAAAAAAACCCCAATTTCAAAATTCAAACCCACCTCAATTATCTCAGCCCAAAATTGGATGTGGCTACTCACAAACGGTGTCGTAACCCTGAAATAGGATTCATTTCGTTAAATTCCGATAACAGATTGTTCGAATTCGACGACCAAGAGTATGTTGTTATAAACTTGTAGTGAATCGAATATCGATAACAAGTTACAAAAGAAGAATACTTACCGGATGACGAATCTACGAACGCATGTGATGTCATCAACGGAGCCGGCCAGCCGAGTTTGTTGGATCTTGACACCTACCCGTTGCAACCACCACCACCACCACACATCCACCCCTGCCACACCACCACCATGACACGTCTGATCTCCACCACCAAACAACCGCAGGAACAAGTTGGAATATGTTGCCGAAACAAGAACTGTCTGAACACCTCCAGATCTTGCCGGAACAAATTAGGGTCTTTCCGCCGTTCACCGCCTTCTCGTAAGGGTATTTTTGTAATAACTTAGTTGTTGACTTTCTTTCTCCAAGGCACATGCATATCTCCTCATATTTTTAAACGTTGATAAATTTTTCATACGATATTATTTTTTTTAAAAAATTGCACTATAAAAGCGAGCATCCTTTTATCTTTAATTTAAACACCGTATTGCTATATAAAATATGAGATTTAAAAATTTTTGAACTGTGGAGCTATGAAAGTTTCACTATAAGTGCTTGGTAACGGTGTGTATTCTCCAATACTCAATCAAGTCTTACTTTTCCTCTCTATAAACGAAATTACGTGACGTAATTGGTAAATTTAGTAATTTTACGTCGTCAAATCTTTGATGTTTTATCTATAGTAAGTTTCATGTTTTTGTACATATGCATGCTCTGAATTAACTTCGAATGGTTGTTAACGATGTGTATTCTCCGATACTCAATCAAATCTTAGGTTTCCAAATAAAAGTAATCGGTAAATTCAGTAGTTTTACATTTTCGATCTATTTGTACGTACGCATGCTATGAATTAACTTCGAATCATCGATCTTATATAAAACACAACTTCATGTAGTACGTACATAAGTTTTATGTTTTTGTTGGTTAGTCAGATCGAGTTTCATTTTGGATCTGGTTTTCAGGTGTTTGGTTTCGTTTCGTATAGTACAAAGTTAACCTAGTGTGGTACTCATTACGTAAGTATTTCTTAGTTAAAGTTTTATCATCCATCTTATTTAACTTTGATCTTGATGATTATTAGTGTATCGATCTGTTTGTAGTAACATTTATGTTTTATTAACTTAGGTTGTAGTTTAAGGTATGATGAAAACCGTTTGTCGAATGAAGATATTTCATCTTCGGGCCCGAGCGGCAAAGCGAGTGATAAAGAGTCTTATGCTGGATCTGCTAATTACATCGAGGGACCCTCTAAGAACAGCGCA
The DNA here is from genome assembly GCA_030545235.1 of Helianthus tuberosus. Lineage (NCBI taxonomy): Eukaryota > Viridiplantae > Streptophyta > Magnoliopsida > Asterales > Asteraceae > Helianthus > Helianthus tuberosus. The sequence continues at coordinate 4,989,321 of CM060426.1, forward strand.
CAAAATGCTGTGGTAGTGGAGGAACATGTTGGCGGGACTGGCCCATCAGTTGTGACGGGTGAATCAAAGGCCGAAATCGGGTAGGTAGTTCTTGCCAAACGGATGGATCAAGTTGAAGTTGGGGATGGGTAAGCTGAAGAGGACTATTGTCATGGGGTTACTTTTCGACCCCCGTGTGGTGTCCCCAAGCCCCCCAGGACAAGCCAATCCATCCTACTTTTTTGTGTGGGTCACTAGTTTCGTCCTCCCTAGGACTCATCAGGAGAGCGGCGCCAACTCTCGACCAGTGGTGTGTTCATCGTAGATATAACTAGGCACGTACACATTTTCATTGACACTGACTCCGTCCCCCGATAAAGTCCCAGACTAGCTAGTAACCCAAGCTTTCAAGCACAACCCATAGCATCTCGATCTTCAAATATTTGGCATGTGACACTCTCCCACCACCATTTCATGCACGTCCTCGTGCATGCTCGACGTCCCATACCAGCTCACATACTTGATAATGCATGATTCCCTTATGTTGAGTATAATTCACGTTGGGAGGGTAGGACACCCGAAAGCACAACAACAATGATCTTTTGTCGTGCATGTTCAATATAGTACGTCAGTTCTTGGTTATGTTGGCGCTGACGCCTGCCGCATTGGATTTAAGTTGGTGCCAATGATTCACCATGTTTTAGGAATACGGGGAACCTGAATAGTTGTAGAAGCTTTCACAAAATTTCCCTTTTACGTCGCTACTAGTACCGAAGATTTTGAACATAAGACAAAGGGCTTCTGAAGGGGTAAGGTCCCAAAAACCTTGGTCAGGTGCTTGAGACCATACCACAACCTCATCAACAAAGCTCTCTTTAGAACGAACCTTGCGCGGCCGCGCACTGGTTCTAAAAGGGAACTTAGAAAGAGAAACAGTATTTAACATCCGCGCGCCAAAAGGAACTAATAAAATCCTTGCGCAAGCTCTCATACAGCAGATAGGATAAAATCCTAAACAAAACTATCGCATAAATAACATCCAGACTTGGATAAAAGTAACTCCCCTGTTACCAGAAAAATTAGCATGAAGAAGAGCCACACATGATGTCACACCCCGATTTCCACGTGTCACCGGTGGGCCCGGTGGGGGAGTATCGTGACGTGGTTGGCAACGTAATAGTCAAACAACACAGTATAATGATGCACAGCGGAAGCAATTTAAAAATAAGATACAACCGAATTTATTTATTGTAATCAAAGACACAATATCCGGTGTTTATCCACAGAACGGATCGAAGCAAAATAACATTTATGGTTCAACAGACTTCTGGCATCCTAAGCTTGCGAGACTTTTATTGATGCTTAGGAGATAATCCAGCCAAATTTCGTTTAGTACCTGCATTCAGTCTTTTTGGGAAAATACGTCAGTTTACACTGGTAAATACATTCAACTGACTCATTTTGGAAAATGATTGAAAATTGGTTTGGATGCACGTGGCATAAATCATTTTATTTAACTTGGGAGAATTATTTAATATTATAATCTTGTGAACGAATTACATGTTACTTATGCGTTCAGTAGCCCGAATCTAGTCCGGGTTAAAGATCAATAGACACACCACATCAGTGAGTTATACACGGACGGTGTACGCCTACACCCCGTGCTCAGGTCGCGGCTATCTCGTAAGATAATGCCAAGGATATCCGGGACATGGTCATTAACCCCCCAAAGGCTGTAAAGTAAACAAGACTGTTTAAACGAGCCGATCAAATTTCAACTACCCACTGAGCGTGGAGATTTGATGCCCGATCAAGCGGTACGCTATGTACCGTAACCCAAGCCCGTATAGGGAAAATAAGTTAAAAGTATTTACCTGATGCAAGTATAAATCACAATAAGCAGAATGCACGTAGCTTTTACTGTTTCTCCTAATCTGGAACGAAGGTTTAATATAACCTATTAGAATTCTAACGGGTCTTTTATTAAACTTAAGCTTAGACCGGCTAGTTTCAAGATACGGTTCGTACGCACGATTAAGCGAAGACCGGATAGATTGTGATTCAGACCCGACAAGTTTGAAGACTTGTTTAATATGGGTTTATCATTCACATTCTGGATTTTGAGATAAAACTGTTAAGGTTTGACCCGTTTCGGCTAGTTTATGTAAACTTGTTACATAAACCGAACCGTACGCGTAATAAGCGTGACGGGTAGTCATGAGAGCTATATATAGGTTTCCTAAGTTAATTATGTCTCAAATATGTTGTGACATCAGTAAGGTGTCTTTCGTTATGCCCGAAATGTGTTTAAACACAAACTAGGCCCCGTAGTGGTAGTTTGGTCATTTAAAAGTTTATAAAAGAGTTTAAGTGACAACCTGAGTTACAGGTCTGATGTAATCAGCAAATATACTCAATTTTCTAAGTTACATCAGTAGGTTAAAGCATGTATGTGAAACTTATCATTTTTAACCAAACTAGGCCCCGTAGGGGTATTTTGGTAATTTCACACAAGCCAAAAAGCTCAAAACTGAAGTCTGAGTTTATCAACCTTTGCTTACTGTTAAAATATTATAATTTGCCTCTTATATCAGTAGGTATCAACCCGGGTATGTCCAATATGATTTTAAAACATACTATGCGTTAAAAACGCTAATTTAGGCGATTAAAGGCCATTACCGGGTTCGATACTTAAATCTGATATTTTTATATTTCCAGAAGGCTTAAAATAATTTATTTATCATAACTAATCAGTGGTAAAAGGTTTGGGGTCGTTTAGATATGTAAAACTCATTTTATGGCCCGTAAGGGCAAAACCGACAATTACCGAATTAAGCCTACGACTATGAGTTATGCTCAGCCTAAAATTAGTTAAAAATCTTTAAAAATCCCAAAATAATATATTACATCAGTGGGTAAAAGATTTGATATAAAAAAGTATGTTTAACTAGGCTATATGCTATTTACGCCATTTTATTAACATAAAGCATTAGTTTTGCGATAATGAGCATAACTCTTAATCTACAAGTCAAACTAATGTCAAACTTTGCATACAAGTCTATATATCAGTAACTAAGGTTTCTACACTTTTACATTTTCATAATTCACATTTTAAGGTAATAAGGGCATAATGGTCAACATATGAGCAATTAACGGAAACATGCATATTAATTGGATAACTAATGAACTGAGGTGTATAATCACAGAGGGTTGTTCTAACATGTAACCTAGTCCAATTAAAGCTCTGAGGCATTTCTAAAATATGCCTAAACGGGTCAGAACTGAAAGTCAAAGTGAAAGTCAAACTATGCGATTTTCGGTTCCGAACCGGGTCTAAACAGGAAATAGTCGGGTTGAACATGTTTGGACATGTTCTTACACTAATTACTAAGTTACAACAATGATCAAACAGGTTATACATGTTCTAGATAGCTAATTATGCATAAATGACATTTTAAGCATTATGTTGACTTTTTAATTAAAAGTTTGACCCGACATTAGACCTGCTTAGAGTGGTGATCAGGGGAAACCCTTTTAAGGTTTTATTACCCACATAAATACCAACTCATAACTATTTTTAATTCGAGATATGACTGAGCCATTATTGACTAATCTCGAAGTCAAACCGTAATTACGACGGTTTGACTTTTAGCTAATTAAACAAGCTAAACTCAACTAAACAAGAACTAGCAGACTTACAAGAGTCCTATGCACGAGATTGATCACTTGAGGCTGCTTGATAGCTCCAGAAATGATCCACAAATGCAGTAGATGGTGTGTGAATGAATGTTGCACTTGAAGGCCTTATATAGTGGTTCCACTCACCATAAATCCTTGACAACAAGGTCTAGTAGTGCCCACATTCGATCAACAGGTGTCCTAGAGGCTTAGGAGGTGTTTTAGGGGCCAGGAGAAGTGGAAAAACGGGTAAAGGTCGCGCATATCAGCTATGGCAGACAAGCAGCCCCGTTTTGCGGTTCTGGGCATTGGACGCGGCCCGCGTCCCATTTCTCCGAAGCCCAGGCGGGCCGCCTGGCCTGCCGAAATCTGAAATTTGATTTCTTTTGTTTTGTAGTTGACCTTTGGTTAATTTGAAAGGGTAATTGGGCTTTTAACTTGCATTTTGACCCCTTATACTATACCCACATAGGCTTTAGGACTTATACCCACTTTGCCAAGTCTCTGAACACTTCCGGTTAACCCGAAAAGCCTTAACTTTCAACGTTAACACTTTAACCCTTCGCACACGAATTTGGTCATAACTTTCTCATACGATAACGAAACGTTATGAAATTTTAATCGTGCATTCTAGTGAGCATAATTAGCATTTACAAGGCTTCGGGTTTGTCAAAAGGTCATTCAGAGGTATAAATTAAACATGTTGACACATTTGGTCCTTGTAGTTTGAAATCACCCACTTTTAGCTTCGTATGATCCATGATTTATTCGTTTGAAGGTATGAGCATCGTGTAGGGTTAATGTACATTATATTTGTTCACAGTTGACACTTAGAATACGTATATTCACATACTTTCCACGTTTGTCAACTTTAGCCCTTCCATAATATTTCTTTCACACGTTGACTTTATGACACGTGTCAACATATTATAGGACGTGAATTTCCGAGGTGTTACACATGATTACAGCTGTATCCTTCTAGAAGGTTTGATCGTGCACCACCATTCGGTTGTAACCGAATGGCCATGTGGCATCATCCCAGACTCCCTCGAAATCACGATGATGACACCAAATTGAAAGAAGATCCACTCTTGTCCACTTTCCACGTGGCATCATCCCAGCCGTTGATCACAACCACGATCCGTGTGCATACATTCGTTAGTGATTAACGGAGGACAAAATAACCGCTTACGGAAAAGCACTTTCCGTCAAGTTTTCATCAACAAACTTTCCCGCCCAAACTTCGGCTATAAATTGACGGATAATTCAGGTACAATTCCTCAAGTTACTCTCACTTCACTTTACTATTACTTCTTCTTCGTTCAAACCATGTACTTATTCTCACGCCGGAGGGTGGTCACGAAGAGAACACCCATTCTCCCCGTGGCGAGTCTAACGGCTGTTTGTTTTGCAGTTGTTGTTCGAGGAAGAAGATCAGTCACCCCCGAATCGAACGAGAAGATATAACCCTTTTATGCAGATTCCGACCCCCTGGTTCAGTTGATTCCGGTCAATTAAACCAGTGTTTCTTCAGCTTCACTGATACTATACTTGAGCGGTTCACAAGATCCCATACTTGCGGAATACAAAGAACTTTGCCAAAGCAAACCCATATTTGGTCTTCTCCCACCACCATTACATAACCATACTCTAATGTTAAGCTCATTTGGTTAAGAGTCACATTTCAACGTATCCGAGAATCGTTCTTCTCTGATGCCACTTGTCACGGAGTAACTTTTGACTCACGTGCAGTGAGTTAGACTTGCTCTGAGCTAAGATTTTGTGCCCAACGATGATAGTGGTTTGTGTGAATCAAGAGATGGTTACAAGGAAACAACTTAGTATTGATACAAGAGTGAGTTTTGAGTACAAGTATGGAAACTTGCTTTGATGTTGGGTGGTCTCCAAATGAGACACCATCACCTATTTATACTAGTTACAAACAAGTTCTAGAGAATTCCTTACAAAATATCCAAGATATTTTATGGGCTGATTTCTAGACCATTCTTGCAAAATATCAAGCATTTCCAAGAGTTTTCAAGGTGGTTCTAGATGCTTCTTGGCTGCAACATTTAGGCAGAATTATGAAGCCCATTCTAGACTCTCGGGAGCTCCTTCAATGCTGATCTAGGACCTTCTAAGGGTGGGAAAACATTCCAGCAACTTGTAGGCTATTATGGAGACTTTCGGGCCACCCTAGCAGCTTCTTTAGTATTATGGAACCTTCCGGAACTCACGAAAAAAATTATGTATTTTGGCGGAACATGACATTCTCCCCCTCCTAAATTCACGACGTCCTCGTTGTGGCACTTGTGTGGTTGATGATGTGTTCCCATGATCCACATGGCGGATAAGGCTTTGCCTCAGTGCCTTGTATCTGTCTCCATGGGTGTCGTGTGAACTTCTTTGTTCTTGATAATATATAGTGTTGAGAAAAGGTGTTGGAATAGCGTTGGACCTCCGGAAGAATGCCATCCCAAGCACGATCTTGTAGTCGTCCATGGAACGACCGAGAATGTGATCTTGTTCTTCCATGTCCCGACCTTGGCCTTGGCATTATAGGTTACTCCTTCGATTGCCTTGGGGTCTCCGTTAACAGCTTTTATCACTAGCCGCCATCCCAAGCACGATCTTGTAGTCGTCCATGGAACGACCGAGAATGTGATCTTGTTCTTCCATGTCCCGACCTTGGCCTTGGCATTATAGGTTACTCCTTCGATTGCCTTGGGGTCTCCGTTAACAGCTTTCATCACTAGCCATCTTGTGTGCTGATCCGTCAACCAAGTCTTTTGGCCTCGTCCCTAGTAATGAAATTGTGACTGGCTCCGGTATCAACTAAGGCTTTTGCAAGTTTTCTGTTAATCTCGAGTGTTATGAATCGAAGACCTTTTGTGTCCTTACACGTATACTTTTCCATGGTCATACTCGGACGGTCATGGGTTATTCTTAGGGGCTTTGTTCGCTCTGTCCTTAAAGCATTAAGGACTTGAAGCTGCATTGCTCCTAAATGAGCCTCCCCATGCCTTCGGCTTCATCATCATCGGTCCTAATAAGGGCGTTAACTTAGACTTCTTTGGGTAAACTCGTGCATCGTGCAGTCCCTCGCAAATGAAGCATCCTTTCTTTACGAGCTGGTTATTGTTGTATCTTGGGGGTCTTGATCCTTTTATTCTTTGAGTGTAACTTGTTTTTGCTTCCCCACCTATCTCATCATCAGGTTCTTCGACTATGGGTTGATTTGGGTGTTTTTATTTAAGATTGATCAAGCTTTCAGCTATGGCTATGGCTATGGCTATGGCTATGGCGATGGCTGTAGCTAAATCTTGAACGTTGCGATGGTCCAGTTCTATTCTAGCCAATATTGTAACTCGTTGAGGAAGTAGTGAAGGGAATCTTTTTCCAATAGATCCGGAATTTCAAGGATAAGTGTTGTGAATTCTTTAACATAGTCCTTGAGGATTCCGGTATGCTTGAGCTTTCTCAATTTGCTTCTAGCTTCATGCTCAGCATTGACCGGGTAAAATTGTTTCTTTAGTTCTTGGACAAATTCAGCCCAAGTGTTAATAGTGCACGTACCTCGGGCGATGTCCATGTAACGATGTCTCCACCATAATGCAGGCATATCTTTTAAGTACATTGATCCGGTCTTGATTTTGGTGGCGTTGACCTTGATTTGCACTCCACCCAAGTATTGTTCCATCTCATATGAAATCGTCAACTATTCGTGCTTCTCTTTTGCCGAGGAATGGAGATGGTTTTAGGATCTTGACCCGAGGAGTGAAGAGATCAGTGTTGGCTTAACACGCATATACTCGATTATTTTCCTTCACTTTAGCTTCCAGATTCAAGAATCTTTGGTTGTAGGATCGTGAAACGACCTAACGAGTCGATCAGAAGAGTGCTCAGACCGAATCAGAGGCGGAATTCATTGATTCGGTCTTCGTTTAGCTTGGATTCACTATTAAATGTCTCGTATATTGATTTCTGAACGTTTACAGACTTGGAGACACCTCGACAGCACCTCGGCGTCGGAAATCAGATTGTTACAAATGAAACCGTTTGAAGGATATATATAGGGATGACCCTTCCGTTTGAAAGTGACCCTTCCGTTTGAAAATAACACAACATTTTCAAACGGAACCCTTTCAAACGGAACCCTTCAAATGGAACCCTATTTCAAACTTTACATTCAAACGGAACCCTTTCTAATACAAACTTCAAACTTGTAAACCGAGACTCGACATAAGACGAAGACGACAGATGAATGCACCAACAGACTCCCCCTCAGATGTTGACGAGTCTTAAGTGTCGAGTCTTTGCATCTTCAGTCTTAATCAGTCTGTTCACTTTCTTCACATGTACCAGGATCTTCTCTTTGGCTCTAACCTCGTCAGACTCCCCCTCTCATCATGATGGGATCGCTGTCTGGAATTAGCTATCACCTTGAGATTTCATCCTGGCTTTAACTCTGTTCAGATCAACTCCTGCACACATTTTCTCACCACCATATAAGTTTTTACTTAAAAACAATAAGAAAAACTTACTGGTAATAGTTATATCAAATTCAAATTAATGACTCTGATTAACTAATCTCAACTTCTTTCTCAAAATCAGTTTCTTCTGTTAAACTCACACCCCCAAACCTGTTCATCATGTTCAGCACTTGGAATTTTGAAAATCAGCTCTTCATCATCAGTTGTCGAAAATCTTTTTGGACTTTTCAAAATAATGAAACATGAATGCAATAACAGAAATTAACTGCAGAAATAAAATATGTACAAACATATTTTTGTGAGTTTGCGAAAGAGGATCATATCAGTTTATGAGACACATCACAAGCACCGTTAAGCATTAAACATTTTAAGCTCTAAACAATTCACATGGATTGACGATATTGTTGTCCACTTAAACTCAAACTAAAAACTTTCAATCTGCTTACCGATACTTTAAGGTATATTAAGATAGCACTAAATTCTTATGGACCCCACGATCTCAGCATATCCCCTCATCATGCAATACACTGACTCAAGTAATGCCTTTAAACTTTATCAACTGTGATTTGTGCGAAAACAAAGCAGAATGTTTAAACATTAACAATCAGGTCGATACTTCCGTATACGCAGAGAAAGTCCAATGTTTAAACAAAATAAGAAAATAAAAATAAGTTGAAGTTGTTTAGGCTTTAACCACCAGGTCGATACTCCCGTATACGCAGAGGTGATCCAAAGCTTAAACGAAACACCAAAGAAAATAAAGCAGAACGTTTAGGCAACAACATCCAGGTCGATACTCACGTATACGCAGAGGATGTCCGATGCTTAAACAAAATAAAGAAATAAAACAAGTTTAAATCTTTGCAAAATAAAATGCACAATCACAGCGACTTTTCAGCAAAGTTGTGAAAGTTCACAAACTTAACCAGTTTTATGTCTTTCGACAATCAGCGATTACTGAGTAGGCACACAATCAAGAAGGACAAAACTAAGTACTATGCTTTCGACCATGTTTCCCACTAGAACTAGGCTTTTTCATTTAGGTTTGTATCGTTATCGCAAATCTACTAGTCTAGCTGAGCCTACCGTCACATCTTTAGTGAGACCGTTTATCACATTATAACTTTCCATTTCTTTAGCGTGCTGTGACAGTCCAACTGATCTACTATCATTTCCTCTTTTTTACAACAAAACTCATTTTTCATTTTATCATGTTTTTGGCTTTTTCAAATTTTCTAATTTTTTTAAAAGAGTTAATTACTTTTTCAGTCCCTGAGGTTTGCAAAAAATAACGGTTTCAGTCCATTAGTTTAAAAATTGTCATTTCAGTCCATTAGTTTCATTTTCATAACCATTTCAGTCCACTAACTTAACTCCATCCATTTATTTTGTTAACTTTGGCGTGAAATTACCAAATTACCCCTGCTAACTTAACAAATTGTAATAAAAATCATAAAAATTCAAAAAAATTAAAAAAATTCCAAAAAATCTAAAAATCAAAAAATTTTTAAAAAATTCAAAAAATCAAAAAAATTCAAAGAAATTGAAAAAAAATATAAAAATAATAAAAAATTCTAAAAAATCTAAAAATAAAAAAAATTCCAAAAAATTCAAAAAAATTCAAAAAAATCTAAAAATCAATTTTTTTTTTAAAAAATGATAAAAATTCTAAAAAATTCAAAAAAATCCAAAATGTTTCGAACCCGAACCGTTTCGACCCGTACCGTTTCGACGCGAACCGTTTCGACCCGTGCCGTTTCGACGCGTGCCGTTTCGACGCGAACCGTTTCGACCCGTTCCGTTTCGAGCCGAACCGTTTCGACCCGTACCGTTTCGACCCGTCCGTTTCGAGCCGTACCGTTTCGACGCGAACCGTTTCGACCCGTTCCGTTTCGAGCCGAACCGTTTCGACGCGAACCGTTTCGACCCGTGCCGTTTCGACCCGTGCCGTTTCGACCCGTGCCGTTTCGACCCGTGCCGTTTCGACGCGAACCGTTTCGACCCGTGCCGTTTCGACGCGAACCGTTTCGAGCCGAACCGTACGGGTCGCATCGAAACGGTACGGGTCGAAACGGTTTGCGTCGAAACGGTTCGCGTCAAAACGGTTCGTGTCGAAACGGTTCGGCTCGAAACGGTACGGGTCGAAACGGTTCGCGTCGAAACGGTTCGGCTCGAAACGGTACGGGTCGAAACGGTTCGCGTCGAAACGGTTCGCGTCGAAACGGTTCGGCTCGAAACGGAACGGGTCGAAACGGTACGGGTCGAAACGGTACGGGTCGAAACGGTACGGGTCGAAACGGTTCGGCTCGAAACGGAACGGGTCGAAACGGTTCGCGTCGAAACGACACGGGTCGAAACGGCACGGGTCGAAACGGCACGGGTCGAAACGGGTCGGTTCGAAACGGTACGGGTCGAAACGGTTCGCGTCGAAACGGTTCAGCTCGAAACGGTACGGGTCGAAACGGTTCGCGTCGAAACGGTACGGGTCGAAACGGTTCAGCTCGAAACGGTACGGGTCGAAACGGTTCGGCTCGAAACGGTACGGGTCGAAACGGTTCGCGTCGAATTTTTGATTTTTTAGAATTTTTTTATTATTTTTTTTATTTTTATATTTTTTTTTCAATTTCTTTGAATTTTTTTGATTTTTTGAATTTTTTAAAATTTTTTTGATTTTTAGATTTTTTGAATTTTTTTGAATTTTTATGATTTTTATTACAATTTGTTAAGTTAGCAAGGGTAATTTGGTAATTTCACCCCAAAGTTAACAAAATAAATGGATGGAGTTAAGTTAGTGGACTGAAATGGTTATGTAAATGAAACTAATGGACTGAAATGGCAATTTTTAAACTAATGGACTGAAACCGTTATTTTTTGCAAACCTCAGGGACTGAAAAAGTAATTAACTCTTTTTAAAATTTTTACTCCCCCTAAAATCAAAATATGTCTCAATTTTGATTTTCCGGGAAAATTTGAAAAAAAAAAAAACTGTACAAGAAATGTGACAACATGATGAGAATCACTTCAATTCTCCATTCACTTGGCATGAACAATCAGAACTCCCCCTGACAACAAACTATTTTCCCATTTAGATTTCAAAACACTTAAGTTTGTTTTAATCAAATGGTTTTTTCCGGAAAATAAGTTTTGTGTGTCTTTTCACAAATTCGGGGCTTCACCCATCACTTTGTTCTTTTAACCACTTGTAAAGATTTAACATTTCCAAGATCAATCCACAAATATCACTTGTAGAAAATCAAGTACAATTTAATGTCCCTGATTTACCACTTGTAAGTTGAAATCACTTTCGTGAATTTCTCAAGAAATGTGCCGATTCATGTTCCACGCTTACCAACCTGGGAACTCCGGTAAGTCAGGTTTTTCATTTAAACAGATTCACCCAAGCCTGACTGTCCTTGAGTGATTTTGAATTCTTGTTCAACAATGGTGGAAAGTTTGCCTCATCCATTGTTAGACTAGAACTCTCAGTTTTTACCTCAACAACTGGCTCTTCTGGCTTTACCACACCAGAATCATTGCCTGAATGTGGCTTGTCTGACTTTGATGAGCCAGATTCATCGCCTGATGGTGGCTTGTCTGACTTTGACACATCAGATTCATCGCCGACCATTTTCTTCTTCTTCTTATTCTCTTTTGTCCTCAGATTTGTATCCGACGAATTCGTCTTGCTTGACTTTGTCATCGAGGAAGTCGATTCATTAGAACTCTTATTTTTACCAACAGATGAACCCGAGGACAAGATCTTCTCTAGCCTTCTTTCTCTTCTTCCTCAGTCTGTCTTTCTGTCCCTGAGAAAGTTTCACTTTCTTTTCTTGAACTTTATGTTCTTGAACCTTCTGTTCTTTGGGCTTGACATTGACTGGAAAGTTTACCTGCTTCTGAGATTCAACCCTCGATCTTCTCATTGATCTCATTGAGCAATCTCTAGCAATATGGCCAATGATGTTGCAGTTAAAGCATCTCCTTGAATCAAACTTCCAACTCTGGCAGTTAACAGCAATGTGTCCTTGATAACCGCATCGGTAACACACTCTGTTATCATACCAATCACCATTTTCAGCCCAAATGCTCAAATCATAGCATTGTTTGGCTTGGTGATAATCCTTGCTCCTCTTGTTTGCTGGATTTGACTTTTGAGCACTGTGGTTTGACCTGCACCACTTATTGCCAACAATTTTAGAGTTTTCATTTTTCAATTTTTGTAATTTTTCATTGCGATTGGATGATTGATCTGATGAACTTTTATTTTCTTTTTGAACATTTTTCAAAATTTTCTCTTTTTGTTTTTGTTCCACTTTCTTCTTCAAAAGTTTTTGCTTAGAGCATTCTCCCTTTTCAGTTGATTGTGGAACAGTTTCTTGAAACTTTTCTTTTAACTTCAAAAATAATTTTTGTTTTTCGAATTTTTTATTTTCATCATCAGATTTTTCATCACAATCTTCAACTTTGACTTTGTCAAAGTTTGTGACATTGTCACTTATTGGAACTGAATTAACTGGTTTTGGACAAGGAATAGTTGACGTATTCACAAACACCTTCAACTTTTGTTCCTATTCCTTGATTTTCTTTTGAGCACATTCTGCCTCTTTTTCAAGTCGAATAATCTTTTCAAGATGAGAATTGATTGCAATTTGTTTTTCAAGATTGTTTTTACCAAACAAATCTCTCTCATCTTCTAAAATTTTTACTTGACTTTGAAAATCTTTTTCAATCTTTGATTTTTCATTTTCAAAACTTTTCATTTTCTCTTCAAAAACTTTTGCTTTTTCTTTCAACTTCTTGTTTTCTGATGTCAAACTGTTCAAATCATTTAACAGTTTAACATTTTCAGCTTTTAGCTTTTCACAATTTCCCTGTAAATCCAGAATCTGTTTTACATCAGTTTACTTCTTATCATTCAGCTCTTTGACTTCCAAAGTCAAACTTTCCGCATCTTTCACGAGTTTGTCATTTTCCGTCTTTAAGCTGTCACATGTAAAACACACTGATGCAGAATTCGAAGATTCATTCTTTACCGATTCTTCATTCTTTTGAACTTGCTCTGTCTCCATCTTGTATGTTCCTGCACAAAAAATTGTAACAAGATCAATAGAATTTCCATTATCATCAATATAACAGCCCTTTTTCATATCATATATCAAATTTCTTTTTGCTGTCCAACAAACATTGATTCTTTTGTTTATTTCATATATCACGTCTAAATTCAAATCTTCTAAATTCATTTTTATCTTATCCAACACATCTCTCTTCTTTTGATAAATTTCATAATCATGATTTTTCAGTTTACTGATGAATTTATTCAGAGATAATTTTGAAAAACTTGAATTTTCTCTCATATTTTTCAAAAAAACATTCCATTCAGCAGGTAATCCATTAGCAAACTTTGATACCATTTCAGCTTCTGATATTACTATCTTGTTTTCTTTCAAATGGTCAATCAAACAATCAAATCTCTTCTCCAAATCATCTAATTTCTCATCTTTCTTACACAGAAAACATTCAAACCGGTTAACCCAAACATTTTTGGACAAATTCTGATAAGAACGACTGAAATATCCTCGATACCAGTCATTTATCATTTTGAGATCATTGTTTTCTTGTTCATTAAAGATCATTGCCATTTTTCTAACAAATCCGACAAATTTTCACACAAACACACTTTCACTTGTTCCGAATATAAAGTGACTGTGATTGGCCTGATCAACTTCAACAATTCACGTGGACTGCACTTGAATCAATTTTATGAAATATCCACAAATAACAAAAACTCAATTTATGATATAGGCTGATGTAAAATGGGTGTGTATGATGATTGGGCCGCTTAGTTGGGCTTTCAATTGTATCGCAAACAATGAATTTCACTTGGCCTTTAATATCATATCTGACAACTCTTAAAGCCCAAAGTTCAAATCTGATTAAGCCATTTTTTATGAAACTCTTTGGGCCGGTGCACTTAAAGCAATCACGTGGGCTGACACACCTTTAATTCACCACACAAGATAAGTTGACCTCAAATGTAATATTCGCATGCAAACACATGCTGTTGTATTCATGAATCTGACAAAAAATTTGTTACTCAAAATCTGATTTGACCACCTTTAACATTCACTTGATTGGACCTTCAACTTTGAGCAATGATATCAATCACATGGGTCGTTTAATGATTTAATGTTTTAACCTTTTTGATAACATTCGACACTCTAAAATATCCAAAGAATATGATTGGGCCTCAATTGTTTAATTCAATAAAAAACTTCTGCAATTCACGTGATTATCCTGACAATGACCAACAACTATTACTTTTCTCATGTAAAGACTGATGAATTTTTATTTCTGTTTGATCTCACATGTGCCGAACACTTTATCAGATTCACATGTATCCTTTTACTTTTTCACATGGACCTATTATAAGAATCTATCAATTTACGAGACACGTGAGTTCTTTTCCCGAAGTACTGACACTCTCGTTAGATGTGTTCACACAAATCGATATACTTTTCAAACGGTGTGTCGGTATCAAACTGTCAGACAATTTCAAACGGTGATCATGTCTCAAACGATAAATTCAAACGATGGGACCCAAATTTCAAACGATTGACATCAGTTTCAAACGATGGAACATAATTTTCAAACGATGGACCAGTTTTCAAACGATGGATCAGTTTTCAAACGATGACGTCATCAAATCGCGAAACTTTTCAAACGGTACACATGATTTTGATCAGTTTTAGGTCGTATTTTGATTTCAAACTTTCAAGGATTAGTTAATTGTCAATTCCGATCATAGTGTGAAGATTTGAGCCAATTTTATCCGTAAGAACTTGTTCCGAACAGAAAAGAAAATGTAGAAGTCAGAATATTCCAGTGAAAACGAGCTAAACGGTAAGAACTCTTCCTCCTGAGCTCTGATACCACTTGTAGGATCGTGAAACGACCTAACGAGTCGATCAGAAGAGTGCTCAGACCGAATCAGAGGCGGAATTCATTGATTCGGTCTTCGT
This sequence comes from Helianthus tuberosus, assembly GCA_030545235.1. Taxonomy (NCBI): domain Eukaryota; kingdom Viridiplantae; phylum Streptophyta; class Magnoliopsida; order Asterales; family Asteraceae; genus Helianthus; species Helianthus tuberosus. The sequence goes on from CM060426.1 coordinate 5,004,490, forward strand.
TTAGCTTGGATTCACTATTAAATGTCTCGTATATTGATTTCTGAACGTTTACAGACTTGGAGACACCTCGACAGCACCTCGGCGTCGGAAATCAGATTGTTACAAATGAAACCGTTTGAAGGATATATATAGGGATGACCCTTCCGTTTGAAAGTGACCCTTCCGTTTGAAAATAACACAACATTTTCAAACGGAACCCTTTCAAACGGAACCCTTCAAATGGAACCCTATTTCAAACTTTACATTCAAACGGAACCCTTTCTAATACAAACTTCAAACTTGTAAACCGAGACTCGACATAAGACGAAGACGACAGATGAATGCACCAACATTGGTGACAATACAAATACTATTCTCCACCACGTTCCGTTGCTTCGACATTTCCTTCTTGAACAATATCGTAAGCTCGTGGCGCCAAACGCTCGTGAGAGACTTGACGTCGTATTTTAAAGTTTCAAAATCAGTTTCCAACGCTCGTATTCATTGGAACGCAAGGTCGAGCTGTGCACCCAATCCGGTGACCACCGTCTCGGTGTTGCCAATGCGTTTGTCGAATGTTGCTTCTCGGTCTTTCTTAGTTGCGCATCTTTCATCACCTTTTGTTTCGGTTGCCATCCCGAATGAATCGTCCCGCTCTGGTGCCAAGTTGTCACGGGGTTAGTTTTCAACCCCCGTGTGGCGTCCCAAGTTCTCAGGGACAAGCCAATCCATCCCGCTTCTTTGTGTGGATCACTGGTTTCGTTCTGCCTTGGACTCATCAGAAGAGCGGCGCCAGCTCTCGACCAGTGGTGCGTTCGTCGTAGATACGACTAGGCACGTACACCTCTTCATTGACATTGACTCCGACCCCCGATAAAATCCCGGACAAGCCAGTAACCCAAGGGTTCAAGCACAACCCATAGCATCTGGATCTTCAAATATTTGGCCCGTAACACTATTCTCCAGTGGATATTGATTGTTTGGGTGATCAACCCGGGCCGCATGGACAAAAGAGAAAACACAGGGATGGATTGGTGGTTACAGTGAGGGAGGAGGATGTGCCCGGGTCGGGAAAAAGATGTGGAGTCAGTGAAGATGTCAAGGATCAATAAGTAGTAACCTGTGATCATGAGTACGGTACAATAGTTTTGTTGGGAGATGTTGATGGTTTGTGTTGTTGTGCTTGTTGGTAGTTTCGTATAATAAACGGTTTTTTTTGGGTATTAATAAATGGTTTTGCTTTGGACATTTGCAATCATATTATTTTGCATCATTGACTAAAATATGGACAAAGTCTCACAAACATATCTTATTATTTTGCATCATTGACTAAAATATGGACAAAGTCTCACAAACATTTGCATTGTTCAAACACTCCCACCATTCTTTTTGTTCCCCTCCGGCCAACGCTATGACTTATGGTTTGTCACTAGCTCTTTCATGTCCACCTTTTGTTCTTTTTCTCGTCATAAAGGTACGTATAAATTATGCTTGATGTCCGAATATCAAGGATGCTTAGATGGTTAATTTTTATTGTATGCATCTGGTCATTAATTAGAGAATGAACTTTTGGATTACATAAGGTTGCTTCATGAAGTGAACTCGTTTTTTTTTTAAATCTCAACGTTAACAGTTGAACCTTTTGAATGGACACCTTTTTACTATCATTACTTGAATCTTTTACATAAACTTTTGTTTTAGAGCTCAGATTCGTTAGTTGTCCTGTCTCTTGTTTTAAAGGAGGTATACGTTTTGAAGTTCATGTGATTCCTCTTATCGCATCTGCATAAGTTCACAGATAGGGAGATTCCCCGTGTGATTAGACTCTTGTGTAAAGAGTACGGTATTTTTATTTGGGTGAGGAAGTGAAAGTAAGGGTATACGGGGCACCAGCGGGGAGGGGGATCGGTGACCCAATTCCCCTAGCGGGAACACCGCCGCCATCCCTGCGGTGAGGCAAATCGGGGAGGGGGATCGGGGAGGGGGATCGGGGAGGAGTCACCGCATGGAGGGAGGGAGATCGTGGGCCACCCTCTTTTCAACCAATCAAAACATTTTTTTTTCTTTTTGAATAAAAAAAGCAAGTCACCTAAGAGGGGAGTGCCGCCATCAAATTGAGGGTGTGAGGGGAGTTAACGTGGCATAACCTGATTGGGTGTGCGTAAGAGAGGGGACTCCCCTAAGAGGGGAGTGCCCCTCTCACCCTAAGAGTAGAATATTAAAAAGTTAATTGAATAATAAAGGATTAGGATCAAATACAAAGGATCCTAATTGTAAGAAGTGTAAGAAGGATTTATAGAGTGACAAGTGTCCAATAACCTAAAAAAACCCACTATACAAAAAAACCCCACTACAAAAAAAAAAACATTAAACATCCACCACCACCACCAAAAACCTAAACACCCCCCCCCCCCCCCCCCCCCCCACATCACCCACCCAAAAAAAAAAATTTGTTTTTTTTTTTTTTGCCGAGGGGTGTTGGATTATTCGGGTTTGTTTACGGGTCACGGGTCGGTGCGCTATCGGGTCACGGATTTAATTACGGGTCATGAAACAGTCAACAATAGGCTGCATGTTAAAAGGGATTATACCCATGTGTAGCTGCACGTTTTATTGAATGAGCTGGTATTGTGTTGACCGAATTACATACAAGTTTACGTTGGAGAATTACAAGTGCATGGAGGACCGAGTTATGTGGAAAAGTAGTGGAGGTTAAAGCCATAATTCGTTAGGCATCTTGGACTAAGTTTAATTTGCATGTGTTTAATTCTTTAGTATAAATATTAGAGTTAAGGTTTTGTTATGTAACCCTTCTGTGATTATCGAATACATTCGGCAACAACTTTCATTTTTCCATCTTTTATATTTCCTCTTCTCTACAATTTTACACAGCTGAGAGTGAGTGTTAGTGTGTGAAGTGGGACCTGAACCAACATTTGGTATCAGAGCCTAGGGCTCGGGAAGCGGGTTTGAAGATCGGAGGAAGCCTCCGCCGCCGGCGGGTGTGTCGGTCGGTGGAGGGCATGCGTAAAAGAAGGGTTCGGGACTGTTATACAGCAAAAGACAGAGACCGGGAGGTGGTTCGTGTCAGTCGTTGTCGTGCGGAGAGTACCGGTTAGGATGACGGGGGTGACGGGTGAACACCGGTGTGTCTCGTAGCTGTTAGTCATGATTAAAGGCGAACACAAACGAACTTCCCGCCGAACAGTTCACAAATTGTTCGCCGAACGTTTGATTTGTTTGCAGCCCTATGTGGAGTCAGTGAAGATTTCAATTGTCAAGGATCAATAAGTAGTAACCTACGGTAGAATAGTTTTGTTGGGAGATGTTGCTGGTTTGTGTTGTTGTGCTTGTTGGTAGTTTTGTATAAACGGTTTTTTTTTTTTTTTTGGTATTAATAAATGGTTTTGCTTTGGACATTTGCAATCTTATTATTTTGCATAATTGACTAAAAATATGGTCAAAGAATCTCACAAACATTTGCATTCTTCAAACACTCCCACCATTCTTTTTGTTCCCCTCCGGCCAACGCTATAACTTATGGTACGTATAAATTATGCCTGATGTCCGAATATGAACGATGCTTAGATGGTTAATGTTTATTGTATGCATCTGGTCATTAATTAGAGAATGAACTTTTGGATTACATAAGGTTGCTTCATGATGTGAACTCGTTTTTTTATAAATCTCAACGTTAAAAGTTGAACCTTTTGAATACACACCTTTTTACTATCATTACTTGAATCTTTTACATAAACTTTTGTTTTAAAGCTCAGATTCGTTGACCTGTCTCGTGTTTTAAAGGAGGTATACGTTTTAAAGTTCATGTGATTCCTCTTATTGCATCTGCATAAGTTCAGAGATAGGGAGATTCTCCGTGTGATTAGACTCTTGTGTAAAGAGTACGGTATTTTTATTTGGGTGAGGAAGTGAAAGTAAGAGTAGAATATTAAAAAGTTAATTGAATAATAAAATATAAAAGAACTTTACACTCATCATCCCAAGCAATTCTCTAAGCTTTCTACTTTTTTTTTTTGGGTGGACAGTGCTCTTCTGTTCTACATTGTTTCCGTATACAGTTTTGATTATAGTTAGTTTTTGTTGAATAAAGTTAGAAGGTTGAGATGCATCTTCTGAGCATATGAAGTTTCTTTTTCTTGTGATTAAATTCTTCATTCCAAACCTTGCCAATATCTTTAGAAATTTTAACAGCGTCAGCAGACGCACCAGCAAGTCCTCTTCTAGTGAATCCGGATGCATATAACCCACGTTTTCCCTTCCATCCATTTGGAAACGGCGTCTTTGGGAACCCGATTTTATCAAAGAATTCAGTCTCCTGGAGCCAGAAAGGGACATTGCTACGATATCCTGTAGCTAAAACAACCGAATCGATGTCAAGTGTCTCCCCATTGATCAGCTCGACTGATTTGTAACTAAATCTTTTGATCCCAGGGACGACTTTGATCTCACCTGATCGGATTTTCTCAAGCGCGCCAATGTCGAGTACTGGAGTCTTTCCATGGTGGTTTTTGAGTTCTAATGGGCCTAAAGATGGCCTTTCAATTCCGTACTTTTGAATGTTTCCGAGAATGAACCATGTTAACATTAACAATAGCTTGTCTACTAGCCATAGAGGTAGCCATTTCATCAGCATCATGGCTAGATCAAATGTTGACTTTCCCATGATTTCTCTTGGCAACACGTGAACCGAGCTTCGAACCACCATGGATGGCTTGGCATTGTGGTTGGAGAGGTCTAGTGAGACCTCCATGCCCGAATTTCCACACCCGACCACCAGTACTTTCTTTCCTGTGTATTTCTGGCCGGACTTGTAGTCTTTTGCATGGATGACTTCACCTGAGAACTCTTCTAGTCCATCTATTTCTGGCACTACCCCTTCTGCATTTTCTCCTGTTGCCACCACAAGCATTTGACAGATATACTCTGTTTCGGACCCGCTTGTTGAGACGGTAACCACCCGCCACAGCTGGCAGGCTTCGTCGTACTTAGCAGACTGCACACACTCGTTGAACTGCGGCTTGATATCAAACTTTTGAGCGTAGTTCTCAAGATACGCGATGAATAGTTTCTTTGTTGGGTATTCCGGGTAGTCCTCGGGAAAGGGTAGGTTGGGAAGTTGGCAGAATTTTTTAGGGAGGTGAAGTTTTAGGCGGTCATAGGTGCGTTTTTGCCATAGGGAAGCGATGCAGTCAGCTCGTTCGATGACTACAAAGGGAATGCATTGTTCCTTGAGGCAAGCGGACACGGCTAGCCCTGAGGGTCCCGCCCCTACTATAACCGGGCCGTTGACCCACACACATCTGCGACCGCAGAAGTCGGTTTGAGCTGAAAAACTAAACATTCTTTGAAATTTCATGGAATGCAAGGTAACTAAGGCTGCTTTAAAGTTTTGGTATGTTTGAAAGTGTTATTGTGTACGTTGGAATGAAATAAGAGGTCAGGGGAATATGTATATGTAGTGGGGGTGGGGGTGGGGGTTGGAGGATTGTACCTGGTAGTAGTCAATTACACCCTGAAATTCCATTAAAGAACTAATATACAATGCAAACACGTTAACTTTTTCCCACAATTTGTTCTCTGTATCACTAACTAATGATGGTTAACTAAATTAAGCAATAAAATACAAGGAATATTAAATTAGGGGTCTTTTTTTAGCATATCAGGCACTTATTTGCATGTAATTCTTCATACTCAACCTTGATTAATTAATCCATAAAGTGGTTTATGTATCTTTTTGCTGGACAGGAAGAAGAAGAGGGGAAGCATGTGATTATAAACTTTATGTCCGCCCAAAATTATCTCCTTTAATTTTTCAATGAAAAGTTTTGGAATCGACTCTTTTTAGGGTATTTCATATGAATATGTTATCATCCATTATAGTGTACGCGCATTGAATTCGTGATAAAAAGTAGACTCAGTGTGAAGGATTACTCTAAATATAGGTCAGTGGATTAATTGAGATTTCAGATTAAGAGAGTTTTAGCATTTTCTTTTATGAAAAGTCATATATTTTATTATGTCCTCATAGTCACATGTTTATTTTGATAACTACAAAGTACAAGCAAATATATAACCATTACATTGTACGTTGTCATATTTATTAGCTTAGTTAACTGTGCTAGAATAAAACGTGAGGTTGGATCAAACCAAAGATGTTAAAAAAATAGAAAATTAGAATAAGAAAACCATTAGTTATGAACGACCAACTTTTATTACATCGTTGAAAAGTGACAACTTTGAATAATTTCCAAGATGGTTATTTCATTGATAAACAAGAGCATATGTACACAAATAATTTACATACTAATGGAAATACAATATTTACTAATCAATGCAATAATAAATGAGAATAAATCAAGGATATTGGAATCCTTGATTTACGTCTTGCTGTTACCCCCGTCAATTGAATAGGTGGGGGACCGACACGTAACATGTTGCCGAACTTTTCGAACAAGGGTCGTGAGAGACTTTTGGTGAAGATATCAGCCACCTGGAGATTGGAAGGAATAAACTTAGTGTATAGACGCCCAGAGGAGACCAATTCTCGAACAAAATGATAATCAATATCTATGTGCTTCGCTCTTTTATGAGACACCGGATTCTGACTGAGAAAAATAGCACTTTTGTTATCACATAAAAGGGTTGGACGATCCATAGGGAGAGCATGAAGCTCATGAAGTAGATGAGTGAGCCAAATAATCTCTGCTACAGTGTTAGCCATTGCACGGTATTCAGACTCGCAGCTAGACCGAGCAACTGTAGGTTGTTTCTTAGCACTCCAAGACACCAGGTTACCACCTAAATAAATAGAGTAACCGTAAGTATAACGGCGAGTTTCAATACAGTGAGCCCAATCAACGTCTGAGTAGCCAAGTAAAGTAGGAGTAGACTGTTTAGAGAAATGTAGACCAAAGGCGAGAGTGACTTTGACATATCGGAGGATCCGTTTGACAGATTGAAGATGAGAAATTGTGGGCGACTAAAGATGTTGACTGGCTTGATTCACAGCATAAGACAGATATGGGCGTGTGATAGTCAAGTACTGAAGAGCTCCAACTAATGACTTGTAAAGAGTCGGATCATGAAACAGTTCCCCTTTGGAAAGAAAGACTTATGTTGAGGACAAAGGGGTATGCTTTGCATCCACCAGACCTGCACGAGCTAAAATATCATAGACATACTTTGTTTGAGTCAAAAATATGTTGCGATTTTTGTGAGTAACTTCTAGTCCTAAAAAATATCCCAATGTTCCCATATCTTTGATGGAGAATTCCTGATGTAGTTTGGCCACAAACATATTGATGAAGGTTGTGTCGTTACCTGTAAGGATAATATCATTGATATAGACAAGAAGATAAATCAGCACCTGTCCCTGTTTAGAAACAAATAAAGATGTATCCACTTTGCTACAAATAAAACCACTATTAGTGAGAAAACTACTAAGACGTTGAAACCACGCACGCGGGGCCTGTTTGAGACTATAAAGAGCTTTCTTTAAACAACAAACAAGAGTAGGAAAGCGATCATCTATAAACCCGGGTGGTTGTTCCATAAAAACAGTCTTAGTGAGATTTCCATTTAAGAATGCATTGCGAACATCAAGCTGCCGTAACGGCCAGTCATACATTGTGGCAAGAGCAATGACAACACGAACTGTAGATGTGATATTCGCTAATTTACACATATTTTAGTCCCCCGTTTTACCCCTATTTTATGCGTTTTCGGCCGTAAAACCGTCATTCGGATGCTTAATCATCTACACTTTTGTTTACAGGCCTAAAACAGCATACCAGACAAGATGATAGCGAAAACGAGGACTTTCCGGACAAAACGACGAAGCTGCGAACATTCTGTTAGAAAACTGACCTGGGCGTGTGGAACGGTCGTGCGACCTAATGCACGACCGTGCATGTCCGACAAATGAAAGCCAGTCCGGCATTGAACGAACGTGCAACTCGGAGTGCAAGGCAATCAAGGCCATCCCGGTGATGCACGGACGTTCCATATCTTGCACCCCGTGCGGATCCGATGATCACCCAAAACCCCGGAACTGAACGACCAGTGCAGCAATCCGTGCAACATGATCCCGGAAACGCACGGTCGTGCCATATGAAGAACGGTCGTGCGTGACCTACGACTGGTCAAGATCTGTGACGTCATGCAGTATGGTGCACCATACCTACAATAATTGCTTAAAGTGAACGGTCGTGCAACAGTACGCACGACCGTGCGACATCGAAATTATATAAAAACCTGCAGAAACATTCTGCTCGTAACGCTGGACATTTTGGAAGCGATTCTGGTGATTTTCAGGCTCCGGAGGCTTCTGCTTTCACCCGGATTCAAGCCACATTGTGCCGATTAGCTTCGTTATCTTCCAGATTCTTAATCTTATGCTTGTTTATGGTTTGGTTTTCTAATCTTTCCATGATTTTGTTAATCTTTCAAGCATTTAGATTAATGTTTATGTATTATTGTAGCCTTTGGGCAAAAACACAACAATCCCTTGCTTGATTATAATCATTAGTATGTTAATCTTTGTTTGTAATGACATTTGGAAGTATTTTCTATGTTAATCTTTGATGATTAGTTTGCAACCTTGTTATTGATATTGATTTCTTGATTATAAGTAATTGTGTTGGATGATTGGTATTTGGTTAGTTAAGAAAGTTGAAAAATGAAGCTTAATTAATCTTGTATTAGTAAACTTTAAACTTGGTTAACTAGTTTAGCTTGGTTAAAATGTGTGCACCATGATACTAGAAATGGTTAGTGGTTTAATAAAATGTAATTATTGTTAATCAAGAAAGCTTGCCGTCACGTAAGGACCTTAACGGGTTAAATGGTGTCGTTATAAATTCTTGCCATGATTTGTTAGCTTAGTTAGTAGTTTAGGCCAAAATTGCTATCTTGGTGAATTTATGTGCAAGATTTGTAAAATGAACTCGGTTGTGATTTAATCTAGTTTATGCTTGTCTCGGTGGTTGCATTGTGTTTATCGGTGTCGCTTTCCTTGTTTAAGTGGGGTTAGAAAACTCCTAACGGATGAGTAACTTATTTTTAAGAGATTTTCATAGACATTTATCAATTGCACATTAAAGAACAATTTTAGGTGGTTAAAGTGTGTTTATCGTTTTAGCTTTCCGAATGATTGTCATGTTAGGATTCCCGAAAGGGATACTAATTGTCTTAAAATGGAAAATTGACCGAATGCTTCTAGTGCCAAAACCGACTTAGTTGACATACTTTGGTTGTGTATTAAGCAAGGCTATTTATCTATTTTCTATTATGTTTTAATAAGTATTTGTTTATGCTTACTTTAATTTATTAAAAATCAACCAACTTATGTTTTTACCGGTAGTTTAGTGACAAAGGTCTAGTATTATTTCTCTGCCCATTTCCTTGGATCGATACTTGGTTCTTACCGATACTTTACTACATATATGACGGGGTACACTTGCCTCTTTCGTGTGTGTTTTGATGTTAAAGTAATAATCACTTTTATAAATTTAAAACCAAATCGTGTGTAATTTCATTGCAAAATTATGTATATATACGCACAAGTCAAGTTTTTGGAGCCGTTGCCGGGGAGATGGCGAGTTTTAGGAACGACCCGAGTCATTGTGTTATCGGTGTATATACTTGTTAATATTTGTGTATACTTTCTTGATTATTTATTTGTTTATTTATTTGTTAATATTTCTTGCTTTTATTTCATTTATTCGTTTTCCAAGTCATTTTTGTACACTTGTAAATTTTTGTTCCATTTATTTATTCGTTCCGGATTTATTTATTTATTTATTCTTTGGGTTTTCGGCACCTTAAAATCATTTTTTGTATTAGCCGATTCGATTATTTTTATTGTGTTGATTTTTATAAAATTTCAGGCCCATTTTCGGATTTTTATAAAATTTTCAGCCCATTTAAAATAATATTCTGTTTCTTTTCAGCAAAAAAATAAAAAATAAAAAAATAAACAGCGGTATTATATTAATAAAATATTCATTGTGTCAATTTTTCGTTTGCAGGTTAATGTTCTCGACCCCAGCTCCAGAAGTTGTTGAACCGTCAGAAGAGCCCGAGCGTGATCTGAGGAGACGTCTTCGCGCGAGAGGGCGTGCGGTTGGGCTACTGCTCGCATCTGGTGAGCAGGAGCAGGTTGTACCCGCTGAAGCCGAGGGCTTCAGGGCAGCAGGAGACAGAACCATGGCGGACGATGAGCGAGTATCCTTCAACCTACTATTGATGCACCTACTTTTGAAATTAGATCTAGTATTATTAACATGGTGCAGAATTCAGTACAATTTGACGGACGTGAGCATGAGGATCCCGGGAGGCATATTGCTGCTTTTCTTGCTATTCGTTCGACATTTAGGATCACAGGTGTTTCGGAGGATGCTATTCGGTTGATATTGTTTCCTTTCTCGTTACGTGACAAAGCTAGAGCTTGGCTTATGTCACTTCCTGCCGGGTCCATCAGGACCTGGAATCAGTTGGCGGAGCAGTTTATGCAGAAATATTTTCCACCTGAGAAAACAAACAAGCTGCGGAACCGGATTGTTTCCTTTCGACAGGACGAGGGAGAGTCGTTGCATGCGGCCTGGGAGAGATTTAAAGATTTGTTGATTGATGTTCCACATCATGGCTTCTCCAAAAGACAGCTGGTCTTGACGTTCTATCAGGGGCTCAGTTACAACACGCAGAAGCGATTAGACGTGAACGCGGGAGGCGATCTAGGAACTAAGACGCCGACTGAAGCATATGATATCATAGAAAAAGTTGCGTTGAAATCCAGCTCACGTAGGGAAGGAGATAGAGGTCGGGCAACATCATCATCATCATCTCGCGCAGGAGTTCATGCTGTAGACGACTATACGGCCATTACTGCACAAATCTCAGCTCTTGCGTCGAGATTCGACAGGTCCCAGATGATTGCGCAGGCTGGCTCGGGATGTGACCAGTGTGGAGTGTCACACAAGCCTGGTGCATGCTTTTAGGGAGTCGTATATGAGGGCCACGAAGAAGTAGATTTCGTGAGTAATCAGGTGAGGCCGCAGAACAACCCGTACAGCAACACCTATAATCCCGGTTGGAGAAATCACCCAAATTTTGGGTGGCGAGCGAATACAGGCAATCAGAACCCACTGGGGTTCACTCAGCGCGCTCCAGCGCCACAGCAAGGTCCGGGTCAGCAGTTCCAGCAATACAACCAACCTTACCAGCAGCGTCCATATTCGTATCAGAATCAGGGCACTGGGAGTAGTTCCCAGCAGCAGGCCCCTCAGTCTAGTTCCAAGCTGGAGGATATGATGGCTCAGCTTCTTACTAGCTCCTCGAGTGCGAATCAGTTGGCTGAAAACCGCTACCAGCGGAGCGAGGATCGTTTTCTTTCTCATGAGGGAGAAATGAGGAGTAACAAGGCCTCAATTCAGAATATCGAGAATCAGGTTGGTCAGCTGGCGTAGATGATGTCAAAGAGACCTCAGGGTTGTCTTCCGGGTAATACAGAACCAAACCCGGGTGGGCATGTGAACGCGATCATGACCAGGAGTGGAAAAACTACTGGACCCGTCATATCGGACTCATCACCAATCACTGAAGCGGTCCCGACTGACACACCGGACGAGGTGCAAGCCAGGCTACGCCCGGCAAGTACAGCACAAGTCCAGGAGTCGGTCAAAGATTACACTCCTCCAGTACCTTATCCAGGCAGGCTGAAGAAGCAGAAGAATGACGATCAATACGGTAAGTTCCTTGAGTTGTTTAAGCAACTACACATTAATATACCGTTTGTTGAAGCCTTGGCCCAGATGCCAAAGTTTGCGAAATTCCTTAAGGACGTCCTCTCGAATAAACATAAGCTCGAGGATATTTCATGTGTGGTGATGAATGAAACTTGTTCTGCCGTTCTACAAAACCGTCTGCCCATGAAAATGGGAGATCCGGGTAGTTTTACGCTTCCGTGTTTAATTGGAAACATGTCTGTTAGCCATGCATTGGCTGACTTGGGAGCGAGTATCAACCTTATGCCATATAAGGTTTTTACTAAACTGGATCTGGGTGAGCCGTCACCTACTAGGATGAGAATTCGGTTGGCAGACCGTTCAATCAAGTATCCGCGTTGATTCGTGGAAAACATGCTTGTAAAAATTGATAAATTTGTTTTCCCTGTGGATTTTGTTATTCTTGACATGGACGAGGATTCAAGAGTACCTTTGATACTTGGACGCCCGTTCCTCAATACTGCGAGGACGATTGTTGATGTGGCAGCTGGCCAAATCACGCTCCGAGTGAATGACAAGCACATGACATTCGAAATCAAAAGATCGAATGCAGCATCCGCAAAGTCACGATGGCCAGCTTTACTATGTCGACATTGTCGATGCATGTGTGTGCTCTCATTTTCAAAATACTGTTGACGAGATTGATTCGGACACACGTCTGTCGTGTGGGGACCTGATTGGCATTACGCAGGAGGGCCACGATTTCGAGCAGCCAGTCTATCAGATTGGTAACGATGGTTCCCAGAGTCCGGAGAGGTTTCTAGAAATTGTCCATGTAGAAGAAGAGAAAGCAAAACCGTCGGTTGAAGATCCACTGTCATTGGAGTTGAAAGAACTCCCACCACATCTCGAGTATGCATTTCTTGACGAGGAGCGTCGCTTACCGGCCATAATTTCGGCATCATTGGAAAAGGTTGAGAAAAATCAGCTTCTTGAGGTTCTAAGACTTCATAAGAGAGCCATTGCATGGAAAATCATGGATATCAAGGGCATCAATCCTTCTTTTTGCACTCACAATATTCTGATGGAAGACGAGTACAAACCGTGTGCACAACATCAGAGGCGTTTAAATCCGAATATGCAAGACGTGGTGAAAAAAGAAGTGATTAAGTTGTTGGATGCCGGGATGATTTTTCCTATATCCGACTCTGTGTGGGTTAGTCCAGTGCAGGTTGTACCTAAGAAAGGCGGTATGACTGTAGTCTCAAATGATAGGAATTAACTAATTCCTACCCGTACCGTCACTGGGTGGCGAGTTTGCATTGATTACCGCAAACTCAACGATGCTACTCGTAAGGATCACTTCCCGCTTCCATTCATCGACCAGATGTTGGAACGTCTGTCGGGGAAGTTGTATTACTGTTTCTTGGACGGGTTCTCTGGGTACTTCCAAATTCCTATTGCTCCTGAGGATCAGATGAAGACTACCTTTACCTGCCCCTTCGGCACATTCGCACGAGAAATTTGGGTTGTGTAATGCACCAGCGACCTTCCAGAGATGCATGGCTGCTATTTTCCATGACATGATCGAGGATTCCATGGAGGTTTTCATGGATGATTTTTCAGTATTTGGGGATTCCTTCGATCATTGCTTGGAAAATTTAAGAAAGATGTTGAAGAGGTGTGAGGAGACTAATCTGGCCCTAAACTGGGAGAAGTGCCACTTCATGGTGAAGGAAGGCAAAGTTCTGGGACATAAGATTTCTCGTGCGGGTATGGAAGTCGATCCAGCTAAAGTTGACGTTATTTCACGACTTCCGCCTCCCACCTCTGTGAGTGCGATACAGAGCTTTCTTGGGCATGCGGGGTTCTATCGACGATTCATAAAGGACTTTTCAAAAATCGCTAGGCCTATGACCCGTTTGTTGGAGAAAGACGATCCGTTCATATTTGGAGATGATTGCTTGAGGGTTTTTGACCTTCTCAAGCAAAAGTTGATTGAGGCCATTATTTTAGTTGCACCGGACTGGAGTCTGCCGTTTGAAATTATGTGCGACGCGAGTGATTACGCTATAGGGGCCGTTTTAGGACAGAAGAAAGAAAAACACTTTCACCCGATCTATTATGCGAGCAAAACTCTTCACGACGCTCAGGAGCATTACACTACGACTGAAAAAGAGCTCTTGGCAGTCGTTTTTGCATTTGATAAATTTAGATCGTATCTAGTGCTTTCGAAAACCGTTGTGTATACTAATCACGTAGCCATTAGATATCTCTTCAGCAAACAGGACGCTAAATCGCGTCTAATCAGATGGATCCTGTTGCTACAAGAGTTTGATATCGAAATCCAAGACAAAAAGGGTGCGTTGAATGTAGCGGCTGGCCATCTATCTCGGTTAGAGCATGGAGACATCGAAGACTCCCGTTGGGATTCAATCAATGACAATTTCCCACACGAGTCGTTGATGAGTGTTGAGATATGTGATGAGTCGCCTTGGTTCGCCGACTTTGCGAACTACCTTGCTTGTAGAATTCTGATTGAAGGGTTGACTCACCAGCAAAAGAGGAAATTCTTTTCAGATATCAAGCATTACATTTGGGACGACCCTTTTCTATTCAAGGTGGGTGCTGATCAGGTGATCAGAAGATGTGTATCAGGGACTGAGGCAATCGATATTCTGCGCTAGTGTCATGAGGGACCTACCGGAGACCACCACGGAGCCAACTTCACCGCGAAGAAGGTGTTGGATTCCGGGTTTTACTGGCCGACCATTTTCCGTGACGCGCAGAGTTGGGTAAAAGCGTGCGATGCTTTTCAGAGGGCGACGAACATATCGGCACGCGACGAAATGCCCCAGAACTGGATACAAGTTTGTGAAGTCTTTGATGTTTGGGGGATAGACTTCATGGGACCGTTTCCCCCCTCACGAGGTAACAAATACATCCTGGTCGCAGTTGACTACGTATCAAAGTGGGCTGAGGCGCAAGCCTTACCCACAAATGACGCCAGGGTGGTCGTGAGATTCTTAAAAAGTTTGTTCGCCCGATTTGGCGCTCCGAAAGCGCTTATTAGTGACAGAGGGACTCATTTTTGTAATACACAGCTTGAAAAAGCTTTGTCCCGTTACGGTGTACATCACCGTTTGCCCACGCCCTATCATCCGCAGACGAGCGGGCAGGTGGAAGTCACGAACCGTGGGCTTAAGCGCATCCTTGAGCGGTCTGTTGGTGCAAACCGCAAGGAGTGGTCGGACAAGCTTGATGAGGCATTATGGGCATTCCGTACAGCTTACAAGACCCCTATAGGGACCACTCCCTTTAGGTTGGTATATGGAAAGGTATGCCATTTACCGGTGGAGTTAGAGCACAAAGCTATGTGGGCTTTGAAAACAGCGAATCTGGATTTGAAAACCGGAGGTGAAGCCCGGTTTTTCCAGATCCATGAAGTAGAGGAGTTGCGACAACAGGCTTACGAGAGCTCCGTCCTCTACAAAGAGCGCACGAAGAAATTTCACGACAAACGCTTGAAGGACCATAAAGAATTCCAAGCGGGTGATCTTGTTCTTCTTTACAATTCACGGCTGCGCTTATTTCCAGGGAAGCTTCATTCACGCTGGACAGGACCATACACAGTTAAGGAGGTATTTTCGTATGGTACTGTTGCAGTAGAGAACGCGGATGGCGTTACATTCAAGGTAAATGGACATCGGTTGAAGTTGTACGTTGCCGGGCCGATAGAGTCGGCGGTGGAGGTAATTGAGCTCCAAACCCCGCACACATCATAAGTGTGGGGAGGAGAGAGTCTACGCTACTGACTCGCGGATCAAAAATGTAGCAAGAGCGTATTTTGCGCTTTAGGGGTAGTATCGTCTTTTTAGGTGTTTTTCTTGTTTTAGCATAATTTAGGTATGTTAGGTAGTTTCCGTTAGTTTGTTTAATTTTCATACGTGTCGGGCGAAGGTTTTGTGTTGCAGTATTGTTACAACAGTTGGCGTGTTGAAAAAATGGCGAAAAAACGGCCAAAACAGTTGCTGGAAATGGTTTCTGCAGAAAATTCCGATCTGCAGCTGTTGCACGACCATGCCACGAATCGCACGACCGTGCGTTTCCGAGCTGGTCGGCACGAGGAGTCGCACCCCCGGTGCATCTCCGAGAACAGCATGCATGGTTTGCAAAATGTTGGTGACGCACGACCGTGCGAAAGGCAGGGGCAATTTGGTCTTTTGCACATTATAAAAACCCCCATCTGCTTCCAAACCCTTCATTCGCGAACCCTAACCATCTGCATCCGTTCCAGAGCGATATTGCTTCAAATCGCACGGTCTCTTCGCACGGTTTCACACACGTCTTCGTACGGTACGTTCCTTCTTGTAGTTTATCTGTTTTTCCGCTTTCTAGGGTAGATTCATCCATTTCTTCAAGGATTTTTAGGGTTCCCTTCATAAATACAAATGAAACCCTAACCCTTGTTTGAATCGTGCGTATCGTGAACATCCGGTTAAGTTTCTGACCCCTGTTTGTACAAAAAACGTGTTGATTTTGAGAAAATCAGGCTATTCATAGTTCAGGGTTTTGAAAACTGCAGAAAATGTGTCGCACGGACGTTCCTTGGATGGAACGGTAGTGCCATTCCGGCTGATTCACGATATCTGCTTGTTGGTCGGTGTTGCACGGTGGTGTCGTAAGTCGCACGCCGTGTAGTTCCGACAGATTTGGGCCACTGGTGCTTGTTCTCGGAGACGCACGACCGTGCATCTCGTCGCACGTCCGTGCGACAGGCCCAGATCAGATTCACAGAATCTTCATAACTGTCTGCTCGGCTGTTTTCGATTAAAATTTTTCCTGTTCCCGCTTTTCTAACGATATTCCTCGTACAGATGGTGTGACAACTCGAAATTTAGAACCTTTCTTGTATCCCGATGTAACATGAACGTGTGACTAGTTATCTTGTGTGATTAATGATAAGCGAACCTTTATGTGACTATGTAACTAGCGGAACAGTGGGCCGGATCGGGCCACACACACCTTAGTCTACCCGAAAAGCCCATTAGGGTGCACAAGGTGAAATAAGTATATAACCTTGGTGATTATCCATGTTGCCATTTTCTTTGGTTAACACACACACTCTCCTACTCCCTCTCACTAAAACCCTAGACACCAAACATCACACTTCTTCTCCTTTATTCTCGGATCAAACCGGTGACACTAGGAACTCTCGGATCGGCACACACACACGCCCATTGGGAAGCTTCATACTCACCCTTGAAACCCATCAATCGGTTAGTGCCTTTATGATGTTTATTGTTGTTAAATGATAGTATGAATGGTATGGTTCAACTAGTTGTATGCTTGATAATGTTGTTGTGAATCGGATGTGTGCGATGTTGATAATCGGCTAACATGTTTTGTTTTCGGAAATGTTACCTAATGAACTTATGATGTCTTGTGGCTAAATGTGATTTAAACCATGGTTGTTAATGTTCATGAAATCGGCTTGCACATGTATGTTAGATAATGTTCATATAAATCGGATTGTATACTCTCGTGTTAAGAACCGAAAGCTTACTATTGGGTGATTTATTGTGTTGATATCATAGATGTTGATAAGTTGTTGTTCATGATTTCATTTGATTAAGGCTCATATGAGTGATGATATGATGAACTACATGAATATTTGAAGAACATGATGAATGTGATATGAATGTGTTATGATATTTGAAAATTGCCATGTTTGATCTATTTTGGTTAAGTGTTAGACAATTAGACATGTTTGTAGAACCTCATTGGATAGTACATGAAATCACAACAGTGAAATCTTATTGGCCAAGTACAATATTGAATTCAGCAAATGTTCCAGCCGAAACCTCCTGTCTCGACTCGAGACCACCATATGCCAACTCGAGATCCCCGGTCTCGACACAAGTTGCGAGTCGAGAACCTATAGTCTCGACTCGAGACCATGCTTCATCAACACACACACATCATGACTAGAGACTATGGTTGCGAGTCCAGTTACGACTCGAGGCCACCGCATGCATGACCCGAGATCACCATAGTTGCGACTCGAAACCTTGTGGACTACAACTCGAGACCGCACAGTCTCGAGTAGAGACCGTACAGTCTCGACTCGAGACCACACACGTGCACGCTGAATTGGACTTGCATGATTTCGGGCTTAGTTGATGGGCCGGACTCTTGGGCCTTATGTGTTACTGTTGAACGTGAATGTTGTTGGGCTGCCATGAATGATACTTGAGTACAATGTGTTAGCATACGTGTAGAAACATACGTGTACAGCTTGATTATGAACCTGATTTGTATGATACAACTATGATAGGACGTGAGTGACCACAATATTGCTTGTTTGACTTTTCTGTGTATCTACCGAGCAAACCAAGGTGAGTTCACACCCTCTACAAAGCATGGGATTCCCAGGGGTCGGGAATTGGGGTTAAGGAACATGGGTTCCTCGTCCTCCTTGGGTAGGACAGCAATGGTTCAGGAATGTAATTCCTCGTCCTCACGGACAGATAACTCGTACTAGACCAAAACTCTATCATGAAGTCCCTCATTGTTATATCGACTTAATCGCCGGGCCAATGGCGAGCGGGTCATTAGTTAGATAGCGCTATTTAGGTCTGACAAACCTCACACCGTGCCGCAGAGGACGGGCGTGAACTAATG
This sequence comes from Helianthus tuberosus, assembly GCA_030545235.1. Taxonomy (NCBI): domain Eukaryota; kingdom Viridiplantae; phylum Streptophyta; class Magnoliopsida; order Asterales; family Asteraceae; genus Helianthus; species Helianthus tuberosus. The sequence continues at coordinate 5,022,897 of CM060426.1, forward strand.
GATCTGGGGCACGTCAATGATGATAGACATTGACAGTTTCAGGGCACTTAAACATGACTACAGTCAGCAGTCGATATGGTAACGAGTCTAGTGTATACATGGGGTAGCCCCCACGGCCGAAATGCCAGATAACTAACACGGGGTAGCCCCCACGGCTGGATTGCCAGAGTAACCGGGAATAAACACGTCACACTTTTTAATTATGGGGTAACCCCCATGGCAGGATGCCAGATAAAGGAAACTGTTTTCGAAACAACTTAAACGAACACCCAACCGTGAACTCACTCAACTTGTTGTTGACTCGTTACTACATGCTTTGCAGGTCCTTAGATTCTTAGCTGGAGCTTGCATGGAGGAGGATCGTTGTGGGACATGGACGTCTGGGTGCCATGTTAAACTTTGGAACAATTAAACTTATGCTTTGTTTTTAAGACTTATGCTTCCGCTTGCAACTTAACTATGTTTTGTGTGGACACCAATTGTATTGGTTGAACTTTTATAATTACTTACACGCTTGTTCAATATGATTGGTGGCTGGATCCTGGTCAGTCACGCCTCCAAGCGGTGGTATTCCGCAGGTGGATTTTGGGGGTGTGACAGATTGGTATCAGAGCCATTGGTTATAGAGAACTTGGTTTTAATAAAGGGGAAAAACGTTTTTGTTAAAACAAGACTATAACCTGTACAGTGCTCAACGGTCCACAACGACGCTTCACTCCACATGCAAGGCTCGACATTCTAGGTGATATGGTCTGTGTATATTGCCTACTTGTTAGTTACATAGTACATTGCTTATGGTATGCTTGGTTAGTATAACTACAGTTGCTTGAACACGTGCGTGCTTACTCTATTTTATCGTCGTACTTTCGCGAACCCCTCTCACTCACGTTCTTCTTCATATGAAGATCATGTCTGGACGCGTTAACCTGACACAAGCCCAGTTGACGGCTCTGATCAACGAACGAGTTGCCGCAGCACTTGCAGCTGCACACGCAAGAGGTATATCCTGCAGTCCGAACTCATTCTAGGATCTTTAGGATCCCACTCTCGTGAACCAACCTTTGTGTTAAACTCTGTCTTTTCTTTCACCTACGATAGGTCAACATGCTCAACCACCCGTGTGCACTTTTAAGACTTTCATGGACTGCCGACCAACTACTTTTAGCGGCACTGAAGGAGCAGTAGGTCTCCTACACTGGTTTGAGAAACTAGAATCTGTCTTCGAAATGTGCGAATGCCCTGAGGCGCGCAGGGTGAAGTATGCTACTGGTACTCTCGAGGGTTTAGCCCTCACATGGTGGAACGCTCAGGTTCAGATGCTGGGGTTGGTTGCTGCCAACGCCACCCCATGGGAAAATTTTAAAGAGATGATCAAGGAGGAATACTGCAGTCGTGATGAGATTCACAAACTGGAAGTGGAGTTCTTCAACCTCAAGATGACGGGGTCCGAAATTGAAGCTTATGTGAAAAGGTTGAACGAACTGGCAATCCTGTGTCCTACTATGGTGGATCCTCCCATCAAACGCATCGAACTATTTCTTCAGGGCTTAGTGCCAGAAATCCAAAGTCATGTGACTTCAGCGAACCTCGCCACCTACCAGCAAACTGTTCAGTTGGCTCACCGTCTCACGGATCAGGCGGTGGAGCAGAACAAGTTGCCAAAACGCATAGGTGCTGCAACTACTTCTGGTACCTCTAGTGACAACAAACGGAAATGGGATGGAACTTCAAGTAAGGGTTCGACTTCTGTTCAGTCCCAGTCTCAGCAGAGAAAGACTGATGACTACAAGAACCCTAATCAGCAATCGTCTGGTGGTCAAAGTCATGGTGGGTACAAAGGAAATCACCCCAAATGCAATCGCTGCAGCCTGCACCACAGCGGGCCATGCACCAGGGGCAACTGTCATCGGTGCAACAAGCCTGGTCACGCTGCAAAGGATTGCAGGAGCTTATACCCCGCCAATCAGAATCGTCAGCAAGCTCAACAGAATCAACGCCAGCAGCAACAGCAAGGTGATAACAAAGGGTGCTTTCAGTGTGGAGCTGAGGGCCACTTCAAGAGAGATTGTCCCCAACTGAACAGGAACCAGAACAACAACAACAACAATAACAACAATCAGGGGAATGGTAACAATGGGAACAACAACAACAATGGCGCCAGGGGGCGGGTGTTTGTGATTGGCCAAGGTGAAGCAAGGAATGACCCCAATGTTGTGGCGGGTAAGTTCCTTCTCGACGACTTTTATGTTTCAGTTTTATTTGATTCGGGTGCCGATACTAGCTACATGTCACTAGAAGTTAGTCGAATGCTTAAGCGTATTCCAACACCTTTGAACAACAAGCACACCGTAGAGCTAGCAAATGGTAAGAGTTTAGAAGCCACACACATAGTCAAGGGTTGTAAACTTATTCTCGCTGACCAGACCTTCTCTATCGACCTCATTCCTATTGTCTTGGGTAGTTTCGACGTTGTCATTGGGATGGATTGGTTATCCCAACACCGAGCAGAGATTCTTTGCAACGAGAAGGTTGTCCGTATTCCAGGTCCCGGTGGTGAACCTCTCATGATTCATGGCGACAAGAGGAGTGCTGTTGAGAACGTCATTTCTCTCCTTAAGGCCCAAAAGTGCTTGCGAAAGGGCCACACTGCCATTTTGGCTCTCGTTACTGACACCTCAGAAAAAGAGAAGAAGATAGAAGATTTTCCAGTTGTACGCGATTATCCAGAGGTATTTCCTGAGGAATTACCTGGTCTTCCACCTCATCGCCAAGTCGAGTTTCAGATCGAACTAGCTCCTGGAGCTGCGCCCATAGCCCGTGCACCTTATCGTTTAGCCCCATCAGAGTTGAAGGAACTCTCTACGCAACTACAAGAGCTCCTGGATAAGGGTTTTATTCGTCCTAGCTCATCGCCCTGGGGAGCTCCAGTGCTATTTGTGAAGAAGAAAGACGGTACCTTCAGAATGTGCATCGACTACCGGGAACTCAACAAGGTGACGGTGAAGAATCGCTATCCTCTACCGCGGATTGACGACTTGTTCGACCAGCTACAGGGGTCGAGCTACTATTCAAAGATTGATTTGAGATCGGGATATCACCAGCTGAGAGTCCGAGAAGAGGACGTCTCCAAAACAGCTTTCAGAACTCGATACGGGCACTATGAGTTTTTGGTCATGCCTTTTGGGATGACAAACGCACCTGCGGTTTTCATGGACTTGATGAACCGAGTGTGCAAGCCTTACCTGGACAAGTTCGTTATAGTCTTCATCGACGACATCCTGATCTATTCCAAGAGTCAGGAGGAACACGAACAACACCTACGACTTATTCTGGAACTTCTTCGAACAGAACAGCTTTATGCAAAGTTCTCGAAATGCGACTTCTGGCTTCGAGAAGTCCATTTCCTAGGCCACGTGGTAAACAGGGATGGGATTCACGTTGATCCATCCAAGATAGACTCGATTAAGAACTGGCCTGCACCTCGTACACCAAAGGAAATTCGCCAATTCTTGGGTTTGGCGGGATACTACCGGAGATTCATAAAGGATTTTTCTAAGATTGCACAGCCTCTCACCTCACTAACGCAGAAGGGCGTTGTTTATCGCTGGGGAAACGCACAGGAGTTGGCATTTCAGCACCTAAAGGATAGACTTTGTAGCGCACCTATCCTTTCCTTACCGGAGGGCACAGACGACTTTGTGGTTTACTGCGACGCATCAATTCAGGGTCTTGGTTGCGTGTTGATGCAACGAGACAAAGTTATAGCCTACGCCTCACGCCAGCTTAAGGTTCACGAAAAGAACTACACTACGCACGATTTGGAGCTGGGAGCTGTTGTTTTTGCACTTAAGTTATGGCGGCATTACCTGTATGGTACCAAGTGCGCGATCTACACCGACCACAGGAGCCTCGAGCATATCTTCAAGCAGAAGGAACTGAATATGCGGCAACGACGATGGGTCGAGCTACTAAATGACTACGAGTGCTCAATCAGGTATCACCCGGGCAAGGCCAATATTGTGGCTGACGCCCTCAGTCGAAAGGACACTGCGCCTAAGCGCGTGCGAGCTTTACAACTCACGATCCATTCTAGTCTGCCTCCCCAAATACGAGCTGCTCAGATAGAAGCACTGAAACCAGAAAACGTCAGGGCTGAAGCCCTACGCGGATCAAGGCAACGATTAGAACAGAAGGAAGACGGTGCTTACTACGTAACGGGACGCGTTTGGGTCCCACTCTACGGCAACCTACGAGAGCTTGTGATGGATGAAGCACACAAGTCTCGCTACTCAGTACACCCTGGATCAGATAAGATGTATCATGATATCAAAACTACGTACTGGTGGCCTAGCATGAAGGCCCACATAGCAACCTACGTCAGCAAGTGTCTGACTTGTGCAAGAGTCAAGTCCGAATACCAGAAACCATCAGGCCTACTCCAACAACCAGAAATACCCCAATGGAAATGGGAGCAGATTTCCATGGATTTTGTCACTGGCCTACCTAGATCCCAGCGCGGGAATGATACTATTTGGGTGATCGTGGATCGACTCACAAAGTCTGCACACTTCCTGGCTATCAAGGAAACGGATAAATTCTCCACTCTTGCAGAAATATACCTCAAGGAAGTTGTCTCGAGGCACGGGGTGCCCACCTCTATTATCTCGGACCGAGATGCGCGTTTTACTTCAGAACTGTGGCAAGCAATGCACAAATCCTTTGGCTCACGATTAGACATGAGCACAGCGTACCACCCTCAGACGGACGGGCAGTCCGAGCGCACTATTCAAACCTTAGAAGACATGCTTCGTGCATGTGTAATCGACTTTGGCAACCGCTGGGAAAAGCATCTGCCACTTGTGGAATTCTCGTACAATAACAGCTACCACACCAGCATTAAAGCTGCTCCATTTGAGGCATTGTACGGACGTAAATGCCGGTCACCTCTTTGCTGGGCAGAGGTGGGAGATAGTCAGATCACTGGTCCAGAACATGTGGTAGACACAACCGAACAGATTGCTCAAATACGAAAACGCATGGCGGCAGCTCGCGACCGTCAGAAAATTTACGCCGACATGGGCAGGAAACCGCTTGAGCTCCAGGTTGGGGAGCGGGTACTACTCAAAGTTTCACCCTGGAAGGGTGTGGTTCGTTTTGGTAAACGTGGCAAACTTAACCCACGATATGTTGGACCCTTCGAAGTCATTGAGAAAATAGGCAGGGTGGCCTACAGACTCAACTTACCAGCGGAACTCGGTGCAGTTCACAACGTTTTTCACGTGTCGAATCTGAAGAAGTGTCCGTCAGATGAGACCCACGTAGTTCCTCTAAAGGAACTCACTATCGACGAACAGTTACGATTCGTCGAGGAACCAGTCGAAATCACGGACCGGGATGTTAAGGTCCTCAAGAGCACCAGAATACCTCTCGTTCGAGTTCGTTGGAACTCACGTCGCGGCCCAGAGTTCACCTGGGAGCGCGAAGATCAGATGAAACAAAAGTATCCCCAACTGTTCGCAAATAGTACACCCACTACTGAGGCCGAAGCTACGGAATTTCGGGACGAAATTTCAGATCAACGGGGGGTGGATGTAGGGTTGGCAAATCGTGTCTTAACAGGTTTAACAGGTATCTGATAACGCGAACAACAAAAATTTTAAACATGAATACGACTCGTTTAACTACTTTATATCCAATGTATATAAGACAGATCTATATTTTATGCACCTAAAAGGAGAAATAATGGATCCTAACTTTCAAATTTTGATTATTTTTAAAAACGTAAAAAATCACATGGTGTACTTTTCTCTTATCGTGTCTTAGCAGGTTACCTACAGGTTACCTATTTCCAGCCCTAGGTGGATGTGACACCCCAGGAAAACCAGGAAAACCATACAACTTAACTAGCTTCCTCAGTGAGTGCCTACCAAATTTCGGGACGAAATTTCTTTCAACTTGGGGATGATGTGACAACTCGAAATTTAGAACCTTTCTTGTATCCCGATGTAACATGAACGTGTGACTAGTTATCTTGTGTGATTAATGATAAGCGAACCTTTATGTGACTATGTGATTAGTATGTGTTGTGCTTGTATGTATAGTGTGTATATATGCATAAATGAGCCGTGAACCATGAACCCGACTCGAGACCATGTGGTCTCGAGTGAACTAGCGGAACAGTGGGCCGGATCGGGCCACACACCCCTTAGTCTACCCGAAAAGCCCATTAGGGTGCACAAGGTGAAACAAGTATATAACCTTGGTGATTATCCATGTTGCCATTTTCTTTGGTTAACACACACACTCTCCTACTCCCTCTCACTAAAACCCTAGACACCAAACATCACACTTCTTCTCCTTTATTCTCGGATCAAACCGGTGACACTAGGAACTCTCGGATCGGCACACACACACGCCCATTGGGAAGCTTCATACTCACCCTTGAAACCCATCAATCGGTTAGTGCCTTTATGATGTTTATTGTTGTTAAATGATAGTATGAATGGTATGGTTCAACTAGTTGTATGCTTGATGATGTTGTTGTGAATCGGATGTGTGCGATGTTGATAATCGGCTAACATGTTTTGTTTTCGGAAATGTTACCTAATGAACTTAAGATGTCTTGTGGCTAAATGTGAGTTAAACCATGGTTGTTAATGTTCATGAAATCGGCTTGCACATGTATGTTAGATAATGTTCATATAAATCGGATTGTATACTCTCGTGTTAAGAACCGAAAGCTTACTATTAGGGTGATTTATTGTGTTGATATCATAGATGTTGATAAGTTGTTGTTCATGATTTCATTTGATTAAGGCTCATATGAGTGATGATATGATGAACTACATGAATATTTGAAGAACATGATGAATGTGATATGAATGTGTTATGATATTTGAAAATTGCCATGTTTGATCTATTTTGGTTAAGTGTTAGACAATTAGACATGTTTGTAGAACCTCATTGGATAGTACATGAAATCACAACAGTGAAATCTTATTGGCCAAGTACAATATTGAATTCAGCAAATGTTCCCAGCCGAAACCTCCTGTCTCGACTCGAGACCACCATATGCCAACTCGAGATCCCCGGTCTCGACACAAGTTGCGAGTCGAGAACCTATAGTCTCGACTCGAGACCATGCTTCATCAACACACACATCATGACTAGAGACTATGGTTGCGAGTCCAGTTACGACTCGAGGCCACCGCATGCATGACCCGAGATCACCATAGTTGCGACTCGAAACCTTGTGGACTACAACTCGAGACCGCACAGTCTCGAGTAGAGACCGTACAGTCTCGACTCGAGACCACACACGTGCACGCTGAATTGGACTTGCATGATTTCGGGCTTAGTTGATGGGCCGGACTCTTGGGCCTTATGTGTTACTGTTGAACGTGAATGTTGTTGGGCTGCCATGAATGATACTTGAGTACAATGTGTTAGCATACGTGTAGAAACATACGTGTACAGCTTGAATACGAACCTGATTTGTATGATACAACTATGATAGGACGTGAGTGACCACAATATTGCTTGTTTGACTTTTCTGTGTATCTACCGAGCAAACCAAGGTGAGTTCACACCCTCTATAAACCATGGGATTCCCAGGGGTCGGGAATTGGGGTTAAGGAACATGGGTTCCTCGTCCTCCTTGGGTAGGACAGCAATGGTTCAGGAATGTAATTCCTCGTCCTCACGGACAGATAACTCGTACTAGACCAAAACTCTATCATGAAGTCCCTCATTGTTATATCGACTTAATCCCCGGGCCAATGGCGAGCGGGTCATTAGTTAGATAGCGCTATTTAGGTCTGACAAACCTCACACCGTGCCGCAGAGGACGGGCGTGAACTAATGGATCTGGGGCACGTCAATGATGATAGACATTGACAGTTTCAGGGCACTTAAACATGACTACAGTCAGCAGTCGATATGGTAACGAGTCTAGTGTATACATGGGGTAGCCCCCACAGCCGAAATGCCAGATAACTAACACGGGGTAGCCCCCACGGCTGGATTGCCAGAGTAACCGGGAATAAACACGTCACACTTTTTAACTATGGGGTAACCCCCACCGCAGGATGCCAGATAAAGGAAACTGTTTTCGAAACAACTTAAACGAACACCCAACCGTGAACTCACTCAACTTGTTGACTCGTTAGTACATGCTTTGCAGGTCCTTAGATTCTTAGCTGGAGCTTGCATGGAGGAGGATCGTTGTGGGACATGGACGTCTGGGTGCCATGTTAAACTTTGGAACAATTAAACTTATGCTTTGTTTTTAAGACTTATGCTTCCGCTTGCAACTTAACTATGTTTTGTGTGGACACCAATTGTATTGGTTGAACTTTTATAATTACTTACACGTTTGTTCAATATGATTGGTGGCTGGATCCTGGTCAGTCACGCCTCCAAGCGGTGGTATTCCGCAGGTGGATTTTGGGGGTGTGACAGATGGACCATCCTTTTCTGCAATTTAATCCCGAAGATGAGCGAGAGGCTCTTTGTATCCCGAGACGTGACGCCTTATAGGCAAGGCGAGGGCAATTCGGGGTCCCTAGGTGGCTGGATTGGGAAGTTATGGGGGAGCTAAACCAGAGTGAAAGACTTGATGGCATGCTCACTTACCCACTTTCGCGCTTAATATCTATCAACCGACCCGTCTATCGTGAGCTGACGATAGAGTTTTTTTCCACATATGCCTACGAAAAACCAGTTGCTCATAGAAGTCCAAAATTCCGATACAAGGATCGGATAACTTTCAGGTTAGGTGGACGATGGCATACTTGGACAGTGGGTCGATTGGGTAGGAAGCTCGGGATTTACACAAGAGAAGACATGGATTCAGATGTCTTCACGGATCAGTTCACTTTTCCATCTGATGCAGCACGAAACCAGTTTTGGGCTGAAAATGCTATTGGTGACCCTTACGACCCGAGAATGTCGAAGGCTTCACGACTGAGAGACCCTTTGGTTCGGGTGATGCATCATGTGTTTAGCCACACAATTTACGGGCGCATGGACAGTCTTGGGAACTGTCCAACACCAGATTTGATTTTTCTCTATGCGCTGGTTGAGGGAGTCCATATCAACCAAGCCGCCAGGATGGCTGAATACTTCGTGAAGTGCTCGTGGCGGAAACCCAACAGTCAAATCCAAAGCGGTCAGTACGTGACCGAAATTGCTTATGATCTGAATTTGATGACTGACGAGGTACTTCAGGGTCTCACTCTGATAACCGAGGGTGTTTATGTTGACATTAGGTTACTGAAGGCGATGGGAGTGATTGCTGAGTTGCCTCACGGGGATAGGTTGAAGGGGTTAAACAACGAGGTCTGGGACCCGTTGCCTCCAGCCGTGGAGGGAAATGAGGATGAAGAAATGGGGGAGCAGCATGATGAGCAGCACGTAGCACATCCACCGAAACCACCACATTCGCCGCAGCACCATGATTTCCACCAGCATCAGGAGTGGCCAGATTTTTACCAGCAGTTCCAGCAGATGCGAGTTACGCAGGAGCAGCATGGGACTTATATCGACCAGATTCGGACTAGTCAGGACCAGATTAGGGCTAGTCAGGATCAGCTGAGGGCCACTCAGGATCAGCTTAGGCAGAACCAGGACAGTTTGTATCAAGGGGTGAGTGCTGGGTTTTCATACCTATTCGGGGAGATGCATCATGCATATCCCGACTACTTTCAGCATCCTCCTCGGTTCCCACCGTGGAACCCACCTGGTTATGGTGATGCGGGCCCGTCCTTCACGAGAGACGATGATGGTGATGACGAGTAGGAGTCGGCGCAGTGGTTTTGACAGTTGGTGGTTTTTAGTATTTTATTATTTCCATACTTTGTTTATTTCGGGTGTTTATTTTGTTTGTTATTTCAAACACCCGCGGTTATGTACGCTTTATGTTTCAGACTCTTTACTTTAGTTTTTATGTTATGTCTTTGTTGGGATTTATAGTATTTCTATTTATGTACATTATGGTTTATTTATGTTTATTCTGTTTCTGTTCTGTTTTGTTTTGGTGTACATGTGACATACTTGCAGATCCGACATATCTTGGACTGGAGCACATGACAGATACAGCTTTGGAAGTCTCGTTTCATCAGACATCATCTTGAGGGGAGTACTATTATCCTTTTCTCTATATTTTGGGTCTCGCATTGGGGACACTGCGAAGTTCAAGTGTGGGGAGGGGGTTAACTTTGTTAACTTTGTTTGTCCTCTAAAAAAAATCAGAAAATCAGAAAAATCATTCAAAAATACCTGTATTTTGTATTTATTTTAGTAAATAAACCGGTTGGTTGTGTTTTAGAAAGCTTCGGACTTGATAAAAACTCGACAAGCAAAATATTTTTGAAAGCTTCGGACTTAATCTTGTATTAGTAAACTTTAAACTTGGTTAACTAGTTTAGCTTGGTTAAAATGTGTGCACCGTGATACTAGAAATGGTTAGTGGTTTAATAAAATGTAATTATTGTTAATCAAGAAAGCTTGCCGTCACGTAAGGACCTTAACGGGTTAAATGGTGTCGTTATAAATTCTTGCCATGATTTGTTAGCTTAGTTAGTAGTTTAGGCCGAAATTGCTATCTTGGTGAATTTATGTGCAAGATTTATAAAATGAACTCGGTTGTGATTTAATCTAGTTTATGCTTGTCTCGGTGGTTGCATTGTGTTTATCGGTGTCGCTTTCCTTGTTTAAGTGAGGTTAGAAAACTCCTAACGGATGACTAACTTATTTTTAAGAGATTTTCATAGACATTTATCAATTGCACGTTAAAGAACAATTTTAGGTGGTTAAAGTGTGTTTATCGTTTTAGCTTTCCGAATGATTGTCATGTTAGGATTCCCGAAAGGGATACTAATTGTCTTAAAATGGAAAATTGACCGAATACTTCTAGTGCCAAAACCGACTTAGTTGACATACTTTGGTTGTGTATTAAGCAAGGCTATTTATCTATTTTCTATTATGTTTTTATAAGTATTTGTTTATGCTTACTTTAGTTTATTAAAAATCAACCAACTTATGTTTTTACCGGTAGTTTAGTGACAAAGGTCTAGTATTATTTCTCTGCCCATTTCCTTGGATCGATATTTGGTTCTTACCGATACTTTACTACATATATGACGGGGTACACTTTCCTCTTTCGTGTGTGTTTTGATGTTAAAGTAATAATCACTTTTATAAATTTAAAACCAAATCGTGTGTAATTTCATTGCAAAATTATGTATATATACGCACAAGTCAAGATGCCTTGACAACGGGACCAAAAGTATGTGAGAAATCAAGCCCTGGAATCTGGGTATAGCCTTGAGTAACTAATCGTGCTTTGTATCGATCCACTGTCCCATCCGACTTATATTTGGTCCTAAAAACCCATTTAGAGCCTACAATATTTCTGTGAGCTGGTCGAGGGACCAGCACCCAAGTATTGTTTGCTCGTAAAGCAGCCATTTCCTCTTCCATTGCCTTAACCCATCGGGGATGTTTGGACGTAGTTTTGAAACCGCGAGGATCATTTGCAGCTAGTAAGGCGGTGTGTAAGGTACCGGAAAACTGAGATAGATCGACATGATGCTTTGGTTTAAGGATGCCGTTTTTGGAGCGGGTAGTCATAGGATGAGAGTGGGTAGACGGTTGGGTATGTGCGGGTTGGTTTTGGGCCGAGAGAGGTAAGTGAGAAGTGTTTTGGGTCGAGAAGCTCGGAACGAACAGATTGGGTTGGCTGATGAGGTGGGAGAGGATTGGTTGGGTGTAACACCTCGTAAAATCATTCCCAATAAAATAAAGACACGTGTCATATATGCAAACGTGTTATAAACCCGGATCAAATCGAAAGATGTAAGGTAGGTTTAAAAATGTCGACATGTTAATTGATACCTCTGAACGACTTAATTATAAATCCCAAACCATGATGTATTTTGTAGACATCTGATTTGTATAAATTTCAAGTCCGGTTGGCCTTAATATTATTTAACTAAAACCTCAAAGAAAGGAATATTATGAGAGTCTACGACAAATTATGCATTCATGTGTCACACCCCAACCGATGGCGGAATCATCGGGGCACGGCACTAGGCGAATCAGATTGCTCAAGAGAATCCATAACAACTATATTGCGATAATATTTAATACGTTCGTTATCCCATACTAACAAATAACACAATCACATAAGTTATCACAGATTTCTTGTCCTCTCGAAAAATACAAATCCGACAACCTAGATTTTAGTTGAGTTTCTAGACTCCCTAGCTTGATTTGATATAGTCTGCGATCTAACCTGCAACATACGTTAAAATATTTGTCAATACAAAAGTATTGGCGAGTATACAGGTTTGATAGGTATAGCATAGTAGATAAAAAAAAGTGTAGCAAATTTCCATATGCACAAACGTAATACATGACATATATACTCACAAAACTGATACTACCAACTAAGTCCTCGATGCTCTAATGTACGATGGCATAACTAGACCCCGCCGGGCGCAATAGTACTATACTAGTCGTGGTGGGACGTCGCGAGTATAAGCCCTAGCACATATGCAACTAGCATCAAGTATATCTATGCATAACAGTCATTCGCAAGTGATAATTCGATTGATTGAATGTTTCGACTGATAAGTTTGATTTGTTAGAAAGATATGTTACACCCAAAATTCGATTAAAAAGGGTTCAAGTATACTCACAGTGTGTATTTAGCGGGAATACAACTTGTTTGGGTCGGTTGCGAGTGCGTCTGCGTTAATCATTGAAGGATATAGTAAACGATGTACGGTTAGGCGAGATTAGCATTGAAAACTCAGTCATCTGGTCGGATGGTGCTCACCCATTCGGATTGGCTCATCCGATCGGATGGCATATGGGCCTGAGTCGGATGGCTGTCATCCGGTCGGATGACAGACTATCCGATCGGATTAGTTGCTGACTCGTGCGGATTGTCAATCGTTCGAACAAGAGTGACTCGTGCGGACTGACTTGTCTTCCGTGCGGACTGACATGTCATCCGTGCGGACTGACTTGTCATCCGTGCGGACTGACAGTCATCCGTGCGGACAAGTGTCATCCGTGCGGACAAGTGTCATCCGTGCGGACTGACATGTCATCCGTGCGGACTGACGTGTCATCCGTGCGGACTTGTCATGTCTGTCTCGCACTCTGAACACTGTTTCCGAGTGTTTAACGGAAGGAAATACGTTCGTTTTTACTAGGGTAGCATAATTTCGCACTAACACTTGAAATTTCATCAGTCCCGACCCGTTCTAACGGCCGGGAATCACCCCGTTCCATCAGATCTGGTAGTTCTTGATGGTTTTTCATGGTTAATCTCGAAATTGCACAGATTTAAGTGAGATTTGTCATTAAAACATGTGGGAATCACCCGGATCTGAGTCGTTTATAGTGAAATGAGACCCCAACTTGAAGTTCATAAGAACTCTTGGTGACATCACCTCAAAATGCTTCAAATCCGCAGATTTCACGGTTAGAATTTGAGTTTTGAAAGATAGAATGATGTAGAATCGAGTGTAGATTGTAGAAGTACAAGTTTTAGGTTGAAACCTTACCGGAATCGCGAGGAAATCGAGAGAAAAGGGTCTTGGAGCGTGTGCGGTTGAATAGGAGCTGTCACATCACTGTCCAAGTGACGTGACATGGTATTTATAGGCCACAGAGGAGAAGAAAGGAGTTCTGGCCCGGATAGCCCATCCGTGCGGATGGCCCATGCGTGCGGATGGCCCATCCGTGCGTATGCCCATCCGTCCGGATGGCCCATCCGTCCGGATAGCTATCCTGACGCGTTGGACTTCTCCGTTTTGATCGTTTTGATAGTTTTCGAAGTGCGTACCTTCCATAATTTATATTATCATTATATTGTTATTATATATACATATATTACTAGGGGTCGTATTTACGTATCCATAATCCAAAGTTTCGATGATTAACAATCAGTTTCCGATTCGAGTATGCGATTATTAGCGACGTTTCACGGCCATCAATGAGGGTAGTGTAGGTCCTTCCTTGATGTCATCGTGAACGTTATTTCGTGTAGTGCCACAAAGGCTGACGGGGTACCGTTTACTCGTATTGTCCTCATCGTCATGACGACTGGAGCTACAGCACTCACCCGAGAGTCCTTGTTAGCGTCAATTGTTTACGTTCGACACATCACGGCCACTTAGGAGGGTAGAATAGGTCCTCACTCAATGCCTTCGTGAGTGTTAGTGTGATAGTAGTGTAGTATAGTGATATTGTATTTCGAAAATATGCGATTATCCTTCGAATAGCGATATATACGATATAGTTACATTATGATCCGAATCTCTGGTGCTAGGCGTAACGAGTATAACGGGTAGTAACAACGCACAAAAGTGCGGGTTGTTACAGTCTCCCCTACTTTAGGAAATTTCGTCCCGAAATTAATCCAATAGGTAGGCTTCTAAGAGCTGATCTAGTACGAGCAGGGCTACAGCGAGTGATTTGATCGTAAGTTGACAGCGAGGACGTTTCGAATAAGAGAATCGACCGTGATAGTGAGAAGGCGACGTAGGACAGAAGTAGTAATCCCACGAGTTGGCATTCCCAAGTACCTAGTCTTGTGTAGAATTCGTTAGTTCGATGGGATTGTAATTTGAAAGGTTTCTCATGACGTAGAATTTACTGAGTCGATCGTTAACCAACGTTATGAGAAGCGTTCGTATTAGATATTTAAAAGGAATTTAGGATGAAAATCTTTGAAAGTTTTCCTTTTAACATGAGGTCAACGGAGTCGATGTTAACCGATGTTGCAAGGAATTTTAAGTTTTTTTTAATCATTTTAAGGAATTCGAAGATGAAAACAAGGGTTACGAAAACTTTCCTCTGACATGGGTTCAAGCTGAACTCGATGTCAAACCAATGTCTTAAGAAGGATTTTATTTTGACGTTGTAAAAGTTTAGGGAAAAACTGGGCTTATGAAACTTTTCTTGGACATGGAGTTAAGCTGATTCGATGTTTACTCCACGCCGTGAGAGAATTTCACTTGCCCACCGGTTTTAAATCAAAATTTTATAAAAAGACGTTTTAATCAGTACAAAAAGGTAGTTAATTTCCGAGCCCCACTTGGCACTTTCCCACAAAAGTTTGTTAATATGTTTAAAACACTTATATATAGGAAGTACCAGCGGCGTATCCACCATGCTTTGCCCATATTACTTCCGTTTCGTGAGGCAGTGTCAGGTGTGCCGATATGACACGGATAGAATTGCGTTTACTCGGCCCAATCGTTAAAAAAATCGGTCTGAGTATAAGATAGAATCGAATAGGTTAATCCGGCGAGTTGATAAGCGAGAAGCGAACAGCGCGTTTTCGATTAGATTCCACATTAAACCCACATGGCACGTTTCCACGAGGGTTTGCTAACATGGCGAAACACCGTGTTTAACCAGGTTAGTTTTGCCTCGTGAAGCGATGTCATGCGTACTAATACAGACTATAACAAACACCATTGAGCGATCAAGCGGTTCGAATTTGATTGATTAACACCACAGAGTTTAACAAACATTAGACCCCACATGGCCTTTTTCCACGAAAGGTCGCTGATATGACTAAAACACCCTGCTTTAACCATATGAGCTTTATCTCGTGAAGCGAGATCATGTGTGCTAACTTCACACGAATATCACAGATAACGGTAGGCGATAGCGATAGATTGACACACAGCAAGCGATATAGATTCACATAATAAGCGATGGGGATTGCGAGATACACAAGGTAAGCGATTTCAACTAGTCGGGTTTGTTTCGAATGAGCTTAACGTTACGTTGCGACGCATCACGGTTATCGAGGATGGTAGAATAGGTCCTCATCCGATAATATCGTGAGCGTTAATGTGCTTGATGAGATTCATTGCAATAGACTTACGATCAATCTTGCGTTGATGCAATTGACCTGCGAGGTAGACTCTCCAGAGTCCATCGATGAGGCGATTGCATTGCGTTTGCAGACTTACGACAAGTCTTGCGATGAAGCAATTTCAGTTGTTACACCTTGCGGTTGAGTGTAGTGTGTTGAAAATAATCAAAATAGTATAATAGGTCTAATAACGTTCAACTCCATGTGGCACTTTCTTCACGGAACTTTGGTAGTATGATAAAGCACACCTTGCTCGACCCCTACTACTTTCATCCCGTGTTTTGGTGTCACCTTTTGTCAAAACGCTATGGCACCTTTGAATTCACTACGATCTCCGTGCACTGACCCAAGTATTCCCGTGTGCACCCGCGATTAATCGTTCCTTGCACGTTTATCGTACCTCGTTCTAAAAGTGTAGTGAGGCTAAAACACATTATTTTGTGATATAGTATATAGTATGTGTGTGAATCTAGTCTAAGTGCGACGATTAGAGAGTGAAAGAGAATACGAGGGCAACATTGAGTAGTAGAGTAGGTTCAAGGTTTAGAAATAAACGTCGAAAATCGTATCATTACAACTTTATCCTACGCTTGCTAGATGTCTGATGCTGAAGACTTTTGCTGGAGTTGTTGTTGTTGTGCTCAAGTTCACGGTTCGATGCGGCAGTTGCGGGTGAAGTGACCGTAACGGTTGCAGTTATTGCAATAGCGACAGTCAGCCCCAACTGGATGATGATAGGTACACGAGTAACACTGAGGATGAGCTCCAGTGTAGGCTCGTTTTGGAAACATCGGAACTGTTCGAAGAGGTTCCGGTTGCAGCAGTTCGGTTATTGAAGAGCTCGGGCTTGAAGTCTTTTGCTTGCGGCTGGGTTTGTCGGTGTCTTGCGAAGAGGTATCGTCATTGGAGGATTCGTCTGAAGACTCACTTGCAGAGTCCTTGGCTGATTTGTCGGAAGATCCATCGGCAGATTTGTCAGAAGGATCGGCAGCAGATCCATCCGAAGAATCGTTAGCAGATTCGTCAGAAGAATCGTTAGCTGATCCATTAGAAGAATCGCCAGCAGATTTGTCAGAAGATTCGTCAGTAGATTCATTAGAAGATTCGTCAACATGTTCGCCTGAAGGATTACTAGTGATTGCTTGATGAGCTTGCTTGACAGGATTCTTGGAGAAGAACCCTTCCACGAGTCGTTTGTTGTTGATTTCCGCGGCTAAGCGGTATGTTTCTTCGATGGTAGTTGGTCTTGAAGCTTCGACAAAATCACCCACACACTCAGGCAAGCCACGAATGTACTTCGCGATGGCCTTTTCCGAAGTGTTGACCTGGCCTAGGCAGATTATGCTAAGCTGTTTAAACCTTGCGGTGTAGCCAGCATTGTCACCTTTTGCTTGCTTGATTTCCCAAAACTCGTTTTCTAGCTTCTGGATTTCGTGGGGAGGGCAGTACTCTTTCTTCATAAGCTCTTTCAGCTCATCCCAAGAGAGAGCGTAAGCTGCGGAGATCCCCCGTTTGTTACGTTCAGCGGTCCACCAGTCGAGTGCTCGCGATTGAAATACTCCGGTAGCGCATGTAGTACAGAAACTATCGGGACACCGGCTTTGACGAAGGGTAACTTCGATAGAATCGAACCACTGGAGTAATTGAGTCGCATCTCCTTCACCCGTGAACTCCATCGGGTCACAGGCTTTGAAGTGCTTGTAGAGAAAAGTGGATTGCGGAGCTTCCGTCTTGGAGTCTTCCGAAGCTCGAGAGTTGCTGAGAGAGTGCACTTGAGCGGCAATTCGAGGAATAAGCTTACTCACTTCCTTAGTCACAAGTGATGCGATCCTCTTATTGACACTTCGTTTGGCTCTTCTCCTAGCTACTCGTCTCGAGGTAGAGTTGTTGGAAGGCATCTAGACAGGAAGAGACTTGGAGTGAGATTCGATCATAATGATTTTTGAGTTTTGCGATGCGATTGAGCGCGTTCAAAACTTGATGCGATAGCATAGTAGTAGTATGAATCACATAGGAGCCACATAGGAAACACGAACTTCCTAAGTTCTCACACAATGACTTGTTTGTTTATACGTATATATACATATATTTATATAGATGTAATTTGTAATCATGCACATACCGGTCGATTTAGAATAAGCGAGGTCGCGTTGAAGTGAGAAAACGAGAGCGAATGCGATAGATTAGGCATTAGTTTTGTTGCGAACATTCGGATTTCGTTTTAGATTGCGATGGCTGTGCAAATTGTGTGTTTATAAAGTAGGGAGTGAAAATCGTTAAATCGAGAAATCGACAAAGCGTAAGGTCTCAAAATGTAAATAAGTTCCAGCCAGTGGGAAATTGGTTGTTCGTACTATAGAGTGCCTTGGGTGTTTAGGCGTCGACTACCCAACGTAGCCCAACTATATTTAACAAGTTCGGACGCGTGCGTTGACCTAGAAGACTCCATGCTTCCACTGGGATGCAGCTCATGGCATTCTTCTTCCTAGTCATCGCGTAGCTCGAGTTATTTCAATAGTCGAGTCCTTGGTGAGAGCTTTTGAAAACCAATTTAGAGAGGGGAACGGCTTATCAAGGTACGGGTTTCACCCCTGACTTAACAACTTGGTTCCTAATTGTGGTTATGCTCTTCGAACGAATTCGTGAGTTCCACTAGATTTCGAAATGGAGACCTTCGTCGAGATGTGGATGTCACTCCTAACTCGATGAAAGGTTCTCGTGCTAGAAAAATGCGCTGAGTGAGCAATCCTATCGAGAGTTCTTGGTTTTCACGCCTGATCTCGACTGGACCGCTCGGTTTCGTTATGCGAGTATTTTTGAAAACATGTGTATTGTGTCGGCCTTAGGAAAGGCTAAGTAGTATTTCAGCCTTAGGAAAGGCTTCTTCGTGTGAAGTTGTAGTACGCGGTGTTCACACAAAGTTGTAGCTTTTAGCAATTTCGATCGAGAGTATCAAGTAGGCGCGATACAAACCCCGCTGGGTTCGTACGAGTCGGCCTGTTGGTACTTAGACTATAGACTAGGTCAATTTCTAAGACATCGACCCAGACTAGGTCGAGTCTGGCCTAATTCCCTATAGTTATGGCTCTGATACCAATCTGTCACACCCCAACCGATGGCGGAATCATCGGGGCGCGGCACTAGGCGAATCAGATTGCTCAAGAGAATCCATAACAACTATATTGCGATAATATTTAATACATTAGTTATCCCATACTAACAAATAACACAATCACATAAGTTATCACATATTTCTTGTCCTCTCGAACAATACAAATCCGACAACCTAGATTTTAGTTGAGTTTCTAGACTCCCTAGCTTGATTTGATATAGTTTGCGATCTAACCTGCAACATACGTTAAAATATTTGTCAATACAAAAGTATTGGCGAGTATACAGGTTTGATAGGTATAGCATAGTAGATAAAACAAAGTGTAGCAAATTTCCATATGCATAAACGTAATACATGACATATATACTCACAAAACTGATACTACCAACTAAGTCCTCGATGCTCGAATGTACGATGGCATAACTAGACCCCGTCGGGCGCAATAGTACTATACTAGTCGTGGTGGGATGTCGCGAGTATAAGCCCTAGCACATATGCAACTAGCATCACGTATATCTATGCATAACAGTCATTCACAAGTGATAATTCGATTGATTGAATGTTTCGACTGATAAGTTTGATTTGTTAGAAACGTATGTTACACCCAAAATTCGATTAAAAAGGGTTCAAGTATACTCACAGTGCGTATTTAGCGGGAATACAACTTGTTTGGGTCGGTTGCGAGTGCGTCTGCGTTAATCATTGAAGGATATAGTAAACGATGTACGGTTAGGCGAGATTAGCATTGAAAAGTCAGTCATCTGGTCGGATGGTGCTCACCCATTTGGATGGGCTCATCCGATCGGATGGCATATGGGCCTGAGTCGGATGGCTGTCATCCGGTCGGATGACAGACTATCCGATCGGATTAGTTGCTGACTCGTGCGGATTGTCAATCGTTCGAACAAGAGTGACTCGTGCGGACTGACATGTCATCCGTGCGGACAAGTGTCATACGTGCGGACTGACTTGTCATCCGTGCGGACTGACAGTCATCCGTGCGGACAAGTGTCATCCGTGCGGACTGACAGTGATCCGTGCGGACAAGTGTCATCCGTACGGACTGACTTATCATCCGTGCGGACTAACATGTCATCCGTGCGGACTTGTCATGTCTGTCTCGCACTCTGAACACTGTTTCCGAGTGTTTAACGGAAGGAAATACGTTCGTTTTTACTAGGGTAGCATAATTTCGCACTAACACTTGAAATTTCATCAGTCCCGACCCGTTCTAACGGCCGGGAATCACCCCGTTCCATCAGATTTGGTAGTTCTTGATGGTTTTTCATGGTTAATCTCGAAATTGCACAGATTTAAGTGAGATTTGTCATTAAAACATGTGGGAATCACCCGGATCTGAGTCGTTTATAGTGAAATGAGACCCCAACTTGAAGTTCATAAGAACTCTTGGTGACATCACCTCAAAATGCTTCAAATCCGCAGATTTCACGGTTAGAATTTGAGTTTTGAAAGATAGAATGATGTAGAATCGAGTGTAGATTGTAGAAGTACAAGTTTTAGGTTGAAACCTTACCGGAATCGCGAGGAAATCGAGAGAAAAGGGTCTTGGAGCGTGTGTGGTTGAATAGGAGTTGTCACATCACCGTCCAAGTGACGTGACATGGTATTTATAGGCCAAAGAGGAGAAGAAAGGAGTTCTGGCCCGGATAGCCCATCCGTGCGGATGGCCCATGCGTGCGGATGGCCCATGCGTGCGGATGGCCCATCCGTGCGTATGCCCATCCGTCCGGATGGCCCATCCGTCCGGATAGCTATCCTGACGCGTTGGACTTCTCCGTTTTGATAGTTTTCGAAGTGCGTACCTTCCATAATTTATATTATCATTATATTGTTATTATATATACATATATTACTAGGGGTCGTATTTACGTATCCATAATCCAAAGTTTCGATGATTAACAATCAGTTTCTGATTCGAGTATGCGATTATTAGCGACGTTTCACGGCCATCAATGAGGGTAGTGTAGGTCCTTCCTTGATGTCATCGTGAACGTTATTTCGTGTAGTGCCACAAAGGCTGACGGGGTACCGTTTACTCGTATTGTCCTCATCGTCATGACGACTGGAGCTACAGCACTCACCCGAGAGTCCTTGTTAGCGTCAATTGTTTACGTTCGACACATCACGGCCACTGAGGAGGGTAGAATAGGTCCTCACTCAATGCCTCCGTGAGTGTTAGTGTGATAGTAGTGTAGTATAGTGATATTGTATTTCGAAAATATGTGATTATTCTTCGAATAGCGATATATACGATATAGTTACATTATGATCCGAATCTCTGGTGCTAGGCGTAACGAGTATAACGGGTAGTAACAACGCACAAAAGTGCGGGTTGTTACATCATGACCTTCCCACAAGAATCCAAGATGGAACTGATGCATGGCAACACATGCAGAGACATGCAAAGCCTGACTTCATGGTCCCTACACTTAAAAGAAAGCATGAGTTTCGGATTTACAAAGTTGCATGGTCAAGACCTCAAAGCTCACAAGATTTTGTCTTCTGGTCAACGTTTACGGACCGCAAAGGGGCCACCTTACGGTCCGTAAGGTGGCAACGCTGGATGGAGATAATAAATAAAAAGCGGATACGGGCCGCAAGATTGTAACTGGGCATTTTGATCAAGGTCGGTTACGGACCGCAAAGCCAAGGGCTTACGGTCCGTAAGTGGTGCTTACGGGCCGCAAGGCTTCTTGCTTACGGTCCGTAAGACCGTCGCTGGCAGCAGATTTTGGACAGCTGCCTATTCAGCCTGTTACACCGCCTCATTAGCATGGTATTCGAATACAGGAGTGTGGCCAACATATTTTCATGCATAGGGACACATGGGGATCATCAGGGAACACTTGTAGACTATTGTGGCAAGATCTTATGACTTATTCTTGAGTATATAAGGAGTTGAGTTGCAACCATTTTGCTTGCTCATTCAAGCTCACTTCAAGGACTTCTCTGGAGCTCCTCTGATCAGCCACAAGTTTCCTTAGGCTACCTAATAGTGCTTAGGACCTTTGTAAGTGTCCTTAATCCTTTTTAATTCAGTTTAGCTTAGTTAATTAGCTAAAAGTCAAACCGTCGTAATTAAGATTTGACTTAGAGATTAATCAATAATTGTTCAGTCAAATCTCGAATCAAAAGTACCTATAAGTAGGTAATTATGTGGGTAATAAACCCTTAAAAGGGTACTCTCTGATTCCCACTCTAACTAGGTCAATTGTCGGGTCAAACTTGATATTAAAAAGTCAACAGAAAGCTTAATATCAAATTAATGTATAATTAGCAATGCAGAAGCTATGCAACCTGTTTTATCATTAATATAACTTGGTAATTAATGTAAGAACATGTCTAAACAAGTTCAACCCGACAATTTTCAGTTTAGGCCCGGTTCGGAACCGAAAGTCGCATAATTTGACTTTTGCTTTGACTTTCAGTTCTGACCCGTTTAAGCATGTTTTAGAAATGCCTTAGAGCCATATTAGGACCAGATTTCATGTTACTATAACCCTCTGAGATTATACAACTTTGGTTCAATAGTTATCCGGTTCACATGCATGTTCCGTTAATTGCTTAAATGTTGACTATTATGCCCTTTTCACCTTAAGATGTGATTTTTGAAAATGTAAAAGAGTAGAAACCTTAGTTACTGATTTATAAACTTGTACCTAAAATTTGACATCAGTTTGAGGTCTGGATTAAGAGTTATGCTCATTAGCGTAAATGAAAAGCTTTTTATTAATTAAACGGCATAATTAGCATATAGCCTATCTAAACCCGATTTTTTATACTAAACTTTTTGCCCACCGATATAAAATAATATTTTGGGATTTTTGGAGATTTTTATTTATTTTTTTTGGCTGAGCATAACATAGAGTTCTAAGCTTGATTCGATAATTGCCGGTTTTACCCTTTGGGCTATAAAATGAGTTTTACAAATCCTTTTGACCCCAAACCTTTTGCTACTGATTTTATATGATAAATAAAATATTTTTATCCTTCTGGAATAATAAAAATATCAGCTTTCCTTTGAAAACCCGGAAATGGCTCCAAATCGTCTTTTTAAGCATTTTAATGCAGAGTATGTGTTAAAACTATTTTAAACATATAAGGTTTGATGCCTACTGATAATCTCAGTAAATTTTTATATTTTTACAGTAAGCAAAAGTTCTAAACTCAGATTTTCAGTTTTGACCTTTTAAGCCTAAGTGAAATTACCAAAATGCCCCTAAGGTGCATAGTTTGGTTTTAAATGGTAAATTTCACATATATGTAATAACTTACTGTTATAACTTATTAAATTAAGTATCTTTACTGATTATATCAGACCCGTAAGCTCATATTTATATTTAAACTCTTTTATAACCTTCTAATTGACCAAAATACCCCTACGGGGCGTAATTTGAGTTTAAATTCTTTTGGGGCATAATAGAAGATATCTTATTGATGTCACAACATAATTAAAGCATATTAACTTAGGAAACCTGTATATGACTCTTTTGGTTACTCGTTACGCACTTTTCGCGTTCGGATCGGCTTATGTAACTAGTTTGCATATATTAGCCGAAACAGGTCAAACCATATCGTTTTTGTCTCAAAATCCAGAATGTGTTTAAATTAACCATATTAAACAAGTGTCCAAGCTTGTCAGGTCAAAACCACATTCTAAACCGGTCTTCGCTTTATCATGCGTTTGAACCGTGTCCTTCCTTTTGAAAACTAACCGGTCTAAGTCTAAGCTTAATTAAAGACCCGTTAGGATTCTAATAGGTTATATAAAACCTTCGTTCCAGATTAGGAGCCCAGAAAAAGCTACGTGCACTTGCTGTATTTGATTTATACATTGCTCAGGTAAATACTCTTAACTTATTTTCCCTATACGGGCTTGGGATACGGTATTATAATAATACCGCTTGGTCGGGTATGTAGTCATTTAAATCGGATTGTGATTAATGTATTTACATAACTCGTTTTGTTCTGTATTATTTGGTGTAACAACTGTGCTTGTAACCACTATGAAAAGTTCCGTTATCAATAAAACAATGTTATTTGATCCCAATGTTTGTTTGATTGTGTTTTACATTTTTCATGTTTTGACTTTTGTTCAATTCCGAACTCTACATCACTTTCTGGAGAGTTATACGCAAACTAGTGCGTAAACGTACTCAGTTTAATGCGAGAAATACTCCGGAACATCAACATATACTCAACATACCTTAAATAACCTTTACATAACTTAGAAATAAGTTTTGAAGGCTTTGGTATGGCAAAAACAAGTTAATTCGACTACAGGGACTAAATATGACAAACTGCGAAAGTATGTCAATTTGAACTGTAACGAACATTCCGGAACATGACCATAAGTTAAACACACCTTAAATATCCTTTACATAGCTTAGAAATAGGCTTTGAGGGGTTCGGTGTGTTAAAATAAACTTTTGGGTCATTCAGGGACTAAAAGCGTCAAAAAGTGCACAAGTTTGCATTTTCGCGCATAACTTACGTTCTGAATACATCCGGACATCCAAAAATTTATGTAAGCATGACTACATTATATTTTAGTGTTCGCCATAAGAAAAATCCATTCGTCGCGTCATTTGGATCGTTTTTCGCGCTTATGCGCATTCCGTCGTAATTAACCGAACATCGCAACCGTACGGCTAAACGAACCGACATCCGAGATATTTTTGAACACATTTTAAGTTCCCTATACTTTAACTTCATTTTAGAGCTTTGAAATGGGGTTAACGGGCCTTAAACGTGTCGAAAATGGGCTGAATGCATGACAGGGACCAAAAGTGTAAATCTGCCAAACTTAAGCCTAGCGGTGCGCTACACTTTTAGCGTAGCGGTGCGCTAGCCTTGTCCAGAACAGATAATATCAAACATTCAGCAGATTATCAGCTGATTAAACCACAACCACAAGTTCTAAACTTGCCCTTTCAGCTCTTAATAGGCCATATTCAGTAACCATAACATTTTGACAAATGTACGCATGAGATTCGAGCACGGTTTTCATGAAACGATCTTAACGGTTACCCGAAATCTATAAATACCCATCACATTTGCACACATTTCTCACAAGAATCTGATCATTTGTGCTCTAAGTTGAAACCTTTGTTTCATACCTGAGCTATTTTGGTTTTGATTAGCATTCGGGGACCCTTCGTAAGTATTCTTTCGTTCTTTTCCTTATTTTTACTGCTTTTCGAGTCAGAAAGTCAAACTTTGTTTGACTTTCAGCGTTGACCAGTAATGGTTAATGCGAAGTTCGATTGAACTTCGCAACGTGATTGTGATCACGATGGTCATAGTCCCTTGGGACTATGCCTACTGATTACCACGTTGTCTAGGGTCGTAGGGTAAGCGATATGATCAATCGCTTATACCTTCGAACCCGACCCAGTTTGGTCGATCATTAGGATCCGACCAAATACATTAGGTGACCATAGTGTAGGGAATAACCTTCCGAGGTTATACCCTATGGTCACATCGTTTGAATAGTTGTATGATAGGTAGTTTATATGCCTTAGGTAAATTACCAGAATACCCTTTTCATGAATAATTGGTAATTAAGCATATGTAACCTAAACCTTTGTCACGTAACTGATTATGTAACATGTTTAGGCATATAATACTTGTCATAGGACTAGTTAGGCGGTCCGAACGCGTTTCACGCGCACGACACGTTAAAGTAGCATAAGCTTCCTAAACGGGTCGTAATGGGTCGTAAACAATTATGTTAGGTTTCATTTAGTATGTAGGCTTTGTTAAACCAAATGACACGAGTCTCTACACTCGTTTGGTTTACGAAACCTCATTCTATCCAATCATCCGATTAAGGTCCGGTTATTAACATAGTTACCTATATTAGGTGCCGTTTGATTCCGAGATCTCTAGCATTACTTGGTGATTATCTTTAGACATCTGAGCAATCTCAAGTGAGTACATAGACCCCTCTTTTACTGTTTTCCAAACTGTTTTGGGGTGAAACACATGTGCCTACTTGTTACTTTCATGCTTTCCTGTTTTCACATCATATACTGCTATGTTCGTTAGTACATTATAGTACATGATTTTATGACATTTCATGCTAGGTGTGCCCAATTTTGTGCATTACTTAGTACATTGTTTTACATGACATTTCATGCTAGGTGTGCCCATTTTGTGCATTACTTAGTACATCATTTTACATGACATTTCACGCTATGTATGTTCATTTGATTACGTACTTAGTGCATTGTTTTCACATGTTTACATTTTGGTATGACATTTGGTTTGTTTACATGGGACAATACATTCATTAACATTAGCTACGCCGTTCGTTAGTAGGTAGTGGTACCATAGGAATTGACAACTCCCGTTCCGGACATCCCAAGGAAAGGGGACAGAAAGGAATGACCGAATTCGATGATATAAGACAGATAGACCTTTAATTTGTTTAAAGGGTTTATCACCACAGTCACAAGGCTTGGATGTATGCATTTTCACAATACCGCATAGATGTTCATATTAAATAGTTGCATGCATTTACACAAAACATAGCTTTGATTTAAACCAAGTTTTACTTCAATACTTTGTTTTTGTGCATATGGTTTAGTTGAGACATTTCACTTGCCATACATGACATTTTGCCATAGACATTTTTCACATAAACATTTGACATGGATATTTGACATAGACATTTGACATGGATATTTGACATAGACATTTGACATGGATATTTGACATAGACATTTGACATGGATATTTGACATAGACATTTTGACATGATTTACATCTTGACATAAACACTTTGACATGTTATTCAATACATTTGACAATTGGTTTAAACATGGACTTCTTACATTGGTCGGTTTGGTTTGATTAAGTGATTAAGTAACGATGCGTGTGTAATATGATACAAGCATGGTGGATACGCCGCTGGTACTTCCTATATATAAGTGTTTGTATGGTATTACATGTCGTAACGTTATTTGAATAATTTCAATATTGAGACATAGAACATTTTCTATAAATAACATATTTTTCACAAGACATTGATTTACAAACAACTTATCTTATACAAACACATTTTTACATGGTCATTTATTTAACCTGACATTTACTTCTACGTATCATCTGATCTTATTGTTTTCAAATGATTTACAAGACAAAATCAAACTACAAGGTTCATGACTAAACATTTTTCTTAAACATAAGTCATGAATCCTATTTTTACAAACCTATGTATCTCACAGGCATTTTTATGCTGACGTACCTATTTTCACATGTGTTTTCAGGAGCTTTTCCGTAGGATGTTGATCATGATACTAGGGCGGACCTGTGCCTTAGAGACTTTAAAAGAGGATAGACTATGTTTAATTATGTTATAAACTCTTTTGTTTACTGTTTAAGACAATGTAACACTCTTGTTTAATAAATAAATAAAACTTTGTATGCCATGGTTATGAGACAATAAATTCTGTTACAACACTCCCCGACGTTTCCGCCACGTTTTGTATGTTACACGTGGTCGGGGTGTGACATTTGGTGTATGGCCTTTGGGGGTTAAATGACCATGTCCCGGATATCCTTGGCATCATTCAAAGAAATGGCCACGACCTAAGCACATGTTTCGAATATCGGATTTAGTAAAAACCTAATTTGATAGCATATTGTACTAGCTTATGTTTAATTAGTGAAATTTCCTCAGTTTGATTTTTTATGTCTCTAACATATTTTCTGTCGTTATAATGACATATAGACAAATATAAACACAAATCGAATGCTAAAGGGCTTATGCGTATTTTGATCATAATTGTTAGGTTTTAAATTGAGGTTGTAGTATGACTAATGGGGGTCCTGAGTCGCATAATGATTCGGCAGTTGTATTTCTCTGCTATGGTTCTTGGTTTAAAGCTAAAATGAGTGTTAACTCCTGATCAGTCTTATCTAATACTCATGATAAATGATTACTCGGCTAAGTAGGAGAATGTAAGTTTAAATATATTACAATATGATATTTAATCTAGTAGCCATTATAATCATTTATATTATATAGATCAAAATATATTAAAACCTATTATATAATTAGTTGGTAATTGTTGACGGACCATATTACCCTTATTAACTAATTAGTTTTCCTCTTGGGTGTATATATAAGGAGGTTATTAGAGAGGTTAAGGGTTACACAGCTTGATTATTCATAACATCATAAAATCGCACCTCTCTCTCCATCCGACTTGATGGTTATCACCATCATAACTTTACACCCTAAGGAAGAACCAGATCATCCTGATAAGTATGTCAAACTCAATGATTGCATCTCTAACTGGATTCTCTGCTGGCCTGTCTGCTGTCGCAGGTATTTCATATTTATGTTTTCCATCATGTTAAACATAACTGATCAACAATCCGGTAGCTAAAACAACCGAATCGATGTTGAGTGTCTCGCCATTGATGAGCTCGACCGAGTTAGTATTGAATCTTTTGATCCCATGTACGACTCTGATAGCTTGATAACGGCTTATTGCAGTCGTGTTAAGCTTGTGAGCCTCAACGACTTTACTTTCTTTAATTGCTTAACAACGTGTGTCCGCATGTTGTTATTGTGGTCACCTTTGGTGGTTGTTGCGTTTTTTTAATTTATGTATTATCAATTAGCAACATGTTAAGAGTTTGTTGACTTGGACATCTTGCATGGTCGTTGTTTTATGTTTTATGTGGTTATGATGTGGGGTTTTGTGCCTTAATCCCACCTTTGGGTATTTAAAGTGTTGTTTTGTTTTTCGGATCCTCATTTGTAGTGGTTTCATTGAGGAATGAGGAATGTCTGGAATGACTATAAAAGTTCAGGTCATTTGGCTAGGCAACATTTGTTGCAGTCATGTTTTGTTTCTGAGTCGTAATAAGCCAATGAGTTTATTGCTAGTTGATAATATGTATATTTACAACATTCTTTATGGTTTCTTATTTTAAGTTGGTTAAAATATGATTACTACAACTAGTGTGAACTGGTTGTGATGTTTTGAATATGGTTTCGTAAAACTGAGATGGCTTAACAAAAGCAACCGGGTTAAACCATATTTCAAACCTAAAAAAAACAATTTGGACGGACTTTTATGTTAAGTTCAAATAGATGGTGTATATTTTGGTGTGTGGGTGTCTCTTCTGGGTCTTTTATTGTATGTGTACATGCAATATCATTCTTCGTGATGGCGAATAAGTTGTTATCTCGGTCTTGGTGACCACCATGCCATTAACATAACAAACGGTTGCAATCATGTGTTTGAGCCTATTTGTAATAACTTTTACTTTCTTTATATAATTGTTGTTATTTGATTATATGTCAACTTCCAACAATGGCGTGAATGTCTTAGAAAGGCTTAGTCGGATTCTTGAAGGGTTTGTCAAGTCGGACTGTTGAATAAATAATAAGCTTAATAGGTAACGGAAAGATTTAGCAACATAAGCCAAAGACATACGGAGGTGCGGCATGAAGTAGACGAGCTTATCATGTTGATCGGTTCTGTTATAAACATAAAGGAAAACATGTAAACATACCTTTGATTGCATCAGCACAGGCTAGCAGAGAATCCAGATGGAGACGCAGCAATAAGGTTTGACATGGTTGTCAGCTTGATCTGGTTCCTCCTTAGGATGCTAACTGATGATGGTGGCTAAGAAAACCGAATAGGGGATTCGGCTGTGGAGATGGAGGTCGGTTGATGTTATGTGTTATTAGGGTTTGTCTAATTGTGTAACTGAGTAACCCTTTAACCTCCACATAATTCTCCTTATATAAGCACCCAGGAGGAAACCTAATTAGTTAATAAGGGTAATATGGTCCATCAACAATTACCAACTAATTATTAATAGGTTTTTATATATTTTGATCCATATAATGTAAATGATTATAATGGCTACTAGATTAAATATTAAATCATAATATATTTAATCTTACATTCTCCCACTTAGCCGAGTAATCATTTACTATGAGTATTAGATAAGCCTGATCAGGAGTTAACACTCATTTTAGCCTTAAACAAGTACTATAGCAGAAAAATACAGCCGTTGAATCATTATGCGACTCAGGACCCCCATTAATCATACTATAGCCTTAATTTAAAACCTAATCGTTATGATCAAAATACGCATAAGCCCTTTGTTTGATTTGTAACTATATTTGTCTATATGCCATTATGCTAGCGTGACATATTCTTAGAGACATACAAAAACAAACTGATGAGGAAAATTAACTAATACTTAGTCATTCATAACACGATATGCAGTTGCGCATAGCCATCAATTAATACCCGTCTCTGAGCTCTCTTAATAAGACTTATGGGTAATAGCCATTCAGTTATAGGATCCTTAAGCATATCATGAATGTATTCGATACAAAACTTAGTTTCCTCAATTCGTTCATAAACGAATAATTAATTGCGTATCCAAATTTAATGCAGCACCTCTTGAACTGTTACTGTTCAAGGAGTCATGGTAGCTGACTTTATCACACTAAGTCTTCAAAACATTAATTATATGGAGTTAATAAACTTATGAGTCCACTGATAAA
The DNA here is from genome assembly GCA_030545235.1 of Helianthus tuberosus. Lineage (NCBI taxonomy): Eukaryota > Viridiplantae > Streptophyta > Magnoliopsida > Asterales > Asteraceae > Helianthus > Helianthus tuberosus. The sequence goes on from CM060426.1 coordinate 5,053,482, forward strand.
TTTTCAACAACATTTAGTGACTATATTATGTCGTTATAACTTAGGTTGTTATTATCAGTTTATTATGACTCCTCCATAAGATGGATTTGTCTGCCGACATAAGGATATACCCGAAATTACATTTTAGCATCTTTGAATACTTCAAAGATAAAGTAATAAACCGGTTTTAATTCTCACTTCTTCTTCAAATCATGGCCTCTCGTTTTTTTAAAGATATTGTAATACTCCATTAGATGCTTCACATTAATCTAGACATATCTAGTGTGTTGCAATTTGAGTAATATCTAAACGAGTATAGACTTAAACTTACATAAGGCTTCCAATTAATGAAGCATAAAAAATAATCTCATTTACCATATTACCCTCTGAAGGAGAGCAGTATTGTTTGTTACATATGTAAGAACCCATTTAATGTTAAACTTATGGAACAGAACTAATGTCCCACTGGGTCTATCTCGATATGTTATGATATCTATCACGTAAGAGATATCTCTGAGATATATTATATCAAAGTTTGTGTTAACAACGCTTTGACTTATGTAACATATACTTGTCAAAAGAATATCATCTATATAGACAAGTTTATCTTAGTTGCTCTCACTCATTTTGAGGTAGGTACATTTATCCACTTGATTCTTGATGAAAATAATTACGTTAGCTTTTCATCACATTATGATGTTTGCATTAACCCATACTTGGACTTTATTGGCTTATAGACAAACTGTTCTATAACCTTAAGTTCAGAACTTTCAGGTTGTTATCTAATGAACATGTAAATATGTCACTTGTCAACCAGTTATTAGGGAAAATTGCTTTTAATGTTCATCTAATGTAGCTTAAAACTATTAGAAGCTACTAGAACAGTGATGATCCTCAAAGAAATCTTTGTTAGATATGTAATAAAGATTCTTTAATAATTTATCTCTTCCTAAGTATAACCTTTGACAATCAATCATGCCTCTTCGTGTCTTAACGCTTATATCAGGATTTGGTTTAGTTATGAACACTCTTAGGTAATTCAATCAAATCCCAAACGTTATACGAACACATAAAATCAGTTTTACTAGAAAACTGTTTTATTCCACTTAGAAGATTAATTGACGCTAATGGCTTAATATGAAGAGATAGGATCAGTAAACATTTCCAAAATCCATTTCAACTTCAATTAGGGAGGTTATGTAATCATTAAAGTTAGTAGGCTTTTAAACCTAGATGACCTCCTGAGTTGATTATTGGGTTCATTAGAAGTTTCAATTTTATGGATTAGCTCTTGGTTAGGTTGCTATCATTTTCAGGATTCTAAGTTTTTAAGAGTTGATGCAGTATGGTGTACAAGAGGTGTAATCGGAGTTAAATTCTGAGTGAAATTTAATGACACTCTTCCCCCCGCCTCTTGTATTCCTTGCAAGTCATAATAAGGACTTTGACTGCTCCCACCGACCTTAGAAATCTTTAGGAACTCAGCATGCTTAGGGTCAATATGTAACGACCAACAAATTCTAATAGAAAAACAAGTTAATGACGTCAGTCATTGTAGTTTCTCTTGTTGAGGATTATGTTAGTTCAGGAAAGAAATCTAAGTGTGCCTACAATTAAGCAACAATGAAACTTTTGTAAGAGTAGCATTAGAGTTAAGGAGATAAGTTTTGATAGAACAGTGTCGTGATGGAGCGGTGTCTTGTACAAGAGGTGCAAATTTAGGTAATGTAAAATTTTCACTCCCCCACCTCTTGCAACTATTGCAAGTTGTTATTAAGACACTTAATGCTCTCACTGATCTTTAATATCTCTAGAAATGCTACAAGAGAAGTTTCAATGAGGTACGTGACGTGGGAACCTATCATATATACGTTAGACTTTATTGGATTTCTTTAATGTCCAGATATCATAAGAAACTTTAGGGACATATCTAATAGAAATCTTATTAAGTATATATATATATATATATATATATGAATAGTTTTCTTCTAAGACCGTGGGCCATATGCGAAAAAAAAAATTAGATACAAGTTGATAGTCTTTTAAATGATAAATGAATTATGTCTGAATATTCCATTTGGAATAAGTTCCACGAATGTCAATGAATGACTTATGATGGACCCATACTTATTCCTTAAGCCAAGTTATATTTTAGGGCTTTAACGTCATGATTTGAAATCACTTAGAATGAGATTAGTTGAATAATCATCCTCATTAACCATGTCATGATTTCTCATGAATTTCAGTTATAATGGATGAAATTTATAAGTCTCATTTTTCTTTTGTCAAATTCTCATTTGCATGATGACAAAAGTTGTGAAAGCGTAAGGTATCATCTAGTTTCATCTTAGTAATGTTTCTATCTAGATATTTAGAACAAATAAAATGAGAGTTTAAGGTAAGTGTGACTTTATGTTGACTATGCAAACCTCACAACGTTCATAACATAGCCTAAATAATGATACTATATTCTGATTAATCTTCAGAATATGTAAGGTATCAAAAGGCTGTGTTAGAAGACTGCTTATTATGGTTCTTATAGCCTTAACAATTAATTTTGTCACTAACTCTCCTGTTAGTTATTTGTCGAGTTCTGGTAAGGAAACGTATGGAACTAGAGTCAACTAATAATGTGTTAATTGGAATATTAAAAATTATCAGACGTAAATATCATTAGTAAGTGACTACCTTATTAACTTATCCAACTGTTCTTTAGAGTAATGGATAGTCTCGTTGCTTATGCCTAGTCTAATGGCATAATCATGCAGTAAGATTTTCCCTTGAAGAACCTTAAAGTTGGGATTAGCACTTGTAATTTGTCTATGGACCTTAGAACAATCCTCTTTTAAACTATTAGTGGTTGTAAGGTGAATAACATCTTATTTTCCAGTTTCAAACATTTATTTCTTTGTACATATGTTGTTTATCAACACACTCATTATACTTTGGTACTTTTGAGTGTTATAGTTGATTTATAAGGCATCAAATTGTACAAGTGAAAATCTTAGTATGTAATGTACTGGAAAAATGTACTTATTTCCATGCGTAAGCCCTTAACTTTATGGGTCATGGTATTGTACATTATTATGTATTCACATATACCACTTAGCTTATAGTTTTGAATTTTAAATGAAGGCATGCATCTTAGGAGTTCTTGTGATTATTCCACAATTATATATTAGTCTTAGGAAAGAGTTAATCTGGAATAACCTTTTAGTGACAGCACTCATTCTTGATTATCATAAGGTACATCATGTTCGATTTATCCTAATCGTCATGCTCTACTTTTCTTCTGTAGTGCTTTATCAGAAGAGAGCAGTAGGATTATCGTGTCTTAAGAGATAATCAAGAATTTAATTTAAGAGCTAATTCTTCTAGAAACTTTAAGCAAAACATATTAGAGTTAGGAATTATAGAGGATGAGATATAGACTTATAGAAGAAAATTATAATGAGTAAAATTATGGGTACTAAGAATAAGGCAGACGAAATGATCATAAAACTTAATTAAGGATCATTAATATAAGGATCATTGTGTGAAGAGGTTGTGATATGTCTATTACTAACATCAAAATAATAGACTTAGCTAAAAAATTCTACTTAAACGAAGACAAAACAGCTTTGGCCAGAAGTGTAATCATTTAAGCATATGTGCAAAGTGGTTGTAACAAAACAGCTTTGGCCAGAAATTGAGACAATCACTTTAGTTATGCACTTGTTGAGTATGCCATCTATGAATGAATTAAATCAGCTTTGGCCAGAAATTAAGACATTCATGCTTATGATGCACACACAACATAGCTTTCATAATACTTGAACGATAAGTAGACGCATCAAATCAGCTTTGGCCAGAATTGATACATCAAAAGCTCATTCAAGTTAAGCCATTTTGGTTTTGTAAAACATTATTTGATCCTTATTAATTAACTAAGTGATTACAAAACCAATTGTTTAATAGCAAACCACCCGTTAGCACGGATCGAACTCCGCGGTGAGTTCGCTGGGGGTTGTAGGGGGACAGCGTGCCCCCTGCACGGGGTTCGGGGTGGAGCCCTGAGCTAAATCTTAGTTCATATTAACTGCTTAATAAAGTAATGGGATTTCGATTAAGTCTTGAAAATTTATGAACACTCATGATTTCGGATAGATCATGTTTTGGATTCATCCGAAATGAATGATTTCGGATCATTTCGGATTATCCGAAATGGATGATTTCGAATGATTTCGGATGTGTCCAAGACGCGTAAGTCGAGTCATTTCGGATGGTTTCGGATGACTTCGGATGTGTCCTAGACCCATGATTTCGGATGATTCCATGATGATTATGCTTAGTCCGAAATGATCTTTGATGGTCCGAAATGGACGCTTAGTCCGAAACGATTAGTCCGAAATGATCCGTTGTTGATCCGTAATGGGTGAACAATGTTCATCCGGAATGATCAGACAGTTGCTGATCCGTAATTGGTAAACAATGTTCATCCGGAATGATCATCCGTAATGATCATCCGAAATGTGTTCTGCAAGCTGTTAAATGCGAAATCATAACTGAAAATTCGAAAAATTTGGGATTGTGATAGAGTTTCCTATTTTATCATTCATCTAATTTTATCAGTAAATTTCGAAAATCGTAATCTGTTTATCCTATTAACAGATTTCGAACACTTATTAGATAAAATTATATCAAAATTAAGAAAACATTTCACAATTCAAATCATATTCCAAATCATGAGGGAAAATTCGAATTTTAACTAAGAACATGATGAACCCTAAATAAAAAATTACTCAAACATTCATCCGAAATCTGGAATTTTATTACACATTTAAACATATTTCTGAAACATCAGATTTCGGAACAGTAATCACGAATGAACATGCCATCCGAGATGGAATTTCGGATGACAGAAATCGAACAATAATGATTTCGGATGAAAAAAAAAACGAATTTTAATTATCGTTTTAAAACTTGTTTTCCAGTTTTAATCCAGATTTACGGATAGAAAACAGAACCGACTAATCAACATATGCTCTGATACCACATGTTGATCGGTTCTGTTATAAACATAAAGGAAAACATGTAAACATACCTTTGATTGCATCAGCACATGCTAGCAGAGAATCCAGATGGAGACGCAGCAATAAGGTTTGACATGGTTGTCAGCTTGATCTGGTTCCTCCTTAGGATGCTAACTGATGATGGTGGCTAAGAAAACCGAATAGGGGATTCGGCTGTGGAGATGGAGGTCGATTGATGTTATGTGTTATTAGGGTTTGTCTAATTGTGTAACTGAGTAACCCTTTAACCTCCACATAATTCTCCTTATATAAGCACCCAGGAGGAAACCTAATTAGTTAATAAGGGTAATATGGTCCATCAACAATTACCAACTAATTATTAATAGGTTGTTATATATTTTGATCCATATAATGTAAATGATTATAATGGCTACTAGATTAAATATTAAATTATAATATATTTAATCTTACGTATCACACATTTAACTAGGCCTAATGATGTTAAGCAAATAAATAAACTTAAATGTATTTTCAGTTTAAATAGTTGATTGTAAATATTATTGTAGTAATGTAAACAATCGATGTTAGTAAATATGATTTGTGTTGTAAAACAATGGTCTATTAGCCATCCATATACAACTATATACTAAAACATGAGAGAACAAGACTATAGAGAATAAGTGAATATGAATTCTTTTTCATTGAGATATTAACATACAATACAAAGAACTTTATATATAGTGTTCTTACATTAATACAAAGGACATGAAGAGATGGTGGTTACATATGTGGAGAGTCACCACATTATGGTGCATTCATAACAATTTGTATTTTATTCTAATCTAATTTAACACAAAATAAGTATGCGTTATCACATGTTAACACCCTGCATCGGGGCTCCCAACTAGTTTATACTGAACACTTATAGTAAACTTGAAGATTGTTTTATTTCTAGCTCTCAACGTTTAATATATTCTCTATTTTTTTATTTCGATTATCTCTTTGCACTTCAAAAATATAAGAAAAATTCACATCTGTATGCGCGAAATATATGCATTGCATATGGATAACTACAAAATGCAAACGTCTTTTAAGAACTAACATTTTTTCGAATAATCGGTTAACCGCGGACTCAAGTGTAGGTGACTCAATCTTAAAAGGTGAGAAATAAAATTATGTTTTAGGTTAAATAAAATGGAAAAGGGAACGGTTGGTTATCCAAAATATATTTTACACCCTTGTATAACGAAGGAAAATAGACGAGCTTCATTTACCCGATATTTCCAATATAAAAAGAGAATTACAAAATGAACGAAAGCAACCAATAAGAGTAGAACATTATATAAAAGAATGTTACACTCATCGTGCCAGGTATACAAACAATTTTGTAAGCTTGCTACTTTTTTTTCTTTCCTGAAAAGACAGCTGCTCTTCTGTTCTATATTGTTTCCAATTTCCTCATATAGCTTTAAATATACACCACCTACAGAATATATAAATCCTAACTCTTTTTAACTTGAGTTCATTTTTGTTAAATAAAGTTAGAAGGTTGAGATGCATCTTCTGAGTATATGAAGTTTCTTTTTCTTGTGATTAAATTCTTCATTCCAAACCTTGCCAATATCTTTAGAAATTTTAACAGCGTCAGCAGATGCACCAGCAAGTCCTCTTCTGGTGAATCCGGATGCATATAACCCACGTTTTCCCTTCCAACCATTTGGAAACGGCGTCTTTGGGAACCCGTTTTTATCAAAGAATTCAGTCTCCTGGAGCCAGAAAGGGACATTGCTACGATATCCGGTAGCTAAAACAACCGAATCGATGTCAAGTGTCTCCCCATTGACGAGCTCCACTGAGTTGTAACTAAAACTTTTGATCCCAGGGACGACTCTGATTTCGCCTGATCGAATTTTCTCAAGCGCCCCAATGTCGAGTACTGGAGTCTTTCCATGGTGGTTTTTGAGTTCTAATGGGCCTAAAGATGGTCTTTTAATTCCGTACTTTTGAATGTTTCCAAGAATGAACCATGTTAAGGTTAACAATAGCTTGTCAACTAGCCATAGAGGTAGCCATTTCATCAGCATCATGGCTAGATCAAATGTTGACTTTCCCATGATTTCTCTGGGCAAGACGTGAACCGAGCTTCGAACCACCATGGACGGCTTGGCATTGTGGTTGGAGAGGTCTAGTGAGACCTCCATGCCCGAATTTCCACACCCGACCACCAATACTTTCTTTCCTGTGTATTTCTGGCCGGACTTGTAGTCTTTTGCATGGATGACTTCACCTGAGAACTCTTCTAGTCCATCTATTTCTGGCACTACCCCTTCTGCATTTTCACCTGTTGCCACCACAAGCATTTGACATATATACTCTGTTTCAGACCCGCTTGTTGAGACGGTGACCACCCGCCACAGATGGCAGCCTTCGTCATACTTAGCAGACTGCACACACTCATTGAACTGCGGCTTGATATCAAACTTTTGAGCGTAGTTCTCAAGATACGCGATGAATTGTTTCTTTGTTGGGTATTCGGGGTAGTCATCGGGAAAGGGTAGGTTGGGAAGTTGGCAGAATTTTTTCGGGAGGTGAAGCTTTAGGCGGTCATAGGTGCGTTTTTGCCATAGGGAAGCGATGCAGTCAGCTCGTTCGATGACTACAAAGGGAATGCATTGTTCCTTGAGGCAAGCGGACAAGGCTAGCCCTGAGGGTCCCGCCCCTACTATAACCGGGCCGTTGACCCACACACATCTGCGACCGCAGAAGTCGGTTTGAGCTGCAAAACTAAACATTCTTTGAAATTTCATGGAATGCAAGGTGCTTTAAAGTTTTGTTTTTATGGAATTGGTATGTTTCAAAGTGATCGAAGTTGAGATGATTGTTGTTTTGTTGGAATGAAGGAGGGAGGTATGTATGTATATATAGGCGGGTGGGGGTTGAAGTCTAGAGGATGGTACGTGGTAGGAGTAATATGTTTCCAAATTTGAAAAAGCTGCTATCAATCATAAGTTTATTGAAATATATCATAACTAGAATCATTTAAATACTAAAATATATGGTGCTATATATATATATCATAGTGGTATTTAGATTGGATTTAGTCTCTTGGTTTTTAGTGACTGTTTATATTATTATTTCCAATGGTAGTGTATAATGTATATTGCTTTTAAGAGATGTTTTGTGTGAGGCTTTGGAGCGAGGTATCGTTGAAGTAACAATGTAAATGTTTGATCACTAAAATTTTAAGTTTTATGTAACCGTAATTGAACTAGATGAAATTCATACATAAATATCGGCAGAAATCTAAGTCACTAAGAGGAAAAAACAGTTACAAACAATACTCACTTTCCTCAAAAATTTGTAACAACACTTCTTATTTATTTGTCGGAATTGTGTCACAAAAAATACTCAGTTTTCGTAGAAAATTTGTAACAACACTTCTTACTTATTTGTTGGAATTGGGTCACAAAAATACTCAGTTTCCTTAGAAATTTGTAACAACGCTTCTTATTTATTTGTTGGAATTGGGTCACAAAAAAAACTCAGTTTCCTCATAAATTTGTAACAACACTTCTTATTTATTTGTCGGAAATGGGTCACAAATAAAGTTGTATTAAAATTTGTTAATTTTTTTTGTTTTTTTTTTGGTCATAAATGTGTAGCTAAAAAAATAAATTCCAAAAGATAATAATTAAATATATCGTAGGAGATTCGTAACAATTTGCGACGTAGTAGTTTCGTAGAAAATGTGTAGGAAATTGCGTAGGAAATGCGTTGAAAACGGGTTTCCTACGAGGTGTTTTCCTACATCAGGTGTTTGTCACAAATGCGTAGAAAAACCAGTTTTATGACGCATTTCCTACGAAAACTGGTGTAAGAAGTTTCAAATTTTCAAGTAGTGTATATGACCGATGAAATTCAGTTAATGTTCACCATACACACGTTAAACAATGTTGAGTTGTTGACCCACCATTTGTTCTCTATATTGCTAATGATGGTATAACTAAAGCAATAAAGTACAATTAAATTAAGGTTGTTTTAGCTTCTCAGGGACTTATTGGTATGCAATTATTCATACTCACTTTTGATAATAAATTAATTAATTCATAAAGTGATCTAATTGGAATCATTTTTAGTTGGTTGAATGATGGGAAGAAGAGAGGAAGCATGTGATTATAAACTTTATCTCCCCCAAAATTCTCTTGTCTAATTTTTGAAGGAAAAGGTTTGGAATTGAGTCTTTTCTGGGTATTTCATATAAATCTATAATAATGTAGGATGTTTATAGCTTTTAAAAAGGTTTCAATACCAAGGTTCATATATGGTCAAGAACTCATCTTATTTGTCTGATTCACAAGACATCCTAGAATCCTCATCATATTTATTAGTCGAGAAATAAAACACGCATTGAAGAAAAGCAAGAAACATATTCACACATTAGACTACAAAGACTGAAAAAATAATAATAATAAAATATATATACCAAGTCATTGCTCATTAAATTTCTATTATAAAATCTATATCTATCGATACTATATAATAAATAAAAATTATGGGAGTGGACGAAAATATGCTTCACGTCTTCTTGGATTGTCTATTTGCAAAATCGATATGACGCATGATCTCATTCTGGACTTTTTGGATTAAGAGTAAGACTCTGCTGAGCATCAAATTTCGGAGGAGATCATTTCGTCTCTGTTCCACTTGATCAAACACAGGTGTAATCCCTTTTCTTGGAGCTAGTTGGGTTGGTCCTCGGATCTTTCCCGAATATAGTTGACTTCGCTTTCTTTTATTTTGTACTTTCTTGTTCTTGTATTGTCTTTTATGTTCTTATATCCAACACATCACTAGAAGGCTTTCTGTCTTTTTTAATGCCATTGTCGTTCTAAAAAAAATCTACGTTTTGGTTTTCTTAGCTTCTCTTCTATCTAATGCCATTGTTGTTCCAAAAGAATTTAATATTAGATTAATTATTAATTATTTAAATAAACTTATATTTTTTATTTTAAAACTTCACCAAATTCAAAATTATGTTGGTTATAATATTAAAAAGAAAGAATAATGATAATAATTGTTTTTATGATTGATTTATAAAAAATTTCAAATATTTAATGTGGTTGGACGGTAAGAATGGTAAAAATACAATATCATAAATAACAAAAAAAAACAGTTGGTATTAAAAATCAAAGTTAATACCCAGTTTAGAAAATAATGTTTTAAATTTAACTTAAGAAAATTTATAATTATCACGTCAATTTCATTATTTAAAAACATATCTTGACGATTATATATGTTAACAAATTAAATTATATTTTATTCTATTAGTATAATACACGGGTTTATTCAACCATGCAATACATATGTTTTTTAGAACATAACTCCTTTTTTATTACTGATTATATAATATTATATTTATCAACCCGTGTAATACAGGGATTATAACCTGGTATTGAAAATACAAAATAATATCTAAATGAATTTTTTATATTAAACATAAGGTACTAAAATCTAAATATCCAACAATCATGTATCTGATTAATCTTTTTTAATTTATACATATTAAAACATACTTGCGATGAACAGTAAATACTTATTATTATCATATTATATATACTTTTGATTTTTTTATTATTTTATTACTTAATTAATTTCATTAAATCTACAACATTTATGAAATTTGATGAACAGTAGTTCACCTGATTTAGGCTAAATCAAATTACGATTTTGTCCCTATTTTAAAATTACGATTTTGTCATCAGTTTAAAATTACATTTTTTTGCCCCAGTTAAAAATCACAACTTTGTCCTCGGTTCAAAATTACGATTTTGCCCCTTTAAATTTGCAGTTTCGCCATTAGTTTTGTTTTGTTCCTCCTAGCTAAATACCATTTTGCCCTCAATTTAAATTTACATTTTCGTCATCGTTTTTGTTTGCTTTCCCAGTAAAATTACAATTTTGCCCCCAGTGTATAACTACAGACACAAGATGGGGGAATTGTGTCAGGAAGCTGCTTGGCACTCCCCCATTGGCCCGACCAATTTACGATTTTATCCCCGCTTTAATTTACGATTTTGCAATCAGTTTAAAATTACGTTTTTACCTCCAGTTCAAAATAAAATTATGCTTTTGCCCCCAATTAAAAATTACCATTTTGCCCTCAATTCAAATTAACGATTTTGACCCGTTTAAATTTACAGTTTTACCATTAGTTTTGTTTTTCCCCACCCAGCCAAATTACAATTTTGCCCTCAATCTAAATTTACGTTTTTGCCATCGTTTTCCTTTGCTTTCCCAGTCAAATTACGATTTTGACCCCAGTGTAAAATTACAGTCATGCCATCGCTTTAGTTTTTTTTTTTTTTTTGACAAAACTATAATAGTGCTTTGTTTTAATTGTTTGACTCGGTGTAATTTTTATTTTCCCCCCAGTTTAAAATTATTTTTTTTCTATCGTTTTTGTTTAATTTAATTGGTTGACTCAATGTAATTTTTTTGAGATCGTGTTATGTACAAGTAATCGAAACACAGACGGACATGTTATGAGAAAGAAATATTCGACTTAATGCTCCGCAACGCGGGCGAGCAAAATCTAGTTTAGATTATTAAGAAAGTGCATAGGTACCGAAAAACAATATGCACATTGATAAAATATATTACACGATTATATAATGAATATATGATGCAATCGAGACCCTACATGCATACCATTCTAGTATTAATAATTTTGCTAGTTGATTAATTAACTTTCTTTAAATAGTTTATAACTTTGACTTATCTATGATGCACTATGATTGTGTGCAATAAAAAAAGACTTGAGAAATAATGTAAAATGTTTTTACGCGCATAGACACTGTGATGGCAAGTAGACTCAAATTGAAAGCTTAAAATCTAAAAGGAGAGTTTTAGGTCTTTGTAGAATGAATAAATGAGCGTTAAGATTAGGATAGAGAGTTTTACAAACTTTAATGAAAAGTCAAATATCATATTAGTATCACTGTTAGGCTAGAGGGTGTGGGATGGAGCCCCTTGGGGGTTATAAGGACACCTCAGCGCCACCTAGACGCCACGTCAGCCAGGGGGCTTTATAACCCCCTCCTTTAATTTGCAGGGTGTGGGATGGAGCCCCGTCATCATTACCTAATTATTTTTTTATTTTAAAAATCATTTAATTTTCATATATTAATTTATACATCATATTGATATATCCAAGAAAAAGAGAGAGAAAGAGTGGGTTTTGTACATAGATCTTGATGGGTGTCATGTGATCAACGGCTGAGAATTTATATGAATATTATTGCATCTACTGCCATGTTGGCAAACCGTCATATTTGACTATTATTTCTCGATCAATGCAATTGCATAGCGTTACCATGTTGGCGAAAGTAGTATAGCGCCCCAACTTAATTTGCAGGGTGTGGGTGTATAGCGCCCAGGGCGCCATAGATGGTGACCTGGCGAGGGTGGCGCCCCCCACACCCTCCGGCCTTAGAATCACATGTTAATTTTGATGATTTTATATGTTGAGGCTTTGGTGTTTATAAATCCAATTAATAAAAGTTTTTTAGGAAACTAAGCTTAACATACTTAAATAAATCTATTAACTATATTAAAACAGAACAATCTTATGCCACATGGTATAAACATAAGCCTATTATTATCATGTGGTAATCTCTTACTCCACCTCTCTTCGGTTTAAGTGAGAAAACTATTTTGCTTTAATTCATTTCTTCATCTTAATGACTTTCTTTATTTATTGTGTTCAGTTTTTTTACAAACCCTAAATGTTTTCTTCTCCATCACGCATCTCCTCTGTTCTCAAGATGTTCTTTATTCAATCGCAAGAGGTAAGATTCATACCTTTTATTGCGTTCTAATCCTAAGATATCCATCTCTGTCAACCACTTTTTCCCTTTTCGCATTTGACATAAAACCCTAGAACTCTAAAGCAACAGTTTGGTATTAAAGATTATGATGCTTCAGTTTCAAAAACCAAATCAACTGTGAGTATTAATTCTATGAATTTATTCTTCTTAATTTTGATTACTTATATTCAAAATTGAAAACCATATTAATTTTTTACATGCTTATAGGAGAGCCTTGAACTGATTTCCGAGTTCTGACATTCCGCATTGGCGCATTCGAAGGCTTGAAATATGTTTTGTGTTTTGTGTTTTTTTTTTAAGTGCAGATTTTTATTTCATTCCAATCATCAGGGCAAATTACATAAGGATAGCATGTAGACGAGCAACAAACTGCGCCGCCATCCCTTTCTGAATAGAAAACACTAATCTACTAAAAACAAAGCCCCGCCCCTGAGGGGTCGAAAAGTTGCTATGGACCACACGCTTAACTCTAGACAAGAACCGAACTGCCTCCGACGCCAAGGAGCTGAACGTGTCAAACGCCAAGGGGACAAAGGCATGCTGATTATCCTCACAAGCTTTCGCGTGCTTTTCCACCTTCTTTGACTCTACTTTCAGTACCGCTTGCCCCGCCACAAACCCATTTTCCCGGAACCCGGCTAGTGGGGATACACCTGTGAGATCGACACAAGCATGTTTCCCGCCCTCCCAACCAAAAACTAGTACGTCAGCTGGGCGTAGGGTGGATCTCCCCTCCGACGGGTCTGTAAGAAAATTAACCGGTGCCTCTTTCTTTGCCGAGATCCCTGCTCGTCTGAGAATATCCATTAACGCGTCTCGCACAAAGTCATGGCGATACTTAAACCCCGGCAACTCTCTACAGTGTACCGCATGCTCCCCGTATTTATCCAGGCATGCTTTACGGCAGACTGGGCAAGTTTCATCATTCGGGAACATGGAGATCATCAAACGGTACTTAAGGATTGACCGGTACTCCACCGCTGACATACGTTGACCCAAACCTTCAATAGGAATAACAGTTAAGAAATCCTGAGCGTGAGGCCTCTGTAGGCATTCAATGACGGCTTTCTGGCGGGGTGACAAATGGAAATCTCCTCCCAAACTTTGTGCGATTCGACAACAAAGGGCATTCGCCAAAGTTTTATGTGGCTTTTTGGGGGCGGTGTCCTTGTTAGAGAAACCGCCGAGATCAAAGTCAGGTAGAGATTCATGCAAGCGTTCCAAGGCGCTGGCATAATCCGGATCAGTGTTAGCAACCCCACTGTTACGTAAGATGTAGTCCTGCAACTCCCAAGATTGAGACCTAGAAGCCACAAAGGCATAGGCAGCCACATCCCGGGCCGAGAGAAGGCCCAACCCACCAAGCCTCGTTGGCAAGGTCACGATTCGCCACTGTAGATCACCAAAAAAAGGACCCCCACATACGACAATGTCTTCTATTGCCTCCCGAAGACCTTTATCAAAACATGAAACAACGTCATCCACAAAGGGGGGCTGGCAAGTTCGCAAACCAAATAGCAACTTTGCAACCCCCATACAAGATCTAAGCAAGAGGAGTTCGCTTTGAGGATCCCGCAACAAGGGAAGGTGTCCCATAATGTCAACAGCACGCGTTGCCCTCTTAGCCGCTAGACCTCTAATAAAACTGGCATCACGGCTGACTGCCCCTCCTAGCAGTTTGACACCTTTCTTAGAAAACATACAAAAATTTGTTTGGTGGATTAAAGTATCTTTAGAGAAAGAAGCCTTACTTCTGTGAACTATATTCGTCAAGTGAAGCTATCACGACCACCATTGCCGATTACACTATATCAACATTAGCTGCCTTCTTTTACGAGGCTAAGACATCCCTTCCTCAAACCGAACACATCAATATGGCTATTGCCCACGTCTACGTAGACCCATATACCATACCAGAGATGTTGCATTATATACTAACAAGAATTTTCCACCATCAATAAGTAAATAATCTTGGTATTTACAACTTTGAATCAGTTAAAACACATTGTAAGCTAACTTGATGCAATATGCAAGTTTTAGGTATTCTTTCACTTTCAAACACGTTGGAGTGACCCAATATTTCTAATTTTGCCTATAAAAAGTTCCACTTTTAGGCTCTTTAGCCTCTTGTAATATTCAAGTTTTAATTTTTGTTGTTTGATTGTTGTAATATTCAAGTTGTAATTTTTTTTGTTTGATTACTGTAGCAACAAGATGCATTGGTCTGATCAGTAAAATATATCAAGCGTCTTAGATCCCAAAGTTCTTGATGTTTTTCAAGCACTTCTTTAGGTCAAGGGCTAAGAAGCGTAACCGATTTCCCAAAGGATGCTTTAATTTTGATCAATCAGTATCTATTACCTCAACAAAATCAGGAAACGTTGGGCCTGAAAAATCATTCGAAACCGCTTGGCAGGCTGAATATTATATATTGCTTCCTAAAAAATAAAATGATGTTTGTTCATAACCCCCCCCCCTTCTTAAATATAAAACTAACTCTTTACCCACCCCCACCCCACCCCTATCCCCCTCCTTCCTTTTGTCTTTCTGACAAACCCACCCCCAACGTTGTAGCTCCGGCCGACCCCCTAACTCCGAGCACCAAAACCCCCACCACAGTAACTCTGGCCGACCATCCTAACCGTTTTGATGATATGTATCGCTCACATCATTTGCGTGTTTTTTGTATTCCATTTGATTCTGTGACCAAATCTTGTTGATTTCTTAGAACAAATCCCATATTCTAGTTGTTTGATTCATGGGTTTTGTTGCTGAGTCGAATCAGGGGGCTAGTGAGGGTGTGAAATTGGGGTTTAGAAGTCTGGTGAGGAGGAAAAGGGTTGATTCTGTTCATTCTCATAGGGGTTTACATCTCACTAGGTTTTATTGGCGTCGCGCGTTGCGGCGAAACGGAGCAAATGATAATGTTAAACAAACGATATTTGAAAATGAAGTATGTTGTTTCGAAAGCCAAACAGTAGAATCGGTTTAGCCAAATAGTAGAATCGGTTTAATTTATCATCATATCGTAAAACGGTACCAAATAAATACTCTATTTTGAATACAACCGCATTTTTAACAATACTTATATCAGAATCTCCAGGGGGGATAAACACAACTACGTACTTAAGTTTTTTTTAAATTAATAAACTAAAGTTATTAAAGAAAAATAAATTTATTGATAAAGGTAATATCACTTAAAAAAAGAATTATTAAAAATAAAAAGTAAATAACAAAAGATAATATGGTTTAAAAAAATAAAAAAGGAAATACGTTAAAAATAAATATAATAATAAGTTATTATAATATTAAAATAATAACATATTAAAAAAAAATATACTGCTATAGATTTGAAATTACTATTTATCGTCCCATAACAATATATATATATATATATATAATTACCATATATAAAATTACTATTTATCGTCCTATATAGGGGATGATTCAAATGAAAACCACTTTTATCGCGAAAACTTGAAAACTAACTAAAAAGCCTAAAAAAACACACACAAATTTTTTTTTAATTTTTTTATTAAAAATCGCAGGTTTTTTTATATAAAAAAAACTTTTTTCAAAAAAAAAATTGTAGTGCACATGTGTAGTACTATTACACACATGCAGTACAAATTTTTTTTTTTAAAAATTATATAATTTAAATAGCGAAAATTGTACGTAAAAAAAATAATTTGGTATAAGTTTATTTTACCTAAGTATGATGAGAAAAAATCTTAACCATTCATTTTTCAAATCAATAATTAAGATGAAAGTGTGGGAGAAAGGAGGAGTGCAAAGGTATCTTAGACTGAGTGTAGTGGGGCAACCTTTTGAGTGGGCGTCTTGCGACACGTGGCGCCACGTCACATAAGAGGATTTTGACCAAAAAAGGGGGAGTGGGGCAACCTTGCTGGGTGGGGCGTCTTGCGACACGTGGATTGATTTATTTTGTCTTTTTTTATGTAAAAGATATAAAAAAAAGTCCTATTTTTTATAAAAGTCTTTTTTTACTTCAACCAAAATAAAAAAAATACATCAACTAAAAAAAAATTACTTCAACCAAAATAAAAAAATACATCAACTAAAAAAAATTACTTCAACCAAAATAAAAAAAATACATCAACTAAAAAAAAAATTACTTCAACCAAAATAAAAAAATTACTTCAACAAAGGTTATATTTTTCTCGAATTTCTTGCTTCATTTGCTCGGCTAAAGCGAGCTCGGCTCCAGTAAGGTTTGTCGTGTCGGTTGTTAATATTTGCAAATCAAGTGCTTTTTGACGACTTTCTTTCAGCTTTAGCTTTCGGTCCCCGTGTTCTTTTTTTAAGTTGATCCGTTGTTGGCTCGTTTGCAACAAGCCGTCTAACTTATTGGTCACTTTTTCGAACGTTTCGGTGTAGTCGATTCGTGCACCGCTAGAAGACGGTTGGGCGGCTTTTTTGGCCCTATCTCGGCCAACCGGCCGTTGTGGTGGTTGAAACGCTTCGGCCTCTTCATGTGGCTCTTCGTTGTCTTCCTCAATGTCGTTGAGATTTATTTGACACCGAGCGTCCGACCCGGTACTTTGATGGTCGTTTGAGGATGAGGTTTTTGACCGCTTAGCCGACGGTTGGCCACGAGTTTTAAATGGATCGAAGGCGATGACATTGTGAAATTTCGAACTCCTTCTTAAAAATTGCCAAATAGCAAGATAAGGAAACGCCTTCTTGTGTTCGACTCGGAATTCATTTTGGGCGTTTGCTTGGAGCATCGCATCGTCGGAACCACTTTGGCGCACACGCGAGTTACTTAGGCGAGTGTATATTTGGTTGAAACTTTGAATCAAAGGACGCATTTTACGCCACTTCGCGCCGATACCATCGGCATCACGGTATCCATCTTCTTGATCTTCCAACTTGAGGAAAACGTTGTAAATACGAGACCAATATGTTTTTTCCTTTTGATAGTTACTACATCTCGGGTCTTCGGTTATTTCTAGCCAAGCCTTGGACAAGCTCATTTCCTCGTTGGAAGTCCATGGTATCGGTTTGGTTTTCAAGCGTTCTTCACCCGGTGTTTTCCTCTTGTGTGAACGTTTCTTTTTTTGAGGTTCAACACCATTTTGACCGACATCGAACTAGGTCTCCGGAACTTTTTCGTCATCTAAATCAACCACTAGATGGAATACAAACAAAGTTAAAAAAAAAACATATTCTTTACAAAAAAAATATCTAAAAAATTTATACCATTTTGTTGTCTCGATCCTCCAACGTTTTGAAAACCACCGGGTTGTTGTGTGTTCCAAGTGGTGAACCCCATATGTTGCGGTATGGGCGTATTGTTGTAGTATACTTGCGGTGTAGGGCTAGCAACGTGCATATTATTGAAATAGGCGTAAAAAGCGGGGTTATTTAAAACGTTTGGGTCCGCCATATCGGGTTGTGGATTGGAAGATTGTGTATTTTGGTTGAAATGAGGGATGTTGTGGGGATACATTTTGATGAGTTGATAGAAGATTGGTATAAATTTTGATGATTTGAGAGAAGATTGTGGTAAAAATGTGTTTGATATGGGGTATTATTTATAAAGGTTGGATTTTAAAAAAATAAAAATAAAAAAGCTTGGCCAAACTATCCGTTGGCAACGGATACATTGTGGGAAAGTGTGAAAGTTGGGCGACGTGGTTGAGTCGGGCAAGAGGGGGTCGCCACCCAAGTCGCCCCCGGGGGCGGTGTTCCAGGCGATACCAGGCGACCTGGGGGTGGGAGTCGCCCCACAACACTCAGCCTTAGGAAAATCCACACTCATTTTTTTAACGTTCATAACTTTTTTATGGACTTTCTCTCTCCGCATGCAAGCCACATGCATATTCCACCCTCATTTTTTTAACGTTTATAACTTTTTTATACGACATTATTTTTTTATAAAAATTTCACCGTAAAATCGAACATCTTTTTATCTTTAATTTGAGTACCATATTGTTGTATAAAATATGAATATTAAAAACCCACCAAAATGTGTTTTATTTCTATGTTGTATAACATTTTTTTGTGCTGGATTTTTGTACTATATTTTTGTGCTAAATTTTTTTTGTTGAATTTTTTTGTCTTAAATTTTTTTTCTCAATTTTTGTGCTGGATTTTTTTGTACTATAATTTTTTTTCGGACTTTTCGTGCTATACTTTTTGTACTAGATTTTGTGCTATATTTTTGTGTACTACATTTTCTGTGCTATATTTTTTTGTACTAGATTTTTTGTACTAGATTTTTTTACTAGATTTTTTAAAAAAAATATATGATTTTTAAAAGAATGGTAAAAAATGAATTGTTCATTTTTAAAAAACGAAGGACTTAAAAAATGATTTTAAAAACAAACCATTTTAAAAATGATAGATTGTTTTAAAAAGGTTATAAAACAAAATTCTTAAAAAACGTTTATAAAAAAATAAATTGTTAAAGAAATTTGTATTTATTTGTATATTTAAAACTTATTTTGTTAAATAACAATCGTGAAATAAAGAAATAAAAATTAAGTAATTACACAAATGAAATATTAAAAGAGCTTTATAACTTACGTAAACAGCCCCTAAGCTATAAAAGGACCATAATACCCTTAGTCTTATTTACTGGAAAAAGTAACATAGTTGGTGTTAAGGGCTAAAACTGTTATAAAATGCAATCTGAGGATCTGATATGTTAAAAGTGTCACACCCTGACTTTTGCGGAAGCGTGATTATGTGTGACTTGCTTAATATCATTGCATTCAATCATAACAACCACTATATGATAAAACCAAAGATGACCATCCATTAAATAAGTTTAAAAACGTAACAACATTGTTTGAAACATAGACTTCAAACCCGAGTACAAATCATGCAACTTGTTTAAGAGTTCACAAGGACTCGACAAAAGACATTAAATAAAACAAGGCTTTGAAAGATGTGTCTTATCTAGGATAAGACACGCTATCCAAATCCCCAGACTTCAGATGACATCTTTTATTCTCAACCTCACTTGAAACATCCAAACGCCCGCCAGATCCACTTTTAATTCCCTAAAATACATGTAGTTTGAAAACATCAACAAAAGTTAAGCGAGTTCATGTGTTTGTGAGTGTGGACGAATAAACCTTTGAAATCATTGTAACTATGTATGTATGTTTGTAAACCCTGGTACGAAAGCAACAAGGAAAACAAATCATTAATGGTTTGCAAGGCCATTAATATGTGTGACGTGATGCAGGAAGGCTCAAACCTAGCAGACTTTGCACAGGGCTTCCAGCTGTAAGACATAGTCATCCCATTGGCCAAACCCTGGTCCAACATGGGCGGGGCTCGCTACACCCAAATAGATCTATCACTCATGTCCCTCAGTCCTACAACGAGGATTAATGGTCTTAAGCGTTATACCCACCACTCATATGATCTAGCAGTACCCTTCCTTAGCTAACCATACCAAATAATAACATTTGTAAACAGTTTGAAACATGTACTTCACCCCCGAAGTTATAAAACTGAAAACAGTTAAAAGAAAAGGGGGTCATGAACTCACAGTCTTGCGTCTTCATATCACAGTAACTCAAGTTTCGCCTGGCGTACACGACTACCTACAATCGTACTAACGTCTATTAGACGAGCGAGTCGTGCCTCGACTTAGTATTAATTAGTGTCTTTGAGTTACGTTTCTTTGTGTCTTAAGTATTATTCCAAGTTATGTAATTATTTGTTAAAATAATAACTTTTTTAACTTAAATTATATTTATTAAATTTTGGAATAATAGTTAAAATAATATATTTTAACTTGATACTTCTCCAGTATTTATACACCTCTCTCCTTCCCAAGGATGGGTGTACTTGTATTCGTATTCTCATACTTGTATATTTTGCCATATATGTGGGGTCGTATTCCGGAGTGTAATTATACATACGAAAATACGTATTTCTTGTAATTATTAAGTATCCTTATACTTAATGTTATATCAACTTTTCCGGAATATTATTTCTAGTAAAAATACATTAATATATATTTCCAAAATATTTATTTTGAGGAATATTACTTAGAAAAATTATTTATAATTTTTCCTTTGGCAAAAATATTTGTATTTTCGTATAAGTTCCAAAAGTAATATATTTTCAAGTTTAACTCGGAATATATATATATGTGCCTATTTTTCTCCAAAAATAATATACTCCGTTTTTGTTTGAGAAAATATACATTTCTTCCAAAAATAACATATCTTCTAATATTTCAAAGAAAATACATATTTTTATTCACCCAAGAATAATATATTTTCTTCTAGTAAAAAATATGATATAAATTTGTAATAATTGTAAAAAAATCATATTTTTGTTTCCTTTGGTGTCCAAAATATTATTTACCAAAATATACTTGTGAATAAATTTTCCGGAATATTTTGTAAGTTATATTCCTTAGTTCGGTTTCACCAATATCTTGTGTATAACTTGTATATTCATATTCTTGGAATTTTGGTAATATTTTGGATTGTAATTTTTTTATTTTTGGTATTATGATGAGTGATATTATTTTAAGTCCTAAAATAATATAACTAATACACATAGTATACAAATAATCACACACATGGTGTCTTCTAAATATATATTTCCTAAGTACATATTTAGTCATTTTTATTTATAAAAACAACCTCCAATATTTATATTTTTAAACAATAATTCTATGACAAACTTTATGTGAAATTCTATGGTTTGAAATACACCTGTAAATGTTTGTTTAGAAATATTTTTCTAAGTGTTTAATTTTTAGAAAAATTTTGCCATAGTTTCCCCTAAAAATGGAGGTTTCCATACCTTGAAGGTATATCATTTTCTTTTGTAAAATCAACACAATCAATCAATAATCAACAAATAACAATCTATGCTTACCAATTTTTCCATAAACAAGCATAATCTACTACTTTATGAACTTGAATATTTATAAAAATTTGTAGTAACTTACTAGTGTTTTTAATAAGTCTTGTTACCATTTAAAGTGTGGTTGATTCTTTAAAAACATCATTTTTAAAGAACTTAGATCTTTACAACTTATGATCATATTTTCTAAAAATGTTTCTTCATGGATTTTTCTTGTTACATACATACTTCTACACTTTATTAACCACAAAAATAAGGTTTATTTGTTTAAGAATCAAGATTAAGTAAAACTTGTATTTTTAACTTGGTTTCTTGAGAAATCATCCATGAAACTTTAGATCTACAAGTATTACAACTTACTTTGATCATTATTTTACAAGAAAATCACATATTCTTTCAAGTTCATGTTCTATGTGAGGATGATCCATAATCCTACAACCTTTTCATCCTCTCACCTTGCTAGATTATGTTTTTAATCATGATCTAGCAAGATCATATGATGATCAACATCAAATACATGAATTAACAACAATAATCAAGCATAACAACACATAAACATTAAGATTTCTTATGTATTCAAGCTTATGTTCATGTTTCAAGTTCATGTTTCTTAATGTTCTTCAAGATTATCATTATGTAACATCTTTTAACCACTTAAAATAGATGTAAAATGGAAGGATTAGTATTCTTACCACTAGCTCAAGGCTAGGGATGATCAAGAGAAGATAAGAGATGGATTAAAGCAAATGAATGAGGTCTTTCAACTTCTACAAGCTCCTAGCTCCTTTGTGTACCTTCTATCACACTTGTATAAGCTTGAAATGGATGAGACTTGATCGAAAAATGGTGATGATGGTGGTGTTTGGTTCGGCCGAGAGCAAGAAGAATAGAAGAGAGAGTTGTGGTGTGAAGTATGTTGTGAGTTATGAGAAGTCATGAACCCTTAAGTCTTTCTTATAATCCATCACTCATGATCTTCCATTGGGTAATATGTTTAGGTAAGCATAAACAAGATCAAATATTATAATCTTATAAAATCTTGAGGTGGGGCCATGTATGGGCCGATTACATAGGTGGGGGGGTAGTAGGCTTAGGTTGTAACTAAGTTAGTTATTTAGGTTAAAATGTAAGTATTAGTTAGATACTTTAGTTACTAGATATTTATGTAGTGTTATGATGTTCGGGGACCATAACTAGCTTGGTAATGTTAAAACAGTGCTTCTAGTGAAAATTTGGTGTTTCGGGTAGTGTCCGGTTGTTCGGTTGGTCACCGGTTTGTTAAGGTGCTAAACTTTGTAGTTTAGTGTGCTTTATGTACCCTTTTGTGACAGTTTTGATTCCCGACACTTAGGAAAGCATTCAGGACCATTTAAGTCATATTTCTGCATGATATTGATGTGTTCAAATGCTGAATTTACTGATTTTCTGTAGAATTCTGCAGTTTATGTGAGTTTTAGGCACTTTCCAGCACTTAAACTATCACTAGGAAGACAGTTTTGTGATCCTTACTTTCCTACACACTATACTAGTGTCATACTTGGTTTCTAGTTCATTTTATGTCTCAACACATTGTCTGTCTATGTACTGAACTCCGTCAGCATTTTCCTAATTTGTCTGATAACTGTGCTAACTGTGTTTCGTGCATCATTTGAATCAATAAAGTTCCCATGCATTAATGATATGTCATTTGCAATATGTGATTCACATGTAAGTATAAAGCAGTAATCAGAAAGCAGTTCAAGTCATTAATTGAAATACATCACAGTCAATAAGCACTGATTATGGTTTAATAGCTATACGGATACCTGGAATTTTGACAGTTGTCACAAAAAGATTCTTTTTTGGACTGAAAGGGTTAAACTAGTAAAACCACTGGGGCCAAATTAGTAATTTACTCTATTTGATTTTAACTTTTAATGATTTTCTTTTGTTAATTATAACTGATACCGTTCGAACAACATCCATGCCCGTACCGTATAACATTGGTTTAATTTTTTTATATAAAATGACATTGATTACTGAAGAAACGGTGATCTATTTAGACCGGAGTCAATCAGATCGAGGCTTTTGTCTCTGCATAAAAGGGTTAATCTCCTCGTCGATTCGATTGTTTAACTAGCTTCCTTCTCCGGTGATTACTGCAAAACAGAAAGCCGTTAGACTCGCCACGGGGAGAATGGGGGTTCTCTCCTTGACCACCCTCCGGCGTGAGAATAAGTATCGTGATCTCAAAGGAGAAAGATGAAGTAGAAAGTGAGAGTAAGTGAAAGTAACTTGTCAAATCATACCTGAAGTATCTTATTTATAACCGGATTATGGCGAGAAAATGGTGTAACGGAGATAGTAACGGAAAGCACTTTTCCGTTGTGTAACACCCCAAAAAACGGGTTTGGTAATTTAGAACCCGGTTAATATAAAGGAATGGATAAAGTACCGTTAGTAGTAAAAGTGAACCCATAAACAAAATAACTAGGAATAAATTAGCCTAGTGGTGTTATGTATATAAGTAATAAGATGATGAGTTTTTAGTCCCGTATGCAATCAAAACGAAACTTGAGGGACCAAAAAGGTTAGGATGGAAAGATGGGTTTTATTTATGAAAGTTAACACACACAAACACACACATTCGTGTGTTCTAGAAATCGATCAGGAGCTCCATGAGCTCAAAACCCTAGTTTCCATCCATTTCATCAAATCAAAGGCAAGATGAAGCTTAAATTCATAACCGAACATGGATTAGTGATCACCTTCTCATGGGGATCATAAGGTATGTCTTAAATATTAGATTGGTGATCTTTCACGAAGTGGGTTATGATGTAAGTTGCGAATTTGTATGAAATTGAGAATGAGTATGTGTTAGAATTGTCATATAGAACATGGGGTATGTACGGTTTGGGCTAATTTGATGTTTAGAGATGAAACCCGTTGATTATGGTGATGATAACGACTTGAATGGTCACCCATGTCCAATTCTTGCTTAATATTGATGTATTTTGATTTGTATGATGGATTCTAATTAGAGGAATTGAAAGAAATGTGATACTAGTATGTTTGATATTTGTGCATGAATGATTTATGTTGATTAGAAGGAGGAATTTATTGAATTATGAATGAGATTAGAAGGATATGCATGAATTAGTTGTACACTATTCTTAGGAGGTAGTACACACATCAAAAGTATGATGAAATTATGAAGAACTTAATATTAGATCACTTGTAAGTGATTAACAAAGTAGTTATGAAGTGGGTTTTTGATGATATGATAGAAGTAATGATATGCTTATGTTAATAATGTTGAAAATCATATATGTGTAAGTATGTTTACAGAAATTGGATAAGAAATGATGGATTATCATGTTTTAAGGTTAAATGATAAACTTAATATAAGATCCGTGTGATAAAAAGGATTTGATGAATGATGAATAAGCTAACTATCTTGAGAATGATATATGATAGTTGATGCTTAATAAGCGACATGGAAGCTTGGGAAGGAAGCGGGTCAAACGGGACTAATACGCACGGGAAGCATATTCGGATGTTATGTAAGTAAAGCTTACACCCCTTTTTGTAAAATATCTATTCAATGTATTGATTACGAACATGGTAAGTAATTATGTGAATTATAATGTTCCGACAAGCTTTAATATGGGTCGGAACATGTGAGGATGTTAAGAAACTAAGTTTGATGGTCAAAAAGGGTAAAAAGGGTATTATAGTGATTTTGGTTACGAGTTAACGGAGGAATAAGTTATATGGATGGGATAAAGAATAACTAAAATCCCACAAGAATAAAATGGACATTTAGACTTAACGGGTCAAATGGTGAAGATATCACCATTTGGCGATATTGACTAATGAATTGTTTTGTCAAGTATTATGCTTTCACAGGATGAATAGCTAAAGAAATTATGTTGCTATTAACTAGCTATTTAGTGCACAAAGTATTAAAACGGGTCATAGTTTTGATCCGAGCCAGGTGTGTGTGATTAGAGTTGTAGTTAAGTAGTAGAGTAAATTACACAGATTGTCCTTTAATTACACCCTAAATTGCACTCCCTGCCCTTTCCCTTTAATTTGTGCATTTCATGTCCTTTAAATAACAAATTTGCACACTCCTTGTCCTTTTCTCCAAACCCCATCCAATAACCCAGTTAAATGCACCCATGTGCCTCTCACATGATGGGTAAAATTGTAAATAACCTTCCACCTACCCTTAAAAACCCCATGAGTCTTCTTCCTCCCCACATAAATTAGGGTTTCGATTTAGACTATAAACACTTCCTCACATAAGGATTGCATGTTTTGTTCAAAGTACTCAACACACACAAAACTTCCTCCTCTATCTTTATCTTCCTAATGAAACCCTAAATAACTTCCTAATGAAACCCTAAATAACAACTACTGAACTCACATCTTTACTCTCTCACTATCTCGATCTCACTTGCAAACAACATAAACACTTATAATCACCTACAACACCCCTCGGCTCCACCCTCAACCCGCGTTCCTCCGATCGGCGGCCGGTGAACGGGTGCGGTTCCCCTCTCTCTCTCCCTCTGTAATATCTTCGGCAGACACATCAACCATCGGCGACTCTGGCTCACGGCGGTGGTGGCTTTCAGCAACTCACCCGAACACCACACCCCTCCGATGGTTTACCGATGACGACATGATGGTGATTATCTCCGGTAAGGTTTTATTATGTACGGGGTCGGGTGTTATGAACCAGATTCAGTCACAAGTTCGAGGCTTGGGTCACGGTTTGTTCGGTGCAGGTTCAAGTTCAGGTTTGGCGGGTCAATGTTTGGTTCAACTCGATTTGACTCGGTCAAACCGAGTCAATTTAGTCAACAGATCGGTTCGGGTCGGGTTCGGGACAAACAGTCAGAGTTCTTCGGGGCAGCTTTGGTATTAAGGGGTAGGTGGAAGGTTATTTACAATTTTACCCATCATGTGAGAGGCACATGGGTGCATTTAACTGGGTGATTGGATGGGGTTTGGAGAAAAGGACAAGGAGTGTGCAAATTTATTATTTAAAGGACATGGAATGCACAAATTAAAGGGAAAGGGCAGGAAGTGCAATTTAGGGTGTAATTAAAGGACAATCTGTGTAATTTACTCTAAGTAGTAGGATTGGTTAATTATGCAATGAAGTCCTTTGTTGTAAGGATGGAGCGAAGTTGACAAAAACGCCCTTGATAGGTATATCGGGCAAACGACCTTAAAAGTCGTTTGGAAACAAGCTATTCGATTTGAGTAATGTCTTGGTCGAGTATGAAAGCGAAGAATAGGGTTTTGTATGTCATAGACCCCTTTTTATGCACAAATACCCATAACGGGTCAAAATAAGCTTTTGAGCGAAAATGGGTTAAGAGGATGCAAGGCATCCGAGAATTTAATCTCTTATGACAGTCGTCATTGAAATTATTGAGTTCATATGAAGTTGAGGTCAAATCAACAGATTGTTTTGATAAATGCATGACGGGTCGAATAATTCGTAAATGAATAATAAGCCGGAAACGTATAAGTCAAGAATTTCCTTAACCCGGATGTTGGATTTCAAGTTCACATGATAGAATGTTAATTTACAATCATGTAGGAAGAAACGGGAGGTTAAACGGGTAAACGGTTTAAAAGTTATGCGAGTTTTAGTGCGTTCGAACGACGAAAACAACACAGCAGGAACACTGATTTTCGAGAGGCCGTAGCTGACGCCCTAATGGGCCGTCGCCTACGCCCCCTGGAAAGTCAGTTTTTGTTGACGGGTTATTTTGCTGCCTACGGAGGTTTTTGGCTACGTGTAAATGCAAGGGCCGTCGCCGACGCCCTCCCCATGTCCTAAAAGCTGAAATTTTGTTATTTATGCATCGTAGGCTTCCGTATATTATCCGTGGACTACGGTGGGGCCTCCCAAACATGATTTTTATCGTTCCTTTGATGTATATGGGCTATAAATCTAAGTCCAAGTCCCATGTGATTAATGTATGAGTATTTAAGAGGTATGCAAGATATTGAACGTGTACATAGGAACGTATGTACGAATGTAGATGTGTATTTATGTATATATGAAGGTACGTATGAGTGTATGCATGTATGTAGAGACATAGGAATATATGTACGTATGTAGTTGTGTATTTATGTATATATGAAGATACGTAGGAGTATATACATGTATGTAGAGATGTAGATACGTATGTAAATGTGTATGTATGTATGCATGAAGGTGCATATGAGTGTATGCATATATGTAGAGGTATAGTAAGGCATGTACGTATGTAGATGTGGATGTATGAATGAAAGAATGTATGTACGCATGATTTAGATGCGTTGAGTAATACTTTATTAATGGTGTGCCATGAGGATGAAAAGTAATGCAGGTACATTGTTGAAGCCTCACCAGGATACGGATACGCAGATGAAATTCTTAAAGCTAGAAAGATAATGAAAGGGGTAGTGTACAGGAATAAATTTTGTTTATGTATTGTGTGCTAATGTTATGATTGTGTGTGGTGAGTGCAGGTTGTGCAAATCACGGGCGATTATCACGAGGAGTAGAGATCGATGACCGAGTCACAAGATAGATTGTACGGGATTAATTGAGTATGTACTTTAGCAAACGGATGTTATGCTTTGGTTTTGTAAAACAGATATTTTTAAAATGAACTTTTAAGTAAGTCAAGACGTGTGTAATGAAACAAATTTTATGGCACGAATTTCCGCTGCGACTTTTGTCAAATATGTACTAGGGTCTTACACGTTGGCAGTTATTTCTTCTTTCCGTCAACTGTTAACTTCACGTCCATGCACACGGATCGTGGGTCTGATCGACGGTTCGGGATTTGCCACGTGGAAAGTGGTTTTGTGTAGATCTTCCTTTAAGTTAGTGCTATCATCGTGATTTAGATTAATGCTCCGGATCGTGCTACGTTATATTCGGTTATAACTGAATGAAGCCATGCACAGTGAGCATTTAAATCTTCTAGAAGATCTACAGCTGTAAACCATTGTCTTATTGCCACGTGTCCATTCTGTTGCAACAGAAAAGATTCCCTTGTTCAAGTCTTGGTTTCAAGCACGCGGAGATGTTTAGAATTTTATCTTCAAGCCTAACTGTACCCTTGCACGAGCCCGCGCAAGGGTGTTAGTTGAATGTATGTCTTTCTTTTTCTCCGGCGCATGGTTATCGAAGACTGTTATTTCCCTAATCTTATTTAGAACCACTGCGCGGCCGCGCATGGTTTTATTTAAGATGTTTTTGGGATGAAGTTAGGGTATGGTCCTATGCGATTGCGCAGGGTTTTTGAGGCCATACCCCTTCAATTACATTTTTCATTTTGTATCAATATGATATATTTATAAAATTCTGAATATATTATCTACAATTCCATAAAATATCTATTCGAATAGGTCAATGTAGCTGATCTTTTTTATCATCACAAACCAAACAAATGCTAACCAGACAACATCGGTATCGGTACCACATTCATTTTTATGATTTTCTCGACGTGGTGGTATAAACTTCGTTGAACACAGAGTTGTATTCGCAGTAAAGCGTGTTTCTGTATCGTAAGCTATATCAAGTATCGGTACCGTAATGAACCGAACCGATACCAAACGAATAACACCGGTACCGGTACAAATATTCATTTTTATAGTTCTCAATCGATGTAAAACATGTGTCGATTGCTTTGTCGAGTGTCGGTATCAGAATAGTTTTGTAATGAACCGAACTGATATTAACTGAAATCCCACCGTGAAGCGCGAAGGAATCCAACTAGTTTCCTGGTTATAATTATTCATAAAGCACTTGAAATCATTTTCAATTAAAAAAAAGTGTTGGTGGGAAACGCCTCAAACCCTGGGTCACATTTGCTGAATATACTCTTCTGCGCATTATCCACTTTATAAATAAGCAACATCTAAAAGCTTTGGGTAGTTGTACCCTTGGCTTTGGGAGGTTTTCAAAAAAAAATGAGAATTTTACCTTTTAACCCAATTCTTTCTATTTGTTGCAAATTTAACTTACAAAATTGATTTTGTTCACCTTAAAGCCAAAACTTTTCTTTTTTTACAATTTAATCTCACAATTTTTCTACTTTTCATCTTTCGCAAATTTTCGATTTACGTTTCGTACTAAATTTTACGAGTTACCACGGAGCAACGTGCTTGCGTGGTTCCACGTTTTTACGTTTTGTTCATAATTTTGCGAGTTAACACGGCACAACGTCTATGTGTAGTTCAAAGTTTTTACGTCTATTGTTTTTCATCTTACAGGTTCGTCACAACGCGTGGGTCATTGATCAACTTAGTTATTAAAACACTATAAAGAAGCAACATATTTATGCATATATGTGTTGTAATCTTGGCTTTGTAGGTTTTCAAAGAAAAAAATGGTTATTTATACGGTTGTTGTAACCTTGGCTTTGGTGGTTTTTTAAAAAAATTGCTTTTTTTACTTTTAACCCAAAACTTTTTATCTTTTGCAATCTATCCTCACAACTTTTTTTACTTTCAACTTTGGTCCTTTATAATTTTCATTTTCCGCAAAATTTTCGCTTTATGCTTCGTTCTAAATTTTGTGACTTAACACATCGCAACATGCGTCTTTGGTTTAACGTTTTTACGTTTCGTTCTAAATTTTACGAGTTAACACGACTCTGCGTACGTATGTGTGTGAACGTTTTTACATCGTCTATTTTTTTCCAGTTTGAAAAGTTCAACATAACGTACGGGTCATAAATCGACTTAGTTATAATTAAATAATCCCCTGCGGCGGGTCGTAATTCTAGTTATATATTATTTATGTATTGTTGATGAAAATCATTTTCAAAAGGCTCATTCTATACAAACCCCCCCTTCCTGATTATAACCTCCCTTGTGAGAGGAAAACTGTCGGTCTCACGCAGGCCCCACCTGTAAGTATGTGAGAGGAGGGGGGTGAGAAAAGTAAATAGGGGGGTGTAGAAAGTAGCACCCAAAAAAAATTGTTGGTGAGAAACGCCTCAAACCCTTCTGCGCATTCTATAACCTATAAAAAGGCTATGTCGGTGGCCTTTGTTTTTTTTTTTCCTTTTTTTTTTCTTTTCCTACCAATTTTGAGTTTTTTTTTCTTAATTTACGTTTTCGGCCCTTATGCTTTGTGTGTTTTTCTTAAATACCAAGTTCTTTTGCAATTTACAGTTTTCATCAACTTTTTAACTTTACGTTTTTACCCCTTGCACTAATTTTTGTGGTTTTATTTTTTTACGTATTTATTCCCATCTCTTGTAATGTACGTTTTCGGCCATTATGCTTTGTTTGTTGTTTCTTAAATACCAAGTTCTTTTGTAATTTACAGTTTTCGTCAACGTTTAAACTTTACGCTTTTACCCCTTGCACAATATTTTTCTTTCTTTTTTGTTGTTTAGTTTTTTTTTTTTACTTAGAACCTTTAATTTTCAGCATTGACTCTTACAACCTCCTAATTTTCTAAATACTTTTTAACCAACTTTTACATCTTTGTTTTTATTTACGTGTCGGTATAAACTTATGTTAGGATCGTAGGCTCTCATGATAGTGTTTGTTTGTTTAAAATGAACAATCAATGAATATGAAAACATGTTAGGTGCAGCGGAAGTGAAAACAAACTCTGTAAACACAATCAAAGGAGATAATAGTTTTATAAACAATTGCTTCTCATAGAGTCGAATGATTTACAAATCAAAGCAAAAGATTACAAAAATGCTTACAAACTATACTCCCCCTCAGCCTGATGCCCCAAGGTTGGTTGCACACAAGATGAAAGGATTAGACCTGAGGAGAAGAACCCACTCAGTCATCAAATGTAACAGTACAGCGTACTGTTACATTTATAGGCAAACCAAACCACTGAGGTATCTCAGCTGACGTCACCATGAAAGCGACATCTAACAACCTAACAACCTGTAGACACTGCCCTTATACAAACTACTGATGTCTAACAACTGATTGTAAATAAAATACTAAACATGAGGAAACAACTGCTTCACGTTCCACTGTTGTAGCCTAAGCACTGATGCTTAATACCAACATCAGTGCTTTCTTCAAAGGTGATCAGTCCTTGAATGAGCAGTGTTTGTATCTTCAGCAGCACTTAAGAGACAGCAGTAGATAGAGCGACAGAGTTTGTCTTCAGCAGTCTTTAGGATTATATCAGCGTTTGGATCATCAGTTGTTCTTTTGAGCAGTACTTAAGGTTCATCAACTGATAGATATCCACTGTCAAGGGGAAAGCAAGTGTAAACTACTGTTTATTGTGAATCCTCTGTTGTGACCTGGTTTTGGCTTTACATTATCTGTTCCTTTGGTAGGGTTCAATCCCAACAACTTAAGTTGATTAGCATTCACACTGACAACCTTTTTACTTTGTAAATACTTTTCTAATCGAGTCTTCCACTTGATGTAAGACATGTGTCGACATACTTTTGTATCGGATCAAAAATCGGGTTGCCCCGCCGCGAAGCGCGGGTGTAACACCCTAGTTATATATTATTATTTATGTATTGTTAATGAACGAAGATAAATAGTAACTTTGTTTATAATAATATATAGCCTTTTTCATTTGTATTGAGTAAATTGCCAAAATCGACGCTGAGATTTGGGCATGTTTGCCAGTTTCATACAAAACAATTTTTTTGTACCATATCACCCTTCACTTTTGAGTTTTTTTGTCATTTTAATCCAAACGTTTAACTTTTTTGCTAAAATCGTCCCTGAGATTTAGGATTTTTTTTTTTTGTCATTTTCATATAAATATTTGACAGAAAAATAAAAGAAATTAGATGTTTGGTTGAAAATGGCAAAAACTCTCAAAAGTGAAGGAAAATATGGTACAAAAAAGTTATTTTGGATGAAACTGGTAAACATGTCCAAACCTCAGGGACGATTTTGGCAATTTTCGGCCCTGAGGTTTGGGCACATTTGCCATTTTCGTCAAAATGACAGTTTGGTACCATTTTGCCCCTCACGTTTGGCCATTTTTGCCATTTTCATCCAAATCTCTGACCTAGTTAAAAAGTTCTGTTAAATGAGAATTTTTTTAATTTAATTTTTTATATTTACTCTATAAAATACAATTGTTTAATTTAATTTTTTAAAAAGTTCTCTAACATAATTGTTTATTATATTTTATAGAGTAAATATAAAAAATTAAAGAGTTAATTACCGTTTCGACCCGTACCGTTTCGAGCCGAACCGTTTCGACGCGAACCGTTTCGACCCGTACCGTTTCGACGCGAACCGTTTCGACGCGAAACGTTTCGACCCGTACCGTTTCGAGCTGAACCGTTTCGACACGAACCGTTTCAACGCGAACCGTTTCGAGCTGAACCGTTTCGACGCGAACCGTTAAGACCCGTACCGTTTCGAGCCGAACCGTTTCGACGCGAACCATTTCGACCCGTACCGTTTCGACGCGAACCGTTTCGACGCGAACCGTTTCGACCCGTACCGTTTCGAGCTGAACCGTTTCGACGCGAATCGTTTCGACGCGAACCGTTTCGACCCGTACCGTTTCGAGCCGAACCGTTTCGACGCGAACCGTTTCGACCCGTACCGTTTCGACGCGAACCGTTTCGACCCGTACCGTTTCGCCCCGTACCGTTTCGAGCCGAACCGTTTCGACGCGAACCGTTTCGAGCCGAACCGTTTCGACCCGTACCGTTTCGACGCGTTCGTACCGTCGAAACGGTACGGGTCGAAACGGTACGGGTACGAACGCGTCGAAACGGTACGGGTCGAAACGGTTCGCGTCGAAACGGTTCGGCTCGAAACGGTACGGGTCGAAACGGTTCGCGTCGAAACGGTTCACGTCGAAACGGTTCAGCTCGAAACGTTACGGGTCGAAACGGTTCGCGTCGAAACGGTTCGGCTCGAAACGGTACGGGTCGAAACGGTTCGCGTCGAAACGGTTCGCGTCGAAACGGTACGGGTCGAAACGGTTCGCGTCGAAACGGTTCGGCTCGAAACGGTACGGGTCGAAACGGTAATTAACTCTTTAATTTTTTATATTTACTCTATAAAATATAATAAACAATTATGTTAGAGAACTTTTTAAAAAATTAAATTAAACAATTGTATTTTATAGAGTAAATTAAAAAAATTATCATTTAACAGAACTTTTTAACTAGGTTAGAGATTTGGATGAAAATGGCAAAAATGGCCAAACGTGAGGGGCAAAATGGTACCAAACTGTCATTTTGGACGAAAATGGCAAATGTGCCCAAACCTCAGGGGCGAAAATGGCAATTAACTCAAAGTGAAGGGAAATATGGTACAAAAAAATTATTTTGGATGAAACTGGTAAACATGTCCAAAACTCAGGGACGATTTTGGCAATTTACTCTTTTTTATTTAATATATTATAGAAATTTATTATTATATTTTTTTAATAACATATTTTAATTGTTTTCCTTTTGTAAAACCATAAATTTCCTTTACCATTTTTTTAGTAATTCTCTCTTTTTTTTTTTTAGAAAATATATTAATGAGTAAATTGCCATTTTCGCTCCTGTGGTTTGGGCCCATTTGCCCCCCACGTTTGTAACTTTTTGCCATTTTCGTCCAAATAATGACACTTTGGTACCATTTTGCCCCCCCACGTTTGTAACTTTTTGCCATTTTCGTCCAAAAATAAAGTAAGCCATTTGGACGAAAATGGCAAAAAGTTACAAACGTGGGGGGCAAAATGGTACCAAAGTGTCATTTTGAACTAAAATGGCAAATGTGCCCAAACCTCAGGGGCGAAAATGGCAATTAACTCTATATTAATTTATCGATTAATTTGATATTTCTTTAATAATTTACATTTTTAACTTTTTTTTCTAAAAACTTACGTACGTGGTTGTGCTTGACTTTTTCAGCTGACATTCCGTTATAAGTTTTGTTAAAAACAAAGTTGTACTCAAAATAAACTATTTATCTAGTATGATAAAACGGTACCATAATAAACTAAACTGTTTTAATAGTTTGGCTTTCTAAACAACATGTTTTATTTTCAAATCAAGTTTGTTTTACATTATCATTTGCTCAGTTTCACCGCAACGCGGGACGTAAAAAAAACTAGTATACCTATATTGTTAATGAAGGAACATGAATAGTAACTTTATTTTTATAATAATTTATAGTTTTTTATTTAGTATATTATAATAGTTTGTAATTATATTTACTTTTAATAACATATTTTTAATTTTTTTCTTTTTTTAAACCATATATTTCCTTTACCATTTTTTGATGATTCTTATTCTTTTTTTAGAACATATATTAATTTATCAATTAATTTGATAATTCTTTAATAATTATGTTTATAACTTTTTTTATAAAAACTTAAGTAAGTAATTGTGCTTGATTTTTTCCCTCAATGTTGCATTATAAGTTTTGTTATAAACAAAGTTGTACTGAAAATAAAGTATTTATTTAGTATCATAAAACATAAAACGGTACGATGATTAACTAAACCATTCTAATGGTTTGATTTTCTAAATAACATGTTTTATTTTCAAATCACATTTGTTTTACGTTATCATTTGTTCAGTTTCGCCGCAACACGCGACGTAAAAAAACTAGTAATTATTAAACCATGAAGTTTCAGTCATAAGAAGCGTAAATAAAATCCTTACAAAGTAGTGATCACATTCAAAAGAACAAACCCAAAAGACAAATCATAAATTTTTGAAAATAACTGGTGTGATAACTATAATGCTAGTCCAGTACGGGGGTTAAAGCCTTAGGCAGATGCCCAAACACACCAGTATAAACTGTAACATACATAACCATTGTTTACGTAGTTGTACAAACACTACTGCTCCTACTTTTGTTCATGGCATTAACATTAGATGCATTATAACAACTATGTTAACTTTAGAATTAGTTGACTTCGACGTTAACTTTAGACACCGACGTTAGCTTTAGACACGCTAAGTCTTCTTTAACATTAATCATCTACACATGTATACATGTGCTACGTATTCTACAACTACCATAGACAGTAGTGGCCATGTATCCGAGTCTCTTGAGTTACGTTAGATACTTTACCCTTTATCACTTTATCATTAAGTTTTAACTTTAGAAAAGTTTACATGACTCATTGGTAAAAGTTAAAATTAGATGTGTTTATGTAATTTGTAGTATTGATTCATGTTGAAATTAGATGTTTTAATATTTTTTTTTAAGGGTGACTTTCTATGTACAGGACCTATTGGTCACCGGGTTCATGTCGAAGACAATCCCCTGTCAGCCCCGCTCTTCCGGACGCGATGTTCGATCGGGCCCCGGCCGTTACGCAAGCTGACCTTCGCCCGGAAACCATACTGCCCCACACGAGAGACTCGCTGGGGTAACAGCTGGGTAAAACCGGGTTGCCCTCAAGACCGCACCATGTCTCGGTAGGAACGATCCATCATTGGGACGTGATTTTAACGAAACTTTAACCTTTTAAATTAATGGAATTTAGTTGTTTATAAACTTCTTTTAGAAGTTGTTATATGATTGTAAACTTTAACTTATTAAGTTATAAATTTTAACACGACTCGATTTTAACCCGACCCGATCCAACTTGAAAATTTCAAGTCTAGGCTGCAATAAATTCGAGCAAAAAGAACCGACTATAAGACTTGTAGAGTTGTAATTAAATAAACCTTGAGGATACTTTCTGTAACTTACATCAA
Source organism: Helianthus tuberosus (assembly GCA_030545235.1). Classification (NCBI taxonomy): domain Eukaryota; kingdom Viridiplantae; phylum Streptophyta; class Magnoliopsida; order Asterales; family Asteraceae; genus Helianthus; species Helianthus tuberosus. The sequence goes on from CM060426.1 coordinate 5,089,905, forward strand.
CATCCAAAGGAGGTGGTTAACCATCATTGGTGCTCTAGTGGTGGGCATAGGTATAAGTTCCACCTATAGTGGGTCTGGGTAAGTTTTCCACTACGCGTCTCAAGTTCGAGTCTGTGTGACAGGGTTTCTCATTGAGGGGTTTAAATTGAGGATCTATTGTGCGAGGAGGCTCTCTAGCGTGAACACAGTTAAAACAACGTATGCTAGATATCCCGACATTCGCAAATAATTCACAACTTAAAAAAAAAAAAAAAAAAAAAAACAGCCAAATGTTCACCTGTGGATCTCCAGCAATGGTTGAACGAGTGACGTCATGTTTATGGTAACGCGCATTGCTTTCACTACCGCTTAATTGCCCTAAAATTTCTTTTATGTATGAATTGAATTATCTAATACCTATACATTCGACAAACAGATTATTCGAAGTAATGAATTAGGTCACTTTTTATTACCAGTTTGCCAATTTGGCATTTGTTTGTATTAGTTTATAGATCAGAAAGATCCACACAAGATTTTGGGCATCTGAACACCTTATACTGTAATCGCAGACAGATCCATCATCCATGAAGGTTTAGCTAGCATCTTACTATAATTAATGAAAACCCAATTTCGTGTATTATTGATCTAACTAGTTGAGAATAAAACGAGGATAATTACAAGTGAAACCTAATCAAATCATAAGGTGTGCTGGCAGCATGATATATAATTCCTTAATCCATGTATGTCAAAAGTAGCGGGTAGTTTATGTAATTAGTTTAAAGTAGTATAGATAGGTAGTTATAAAGTTGAGGGGCTGAAGGTGACAAGACAGAAGTTTGTAACCGCCATTCTAAAGGAAAAGATGTGTCCCTTGGACACACCTCTTGTTCGAATTCAGCCACAAGAAAAGAGGGGACGCGACTCTTGGACAAGGAGACACACCTCTTCACAATCATTCTCATCCACAAGATCTAGAGACGCACCTATTCATGAAGAGACATGTCTATTGGATCGCACCTTTTAGATTAGTATAAATAGGGTTAGGATTTCTATTGTAAAGACATACATATACATTTACAATCATATTATTCATTCAGAAATCAAAGGTACTAGTTTATTATTATTCTTTATCATTTTGTTCATCATCAAGAAGAAGATCTGGGCAACAGTGGTATCAGAGCCAAAGGCTCGAATCGCAGACACGTTCTCAATTAGCGGAAATTGATGTTCTAATCGAAGGCACGTTCTCAATTAGCGGAAATTGATGTTCTAATCAAAGGCACGTTCTCAATTAGCGGAAATTGATGTTCTAATCGAAGGTACGTTCTCAATTAGCGGAAATTGAAATTCGAATCAGTGTTCTCAATTAGCAGAAATTGAAATCCGAATCCGGTCAGTTCCGAAGTTCGAAATCAGAAAGTGAAAATTGTCGGAAAAGAAATTATGGCGGATTCAGGAGGAGCCTATCCGTCAAACGCGGTAGTGATTAAAGAGAGTAGTTCGTTCTCCCAGTTTCAGTGTCATATTTTAAAGTCTACAAACTATACGGTATGGGCAATCCGTATCAAAACCATACTTAGGGCAAACGGATTATGGGAAATGATAGAACCAAAGGAAAATACGCAAGCGGATGAAAAGAAGGACATGACGGCAACTGCGTATCTATTTCAAGCACTACAAGAAGATATGATAATACAAGTTGCAAGTTGCAAGAGTGCAAAAGAAATTTGGGATGCATTAAAGGCAAGACACGTCGGTGCAGATCGAGTGCAGAAGGCACGTCTTCAAACACTCAAAACAGAGTTTGAGATGTTAAAAATGAAGGAGGAAGACACTATCGATTCGTTCACTGCAAGACTAAATAGTATTGTCACGAGGGCAAGTAGTCTTGGATCAACTTTTGATCAACCGACTTTAGTACGGAAACTTCTAAGTTCTGTACCAAGAAGGTTCGTTCAAATTGTTGCAACCATTGAACAATTCGCCGATCTAGAAACAACGACGCTAGATGAAACAATCGGAAGATTGAAAGCCTATGAAGAAAGGACCAATCTGGTGGATGAAAACCTGGTAGACAATCAGGAGAAACTTTTGTTTACACAACGCGACAAGAACTATGGTCGTGGAAGGCGTTTTGGAAACCATGGACAAGGAAGGTTCAATTCATCACAAGGCAAGTGGCGTGATGAAAAGTTTAGACAAGAAGAAAGAGGCGGAAGTATCTCGCGTGATGATTCCAAGAACAAGGACGAAGGTTATGATAGGAGGAATAGAAACCCTAGAGATCAAAATCGCTTCAAGAAAGATACGAGAGAAGTGGAGTGTTACAATTGCCATGAGTTTGGACATTATGCCTCTCAGTGCTCGAAAGCAAAACAAGCACAGGAGGAATCACACTTGTTAGAAGAGGACGAGGAACCAACACTCTTGATGGCAATTACAGAAGAAGAAAGTTCAGAAACAGAAAGTGATAAGAAAAGAGAATTAGAATCTTGGAAGTTTGATATGCTCCAGAACTTTGAAATAAAGAAACAAGAGTTCGAGACTGAGATGAAAAACAGAGAAATACAGTTTGAAAGGCAAATGCATGAAAGGGAAACGTCATTTGCAGAAAAGATGAGCATAGAAATTGAAAAGTTGAAGTCAGAAAGCATACAGTTAGAGACAAACAAGAGATGCAAGGGATGCGAAGAGATATCATCCAAGAACAGATTATCACCAGAAAACAACATTGTCAAAGATGACAAATCAAATTGCAAGAACAGGAAGCATGAAGTAGTTCGTGATATACCATCTAAAGACGAACCTGACAAAGACATAGAAGATGACACGCATGTTAAAGATGGTGATATTCAAACGTGTGAAAACATCAAAGAATTTGCTCATGTTCAAAACAAAGTTCGTGTTGCAATTGTTGGAGAATCAGATCAAGAAGTAAAGCAAGTGACCGGTAGAAAACCGAAGTTTAAAGACAAGGATCTTCTACAACAAGTTCGTGATAAAGATGGAGAAGCACATGATGGCAATCAAGACATGGAGAAAGACCAAGGTGCAAGGAAAGAAGTTCAAGTGGAAGATGAAGACTTCATTCTCTTGAAGAATGAAGATGCTAAAGCATGAAGATGTTGAAGGCATGGATTAAGAAATTAGGGGGAATATTGATATATAATTCCTTAATCCATGTATGTCAAAAGTAGCGGGTAGTTTATGTAATTAGTTTAAAGTAGTATAGATAGGTAGTTATAAAGTTGAGGGGCTGAAGATGACAAGACAGAAGTTTGTAACCGCCATTCTAAAGGAAAAGATGTGTCCCTTGGACACACCTCTTGTTCGAATTCAGCCACAAGAAAAGAGGGGACGCGACTCTTGGACAAGGAGACACACCTCTTCACAATCATTCTCATCCACAAGATCTAGAGACACACCTATTCATGAAGAGACATGTCTATTGGATCGCACCTTTTAGATTAGTATAAATAGGGTTAGGATTTCTATTGTAAAAACATACATATGCATTTACAATCATATTATTCATTCAGAAATCAAAGGTACTAGTTTATTATTATTCTTTATCATTTTGTTCATCATCAAGAAGAAGATCTGGGCAACACAACAAACATAAAAAGTAAGAAAAATTGTGGCCGCAAAGGGCGGCGACAGAGTTAGACCATAGCAACGACGACACGACGACAGAGCTATGGTGACAGAAGCTACGAATATAGCCACGCAAGGACGACGAGATAAAAATAAATAAAACCTAATCTATACATACGGGTAACATGGACAACAGGGAAAAGAAAAGAAAGTCTTCACATAAGGGGCCGACAACCAACCAATTTATGGGGACAAAAGCGGAAGATTGAAGTGTGAAGAGAGAAAAGAAGCAAGAATTCTAAGAATTAGATACCATATAGAATAATGAAGCCTCGTAAGTTATTATGTACTATTGATCAACTATTTATAACGATGAAGATAATTACAAAAATCAAATCTTCTAATTATGGTAATTATTAATAGTAAAATGTAGCTAGTGTACTCTAGTACTAGCTAACAGGCATTCTAGCAAATTCTTCACATCAGATTGAGTCGTTGAAATTTTCTCATGCTAGTCTTCATATCAGATTCTATTTTGACCGGCTATCTCACACACCCTCTAATCATAGTCCTAAATCTACATCCTTGTCTACGGTAGGACTTGAACCCTCAACCACTTGGGGATGGACACCTTGATACCGCTATGCTACATCGAGTCACTAAATTATGAAACACTATAGAGTTGCAACCATGAACATCTGGAGGTACCAATTCATTATGTGGATCTCTTTTTTGGTTTTCAACTATTTTTTTCCAATTAAGGTAGAAACAGAATCTCACTTGGGCTTGACCTAATACAAATTCACATATTGAATATGATGGTTAGCAAGACCATAGATTTTACCACACACCAAAGAAACACACATATTGAATATAATACAAATTCATTGATAAAATATGTTGCAAAAGATTGAAATATGAGGCATTCTACATGATCAAGAAACTCAGCTCTATACTTCTTCAATCTCATCCAATGCATAGTTGTTGGTTGACACATTCGCATAATTCACTTTGTTAAACCTCACAACAACCGGGTATCGAGTCTTTGGATCCTGCATATCATATCATTTTATATGAACACCAACATCACATACACCATTAACACATTAGCCACACACACACGCGCGCATGTTCGCAACGCACACACGCATTTATCATACAATTTACCTGGTCTACAGTCACAACTGATCCCACTCCTTTGAACCAGTAGGACTCCTTCCTTAAAATTCTCACCTGTGTGCACAATTACTATCATATTATTAACAACTCATGTAGGTGCAAATAATTATCACCATATGTCCATATTCAATATCCATATGCATAAAAGTATTTACAAAATAAAATTTATCTGTTATCATATGCATATGTGCATGAGTAGTATACCTTGGCTCCTCTCTTGGGTCCAATTGGTGGGGGCTTAGGCTTCTCTTCCTTAGCCTCTACCTTAGCCGGTTCAGCGGTTGCAGCCGGTGGTGCGGCCTCTTCAGCCGCCTTAACAACAAGTCTTGAACCTCTTGTGTTTTGAGAAGGTAACATAACCATATTTGGCTTGACTGTTATTGTGTTAGAGGTGACATTTGGTGTCATTACAAAAGTTGAAGCAGCAGATGCCATACTGCAACTTGCCATTTTCAGAAAGTTTTGAATTTGAAGGTGGTGTTAAGAGATGATAATTGAATATCGAAGGGTTTTGATCTAAGGAAGGTTATCTTTTTCTTGGAGAATTTTGAGTTTTGAGTGAATGGTGTTGGTTTCACTTGAGATAGCCAGTGGAGTGTTGCCACATGGGTGATGATATCCTTTGTTTGGATAATGTTGTCCCACGATATTTGCTTTCTAAATCTCTATTGGATCCATGTGATATAATATTCCGATCATGGATAAATAATCCAATTCCAGTTTTGGTCCTACTAATGGAGTCAGAAGTATTTACTGTTTAATTAATTAGTTTAAACTAACTGTTGATTGTAATTTAAAAGGTTTTGTGTTTTGATTTTTTTATGTTTTAGTTAGACTATGATAAAATAATTAAAATATTCCCTAATAAACATAGTTATGGACCAAAAGCAATTACAAATTAATTAATACCTTAACGTCAATTAACAAAACTTTATATTTATTTGCTTTTTTATTTATTTATCTATTTTTTTTATTTTAACACTTATTACTGTAAGAAAAATTATTTCGTTGGACATTTCACAAAATTTAAGTTTTGCCCAAATTTTTTGGCTCCTCATTTTAAGATATTCGCCATTGTTGCTTCACTCGAGGAAGCACCGACTTCAAAAGAACCTTGAGCACCTTAACTAGCCATTTGAAATTTTGGTGGTTTTGAGACTTACGTTTTTGTGAGCGGTTTTGCATTGTTTTTCTTCACATTTTTGTGTTTTTGAGAGCTAGAGAATTAATGTGATTAAACCAACTTACAACGGGCCAGTGGAAAGCTCACTTTACCCGCTTTGGACTATCCTCACGAGGGCCCAATTGTACGAAAGCCCACAAAATAGAGTTATCTTGTCCATTAAGGCTTCTCTCCTTTTGTAACGGGCGGGAAAACAGCTAGCAAAGATAACAGGCTTCATTTAATGTTCGATAAGAATGGGATCTCGTCTGAAACAATGTACTTCTCGGCTGGAGCATTAATTAAGGTGAACATCTCACCGTTGGGGGTCAGACACGTGTCTGCACCCCCCGAGAGCCCCCAAAAACCGTTAGATCACATGTGGGAGATATCTAGTGAGATAAGGACCGACTGTTATATAAGAGCAAGCAAGAAAGAACAAAGGCAGGTATCATCTCCGGAACTATCTCATTTACTACACTCTCATTTACTCTCCTCTCATTAATTCCGACCAATATTCTCTTACATTTAATACCCACACACGTATTTATTAGATTCACACCAAAGAGGAAACCTCCCGGTGATTCTACTCATCGGGAGAAGCTCCTCTCATTTTCCGGCAAGTTTACTTACTCTCACACCGGAGCTTGGTCACGGATCCCCCTCCCGGGGTCCCCCGTGACGAGGCTAACGGTTTCTTCTTTTGTAGTAACGGAGATAAAGGCTCTTGACGTCAACGAAGATCCATCTAACGTCATCCGGGAGTTGGGTATTCGACATTGGCGCCATCCGTGGGACCTTGGCCTGCCCGGTGTTCCCACATCAAAATCCGACGTTTAAAGAGCAGCTTATCTCACCAACGACGACATGGCAACCCCACCTAACTCACGTATCACCCAAACGACACAAAATGATCTGGATAGGGTCACTGTAGATGACATTACCCATGAAGAAGGTAACGAGAACCAGGTGGAAAACTCGGAAAGGACAGAGCATATCACCCCAGATTTTGTGGCCATGCATAGGGAGAAGTTAACCAAGTGCCTTGAAGATTTAAAGAGGCAGGAAAAACTCGACAGCCTCAGGGCTAGACTTTCTTTTGACACACCTTCCAACCAAGAAGGAACAGACCTTCAAAATAAGAACAACAACGGTGACCCGCTGGAGACATTTATGACTGTCCTCAGGCAAATGTCCTCAGAAGAAAGGGAGGACCTTATCACAGGACATAAGTCAAAGGAGAAAGGGAAGGAAAAGGACAACCTTGGTGATAATGGCCTAGATCAGCCCTATCTACCACGAGACTTAGCCGAGGTCTCAAAGTTCACACGAAGAATTGCAGAAGCACCTATGCCCCCCAAGACAAAGTTACCCCCAGGCTTTAACCGTTATGACGGAACAAGAGACCCCGAGGATCATCTGCATGCCTTCCGGGGAGCGGGACAACCGGGGCGATGTCCATGCCTGTATGGTGTCACATGTTTGTACAAACTCTGACGGAGGGAGCCCGGCTTTGGTTTGACAGCCTCCCTCCAGGGGGAATAGATAGCTATGAAGAGTTAAGCGAGAAGTTCCTTAGGAACTTTGGTCAACAGAGAAAAGTGGTCAAAAATCCAAATGAGATCCTCCATATAAGGCAGAGGGACAATGAGCAAATAGACCAGTATATGGAGAGATTCGTCAAGGAAAGCATGAACATCAAAGACGTCCCGGAGGTCATGAAGATCAGTAGCTTCATAAACGGGCTGAAGCATGCACAGCTGTGTGAAAAACTGGGGGAGGAGTTTCCCCACTCATTTGACAACCTCATGGACAGGGTCAGGGCCTTTGTCAGAGGGAAAGACACGGTCAGCAAAGCTAAGGAGACGGATGTCACACCTCAGAGGGTCACCCCAACCACAAAGCTCCCTGACAAAGGTACACCTTACTCCCGAAAACCTGCTTTTGATAGAATGATGCATGACAGAGTGAGACCCTCATACTCCCCGTACAGACCCCGAGGGAGGGGTCCCTCTTTGTACTTCGATAATTTCACCCCCCTCACCAAGACACCAAGTGAGATACTGGCCACGGAAAGGGTAAAGAACTCCTTCCCAAGGCCACCACCCATAAAACCCAGGCCGAAGGCACAACCAAATGAGTACTGCGATTTTCACAAAGGCTTTGGCCACAAAACCGATGATTGCATGTATCTAAAAAGGGAAATAGAAACCTCGGTGAAGACGGGAAGGCTATCCCATCTGGTTAAAGAAATCAAAGAGGGAGGGGGGGACCGCAAGGGAAGAGATGTAAGGGAGCCTGGGAGGGCAGATGTTGATATGATTAGAAGGAGGAATGAATTCGATACCACCCGGAGTGTAAAAGCCAGGATCCTGATACGTGGTTGAAAACCGGTGTTCGTTATTGCGTAACTTAGTGTTTTTACATAAGTTTCAATCTTGAATGGCCTACTTTTAATAAGATTTGTGTTATGCAGGTTTTATAAAGTTTAAGGAGCTTTTCGGGAGCTTTACGGGTCACCGGGTCGAAAACCAGAGCACCAGGATGCGTTACGGGTCAACCGGAAGTGTTGGAAGCGGAAAACAGAAAGTGTGTAAACGAGAGCCCGTCGCCGACGGCCCTAGCCCCGTCGGCGACGCCCTCTAAATAATCCCATCGGCTAGAAAACTCGTATCCAGGTGCATAAACCGTCGGCAAGATTTGAAAGATTGGGAGCCCGTCGGCGACGGGGTCAGACCCGTCGGCGACGGCTTGTAAAAAGCTGAAACGCGAATTTTTGTGTTTTGGGGATTGATTTCGATTCTGATTGGTCCTTGGGGCATTAACTCGTAAGTTACACTATCTTTTGGAGTTTGAACTTGTTCTTGGAGCCATTACCATCCATCAATCATTCACCATTCCATCATCTATCATCTCTACAACCGAATCACGATCATTCATCCCCAATTCACCATCAAAACCCTAATTCATCCAATCCATCATCCTTCTCACCATCATCATTCCATAAACCCTAATTCCCCATCATTCCTTCATCCTACAAGCTTCAAAATGACTCCATCCGCATTCCAAGCATTCGGTGATCAAGTTGCATCAACCATGAGCGGCTAATCATCTCGGTTTCACCCCGGTGTAGGTAGTTGTTAATTTTAGGGTTTCAATTTGTTCTTGTTTCATCTTAGTGACAATTTGTATTTGGTTTTTGAAACTTTTGACAATAGTATTACATTTGTTACGAATTCGTGAATTGTCGAACGATGTTAAAAGTTATGACTTTGCGAAACGGTGATATGTAATTGTACGTTGTCGTTGTTAGGATTTACTTGTGTTGATTACAAAGTGTCTTTTTGTCCGTTCTTCGGGGCGTTGATAGCTAGTAGCACATAAGTCACGATACACTAAATCCGTTAATCGAATGCATTTGAGTTGAAACTAAAACTTGTAGAAATCCTAGGTTAACAATTACCGAAACCGGGTGTGATTCCTTTTTATTATTATTGTTCTAGTAACCATTTTTCTTGCAATTGTTAATTAGTAGTTGTTAACCATTCGCATCAATTCATTTAGTTAAAAATCATATCTGTCCATTAAACGAAAATACAAAAAATACTTTAGCAAGCTTCATAAATTGTGACAATTGTTTTAATTCATTCGAATCCACACACAAACCACATACTCTTTGTGGTTCGACCCCTTACTACCACTAACACATTGTTAAGGGTAATTTGGGCTTATAAATATTATCTTTGACCGGAGCGCGACACTCCGATCAAATTTTGGCGCCGTTGCCGGGGAGTGCGTGCGCTTTGTGTTTGGATTATTGTTTGAATTTTCGTGATTACCTGTTTAAGTTGTTTAGTTTCTTTTTGCACTTTGTCTTTTTCCTTGTTACGCGGGTGTGTTACTTGTGCAGGTTACAGGTAGTGTATGCATACGCGAAACTCCGGGAGGACTTCACCTTTAGTCTACGAACCGGAAATCGAAAGAGTCGCAAGAAGAAACCTAGCAAGCCGGTTAGAAGCAACACTTGCTTCTAATCAAACCAACCAAACACCACAACATACACCATCCATTGAAACCGATTCAATGGCGAACCACAACCAAAACCTTAACTCGAACCAATTCCAATACCGAAGCAACTTTAATCCCGCTCCAAATATGCAACCTATACCTCCCGAGCGACCGGGTGGTAATAACAACAATACTGGACCACCTACACCACCTTTCCAAAACCAAAATCCCAACAACAATCAAAGAACACCTCAACAACAAAACCTTCATAGACAAACCTCTTTACCCATCAACCTAGATGACCGGAATGTCAATTCCGACCGTCGGGGAAATCGTGATCGCGGCAATCCCGCAAATGAAGACCCATTCTTCAACATCGATGACTTGAGGAATGCAATCCCCGATGATGAACCGTATAGTGTTCCCGGTTATCAATCGCCGGAACATGTGAGTGTTCGTACGGAAAATTCGGACGATGGGGGATACTATGATGATAGAGCTAATGATGATGAAGATTGGGGCTACGTGAATAGGGGAAACGTCTACAATGCTAGAAGGTATGATGATGAGGAATTTGGCTACCAACATGCCAATTACGTTGGGGACGACGAATACGGTTACGAAGGTGGAAGAAATGATGGTTATGGGAACAACCGTCAACCACGAAACAATGACCAACGGAACCGGAAGGATGGGTTTTATAACAACAACAACAATGCAAACCCTAACCGGATTCCTCGTTTCGTGGGAGGTGGTAACCCAAGGGATAATGGAAGAGAGGATCGAAGAGATGATCGAAGAGGTGAAAGACGGGATAATAGAAGACCGGTTGATCAAGAAGTTAATGGTCCACATCGTCGTCAACGACCTCCACGGGGAGTGGATGATCGTTTTAGGCCGGTTGTCACCGAGAACTACTCACCAATCGTTTGTGAGAGGAGGATGCTTGATTGTAAACCACATTACATCAACATACTTCCTCATTTTAATGGAAGATCTAACGACGAACCGTACACACACTTGACAGAGTTTTCTTCTATTTGCGGCACTATCGGGGGGCACAACTTTGCACTAGATGAAGTTAAACTTCGTTTGTTCCAATTCTCATTGAAAGACAAAGCGAAGCAGTGGTTCCTTACACTCCCGGCCAATAGCATCTGCACATAGGGAGAAATGCAACAAGCTTTTCTAGATGAATATTATTCTATGGCGAAGACCGATGATGCTCGTGATGAAATTAGGTCTTTTCGCCAATTATCGGGCGAGCCGTTGCATGAGGCCTTTACAAGATTTAAAGAAATGATGCGAAGATGCCCACATCATCAAATCGAGAAGTGGGAGTTGGTTAAGTGCTTTGTACGGGGTTTAGATGACAACACATGGAACCGACTTGAATCAACGAGCAATGGGACCCTTCTAAGTAACCATGAAGATGATGATTGGGAATTCTTGGAACAGATGAGTAAACGTTCGAAAGAGAAAGAATCAGCCGATCGAGCTAAGAAGCATCCCATTTCACGGTCACTTCCCGATCTTGACTCTAAAGATCGGATTTCCACCTTAGAGCGGGAAATGGCTCGAATGAAAAAAAAGGAAGTAAATGCGGTTCAATTCGAGGTATGTGAAGATTGTGGTGATATTGGCCATAGAGTGGAGCAATGTCCAACGGGGTCGAGTGGCTACACCGAATAGGTCAACCAAGTGTATGGAGATAGGAAGCAATTTGATATGAACTCCAACACTTACCATCCGGGGTTGAGAAATCACCCTAATTTCCGATATGGTAATGCCTCAAATCAAATGAACCCGAATTTTCAATCGGGGAATCAAGGTGGTCAAGGAGGATCTTCGTATAACAATCGACAAGGTGGTTACCAAAGGAATTACAATCAAGGTGGTAACCAAGGCTATCAAAATCGTGAAGGTAATTACCATCGTGGTTACAACCAAAGTGGAAATGGAGGAAATTCTTCTAACTCTCAAAGTGACGACCCGTTTAATTCTAAAATGGATGCTCTCATGAATGCTATGACCACCCTTACAACCGAAGTAAGGAAAGAATTTGAAGTGCGGGATAAATCTCACAAAGCGTTGGAGAAGCAAGTGGGGCAACTTGCTCAAGAGATGGCTCAAATTCGTGGAAGTGGAGGAGGACTTCCAAGCGATACCACGGTGAACCCTAAGCATCAAGGGTCGAACTCGAAAAATACACGTGAGGTACCAATAAATAAAATTTCTTTACGTAGTGGTCGAGTCATAGATAATGGTGTTGAGCCACCACCACCCGAGTTTGTTGAAGGGGTGGTGGAAGATGCGAGTGATGATGAAGGTAAAAACGGTCAAACGGGTCAAAAGAAAAATGATACTACACCCGTTGTGACCGTTCCCGTTCCAAAGGCTAAGGAAAAGGGTGTGGAGGTTAATACCGCCCCTTATCCCGAAGCTTTGTTGGGACCATCTAAGAAAGTGGTAAACAAACGGGGCCCACAACAAGAAGAGATGTGGGAAATTTTTAAACAAGTCAAAATCAATTTACCACTCTTAGATGCAATTAGGCAAGTACCTTCATATGCTAAATACTTGAAAGATTTATGCACCCAAAAGCGAACTCACAAGTTTCCTAAGAAACTTGATTTAACTGAAAATGTGAGTTCGATTCTTTCGGGTGCACTTCCACCAAAACTCCAAGATCCGGGGGCGCCCATTATTTCAATACAAGTTGGGGAATTCAAAATGACACGAGCCCTTTTGGATCTTGGGGCAAGTGTGAGTATCTTGCCGGGTAGTTTATATGACCAATATGATTTTGGTCCACTTCAAGTGTCGAACACCACCGTGGTGTTAGCCGACTTAACCCCTAAACTACCCCGTGGGATAGTCACGGATGTAATAGTCAAGGTCGAGGACTTTTACTATCCGGTGGACTTTCTTGTATTAGATTATGTCTCTTTGGACCGAACCAAGCAACCAACGGTGATCCTCGGTCGACCATTTTTGGCAACATCGAATGCCCAAATTAATTGCAAATCGGGCACGGTCGACATGACTTTTGGTAACCGTCGGTTGCGGTTAAATGTATTTTCGGGATTAACGGATCCTCTAGTTAGCGATGAATGCTACATGGCGGACATTGTTGACGAGTGTATACCTCTATGTGACACTAGTGTCGAAGAGGAAAACACAATAGAGGAATGTTTCATGTTTGACAGGTTGCAAGGAGAAACAAATCGGAGCATGGATGAAGAGATGAAAGAATTGGAGGTTATGGCGGCAAAAGAAGGAAGGCCCACTTGGACGCATCAAGTGGAAAGTCTTCCGGAAAGCATCGACACGAAGTTGAAGCCGTCATTGGAAGAACCTCCGGTACTAGAGTTGAAGGTGCTACCCAAGCATCTTAAATATGCTTATGTGGGTGAAGGTAGCACGCTCCCGGTAATTATTGTATCCAATTTGACCGGGGAGCAAGAAGAGAAGTTGATGAAAATTTTGGTCACTCATAGAGCCGCTATCGGGTGGACCATTGCAGATTTGAAGGGAATTAGTCCCTCGGTAGTGATGCACAAGATCATCACTGAAGATGGCATGAATCCTTCTCGTGACACACAACGGAGATTAAATCCAAACATGCAAGAAGTTGTCAAGAAGGAGGTATTGAAGTGGCTAGATGCGGGTATTATATACCCTATCTCGGATAGCCAGTGGGTGAGCCCAACACAAACAGTCCCGAAGAAGGCGGGTATTCAAGTCGTCACAAATGACGCAGGTGAAGAGGTCGCCACTCGGCCGGTAACCGGGTGGCATATTTGTATTGACTATAGGAAGTTAAATGCTGCAACTTCCAAAGATCATTTCCCTTTACCATTTATTGACCAAATTGTTGAGAAATTGGCCGGACAAAAATTTTATTGTTTTCTGGATGGTTATTCCGGATACAATCAAATTGCTATACATCCGGAAGACCAAGCAAAGACTACTTTTACTTGTCCATACGGTACTTTCGCATTTAGGCGAATGCCCTTTGGACTTTGTAATGCCCCCGCCACTTTTCAAAGGTGTATGACGAGTATCTTTTTAGATATGGTGGGGGAGTCTTTGGAAATCTTCATGGATGATTTCTCAATATTTGGACCGTCATTTGATACATGCCTTGACCAACTCGAAAAAGCTTTGCAAAGATGTGTTGAGAAAAATCTGGTTTTGATTTGGGAAAAGAGCCATTTTATGGTTCAAGAAGGGATTGTGTTGGGGCATGTCGTCTCGAGTCATGGGATTGAGGTGGATAGAGCAAAGGTGCAAGTCATATCCACTTTGCCTTATCCTACAAGTGTTAAAGGTGTTCGGTCATTTTTGGGACACGCGGGGTTTTATAGGAGGTTCATAAAAGGCTTTAGTGATATAACAAAACCCCTATGCAATTTGTTGTTAAAAGATAAAACATTTAATTTTGATAAAAATTGCCAAAACGCTTTTAACATTTTGAAGAAGAAGTTGGTTGAGGCCCTAATCTTGCAATCACCGAATTGGTCTTTACCATTCGAAATTATGTGTGATGCAAGTGATTATGCGGTGGGGGCCGTATTGGGTCAAAGGGTAGACAAGAAACCGGTTGCCATTTACTACGCAAGTAAGACTCTCTCGGACGCACAATTAAATTATACAACTACCGAGAAAGAGCTACTTGCGGTGGTATATGCGCTGGATAAATTTCGCGCTTATATATGGGGTACTAAGGTCATTGTTTATTCTGACCATTCTGCAGTTAGGTATCTCATGGACAAGAAGGATGCAAAGACGAGGTTAATCCGATGGGTTCTCTTGTTACAAGAGTTTGACTTGGAGATACGGGACAAAAAGGGTACCGAGAATGTTGTGGCAGACCATTTATCCCGGTTGATGGTTGAAGAAGATCCTACAACTGTAGAGATCAATGAGTCTTTTTCCAGATGAGCACATAATGAAATTAGATAAATTGCCATGGTATGCTAACATTGTCAATTATCTTGTTACAGGTGATATGCCAGCACATTGGGATAGACGGAAGAGGCAACACTTCATGTCTCAAATCAAGTATTACCGGTTGGAAGAACCGCACTTGTGGAAGGAGTGTGCGGACCAAGTGATCAGAAGATGCATAGATGACGAAGAGATTCCAAGCGTGTTGCAGCATCTACATTCGTTTGCGTGTGGTGGCCATTTTAGTGGCCACAAAACGGGTCATAAAGTGTTAAACAGTGGTCTTTATTGGCCCACTATTTTTAAAGATGCTAACGAGTTTTCAAAGAATTGCATAGAGTGTCAGAAAATAGGGGGTATTTCAAAGAGGGATGAGATGCCCATGCAACCAATCCTTGTAGTCGATGTTTTTGACGTATGGGGAATTGATTTCATGGGCCCATTCCCAAATTCTTATGGCAATTTGTACATCTTGGTGGCCGTTGACTATGTGTCAAAGTGGGTTGAAGCAATAGCCACCAAGACGAACGACCATTCAGTGGTGTGTAATTTTGTCCAAACCAATATTTTTTCAAGGTTTGGGATTCCTCGTGTCGTCATAAGTGATGGAGGATCTCATTTTAAAAATTTTCGGTTTGGGAAACTTCTAAAACGGTTTGGTGTTGACCATAGAATTGCTACCCCTATCACCCGCAAACAAGCGGGCAAGTTGAGGTGTCAAATAGGCAAATCAAAGAGATTTTGAAAAAGACCGTGCGGGCGGACCGTAAGGATTGGTCAATTAAATTGAACGATGCTTTATGGGCTTACCGTACGACACATAAGACACCCATAGGCACTACACCTTACCGGTTGGTTTACGGTAAAAACTGGCATTTACCGGTTGAACTTGTGCACAAATCGTTATGGGCTATTAAAGAGGTTAATGTGCAATATGATGATGCAGGTAAGGAACGGAAACTCAAGTTATGTGAGTTGGAGGGCTAAGGGAGATGGCATATGAATGCGCGTCCAAGTATAAGGATGGGATGAAAAGAGTGCATGATGCCAAGTTGAGAAAGAAAGAGTTTGAAGTGGGTCAAAAGGTGTGGCTCTACAATTCAAAGCTCAAGTTCTTTCCCGGAAAGCTCCGAAGCAAATGGATGGGACCCTATGTTGTCACCCGGGTCGGACAATTGGGTGATGTTACTATCGAGGACCCGAAGGACGGGGTACGGCAAACGGTAAATGGTCATCGACTAAAACCGTTTCTCGACGGTAATGAGAAGATAGATGAAAACAAAGAATCGGTGAGCTTCGTGGCAAGCTTTCCGATTTATGAGGTCGAATGAAAAGGACCGGTAACGTTTGGTGTAAAGTTATGTACAATTATTTAATTGTTTGTGTGTTTTGATGTTAATCGTTCTCGTTTCATACTAACCTTTCTTAATTGTGTGAAGTCCGGGCACTCTAAACGGGTTACAAAGATACAAGGTATGTTTTTAGACTTTGTTATGTGCATTGAGGACAATACACGATTTTTTTTTGGGGTGGTAGGGCCGTTAACGGTGTTCATGTTTAAAAATTTTAACTTATAAAAATTCACAAAAAGAATTTTAATTATTTTTAGGAATTTTGTTTGTATATAGCTCCTTTACAAAAAGTACATTTTTTCTTCCCTATTTTTCGTAAAAAAAATAAAAAAAAATAATAATAATATTTGAAAAAATTAGTGCCCGTCGCCGACGGGGTCATGACCGTCGGCAACGGCTTCTTAAAATGGCCCGTCGGCACCTAAAGTCCGTAGACAGGAGATTAACCCGTCGGCCAAACGCCCCATTTGCCTTGCCCGTCGGCGACGGGGTGGAACCCGTCGGCGACGGGTTCTTAATTTGTCTCCGGATCTGGTCGCGACTAGGGGTAAGAAGTCGAACCAAAACCCAATTTTAACCATCTAAACATCACCAAACTCGATATACATCAAATATTTCGACCCACATTCACCTTACATCATACAATCCACCTAAATCCCTGCTCTCTCTCTCTCCTAACTCACCTTCCAACTTCATCTTCTCCACAAACACTCCTAGAACCCTAAACCTTCAAGCTCTCATAACTCTCTCAATTCTCCACCAAATCAACTGATTTTTGAGTCCATCTTGAGTAATTTTTCGAGAGGAACAAAACCCCCAACACGGTTTTCATCAATTCTTGATAGTTTGCAAGATTTCTGGGCGTGTACTTTAGGGTTTTTGAAAGGGTGTTCATCAAGTTGCTTGCTTTCCATCTTTTCTTAGTTCTTCTTGTCTAACAACATCAAAGGTATGGATTCTCCTTAAATTTATACTTGATTATCATATGTTAGTGTTTTTCTTCCGAAATTTTAAACTTTTTAGTTTAAGAGTAGGTTGTTTAGACAATGTATGTTGTTCTAGCATGATTTTGAGTAAGATTAGTTGCTTTGGATGGAATTTGAGCATGTTATAACTTTAGTGATGTGATTACACTTGTTATGTACATGATTGAACATGAAGGTGATGTTGAATACATTGTCGAAATTATAAGAATTTGTAAGTGCAACAATGAAAGTGATGAGTAGATGATAAATTTGGCGACTTTGGAAGTTTAAAAATGCAATTTTACTTTCACTTGTTAATTTTTCAACATCACATGTCATGTTCAAAGTTTGAGAGTCTAATGAAGGTTGAGTTTACATTGATGTTTGCTTGTTTGTGATTGTAGTTATGGCGGGTGGCAAGAGACAAAAGACTACAGGCCAAGCGTCATCATCAGGGGTCGGTTCTTCTTCCGGTTTAATACCGAAGAAGTGGGAGCAACTAAGCTCCGTAGAGGAGAACTATGCAAGATTGTACAGGCAGGATTGGGAGTGGGTGAAGTTTAGGGATAGCCAAAACGCTAGAATTTGGGATGATGAGAAAAACAAACCGTTGTCGGGTTATCAAGACCGGAAGTTAGAAGCTAAGTTATGGAAGTGGAAAATGGTGAACAATGTGAACACTTCAGTTCCAGAAAGGGTGATATGTGAACGGGTTGTGAACGTAGAGGAATTCCGTCAGATTGGGATTGTGCAGATGTTCGAACGTCTAGGATGGGAAAGTGTCCTTGATTGGTATGAAGATAATACCTCCAGGGTGTACTTAGCGGAAGTATGTGAATGGTTATCTACCTTGAAGCTCGTGAACAAGAATGAACCTCCATCACAGTGGAAGTTAGTGGGAAAGACCACTCGAGGGAACATGACAATGTCCTTCGAGACAATGAATTGTATCGCGCGTTTTGACTCATTGGGAGTACAAGCATACGATTACCCACTTATCGAGCGTTTTTTGGATAATCATATGAACAACGATGATCCCGACCAACTGTTAGATGTTATTTTACCGTTCAACAAAGGGGGAGAAATGAAAAAAAAGCAAATGTCGCTTGAGGGAAAGATTCTTCAAGGGATTTCTATTGAGAACATCTTGGCGAGGTTTGGTGATCGTGGAGGTGTTAGAGTGAGTGACTGTAGGGTGGTGCACACTTTGCTTTATGGAACCCCAACATTGTCATGGAGACACATCGTGATGATGAACACGTGGGCTACTAGGGAGTCGTCCCAGAGGCGTTTTATTCCGTACGCACGCCTCATTAGCGCCATGATTGTGCAACAAAATTGCTTACCTTCGGAATCACTATGGGTTTCTAAGCCGTTGGAGGAATTTAACATGGCGTACATGAGGAAGAATTGGAAGATAGAGGTTAAATTCTCGGGGAACAAGTACGTTGTGACCGATAATTTGGGTAACAAGTATGAGTTTCTTACTTCTGGGGCACCACCAGCATCGGAAGAAGATGAAGAAATGGGGGATGAAGAGGAGGAAGTTGAACCCTCCGGTGCACAAAGACCAAGGCAACGATACATGCGGCCACATAGGGAAATTAACGCAGATGTGGCGGGTTTTGTGACCATGAGACGGGTGCCTTCCTACAAAAATTTTGATCGGGGGCAGCAGGAGATATATGACAATGTCTCTGCTTGCATAGGTGAAGGACGGGAATACAATCGAAGAAGGGAAACTTGGGAGGGATCCCATGGATCCTCAATGCAAGAGTATTGGGTAGCTCAAGAAGCCCAAAGGGAAAGAATGAACAAGTTTATGGAAGAGAAACAACTGTTCCAAGCAATGCAGAGGTCACACATGGAACATTTGGCGAAGAGGTAAGAGGATGAGGAAGTCCGAAGACGGGCGTGGGAAGAAGATGAGGTTAGGCGCCAAACCGCACAAAGGGAGTTAGAATAACGCCGTTGGAGTGCTTTGGCTGTCACTTACCAAATGGCGATTAACAACACCAAGATACTCCACGATCAGGAGTGCCATCAAAGAGACCTTCAAGCCGGTCTCCCGTACGCCGAACACTCGGGGTGGACTGATTACCCCAATCTTCCTCATCCACTATGTCCATCCGATCCCACCCCTCATTGGCCCGAGGCAGTCGGTTCTAGCTTTATCCCGATTCCGTACCAACCGTCGCCTCAAGGGGAGCAGAGTCCCCTCGATAACTATAGGGAGATATTCGAGTCCCTCACTGGTTATCAATACCAGCCCAACCCGCCAGTGGATCCAAACGAGCGATATCAGCGGTAGAGGTATGGTATGTTTTTGTTGTTGTTGTTGTATATTATTTTGTTTCCGTTATTTTTATTTCATGTTATTTATTTTCGCCTAGTTAAATGAACGTTGTGGGTGTGTTCCCTATATAACCCTCACGAGACCTCTCGTCCTCCCAAGCTATTGGGGGGTTTAAAAGGGCTTGTTGCATAAGCTAAATGCAACCGTGATTCCTACGAAAGTGAGTTAGGTTTATTGTTGTTGTAAATTATTGTCCACATAAATCGAAGTGAAATAACACATGGTTTGGTAATATGTTTCATAAAAAGGGTAGAACTAGGTAACTAACAAATTTTGATGGTTGTGAGAAGCATGCTTCTACACAAGGATTAGAATTTGTAGGTACAACATGTTCGCGGGACAACCGTTTTTATGAAGAGGCGAAGGAGATATGAGTATCAAGCGACAAAAAAATCAGGTGCATGTGTTTCCTTTTACTTTGATTCTTAGTTAGGAATAAGTGGATTGTACATTGTATTTTATTTTCCGGGGTGAGATTTTGGGAAGGTTAGACGTGTCACATCCCTTGTGCGTTTTAAAACTCTAGTTCTAGCACATTGAGGACAATGTTTACCTCAAGTGTGGGGATGGGGGGGAATTTCAAAAAATTTTCAAAATTTCTTGTCTCAAAAGCGATCTTAAAAGCACAAGTAACTAAGTCAACGAGGGATGTCACAACCCATTTGGTCTTTTGTCATGGTCAAGTTCAAATTAATAAGCATAACGGGTATTTAGTGGGTGGTTATTTGGGAATAATTCGCCTAAGGAACTAGCAATTTATGCATATCACATATCATACCCTTATACGTGAGGTTTAAGCCACTTTTATATCATAGATTTACATTTACATGTTTCTTTGTTTGAGTGGACCATTAGTCGCGTATTGTAGAACTTGCAACTTTTGATACGTTTGAGACTATAGACCGAATACAAGCACGAGAATGATTAAGGCATTAGTGTCACACCCCAAATTTCCACGTGTCACCGGTGGGCCCGGTGGGGAGTATCGTGACGTGGTTGGCAACATCATAGTCCAACAACACAATATTTAATATGCACAGCGGAAACAATTTAAAAGATATAATTCAACCGAATATAATATTGTAATATCATATATCACAACTGTCGATTGTTTATCCACAGACGGATCGAAAATAAATGGAAACAATAGTTCAACAGACTTTAGGCATCTAAGCTTGCGAGACTCTTTAATGATGCTAGGAGTAGCCAGCCAATTCCGATTAGTACCTGCACTTAGTCTTTTTGGAAAATACGTCAGTTTACACTGGTAAATACAATCAACCGACTCATTTTGAAAATGATTTAAAATTTGTTTGGATGCACATGGCATAAATGTTTTATAATTTGATTAAATGCACAGAGGCAAAATTAACCTTTTATAACTTGGGATAATTATTTAAATATAATACTTGTATGGATTTACATGTTCCTTATGCGTTCAGTAGCCCGGATCGAGCCGGGTTAAAGATCAATAGACACACCACAGGTATAATGCCCACAAGGTTGATTCCTTAAGGTGGGATACCAGTTTTTACATAGGCAGCTGTCAGGTGTACGCCTACACCCCGTGCTTAGGTCGTGGCCATTTCATGAATGATGCCAAGGATATCCGGGACATGGTCATTAACCCCCCAAAGGCTTTAAGCAAACAAAACAATATTAAACGAGGCATCTCAATACTTTCATTATCATATATTCAATCAAAGATTCAACGCCCCGACCAAGCGGTATTTTATATACCGTACCCCAAGCCCGTATAGGGAAAATAAGTTAAAAGTATTTACCTGAGCTAAATATAAATTCAATCCCAGCCGTATCAAATCAGCAAGTACAGATAGCTTTTACTGGGCTCCTAAATCTGGAACGAAGGTTTAATAATGACCTATTAGAATCCTAACGGGTCTTTAGTTAAGCTTAAGCTTAGACCGGCTAGTTTCAAAGATACGGTTCGTACGCACGATTAAGCGATGACCGGATAGAATGTGATTTAGACCCTACAAGTTCAGAGACTTGTTTAATATGGGTATTTCATGCACACTCTGGATTTTGAGATAAAACCGATAAGGTTTGACCCGTTTCGGCTAATTTATGTAAATTAGTTACATAAACCGAACCGAACGCGCAAAAGGCGTGACGGGTAATCATAAGAGTCCTAACCAGGTTTCCTAAGTTAATATGCCTCAAATATGTTGCGACATCAGTAAGATGTCTTTTATTATGCCCGAAACGAATTTAATCGCAAACTATGCCCCGTAGGGGTAGTTTGGTAATTTCACATAAGCCGAAAAGCTCAAAACTGAAGTCTGAGTTTATCAACCTTTGCTTACTGTTAAAATATTATAATTTGCCTCAAATATCAGTAGGTATCACCCTTGGTATGTTTAAAATACTCTTAGTACATACTATGCGTTAAAAACGCTTATTTAGGCGATTAAAAGCCGTTTACGGGTTCGATACATAAAGCTGAGATTTTACCATTCCAGAAGGCTTAAAATAAATTATTTATCATTTAAGATCAGTAGCAAAAGGTTTGGAGTCGTTTAGATATGTAAAACTCATTTTATAGCCCGTAAGGGCAAAACCGACAATTACCGGATTAAGCCTACGACTATAAGTTATGCTCAGCCTAAAATTTATTAAAAATCTTTAAAAATCCCAAAATAATATATCACATCAGTGGGTAAAAGATTTGGTATCAAAAAGTAGGCTTAACTAGGCTATACGCTAATTACACCGTTTTATTAACATAAAGCTTTAATTTTTACGCTAACGAGCATAACTCTTATTCTACACCTCAAACTGATGTCAAACTTTGCATACAAGTTTATATATCAGTAATTAAGGTTTCTACTCTTTTACATTTTCATAAATCACGTTTTAAGGTAAAAAGGGCATAATGGTCAACATATGAGCAATTAACGGAATCATGCATATTAATTGGATAACTAATGATCCGAGGTGTATAATCACAGAGGATTATACTAGCATGTAACCTGGTCCAAATGAAGCTCTAAGGTATTTCTAAAACATACCATAACGGGTCAGAACTGAAAGTCGAAGTATAAGTCAAACTATGCGACTTTCGGTTCCGAACCGGGTCTAAACAGGAAATTGTCGGGTTGAACATGTTTAGACATGTTCTTACACTAATTACCAAGTTATATTAATGATCAAACAGGTTGTATGTGTTCTATATTGCTAATTATGCATAAATTAGAAATTAATTATCCTGTTGACTTTTTAATAACAAGTTTAACCCGACATTTGACCTAGTTAGAGTGGGAATCAGAGGGTGCCCTTTTAAGGGTTTAATGCCCACATAATATAACAAAATTTGAATCGTTAAAAATTTTACCGAGTCTCGTGTTGACTGCGTTGACCAGCAGTTGACCACGTTTGACCGATGTTGACCAGGTTTGACCGAACCCAAAACTGAACCGAGGCATTAACATGACTCAAAACTTCCCCTTGACCAGTTTTGACCACGTTTGACCTGTTGACCAAGTTGAACCGAGCCCGAGAGCGTCCCGAACTTAAATTTTTCACCCGAGCCGAAAGTGGTTCGATGGACTCTACAGGTCACTAGGAGTCCAAAAATATATTTTTCATCGAAAACTGATGGCTGGAAATTGCCAGAACCATGTCAGAAGTCGAGCCCGAGAGCGTCCCGAACTTAAATTTTTCACCCGAGTCGAAAGTGGTTCGATGGACTCTACAGGTCACTAGGAGTCCAAAAATATATTTTTCATCGAAAACTGATGGCTGGAACTCGCCAGAACCATGTCAGGAGTCGAGATTTCGCCGGAGAATAGAATTTCTTGAAACTTTGCAGGAATGCTCCTAAAGTCCCGATCGAAGCATCTGCAAAGTCAAAAGTTCAAAACGGACTCGCCGGAATTTGACCGGAATGTCGCCGGAGTTGCCATAGAGCTCAAACCGCTAAGAATTAGCTAAAACTAACCACACCACGCGATCCGGAACGTCGGATATAGTCGAAAAAGTGTACTCTTGGCCGGAAAACGGCCGCCGGAAAAGTCGCCGGTCGCCGGAAAAGTCGCCGGAAAGTTTCTAGAGAGAGAGAGAGTTTTAGAGAGAGAAAGAGATGTGAAATAATGATTTTTATTTATTTTTTTTTTATATCATTTATATAGTGGAGGTTTCGTGGGCTTGGGCCCAAGGCCCACAAGCCCGTCTTCGCACCCGAACATCATGGAAGCATCGTAGAGCATAATATTAATACTAAAATACGCAAATTAGGATCGGTAGTCGATGTTTGCGTGTTCGTTCGTCGGTTGCGTAAAAATCGCGAGTAATTAAATTGTTGACGTTTTTAACCCCTCGTATACGAATATTGCCAAACTTTCTCATACCTTAACGAAACCTTGTGAAATTTTTATCACACATTCTTGTGAGTATAATTAAGCATTACAAAGCTTCGGGTTCGCTAAAAGATCACTCAGAGGTATACCTTTAAACATGTTGACACATTTAACCCCTGTAGTTTGTAATTCCTCACTTTCTTTCACAATTGGCTTCGTATGATCCATGATTTATTCGGTTGAGGTTATGAACATCATGTAGGGTTACTGTAAAGTATATTTATCCCTTGTTGACATTTTGAACCCTTATTTTCACATACTTTCCATGTTTGTCAACTTTAGTCCATCTAAATATAATTTCACACGTTCAAGCTTATGACACGTGTCAATACATTATAGGACGTGAATTTTCGAGGTGTTACATCCTCACCCCCTTAAAAGAAATCTCGACCTCGAGATTTGCTAAAATGATGGGAGTACTTTTTGTCGCATAATGGACTTAACGTCCACAACATATCTAGAGTCTTTCCAAGCTCCTAAAGTGACTCCTATATTAGGTACATATATCCTTTTTGGAGCTTCTTAACCTGTCGATCCTTAATCGATACAGGATGCTCATCACCTCATAATTTGCATAACATTATGTGATAGTGCTTCTTGACTTATTGGCGAAACACACCTTTCAGTCACTAGTGTGTAATGTATTGCGAGCTCCGCCAAGCTCCTTGAATAGGTTTTAGCTTATAAGCTACCTGATCTTGATACATTCGATTCCATTCGAATGATTCTATATATTCAGTGCTTAACTAGCCTGATAATTTAACAGATTTGGCACACCCTTCCTGGGTGATATCTATTGTTGAACCTTATTCCTAAATCAAGAATTTAGGAGGTTTGCTATTTTCATTAATCCTTGATTTTCTGCCGAATACTGGCACCTTACAGATGATTATGAATTTGCGTGATCTTATTTGTTGTTTCCAATGCAACTTTCAGATCCTGATAATTGGACTTACCAATCTATTGTCCTAACAATAGATGTTTAACATTCCATTTATACAAGGTCTCCAAAGGAGTATCCTTGATACTTATATATCAACTATTATCGAAAAGCTTATCTTAAGGTGAGATGGTTATTCCAACCACTGCTTAACAAATTTTAAGGAATAGCTAATCCTTATAGCTAGTCGAACAAATCGACGATCCTGTGCAGCTGATGGCAAATTCTTAATTGTTGCCTAATTAGGGTTGCGGTAAAAATGCATAAGCAAAAAGAACCGTCTTTCATAATTAACTATACCGAAATCTCAGGATATTGAGTTAGGGTATATTAACCCTCTATTTTAAAACTTAGTTAATCAGGGTTTCAATTCTTCCAATGATGGTGCTAGCCGTCTTGGAGATTTCATAATAATACAGCCTTAAATGGGATATAAACCTTAACTCTACCTGCCCCTCAGGGGTAAACAGGGTAATCTTAGGAGAAGATAATTAAGGTACAAGGAGGTTATAGAGATTTTACAAATCTCAGGCTCCAATTTATCCATCATTGCTTGTGTCAATTAAGTGACACACTTATGTTACTAATCCACGAATTCCTTAATCGGGAACATTTACTTGGATAATTCCATTCTGGATATCTTCTTTGAATACTACTAGTCGACTTTGGTACAATATGACCATTGGGATATCTCAGGGGTTCCATGCATTAAACCTCCATACTGATCAGGCATGGAAGCAATCTATGGGACACACTAGGATACGCCAATCCTCATATGGCACTTTTATCAAACATAGTTTGGCATTCGCAGTCGATAGAAAACAATGAGAAAATAATAAAATAAAGTAATATATATTGTCGTACTCTATTCGAAGAAAGAGTACTCTCAGATTTTTCAGAAGGATCCCTTGCCGATACTTAGAAGAATCGGTTACTATGGGTTCCTTGGTAAGTTATACCTTGTGGATAATATAAAAGTTTGCTAAGCTTATGGTTTATGAAGATTTATTATTGCCTGTATTAAATCAGGACACTTAGCAGAAATTATCATTGGTAAATGATAAGGAATGTACTTGACGACATCGTGAACTGCCTCTTGGCATTCATCAGATGAGTTCAGGCGTTTCCTTTCTTAGCCTTTCCAGGCTTAGCTGCACCTTCTTTGGCAGCTTTATGGTATCTAGTTCTGATGCGGCCTTACTCACCACAGTCGTGATAGACTGCATTCTTTATGTCCCTACATTCATGGGAAAATGATGACATGTTCCTTTGCAGATGTCACACTGCTTTGGTCCTTCCAACTGCTGCGTCAACCACAGCTTGGAGATTAACTCCATTAATATTGAGGTTTACGTTTGTAGCTTTATTAACTTTCGTCGCCTTAATAGTATTGCGACTGTCGTCTACCTCATCCGAGTTTTCCATACTTGAAACTTGGTACCAATCACCAAAATTTAACAATTATTAGTCATCATCCTGATGACCCGACTTAGATTAGCCACGGCATTCATAAACCGTATGGGCTATTCTGTTCTGAACATTCCTAGTGAATGTTATTTGAATGTATATCCATTATATTTAGCCTAGGTCACAAAAGGACCATCAATGGCATTCAAGGTTTGGAGTAAGTCCAATACCTGCTTGACAGGGGACCATAATGTCACAATTGTCTTTGTCACAAGGAGAATTATAAATAGCTCAAAGGCTAGCCTTACATGACTTTGGTTATATATATACATATATGGCGTAGAAGCCTGTCGCGAGGGACGTAGAAAGATATGGCATAAAGTCTAGTCATGAAGGTCATAAGTAATCATATGGCGCGAAGGCCTTGTCGTAATGACATTCAGATGCGGCACAAATGGCCTTGTCTCTAGGACGTTATAGGATATGGCACTAAGGCCTGTCACCAGTGATGTTAACATTTAGTATGTTAACTTGTTACGAATGACGAATTATAGCCCGGAGGCTTGTTATGGGTGACTTGAATATAACTTGTGGATTTGTCACAAGGACGTCAATTCATAGGCTGCAATCTTATTAGATCAGGAGTCTTAAGGCTTGAACATAGTTCTTCACCTTTGGACAGGGAGTCATAGACTACAACTGTCATCGTCTTGAAAGGCGATTCACTTAACAGAAAGGTAAACCAATTAACATCATTAATGGATGTCTATATATAATTATAGTATCTAATGATATTAGCCATGATCACCTCGATCATATTGACTATTAGGTTTGGGTATAATCCCACCATTTTGAATAGGGGATCATAAAGATCACCCCTGTTTTGTCTTATCGGCAATAGAGTATAGTATAGCCCGTAGGCATTTCATCACTAGGGATGTCAGTATTATGAATTTATGATCATCATACTGATGATACTAGTCAGGATCGCAATGATAGCATAGACTATGGGATTTGAGTATAGCTCACCCCCTTGGGCAAAGAATCACAAAAGGTTTCAATTGCCTTGTCTCTATTGGACAATATAATATAGCCCTTAGGCCAAACATCATTGGGGATGTTTAAATTTTAATCATCGTACTGACGATTTTAGTCATGATCGCATTGATCATATAGACTATTAGGCTTGAGCACAGCTTGCTACCTAAAATAGGGGATCGTAGAGATCACAATGTTTGTGTCACAATGGACAATATAATATGGCCCGTAGGCGAAACATCACTAATGGATGTTTATAATAGGTCCATCGTATTAGATGACATAAGTCATTATTTTATTAATCATATTGACTATTTGGCTTGAGCATAGCTCACCACCTCAGACCAGGAATCATAAAGATAACAATGTCAATGTCCCAAATGGACAATATATTATAGCCCGTAGGCAAAACATCACTAAAGGATGTTAAATAATATGATCATCGTATTAGATGATATTAGTCATGATCCCTAGGCTAGATAAGGGAATTGGAAGAATCCAATATAAGGATGACTGTGGTGATTTTCTCGAATCATATCTGTCAAGAGTGCTAACACGTTCCTAAGTGTTAACAAGGATCTGAATCCCTTGAGTAGGTTTCACCATCTTGGCCGCGTAGGCTAGGTTTCACCTTTAAGATTCTTTCTAAAATGCATACTAACAGGGAAGGAAGGGTATTTATTTTGTTCAGGATTTTTATCATAAATCCTAATTCATAAGTTAATAATAGCACAAATGGCCTAGTCGCGTAGACAAGTTAAATTTATAAGCCATGATTTCAGAGAATCGCGACATTAAGGTCTGAATCAAAGTTCATTACCTTTTCCTGACAGGGAGCTGTAGGCTACCACTGTCTTTAGTCTCAGAGGACATTATCTATAGCCCGCAGGTACCTCCCTTCTGAGGGATGTTTATTACGGAATTGCCCCTTAGGGAAATTTATTAACCATGGTAAACAGAGACCATATATGGTTAATTTATTAATCATTTATATTTAGGATTTCTATTATAATTTATCCTAATTATAAAACATTAACAGTTTTATTAGTGGCACCCAAGGCCTGGTCACATGGACAATTATAAATTATATGCTAGGATTTCAGAGAATCAAAGCATTTGAGGTTTGAACCTAGTTCATTACCTTTATCTGACAGGGAGTCATTGCTACCACTGTCTTTTGGCTCATATGGAAATGAGCAAGGCCCGTAGGCACTATATTACCACGTATGGTTAAAATATGATCATCTTAATTGATGATGTAAACCCAGGATTCAGAGATCATTAAACTGGGTTAGGAATCTTTATAAGGATCCTTATATAATAATAACGTGTGTGATTTTAAATGAATCACATCTGCCAGGAGTGTTAACATGTTTTAAGATGTTAACAGGGATTTAAATCTTTTAAACAGGTCTTACCATCTTGGCCAGGTCCTTATAATGACACTCGGCTAGGTTTCACACTTAAGATTCTTAATTTAATTAACGCAGAACGATTTTAAATTGAGGTGTTAATATGGATCTGAACCTAATTATGGAACTACCATCTTGGCCGGGTCTTAATATGACACGAGGCTAGGTCTTGCCCTTTTTAGATTTTGCCATTTTATTATAATGGTAGATCTTGCAAAAGGAAATGTGATTTTCCATTTATTTAATATTCTTGTTTAGAATGAAAGTTTAAACTTAATCATTCCACTATATAAAAATAAAAGTATAAAGTTGCCCTAAGCGGGACTTGAAAGGAATAATGTTGTCCTTGTAGGGACTGAAAGGTAATTATGTCCTTATAAGGACTAATAAGGAAACGATCTTCAGTAAAAGGAGTTTCTTCTTCGTTTTATTTCTGAACGCTTTCTCCTTGGATGCTCGTTTCATTCTAGCCGCGGTACGAAGCTCAGCATCTCAGGGCTCCAGGTGTGGAGAACTCCTATTACGGCTTCTTCGCTTGGCGACGTATCAAATAAAAATTTGGAAGCAAAAATTTATAGATTAGGATTGAGAACATTCCTAAGTTAAGTCTAGACTCAGAAGGTCAAGGAATGTGCTAATGTGTCATTGAGATTAAACACAAAAAGTAGTGTTTAATTCACTCAATGTTGGCTCTGATACCAACCTGTCACACCCCAAATTTCCACGTGTCACCGGTGGGCCCGGTGGGGAGTATCGTGACGTGGTTGGCAACATCATAGTCAAACAACACAATATTTAATATGCACAGCGGAAACAATTTAAAAGATATAATTCAACCGAATATAATATTGTAATATCATATATCACAACTGTCGATTGTTTATCCACAGACGGATCGAAAATAAATGGAAACAATAGTTCAACAGACTTTAGGCATCTAAGCTTGCGAGACTCTTTAATGATGCTAGGAGTAGCCAGCCAATTCCGATTAGTACCTGCACTTAGTCTTTTTGGAAAATACGTCAGTTTACACTGGTAAATACAATCAACCGACTCATTTTGAAAATGATTTAAAATTTGTTTGGATGCACATGGCATAAATGTTTTATAATTTGATTAAATGCACAGAGGCAAAATTAACCTTTTATAACTTGGGATAATTATTTAAATATAATACTTGTATGGATTTACATGTTCCTTATGCGTTCAGTAGCCCGGATCGAGCCGGGTTAAAGATCAATAGACACACCACAGGTATAATGCCCACAAGGTTGATTCCTTAAGGTGGGATACCAGTTTTTACATAGGCAGCTGTCAGGTGTACGCCTACACCCCGTGCTTAGGTCGTGGCCATTTCATGAATGATGCCAAGGATATCCGGGACATGGTCATTAACCCCCCAAAGGCTTTAAGCAAACAAAACAATATTAAACGAGGCATCTCAATACTTTCATTATCATATATTCAATCAAAGATTCAACGCCCCGACCAAGCGGTATTTTATATACCGTACCCCAAGCCCGTATAGGGAAAATAAGTTAAAAGTATTTACCTGAGCTAAATATAAATTCAATCCCAGCCGTATCAAATCAGCAAGTACAGATAGCTTTTACTGGGCTCCTAAATCTGGAACGAAGGTTTAATAATGACCTATTAGAATCCTAACGGGTCTTTAGTTAAGCTTAAGCTTAGACCGGCTAGTTTCAAAGATACGGTTCGTACGCACGATTAAGCGATGACCGGATAGAATGTGATTTAGACCCTACAAGTTCAGAGACTTGTTTAATATGGGTATTTCATGCACACTCTGGATTTTGAGATAAAACCGATAAGGTTTGACCCGTTTCGGCTAATTTATGTAAATTAGTTACATAAACCGAACCGAACGCGCAAAAGGCGTGACGGGTAATCATAAGAGTCCTAACCAGGTTTCCTAAGTTAATATGCCTCAAATATGTTGCGACATCAGTAAGATGTCTTTTATTATGCCCGAAACGAATTTAATCGCAAACTATGCCCCGTAGGGGTAGTTTGGTAATTTCACATAAGCCGAAAAGCTCAAAACTGAAGTCTGAGTTTATCAACCTTTGCTTACTGTTAAAATATTATAATTTGCCTCAAATATCAGTAGGTATCACCCTTGGTATGTTTAAAATACTCTTAGTACATACTATGCGTTAAAAACGCTTATTTAGGCGATTAAAAGCCGTTTACGGGTTCGATACATAAAGCTGAGATTTTACCATTCCAGAAGGCTTAAAATAAATTATTTATCATTTAAGATCAGTAGCAAAAGGTTTGGAGTCGTTTAGATATGTAAAACTCATTTTATAGCCCGTAAGGGCAAAACCGACAATTACCGGATTAAGCCTACGACTATAAGTTATGCTCAGCCTAAAATTTATTAAAAATCTTTAAAAATCCCAAAATAATATATCACATCAGTGGGTAAAAGATTTGGTATCAAAAAGTAGGCTTAACTAGGCTATACGCTAATTACACCGTTTTATTAACATAAAGCTTTAATTTTTACGCTAACGAGCATAACTCTTATTCTACACCTCAAACTGATGTCAAACTTTGCATACAAGTTTATATATCAGTAATTAAGGTTTCTACTCTTTTACATTTTCATAAATCACGTTTTAAGGTAAAAAGGGCATAATGGTCAACATATGAGCAATTAACGGAATCATGCATATTAATTGGATAACTAATGATCCGAGGTGTATAATCACAGAGGATTATACTAGCATGTAACCTGGTCCAAATGAAGCTCTAAGGTATTTCTAAAACATACCATAACGGGTCAGAACTGAAAGTCGAAGTATAAGTCAAACTATGCGACTTTCGGTTCCGAACCGGGTCTAAACAGGAAATTGTCAGGTTGAACATGTTTAGACATGTTCTTACACTAATTACCAAGTTATATTAATGATCAAACAGGTTGTATGTGTTCTATATTGCTAATTATGCATAAATTAGAAATTAATTATCCTGTTGACTTTTTAATAACAAGTTTAACCCGACATTTGACCTAGTTAGAGTGGGAATCAGAGGGTGCCCTTTTAAGGGTTTAATGCCCACATAATATAACAAAATTTGAATCGTTAAAAATTTTACCGAGTCTCGTGTTGACTGCGTTGACCAGCAGTTGACCACGTTTGACCGATGTTGACCAGGTTTGACCGAACCCAAAACTGAACCGAGGCATTAACATGACTCAAAACTTCCCCTTGACCAGTTTTGACCACGTTTGACCTGTTGACCAAGTTGAACCGAGCCCGAGAGCGTCCCGAACTTAAATTTTTCACCCGAGCCGAAAGTGGTTCGATGGACTCTACAGGTCACTAGGAGTCCAAAAATATATTTTTCATCGAAAACTGATGGCTGGAAATTGCCAGAACCATGTCAGAAGTCGAGCCCGAGAGCGTCCCGAACTTAAATTTTTCACCCGAGTCGAAAGTGGTTCGATGGACTCTACAGGTCACTAGGAGTCCAAAAATATATTTTTCATCGAAAACTGATGGCTGGAACTCGCCAGAACCATGTCAGGAGTCGAGATTTCGCCGGAGAATAGAATTTCTTGAAACTTTGCAGGAATGCTCCTAAAGTCCCGATCGAAGCATCTGCAAAGTCAAAAGTTCAAAACGGACTCGCCGGAATTTGACCGGAATGTCGCCGGAGTTGCCATAGAGCTCAAACCGCTAAGAATTAGCTAAAACTAACCACACCACGCGATCCGGAACGTCGGATATAGTCGAAAAAGTGTACTCTTGGCCGGAAAACGGCCGCCGGAAAAGTCGCCGGTCGCCGGAAAAGTCGCCGGAAAGTTTCTAGAGAGAGAGAGAGTTTTAGAGAGAGAAAGAGATGTGAAATAATGATTTTTATTTATTTTTTTTTTATATCATTTATATAGTGGAGGTTTCGTGGGCTTGGGCCCAAGGCCCACAAGCCCGTCTTCGCACCCGAACATCATGGAAGCATCGTAGAGCATAATATTAATACTAAAATACGCAAATTAGGATCGGTAGTCGATGTTTGCGTGTTCGTTCGTCGGTTGCGTAAAAATCGCGAGTAATTAAATTGTTGACGTTTTTAACCCCTCGTATACGAATATTGCCAAACTTTCTCATACCTTAACGAAACCTTGTGAAATTTTTATCACACATTCTTGTGAGTATAATTAAGCATTACAAAGCTTCGGGTTCGCTAAAAGATCACTCAGAGGTATACCTTTAAACATGTTGACACATTTAACCCCTGTAGTTTGTAATTCCTCACTTTCTTTCACAATTGGCTTCGTATGATCCATGATTTATTCGGTTGAGGTTATGAACATCATGTAGGGTTACTGTAAAGTATATTTATCCCTTGTTGACATTTTGAACCCTTATTTTCACATACTTTCCATGTTTGTCAACTTTAGTCCATCTAAATATAATTTCACACGTTCAAGCTTATGACACGTGTCAATACATTATAGGACGTGAATTTTCGAGGTGTTACAATTAGGTAAACCTTTTCTCTTAAAACCATTTTTCTATCCTTACCCGAACAAATTCCCTAGTCGCCCATTTTGAGCCTAAACCTTTCGTTTGACCACCCTATAGCCCATAGCCTTTAAACCTTTTTCTTTTAAACCCGTGTGATGGAAATTCGATTATAGTAGCAAAGTTTGTATAGTTGTATTTGTTTGTTTGCGAAAAAAAAATCAGAAAATGTACGAAAAAGAATAGAAATACAGTGAGAAAAGAACAAAAATTTATGTTTCTAGTTGTTGAATAAAAGGCTAAAGTTGTTGCCTTGTAGTTGATGTTTATAGTTTACTTTTGTTTAGAATAATCTTTGGTAATAAAAATCGAATTTTCATCACCTTAGCCACTTTAAAATATCCTACCTCCTACCCTTAGCCTAGCCCCGTTACAACCCTTACAAAGACCTTATGACTTGTGCTTAGTAGTCGTGATCGGTGGTGGAGAATGATTGAGTTGCAAGCCTATGCGGGTACGTGTTCTAATCGGTTTTGAGCAATTAATTGTTGAAGTGCTAATACATTATACACATTAGCCAAATTTTAAGCCGAGTGGAGAGCACATTGTGAGGGATATGCATGATTTGTTAGTTTTACGGGCGGGTTAATCTTGGATAACCATTATTATATGTGATTATTCACTTTACCGGTAAATATGTGGAAATTGTAAAGAATATGAACTTTTGCATGACAATAGACATTAACCTTTGTCTCGGGGATGGGATGTATATTCGTTGTTCGTCCCACGTGAAAGTGAAAAACAGTTTTGCTTGAGGACAAGCAAAAGACAAGTGTGGGGATGTGATACGTGGTTGAAAACCGGTGTTCGTTATTGCGTAACTTAGTGTTTTTACATAAGTTTCAATCTTGAATGTCCTACTTTTAATAAGATTTGTGTTATGCAGGTTTTATAAAGTTTAAGGAGCTTTTCGGGAGCTTTACGGGTCACCGGGTCAAAAACCGGAGCACCAGGATGCGTTACGGGTCAACCGGAAGTGTTGGAAGCGGAAAACAGAAAGTGTGTAAACGAGAGCCCGTCGCCGACGACCCTAGCCCCGTCGGCGACGCCCTCTAAATAATCCCGTCGACCAGAAAACTCGTATCCAGGTGCATAAACCGTCGGCAAGATTTGAAAGATTGGGAGCCCGTCGGCGACGGGGTCAGACCCGTCGGCGACGGCTTGTAAAAAGCTGAAACGCGATTTTTTGTGTTTTGGGGATTGATTTCGATTCTGATTGGTCCTTGGGGCATTAACTCGTAAGTTACACTATCTTTTGGAGTTTGAACTTGTTCTTGGAGCCATTACCATCCATCAATCATTCACCATTCCATCATCTATCATCTCTACAACCGAATCACGATCATTCATCCCCAATTCACAATCAAAACCCTAATTCATCCGATCCATCATCCTTCTCACCATCATCATTCCATAAACCCTAATTCCCCATCATTCCTTCACCCTACAAGCTTCAAGATGACTCCATCCGCATTCCAAGCATCCGGTGATCAAGTTGCATCAACCATGAGCGGCTAATCATCTCGGTTTCACCCCGGTGTAGGTAGTTGTTAATTTTAGGGTTTCAATTTGTTCTTGTTTCATCTTAGTGACAATTTGTATTTGGTTTTTGAAACTTTTGACAATAGTATTACATTTGTTACGAATTCGTGAATTGTCGAACGATGTTAAAAGTTATGACTTTGCGAAACGGTGATATGTAATTGTACGTTGTCGTTGTTAGGATTTACTTGTGTTGATTACAAAGTGTCTTTTTGTCCATTCTTCGGGGCGTTGATAGCTAGTAGCACCTAAGTCACGGTACACTAAATCCGTTAATCGAATGCATTTGAGTTGAAACTAAAACTTGTAGAAATCCTAGGTTAACAATTACCGAAACCGGGTGTGATTCCTTTTTATTATTATTGTTCTAGTAACCATTTTTCTTGCAATTGTTAATTAGTAGTTGTTAACCATTCGCATCAATTCATTTAGTTAAAAATCATATCTCTCCATTAAACGAAAATACAAAAATACTTTAGCAAGCTTCATAAATCGTGACAATTGTTTTAATTCATTTGAATCCACACACAAACCACATACTCTTCGTGGTTCGACCCCTTACTACCACTAACACATTGTTAAGGGTAATTTGGGCTTATAAATATTATCTTTGACCGGAGCGCGACACTCCGATCAGATCCTGGGCTCCCCGAACTGCATGAAAGCTCCCATCCTTATGCCATACCTGGAAGAAAGCGAAGTGCAACGACTTCCCCTAAACATCTCGACCATAATAGCTGGCCATAAGGTGTCTCGAATACATGTGGACGGAGGGTCCGGTGTCGAGGTAATATACGAGCATTGTTTCCTTAGATTCAACAGAGATGTAAGAGATCGGCTGGAAGAAGATTCCATCCCCTTGGTGGGATTCAACAACAGCATATCACACCCCTTGGGAAAGATCAGGCTCCCATTCACAGTTGGGGTAGGGGATCAGGTCCGAACGATAAATCTGACCATCACAGTGGTCCGGGCACCCTCAAAGTACAACGCGATTTTAGGAAGACCTGGAATTGGAGACTTACAGGCACAGGCATCCACCCCCCATGGAGCTTTAGTATTTCAGACACCGAAGGGTCTAGCATGGGTTAAATCTGCTTATGAGGTAATCTCTTCCATATCCAAAGAGGAAGCACCGGAGAAACCCCATAAAAAGGGAGTAGAAGAGTGGGTCCTTAGCGACAGGTTCCCAGAATAAACGGTCAAAGTGGGAAGCCACCTAAGTGACAAATGCAAGAGTGCCCTGAAGGAGTTGCTTCTCCACAACATAGATGTGTTTGCATTTCAACATGGGGACATGACAGGAGTCCCCAGGAGCCTGACCGAGCACCGGCTAAACACTTACACATGGGCAAAACCGGTGAAATAGAAAAAGCGAAGCATGGGACCCAACAAGAGACGGGCTGCTTGTGAGGAAACCAGAAAACTGCTCAGGGCAGGGATAGTTAGAGAGGTGAAGTATCCGTCCTGGATCGTCAATCCGGTTATGGTTCAAAAGAAAGACGGGGGGTGGAGAATGTGCATCGACTTTCAAGATCTGAACAAAGCATGTCCTAAGGACTGTTATCCCCTCCCGGAGATAGACGTTCAGGTAGACTCTTTGTCTTAGTACCCCCTGAAGTGCTTCCTGGACGCCTACAAGGGGTACCACCAAATCCAGATGTCAATGGAAGACGAAGAAAAAACTGTCTTCATCACAGACGAAGGTACATTCTGCTACACCAAGATGCCCTTCGGTCTTAAAAATGTTGGGGCCACATATCAGAGGTTCATGAACGCTTTGTTCAGGGAACAACGGGGAAGGAACCTAGAAGTATACGTCGACGACATTGTTATCAAAAGCCTGACGGAGATGGCCATGATAGACAATATAGCCGAGACTCTCAACACTATGCAAGATGTGAACATGAAGTTAAACCCTGGGAAGTGCTGTTTTGGAGTAGAGGAGGGGAGTTTCCTGGGAGTAGTGGTCACTAAAGGAGGAATCAAAGCAAATCCGGAGAAAACCCAAGCTGTGGCCGAGATGCGATCTCCCAGGTCCCTGAAGGACATTCAGCAGCTAAACGGGAGACTAATAGCGTTGAACCGTTTCTTATCAAAGGTAGCCGACAGGACCCTTCCCTTCATGAAAGTGTTGAAAGACTGCCTCCAGACAAACAAGTTTAAATGGACCACAGAGGCTGAGGCTGCCTTCCAAGAAATGAAAGCTTACATCTGCAAGCTCCCAACGTTGGCCACCCCAGTACCCGGGGAGCCGTTGCTCCTATACCTGTCCGCCTCGAAAACGACCATAAGTGTGGTCATAATGGTAGAACGGGAAGGGAAACAGATCCCCATATATTTCATCAGCAGAACACTTAAAGGTCCCGAAGAACGCTACATGCCTCTGGAGAAATTAACATTGGCTCTAGTCTTCGCATCTCGAAGACTCAGGAGGTACTTCCAAGGGCACAAGATTACCCTGATGACTGACCAACCCCTTCAAAGGGTACTCAGGAGACCGGAGCTATCGGGACGGTTGGCTAAGTGGGCTGTGGAGCTAGGGGAACACTCTCTGGAGTTTAAGCCTAGGACAACCATGAAGGGGCAGATACTGGCCGACTTCTTGGCGGAGGTCCCTGAGGACGAAGAGAAGGAACTTTTAAAGTGGGAAGCCTTAGAAAAAGAAGAAAGGGAGAAGGAGGACGAGGCGGTGTGGAAGTTACTCACCGACGGGGCATCTAGCGAAGAAGGGAGCGGAGCAGGAATCACACTAATGAGTCCCGAGTGGATTGAGCTGACATACGCCATAAGGCTGGACTTCGAGAACACCAACAATACTGCGGAGTATGAGGCCCTCCTAGCGGGAATGAGACTGGCGCAAAAAATGAAAGCAAGGCACGTGGAGGCCAGCACTGATTCACAGCTGGTAGTAAAGCAGTACCAAGGAGAGTATGAAGCCAAAGACAGCATCATGGCTCAGTACGTGGCAAAAGTGAAAGAAATGGCCAAGGCATTTAAAACTTTCAAACTGGTGTACATCCCCCGAGGAAGAAACAGAAAATCTGATGCCCTCAGTAAGCTGTCCTCGGTGGCGTTTGACCACCTCGCGAAAGAAGTTAAGGTGGAGGTCCTGACATCTCCTTCCCTTAACACGAAGGAGGTAGCTGCAGTTGAGAGTACTCAGGAAACATAGACGACACCGATTATCAAGTTCCTTAGGGATGGAATTTTACCCGAGGGGGAATGGGCAGCCAGAAAGATAAGGGTCAAAGCCCTGCAATAGGAACTGATTGATGGGGAGTTATATCGAAGATCATATCTGGGTCCATCCCAGAAGTGTGTCGATATGGAAGAAGCTGAATATGTGGTTAGGGAGATGCATGAGGGGATTTGTGGAATGCATTCGGGCCCAAGGACGATAGTGACGAAGGCAATGAATGCAGGGTTTTACTGGCCACGAATGTACGAAACAGCATTCGAGGAAATCAAGAAATGTGATAACTGCCAGGTGCATGCACCAATGACCCACCGGCACAAACACCCCATGATACCGGTCTCAACATCTTGGCCATTCCAAAAATGGGCTATCGATATAATTGGGCCATTCCCGGAGGGCCCGGGAGGGGTCAAATATGTAGTGGTGGCTATTGACTATTTCACCAAATGGATCGAAGCGAAGCCCCTGGCCAAAATCACTAGAGAACAGATGAGGCGGTTCGTACTAGACAACATCATCTGCAGATATGGGGTCCCAAAAGAACTGGCGAGCGACAATGGCGTTCAATTTACTGGAAGACCTTTCAAACCGTGGTGCGAGCAAATGCACATTCGACAAGTGTTCACATCTGTCACCCACGCCCAAAGCAATGGGTTGGTAGAAAGAGCTAACCAGAGCGTCATCAAGGGAATAAAAGGAAGGCTCGGAAGAAAACAAAAAGGCTGGCTGGAAGAACTTCCGTACTATGGGCGTACAGGACTACTCCTAAAAGTTGCAATGGGGAGACTCCTTTCAGCCTTACTTAGGGGACAGAAGCCGCCATCCCCGCTGAAATAGGATCCCCGACTGCCCGAATGAAACTCCGGGAGGAGGAAAACGAACAAGACCTCAGGATGAACTAGAACTTGTTGGAAGAAAGGAGGGAGATAGCGGCAGTCAGGGAGGCCAAATACAAGAGGCTACTGGAGAGTTATTACAACACCAGGATGAAGAGGCTCAACCTCGTCCCAGGGGATCTAGTCCTTAGAGCCAATGAAGCCAGCCTGCAAGAAAGCACTGGAAAGCTAGGCACCAACTGGGAGGGACCCTACCGAGTCACATGGGCAAACGGCAAGGGAACGTGCAAGTTGGAAACACTTGAAGGCAAGGAGATCCCCAGGACCTGGAATCTCATGCAGCTTAGGAAATATTATGTGTAAGGGGTCCACCCCCAAGGAAAACGGCCAAGAGCCACTTTTGTAACAATTAACTATCAGTCTGGGACTCCCCCAAAGACAGACCTTTTGTAACAATCTATGATGGGAAATGCAAATCCCTAAGGAGTAAATAAAAAACGGACAGAGCATGTCCTCTTTTGAAAAAACAATGGACATCACGCCTAGGCAGACGTGCCCAGGAACACCATTAAACCTAATTAACAAGCAAACACACGTGTACAAGGCATCCCAAACATGCCAAAAGCCCGGCCGTGGGGCTAATTAAGGTCTAGCTAACCCGAAGAAAACGGACAGAACAAGTAAAAAACATGATACCACATTATAAACTTGTCCATCGATTGGCCTCGAACAGACAATCATAGTTTAACGAACGAACGAAAATACGACATACTCTTATAAACAAAACCACGAAAGGAAGTCTGCTTTATTCATATAAAGTACATACACAAAGAAAGGCCTCAGTAGCCTTGGCAAGAGTAAATAACACACGAAATTACAAATACAGCAAAACGAAGCAAAGACGCGACTCCCCGCTAAACAATCTAAAAGTCTCCAGGGAAGCACCAAACTGGCCCTCGGAAAAAACCCCTGCAAAACAGACAGCCACAACAAGAAGCAGGCAAACAAAACAAAGAAGCAGTACACAGTCATAAGCCATACGATTAGAAGTTAAGGAGGTCCCCGACATGAAGGACCCCCTCCCAGGCAGTCAAACAAAATTCAAAAGTATCCTAGGGCAGGTAAAGTTATCCATATTACAACCATATCGAAATGTTTAAATGTTTGAAATTCACTGGGGATCACCCCCGGATAGAGATGGTGGAGACGAAGGGCCGGCAGAGGAGAACAAGGCTTTTAACTCATCGATGGATATCAGGGGATGCTCCAGGATTTTCTCAAGGATGGCCGGGGTTTTACGCCCAAACTCTTCATTCAGCTTGGACAACCTCTTCTTTGCCTTGGAATTATAAAGAGGAGTCTCCTTTCTGCCCAGGCCCTGAGCGGAATAGGCATAGCCATCCTTTAATCCTGACTGGTAGCCAACGTCCCTGTATGCCCTGTACACCGCCTCTAGGCCACTCTTGAAATCCTCCGACTGAGCAACAGCAGCAAGGAAGGCTCCAAAGCCTTCAGTAATCAGCCAATGCTTCTCCTTTGCCAATCGCTGGTTGTCGTCAGAAGTTATCCCATAGTCTGCATACATGGTGATGAGTTGCTCCTGGGAAACGGAGCCAGCTTCCTTTAAATGCTTCAGCTCAGCAGCCAACTCTTCTTTCTCTCTAACCAGCACCGCCATCTCCTGCTCCCAAGCCCGCTCTTTCCTCTCCAGCATAGCTCCAGCCCCTGGACAAAAGATTGATATATATATATATATATATATATATATATATATATATATATATAAAGGGGGGAAAGGACAGTGTACCTTCTCCTCCTGCAACTTTCTCTCAGCATCAACCACTTGGCACCTAAGTCCAGCGGCAACAGACTGGGAAGCCTTAAGCTCAGCCTTAAGCCCTTCATTTGCCCTCCTCAGATCATCAATCCTCTGCAACATACCAGCCCCCCTAAAAAAGCTCTCACACAGGGACATGCTGTACTGATCCTCGAAAAGATCGTCCCTTAAAGCAGAATTCACAAATTTATGGGAAGGAGGAACAGTATGACTCAAGAAGTCCCTAGCAGACTCAGGAGTCCCTATCACCGAGGAACTGGTCACCTTCCATTTGGGGACATAAGTAAGCGGGATAGCATCAGCAAACAGGGGAGCAAGAGGGGATCGATGAGTAGGACCCTCAAGGAGAGTGGGTCTGCTAGTCCCAGTAGCATGAGAGGGCGAAAGCTCAAAAGCTGAGGAAAAACGGGCTACGCCCACCTCAGAGGCCTTATCCCAGACACGGGAAGAAGAGGGACCAGTAGGAATCTCTATGGGCTCCCGAGAACTCCCTGTGAAATAAGAAAAAGAACATCAGAGACAAGACAAGAACAGGAAAAATGGAACGAGAGAGAGACAAGACTCACCAGCAAAGGAGCACTCACTAGGCTCGAAGACTTCAGATGTTTGGACATAGAACCTTTTATCCCAGCAGGGGGAAGATCGGAGGTGGCTTTCGACAAATGAGGAGGTTTTTGACCACTGGCACTCCGGAGTCTTTGACGGATACTACGGGGAGCAGGAGCTGGCTGAGGACTGGTAGATCTTCTCTTACGAACCAACTGAATTTCCACATCTTCATCATCACTTTGGCCAGAAGGATGAACAGGAGGAAAGTCAGGGGAACTTTGCTCCTCATCAGAAGAGTTCTCCTCATCACCACCCACGGCAGTGGAACCCCCGGCCTGAACGGATCCCCCAGCAACCTGCACCTCCGCGTTCAATCCAGGGTCAATCTCGTTGTCAACCACAAACTTGACATCTTTGGAATCGCCTTGAAGAAGCCTCCACAAAGTCACCTCTGCACAAAAAAAAAGACACTAAAGATGACTACACAATCTTTAAGACATAGAAAAGGGGTAACTATAAGCAACAGATCAACAGTAAAGAAATACCCTTTTTGTCGAAAAAAGCCCTGGGACGAACCGGATAGGAGGGGCTCAACCCTCCCATGGCAAGCATCCCCTCAGAGAAAGTGAACGCCCTCGTCAGATTCTCGCACATCCGTTTCCACTAAGCGGTTTCGGTAGTAGACAGGGTAGGAACAACATCTTCAATCGCAGCATCAAGATCTTTTGGCAATGAGGACTCCGGCAGCATAGCAGCAGAGACAAAGATGAATCTGCTTTTCCAATCCTTCGGATAAGTGGAGGTGGGCATAAAACTGTAACAGGGCTTCGAGACATTGTTCTGCCGTTTTGAAAAGGTAAACCAGTCCCCATCCGAAACTAGCTTATAGAACAAAGGAACAGAAGGCTCCCCTGAGATGGCGGCACAGGATAGCTCAAAATGGACCACCCTCATAAACCCTAAAGGGTGAATCTGAGAAAAATGAACACCAAAATGACGAAGTAAAGCGACTTTGAAGGGGGAAAGAGGGTACCGAACCCCACAGGAGGAAAAAGCCAGTGTGTAAATGGGGATTCTGTCTGGTGTACATTCCGCCGGTTCATTAGGTCCCGGCAGGGAAGGAGAAAACTGTTCAGGGATCTTATACGCTTCAACGAAGGACTTCAAGTCCTTTTCCGTCAGAACTGATCTTATCGATGAACGGCCGGAGCGACTCATGATCGGAGAAAGAACGATGATTAGGAGGAATCGTTATGAAGAAGAAAAGGGATCAAAAGTTTGAATGGAAAATCTGAAAGAGGGATAGGGTATTCAAAGAGATATAACTGACATGCAGGTAACTGTCACGTCATTCGTCTCTTCAAAATTCAAAAAAGGGGGCACGTGTTACTAGAGGGTTAACTCCCGCTATAGGTGTTCGGCGATATGATGATTAGTGGGGACGGTTAATTATAACTGACCTAGAGTGGACCCACAGGGGAAAACTACTCTTTGAACAGTTGTGACTCAGCCCCGTGATCATGAGCCTCGGGTCTCAGAACCAGGGACTAAAGATGACTTGACAACGGGCCAGTGGGAAAGCCCACTTTACCTGCTTTGGACTATCCTCACGAGGGCCCAATTGTACGAAAGCCCACAAAATAGAGTTATCTTGTCCATTAAGGCTTCTCTCCTTTTGTAACGGGCGGGAAAACAGCTTGCAAAGATAACAGGCTTCATTTAATGTTCGATAAGAATGGGATCTCGTCTGAAACAATGTACTTCTCCGGCTAGAGCATTAATTAAGGTGAACATCTCACCGTTGGGGGTCAGACACGTGTCTGCACCCCCCGAGAGCCCCCAAAAACCGTTAGATCACATGTGGGAGATATCTAGTGAGATAAGGACCGACTGTTATATAAGAGCAAGCAAGAAAGAACAAAGGCATGTATCATCTCCGGAACTATCTCATACTACACTCTCATTTACTCTCCTCTCATTAATTCCGACCAATATTCTCTTACATTTAATACCCACACACGTATTTATTAGATTCACACCAAAGAGGAAACCTCCCGGTGATTCTACTCATCGGGAGAAGCTCCTCTCATTTTCCGGCAAGTTTACTTACTCTCACGCCGGGGCTTGGTCACGGATCCCCCTCCCGGGGTCCCCCGTGACGAGGCTAACGGTTTGTTCTTTTGTAGTAACGGAGATAAAGGCTCTTGACGTCAACGAAGATCCATCTAACGTCATCCGGGAGTTGGGTATTCGACACCAACAAACCCGGTATTTATCTATACTAACCTGGGGGAACAAAATGGGAAAACCGTTTTTAACGGCTTTTAAATTGCTATAATGTCGTTTGCAATGGCTATATTATTATTTTTTTCAACACACTGGTTAACTGGTTTCATATGGGTTAAAAAAATCCAGTCATAGACATAAACATGGGACCAGTTACTAACCTGTTGGTTAATCAATAATCTAAACCGATTATTTTAGGTTATGGTTAAAAACGTGTTCGGGTTTTGTAACCGCTTCTTTTATTCACCTCAACCAAGTGGTGGCGCATGCCACATGTTTAGAGTTAACAATAAAAATTAACTTGGTTAGAACAAAAGAACATTGTGCATATAGAAACTGAAACATAAAGGAAATCCTTTGTAATTTCTTAAGTAAACGGACAACGCCTGAATAAAGGAAATCCTTTGTAATTTCTTAAGTAAAAGGACAACGCTTGAAATTTGATTAAAACATAAATAGCGTAAACTACAATTTATTCCCTTCCTTTTTTATTTACGGTTTTTTTATAATGTTTATCAGGGCCGACCCAGGGGTAGAGATAGGCAAATTGGGTTTATTTTATACCCGGAACCGGTTCCTAACCGTACCCGGTTCTTGACTGAGTTTCAATGGAACCGATTCTTGTAGGAACCGGTTCCGGTTCCTACCTGGTTTCAAACCAAAATTACCGGAACCGTTTGTAACCGAATCCGGGTAGATTGTAACCGGTTCCTCCGGATAACTTCTAGAAAAAGCTGCAAAACATGCCGGAATCGATTCCAACGGCTATAATGCCGTTAGAAATCAATTTATTGCCATTAAAATCGGTTTCAAGTATTTATATGCATATCACCATCAAACAAAACTTACTCCCACTCAAATCGGTTTCAACTTTCAAGTTACACCTCAAATCGGTTATGACATGCAACGATGAAGTGGTCATGTTTTGGAAACCAAAAGTAAGACTGTGGGGTATGGTGGGGCGTGGGTTGGGGGCATGGTGCGACACGTGGACTACGGGACACCCAAGACCAAAAGCCAATTTCAAAGGGGTATGGTGGGGCGTGGGTTGGGTGGCGTGGAAAAAAAGTCAATTTCAAAGGGCTAGTGCTCTTGGCCAATGAGGTTCCGCCATGTCATGTGGTAGCCCCGCCCCACGCCCGGCCTTAAACTCCCGCCCAAGGGGCCACGCCCAAACCCAAGCCCACCCGGGATGGTGATTTGGGCGTTTCTCTCCAACCCACGCCCCAACCCCCGCCCCATACCCCATAGTCTAACCCCCAAGTTTGGAAGCACTTTGACATGTGCTTAATGGCCGATAGCCATGAGATGGCACGGTGCAAAGGTTGCGGCAAGGTTATGAAGGTTACGGCAAACTCGACGC
The DNA here is from genome assembly GCA_030545235.1 of Helianthus tuberosus. Taxonomy (NCBI): domain Eukaryota; kingdom Viridiplantae; phylum Streptophyta; class Magnoliopsida; order Asterales; family Asteraceae; genus Helianthus; species Helianthus tuberosus. The sequence goes on from CM060426.1 coordinate 5,134,794, forward strand.
TTAAAAAACACACCGACCGTCATTGTCCGGTTACAAAGGCTACGGTGAAGAAAAGTGAAGGCGGTGAATCATCCGAAACTGGTTTTTTGAAGGTTTAGTGTGTTTATGTGATGTTGGTTTGAGTGTGTTTTATGTTAATGTAATGTAATGTTTGGTTGTAATGTTTTATGTTTTAATGTAATGTAATGTAATGTTTGGTTGTAATGTTTGGTTTTAATGTAATCGGTTTTATTTTAATGCAGCGGGTTATTTTGTTTACGAATGAACCGGTTCCGGGTATGAACCTATTTTTTTTATAAAATGTGGAACCGGGTAAGAACCTACAGGTTTTTTGAACCCGGAACCGGTTCTTCTATACAGCGGGTAGGAACTGGAATCGGTTCCAGGTCGAGTCTACCGGGTCAGGTTTGGAACCGGTTATTATGCCCATCTCTACCTAGGGGGTGGCATGGGCGTGGGCGAGCTGCACCCCCGGCCGAGACCCAAATTTTTTAGGGACCAAACTAAAAAAAGAGTTTTATATATACACACAAAAAGTATATCGTACATTATGGCTTAACGTACTTCACATACGACAACGTGCGTGATTTGTTCTATAACATGCGCTATTAATGTTTTCAATATGAGTGATTATTGTGTTTCAACAAGCGTGATTTTGGATTTTTGAGTTATAACGTGCGTGATTTTAAAATGAACGTGCGTAATTACCTGTCGTACGTGATGTACGTTAAGCCGTAATGTACGTTAACCTTCCTCTCTCTCTCTCTCTCTCTATATATATATATATATATATCTTTAAAAATGTAAAACTGAAAAGTTTATTAGACCCTCTCAATATAATCTTACAATTTATTTGACCCAAATCTTATAATATATTGAGGTTATTAGTATTATTTTGATCCATATCCATTATCTAGACATCTGTCTAATGTATTTTATTGGACTCTCTCTCTCTCTCTATAAAATTTAATCTTACAACTTATTGGGCCCAAATCCATATCTAAAAGTATTTTATTGGACTCTCTCTATAAAATTTAATCTTACAACTTATTGTGCCCAAATCCATATTTAAACATTTGGCTGGTTAGTCTTATTTTGATTCATATCCATTATCCAAACATTTATTTGTTGTAATTAATAATAAAAAGTTTAAAACAAAAACAAGAAAACTAAAGATCGGATATTGATGGTGATGAACTTTATATAAAGTTGAAGTTATATGACAAATTATAAACCAGTGAATTTAACAATCGTGTATTTTTGCTATGTTGATTGTTATAACATTAATCGTCGTTTAAAATAGTTTATATAATTTGTTAGACCTAATAGCCTTATAACCTTTTTTCGGCTCAGCCGAGTCACTTAAATCCGTAGGGACAGCTCTAGTGTTTATCGTTGTTCGTTTTAATGGTACATTTAATGTTTTATATTGTTGACATTCCCTTTAAGTTACAACTTTATTTTTTAGGTTATCCTTGTTGAAGCATGTGCTAATACTATGACAAATCGAATAAATATTGATCGAATTCCCATCACAGCCCCACAACAACGCCCGAGAGTGGGGCGTTTTATAGGGCGGGGGATGCCAGGTAACGCTGGCTAACCCACACCGTGCCAGCGTTGGCCACGACGTTAGGCGGGGGGCACTGTGAGCTGGCTAGCTAGGATTGGTTGCTGAAAGTTCCGTTTGGGGTAGCTGTTGCCTGTTAGCGATAGCCGTTGGGCATGGCGGTTTCAATGTAAAAAATCAAATTTTAAAAAAACTTACAAATTTTTACCAATAAATACCCATCTCAAACTTTATTTTTTCCACAATTATTTACAAATCATCTTCGATCAATCTCACACCAAACAACAAATCTTTTACAACCAAACCAACATAAAAAAACCGAACATGGCGCATTGGACGAAGGAGGAGGAGATCTCACTTGTTACATCGATCGTCGATGTACGTTACAACGCGGTCAAACCGCGTATTGGGGACAAACGTTCCAGCAATACCAACAACACATTGGGAACGCTCGTCACAATTTAAACGCCTGCCAACACAAGTGGCGTGAACTAAAACCGAAGCTGGATCGGTTTAAAGTTTGTTTCGACCGTGTCCCTGCGGATGACCTGAGCCACGACGATCGAATGGAGATCGCGAAGATCGAGTGGAGGCACGACGGGAAACCGGTATTTAAGTGGGTACCCCACTTTAACATTTATCGAACTCTGTAAAAAATTTTTATGAATTATTAACTACTTTTTTTTAATTTTTTAGGATTTAATAGGTAGTTTTTTTTTTATTTTTTAGGATGTTATGTAACTTTTTTTTAATTAAAGTAAGTTTGTGTTTTATTTTATAAATCTCAAGTATATAAAAAAAATATAAAAAAACCAACATAGACCACCAACGCCGCTAATACACGGCGCTTCCACACCCCACTTTTTTGAGGTGGTCTGATGAAAGCCCAAAACCACCAGCAATTCCTCCAACCCAAGCCCCACAACCCCGTAGTCTAAGTTTGTCAAAGTTCACCGGTAATAAAGCTTAAAACGTAAAGGTGACAGAACCGTTTCCAATTTGGCGATCAATTGGAGTCTGCAACCCAAATATCAAAAATTAGGGTTTCTGCATCCTAAATCTCAAATCAACAATGCGTCAGAACGCCAGGAAACGTAAACCTAACCCTAGCAACAATCCACCACGCAATATCCGGAGTTCTTCAATCAGAGCTATCATCGGAGATCGTCGTTTTAACGATCAATTTAACCACGCAAACACCAATGGAATTGAAGGTAACTTTATCAAATTCAAAATCAGTTCGTGCTAATTACTTGTGTCTTCTTTTGATTTTGTATGTATGATCTCTATAAGTATACATTTTCTAATTCCGAATATGTATTGTGCTGGAATTTATTAGTGAATAGCGATCTTTTTTTAAATTTGGTAACATGAGTATGCTGTAAGATATGGAATTAATTATTGCTAGCGGAAGCGGTTGTCTGGTTATAGGTACAAAGAAGGTGAAAAGAATGAAAGTTGATGATGCTGAAGTTCATGATCTCCCTAATTTGGGACGAAATGCTTCATCCAATCAATCTGAAACCGCTGGCGATCCGAGAGGTAACTTTAAATTCTTATGTTGCATACATTTTATTAGCACCATCAGTCGTAGACTCGTAGCACCAATTTAATGCTGAACTAGGGAAACATGTGACTATCTTGGCTTGTTTTATTGTTTCACGTGTTGGTGATGTTGTTACGACTTTATGACACCAGGTTGCAGCGGAGATTTAGCTGCAAAAACTTCTGAATATGCGTTCTTTAAGAGAATGAAAGGGAATACTTGTAGTAATGTACATGCAGATCCAAATTGTTGTGACAACCAATTAAGCAATGTTCAAAATAGCCGTAGTTTCACAAGAGAAGGTTCTTACTTACCGTTTCTGGAATTAGCAATCTCTGCTGAATATCGAATATATTTGATGTTACACAAGTTGTCTATAGGTGATTATATTAGTACTTTCTGACAGTAACAACACTTTATACTTTGCAGAGGTACCTAATGTGCAAAAAGAGAGCATAAAGTATGCCAGATCTTCATCGCCCAAAGAGAAAGAACAAAACGAGGCCCACTATTCCTTTCTTTCACCCCCGTGTCACGGATTCAAGAATTCTGGTGAGAATATGTGACCAATCATGCCCTATCAAATAGTTTAGAATTACTCTTAGTAATCCTTAAGGCACGTTTAAGTTATGATGTGATGTGATGTGATGTGATGCAGCGGTTAGTGGCAATAATGTTCAAAATGTTAGGCCTGGTGAATATAACCGATCGTCTCCATCAGTGGGCAGCAAAATGAAAACCCCGGGTAAACATTTGCTGAGCTGTATAATGTATTAATGCAATCTTATTTAGTAATTCAAAAGTTAACATATCTTTTTTAGCAGGGAATACAGGAGTGTTCTCTGCAAAGAGGGAGAAACTACGTCATTTGGCAGCAGATAGATTGTCATGTAATGTCAATGAGCTCTCTTCAGAAGGGTTAGTTAACTCAACAATCTTAATCGTTCCACATCCCGACATTTATTAGTTAAACATCTTTGATTTGTTACTATATCTCAGGTTTGATTTGGTTTCTGCTCTCATTAGTAGGATACTCCCAGTGGTCCACAATAATAATGTATGATATTCTAATCTTCTTGGTTGTAACTAATATCTGGAATACTCTATTTGATATGAATGTGTTGGTTTGGTTGCTAAATTTTGGTATTTGGCAGTCTCGTAGAGATCCTAATCAAGATGAAACTGATTTTAAACACAAGCTGCCTCCTTTTTGTGAGTCAGAAGCAGCCAAACAAATCAAGAGATTTGAAGCTTACAAAAGAAAGTTAATGGAGTCTCAATATATATCATATTTGGATGATGGGCTTTCCAGACCAACAAAGAAACCCATAGATACTGATCTTCTGGAATGGAATCCTACGGGCCCGGAATCTTTTACTTGCGGTTATTCCCCAAATTTGAACATCCAGTATAACCGCTGCCAAATAGAAGGTTACAAAAGAGAATTCATCAAGTCTCACCATATATCATCATACTTGGATGATTGTTTTTCCAGATCCGCAAAGAAACCCACAGATATGGATATCCTGGAATGGAACCCTGCTGGCTTTAGTGGCTTAGAATCTAGTATTCGGTATAATCACCACCGTACAGCTGACGGTTTCAGAATTCCGAACTTTGACATGGAGAGTATCTTAGCTTTTGACAAGCCCCTTCATATGCATTTATCTAGAAACTTCCAAGAGCTTGATGAATCACATCTTTATAATGAACCTAAACTCTTAGAACAGCCACAGACTCTCCTGTTGGGTTGGGATCACAACAGTGAAAAAGATGAATCTTTTCTAGCATCAGCAACTTCACCTCACTCATCTCCTTATATCACTCGACACCTAAGGAAAGAACATTTGCTGACATCGTCAATCTCACCGTACACTCCCACGCATCTTATGGCTGTAGATAATTGCAGCATCAGATTCCCACTTCAAGATTATAATACATGGTGCGTGAATGAGTCCTTAATTGAGCCCCTAAGCTTCCAGGACATGGGTTCACTTGTTAATGATGATGAAAACAAAGAGAATTTTGTGTACGGTTCAGACCTATTGTTAAAAGGTGGTGTGAATGATTACAGTTCATCTGGTTACATGGATTCATTTCTTGATAAACATTTTGACCGCGCTGACTACCCTTTGCTACTTCATGATTCAAGCTGGAATGATGAATGTTAATGTCATGTATAGTGTTGTCTCTGGATTATTCCAGTATTGTTTAAAATATTTCCGGGTTAGTGAAATGGCAAATCAGCATGGTTGTAAAGAACTAAAGATGTTAGAGCAATTACCTTTAAAGTAAAGCAGTGTAGGTACTTGCTAATATGTTTTGGGTTATATGGTATCTATTACCTTTAAAGTAAAAGAGTCATATTTCGTTTTTTCGTTTGTTGTTTGTGTTTGTTTTGGGTTTTACAACCTCGCTAGCCCTGTTCTATAATCATAGAATCTTCCGTTCAAAAAAAAATCTATTTAGTGGTGTGCCATTGTTTTAATAAAAAGCGATTTGAAACCGGAACTGTACCAACTACAGTTTTTGCTTTTAATATTTTAAAATTCGGTTATTGGTTATGTGACAGTTTTTGCTTTTAATATTTTAAAATTCGGTTATTGGTTATGTAAAAATCTAGAACCAAACCGGCTGTAGTATAAAAAACAAAAATAAATGTTGAGAGTGGGATTTGAACCCACGCCCTTTCGGACCAGAACCTTAATCTGGCGCCTTAGACCAACTCGGCCATCTCAACTTTTGATACTTTTTTACCTTGGTTTACATAAAATTATGTGTACTTTTGAAATATTTTATTGAGAACGTGCTATACCGATTATATGATCTGGGTTTGGTTTTGGAGCTTGTTAAACTAGTATGTTAAGAATTATGTCCTTTTTCGTTAAATATGTAATTTTACCATGATCAAATCTCACATGATTTTAGCTTAGTTGAAACATGAAAAAAAGACAGAAATATACCTATAGGATATATTTATACGTTTATGACCATGAAAATCATCAAAAACAATTCATGAGTAAGCTTTAATTTCTTGATTTATTAAAAGGAATTTGGGATCACATCTGATTATGGGCAGTGGCGAAGCTTGAAATTTCCGACCGGGTGGTGGAAGTCACCGGACCTAAAAATTTCTATAAAACTGGAGGGTCGAAAATGCATATACCCAAAAATTTCTATACGAAAACTACATAATCTCTACTACTGAGCGAAAAGTTCGGGGAATCGGCCGCCCTCTCCCGCCCCTTAAAAGCTTCGCCCATGATTATGGGGCAAGCTCTAGACATCAATGGGGAACTTGGTGATAGAAATACTGAATTCTCGAAGTCACTAAACTCACCCAAGCGGGCTAAGAAGCTAATACAGGCAATATTTATGGTGATGTTATGGGACATCTGGAAGACGTGAAATGATAAAATCTTGACAACAAAAACAATCATCCATCCAAAGTTGTCGAGGAGATAAAGGTAAACACATTCTTATGAATAAAAAACATGGCGAAAACGTAAAACTTAGATTGGTCCCTTTGTCCCTTTGGTGTAATCTTGCTTTACAATTATGCAATGCCTAAATGGCATCTTGGTTTGTACATTATCATACTATAAATTAGTAACATGTTGGTGCTTTGTGAAGTTATACTCTAAGCATAGGGGATTTTTCAAAAAAAAAAGGGTTGGTTTTTTTCACATCTAATTTTATGGTTTTCATTTTTATACATTTTTACCTCTTTGATTTTTTTTACTTTTACCCAAATATTTTCAACTCTTGCAAGTTAACCCCTACAACTTTTTAGTTTTCAACTTTGATCCCCATACTTTTCATTTTTTTCAAATTTTTCGTTTTACATTTTGTTATAAATCTTGCGAGTGAATACGCTGCAACGTGCGTGTGGGTTCAATGTTTTTTCGTATATCTTTTTCCATTTGACAGGTATGTCGCAATGCGTCTTTATTTCCCTCTTTGACAGGTCCGTCGCAACGAGCGGGGTCCTAGATCGACTTAGTTATTCTTTTCTATGTTTTACGTTTTAGTCTAATTTTTTCGCATTAACATGACACAACGGGCATGCATGGTTCAAACGGTTTTACGTATGCTTTTCGTTCGGTGTTATTTTTTCCTTTTTTGTTATTTTGTTTTTACCCATTTTTTGGTGTTACTGGTCGCTGACAGTGATATAGCATTGGTGCTACTTGACACGGTTTACGACCCCGCCGCAACGCGAGGGCCTTAATACTAGTTATATTTAATTTAAACATCTTGCTAGGAACATGGCCAAACGTAAAACTTACATTGGTCCCTTGTTATCATCACAACTTAGAGGTTTTTTGGGTTAGAAACATTATTTAAACCCCAGATACAGAATAATAGCTAAACGTATGGTCTTTCACATTCAAAGATGACCAAAGCATAATTACTTCAATAAGTGACCCATTATGATCATATCATATTCTATGCATCCTATAATCAAATTTATAATAATTTGAGAAAGGGAGTTAACCGCTACAAAACAGACCTCCACGAACCCCCAAAAAACCCGAAATGAGTTGCATGCAAAACACACAAACCAAATCCCGACAACAGTATCCGTGTTGGGTTATTTTTCACTGCAGGACATCTTTTCATTTAATGTTTTTTTTCCTACTTTCACCAAAAGAACCATCTTCTAGTTGCTGGAGCTTTAACGTTTGTTGCGACATTTTCGTCGTTTTTCCTGTTTTCCAGTCCTTGCTTTAATGCTTCCATTCTTTTCCTGCATAATGTTCAATGGGATTACATTATTATAAAGGTTTTCCTGCATAAGTAATTAGTTGTGGACAGTTGATAGAAAAGAATATTGATATACAGTATGGATAAAACTATAGCAAAATTCCTACATGAAATACAAATATTTCATCACCTTACCATTTAAAAAACATGTGATACTAGACTGAATTTAATATATGAGAATATATATTATATCTAATTGTCACAAAAAGACATAGGACTGATCAATTTTGACTAATCAAAGCAAGCATTATTGATAAAGACGGTACTGCCCCCAAAGCCGAGCCGCCTCTGGCCCCTCATTTTTTAAATCCATGAGAAAAGAATAGTTGAAATAAAATCAAGATTTCAAATATATAAAATGGTAACATAAAGAAATTTAGAAAAGGGGTGAGTAAATATTACTTGGTATCAGTAAGACGGCCATGCAAACTCCATCTTTGGCGAAATCCTTCTGCACCTTCAATCCCACTTGCAAGAATCAATCGCCTGCAATGCAGATTACAAACACAGGTTAATGTTCAGTTTGAGATACCAAAAGAACGAAAACCAGAACAATAAGATTAATATTTATGGATCGGTACATGATTAGCATACCTCTCTAACGTTGTAGTTTCAGACTCAAGCTGAGAAGCTCTTTCTTTTGCTAAATCCAATGGCATTGATAAACCTAACTTATACTCGCTATCTTGAAGACGTTGCCTTAGTTCTTTATCCTTGAACATATAACATTCATATATCACATGTCATTTAAATTATTTCTGCAACCCATATGCACAAAAGAAAATGGAAATTCATTAGAAAAAAATACCCGTTTCTCTGCACACTCACGATACAGCGCAATCTCTTCTTGACAAAACGGCTCTATGTCATTAACTTGCAGACCTGTAACAAGTTTCCAAGCGAAAAGAAACAATGAACACTAAGCTGTAAAAAACCAACTCCACGCTGATTAATCAACATAAGGCGAACCAACAACTTACACAAAAACAAGTTCCGTAAAATCCCATCGCATAAATTAACACCTTCAAGGACATGAGAAGCAATTTCCGGTGGAATAATGGGTGACGGTGGTCCTAACATTAAATCATCTCCAACCAGAACCGTTTCCTCCATCATGGGTTGTGAATCGACTAAACATTAACAATACAGAAACCAGGCGGTTAAAAAAAACACATCCCATGCCAATAAATTCTTCACTTTATTGCTATGTAGTTAATATCCCGATATCAACCGATATATCAGTTATATATCGGTTATCGGTCCCCTGCCGAGATAGCGGTACAAAATATTGGTCAGAATATCGGTACCAATAATATCAGCGATATTGTCCGATATTTGACCGATATAGGACTGATATTTGATCAAAAAATCACCGATTTTCCCGATATCAATACCATTCTTCTTATTTCTACCGTTCATTTTTCTTCTTATTGCTGCTATTAGTGTTTTAAGTCTTAATTGTTAGTTGTTACTGTTAAATGTTAGTGTTTTAAGTCTTAGTCATTTCTTACTTGTTACAATTGTTAGTGTTAAATTGCTATCTATATAAATTTAGCATGATATTAAAATTACCGATATCCCACCGCGATAACCGATATCTCAAATATCGGTCCTTGACCGATATCCAATATTTTACCGCATTAACTGCTTAGCTTTATTGTTCCACTTAATCCAATACAACATACAAACCAAACTAATTACTAAATTAACATGAACGCTTGACATGGTTAAGGAATTAGCAGACTAGGCAGGCGTTCTTTTCATAACTAATTTTATGTCGAGAACTGTGTGTACTGTGTAGTTGTGTAATGCATAAAACACCTGCGCATAGTGCATTGATGATTTAATAAGATAGGGAGATAAGCGGTAATGTAACCGCATTCTGTAACACATTTAAAAGCAAGATATAGCAGTTCTCAGATCCTAGGGTTCTGAAATGAAGGCCCTCTAGTGGACTCATTCATACATATAGGGCAACAATTTAAAAGCAAGTTACACAGCAGCTTCAAAAAAAGATCTTATTATTTAGGCCTTTAGCATGCAATCAAATAAAATGAAATGAAATGAAATGAAGAAACATACCATCCATGATTGTTTCTTTTGATTAAGGTTCCCTGCAATACAAAATAAACGAAATCAATATGTGAGATTGTTAATTCAATCGCACGGACATTTGAGGATCCCAAAACCCTAAACCCTAACATTTGCAATAACATAAGAGATAGATATGGTTTTAAATAGATTGGCGGAGACGAACTGCCTGACGGCGACTGGAAGTTTTCCGGTTAATTTGCGTCGACTGTTCGCTTCAAGCACTTGCAGTTTGTTTTCAGATTTTCCCCACTTCTAGCTAAGGATGCGTCTGGTTTTTGTTTTCCTATTTCAAAAAACATAAAATAGATCGAGTATTTTAAGTTTTTAACCAGTTGAGTTTACAATCAAAACTTTTAACTATATGATATCCGGTTTTTAGTTACCCTAGTCCAGATTTGTAACACTATTAACCAAGTCAATTAAGTACAAGAGTATTTCACAAAGTGACCGGCTATAATATTTTTTATGTCCGGTTCAGGTCAGGTCGGTACAGTTGGTTCGGGTCGGGTCAACAAACTTAAAATTTGTAGTAAACTTAGTCCCTAATAATAAGGGGAAATTGAATATGGGGCTGTTGCACACCTAAGCTTAGATGTAAAACCTCTCAAAACTACGTCGTTTTGATTAATTTATTTCAAAACTAAAAATAACTACGAACTAAAACTGGTTTTTGCTTTCGATGAGATGCATAAACAATAAAACAGTTATAAACCAAACCCTAAATTAATTTCAAGGGAAACAGGATGGCGAATAAAATGAAAAATTTATATTAGTTCGATGTTGCGCAACACTAGATATGGAATTTCCAAGTCACAAATTATTCCACAATTGTTAATTGAATTGGTAGCGCAGACAGGGTATTGAAATCCCATATCACAAAAAAAAATACTTTTTAATTAAATTGATTGAGCAGAGCCATAGAACCCTTTTTAGTTAAATTGATTTTGATTGGGCACAACCATATACATGGAATTCCTAAATCACAAGAATATACACGGTTTTCAATTGAATTGGTTTCTACAGTTTCGGAAAGGATTTCATTCGAAAAGCAGCCAGTATAGAGTTTGGTTTCTATTCTTTCCACTGTAATTCAATTTCAGTGAAAGCAGTTAAGGTTAGTGTTAATGATTGTTTTAAGATTTAGTTATGAGATAAATTAATCAAAAAACGACGTAGTTTTTAATGGTTTTACTAGTAATATTCCCCGCGCGTTACGGCGGGTCTACGGTTAGTATCGGTTCGATTTATGACAAGATCGGTATGGTTTCAGCACTCGGTATATTAACTAAAAGATACAACCAAAAAATAAAAGTAATGATATGACTAAAATGATGTTCACATGTGTTTTACAATGCTTGAAAACCATAAAAACAAATAGTGGTTCCAATAATAACAATACAATACCAATGTTGTTCGGTCGAAATCGACAGGGCATTGATGTTGCTAAGACGGTGTCAGTTTAGTTAGTCATAGTAGAGATATGGTATCAACACTCGCTATAGCTTACAATATATAAAATATGCTCTATATTGCTACCGAAGTTGTGCACACGGTATTGGTTCATTACGTCACAATAAAAAACAAAAAAAATCAATTATATTTTACCCGTTCGATTCAAACAAAACTTATATTGAAATATAAATAAAAATAAGCATGCCGCATCAAAATTTTTAAGGCATTACTTATATTATAAAAATAATGTAAAGGATAAACGGCGTCGACATATAAAAAAATACAAATAAAAATAAGCATGTCGCATCAAAATTTATAAGGCATTGCTTATATTGTTAAAATAATGTAAAGGATAAACGGCGTCGACATATAAGAAAATACAAAATGCAGATAAAAAATAGACACGTCGTAACTGCATACTCAAAAAAAATTAAAAAATATCGTTTTGATAAAAGTTATAATAGAAAAACAAAATATGTTTAATTAATATAATTAAGTAAAAGGTAGCAAAAATATATTAGCAAATAATTTTTTTACTGTTCATCACCAGTTTGTTTTAATAGTTATAGTTATAATAATAATTACATATTCACATTCTTTACCAACACTACTTTTTGCACTTTAACTTCCATTTTGCTCCCTTGATCATTTTAACGGTTTTGCCTCACTTGTTTAAAAATAGTCATTTTCTTCCCTGATTTTTCTAATTTATCGTTATTTTGCTCCCCGCCTCTAACTCCATCCAAAAAATCCATTAACTAGAAGGGTATTTTGGTAATTTTAGAGATAAAAGCAAGGGCATGTAAGTCTTTTCACCTAAATAAACCTATAACTTGTTTATTTACATGTATATAATTAATTATTTTCTGATCCCTCATCTTTCCAACCACTCTTTCTACCGGCCACCACCATACACAACCATCCACCACCACCTGCCGACCATGATTACTGCGACTTTTAACTAAACGTTTTAATTGAGTTAGAGCCAGAGAGTAAACTACCGAAATACCCCTACTTTTAATTGAACGTTTTAACTGAGTTAGAGCCATGGAGCAAACTGGCGACAAACTCGAAAGATTAGGGAGGAAAATAGCTATTTTTAAACTATTTGAGCAAAACAGTGGCGGATCCAGGAATTTTTCCAAGGGGTTCACTTTTTCAAGCGTCCAAACATAAAAAAATATGGAACGGTTCGACGATTCGGGTTGGGTAAAGTTCATAACATAATAAAAATATGATACAATAATGAAAAAAACATCGTCATGATAAATTTAAAAACACGAAACATAAATAAGATAGTCTTTACGAATAAAATAAAAAGCATACCTAAAGTTGTTCCCTACGAGGTTTCATCTTTTGAAAACGTTGCATTACATTCTCGATAGAAAGTTAGAAACTTGTTGTAAAAACTAGCAAATGCAAGAATCGTTCATGTATCCATCACCCATCCTATTACGTAATTCCGTCTTTACATGCTTCATTGAAGAAAAACTTCTTTCAACGCTTGCCATTGCAACCGGTAAAACTAGTGACAACTTCATTAATCGATAAACCAATTGATAATCAATGTGTTTTCAACATTTGACGGTTGTCTTTGGAAAAAACTTGAAATTCCCCTTTGCATACTACCTAAATATCTAACAAGTTTCAAAGATTACAACCAACCGCAATTACTACCATGTTTAACCCTAACAAACCAACTACAACATTAAGTAAAGTAATATTACAGCCCTAACTAACTCTCTCAAAACCAAAAAAAAAAAAAAAAACCATAAAAAAGTAAAAATTAAACATAAGAAACAATACACACTTCTTCCAATTCATTCATGCTCATTACACACTCTGAATCACACAATAATTTGGATATTAAGCCTCCCTAACTAGATCAAACCAACAGCAAATCAGCAATTACAACCATGTGTGAGCCTAACAACTTAATTGCGGCATCAAGTAAAGTAAAATTAAAGCCTAACTAGATCAAACCAACAACAAATCAGCAATTACAGACATTAACTACATAACTTACAGTTTATAATGGTCGCTGGAGAGTGGAGAAGGGGTTGCGGCTCCGACTGTTGGCTGCGTGACTGCTCCGGCGATTGGCTGTAGGGTGGAGAAGGTGGATGAGTTGTAGCAAAAATGGTGGATGAGTGGAGATGATGTCTGTGTGTTTTGGTTTGAGAGTAAAAAGGAAAGGGGCAAAAGGAGAATAAGAACTAAACCCTAAGTCGTCCCTGATTTGTTTTTTCACTTAAAAAAAAGAAAAAAAAAACGCAAAAAAGGGCAAAAAACAGCTTTAACAAGACTCGAACCTGCGACAACAAGTTACTTGGCGCAGATATTAACCAGCAAACTACCCTACACATTTGTTTACAAGGTTCCTCTACAAAAAATTAATAGGTTCCTTCAGAATATTCTATTTACGTTAATGTAAGACCGTTTTCTGGACCGAAACCGTGATTATCATGATTATGTTCATAGACGGGAAGATCATAGACAGATAAACGACTAACCTGTATTGATTTGATAACATAAGAGTACAAGCCGGCCCGATTAACAAGATATTCGAACCTTTACCAGAGCCGTTTGGTTCCGGGGAGAGATCAAGTGGTGATCTCTCCCTGGTGAGGTCTCAAACCTCCTACAATCTACCAGTGTTTGAAATGGCAAAGGGTTGCTATTTATAGCTACACCCCTTTGTCTTTCAAACACACACGGTCAACCGAATAACCCTCTCGTTTGACCACTTCAAACGAGCGGGTCTATACACGTTCGTTAGACCGTTTCACTAACTATTACAAATTCAGCATAAAATAAATCTAATCTATTCGACAAGCATCGGACACAAAACTGCATCAACAATTTCCCCCTTTTCCGTTGCTGTCGAATGCTGAAAATGCAACTGCAATCGATCTTCAGTCAAGTATTCATCTTCTCTGTGTTAACAAATTCCCCCTTGACCGATGATCCAGGTAAGTAGTATCTTGACGCTTCTTGTATAATAGTTCCCCCTCAAAGTACGCGTATCCGTGTTGGGCGTTGTGCAATTTCCTCAAAAGGCTCAATTGACCGATCTTCCGCTGATCTTCCAATACTCCAACCGGCATTTGATAAGGGTTCCATTCTTTTAAAAACTGCATCAAGTCTTGATCTTCAAGCATACTACATTGGTAGAGGTTTCTGGTGAACTGTCTTCTGTAAACCGTCTTTGTGTCACTAGAAAATCACAAACTCTACCACCTGTGATTGCGTTTAGAAATTTACCGAAGAAATTCAACATAGGAAAATTTTTATTCCCCCATTTCTTTGGTAAGATCTCTAAACCTTAACAGATTCCCTTCCACTTTAAAGGAACTGTCGTTAACTTTCAAATGTTCACCAGTTCCCTTCAATTAGCGGAACTGTCGTCAATCTTTACTGAACAGACCCTCTCCACTGAGTAGAATCTTTCAAATGTTCTCGGTTTTTCGAAAAATCACGAAAACGGCTTTCTTCTTTGCATATTCTAGTTGAATAAGAACGTCCCCTAATATCCCGTAGGATCCGACTTGTATCCCCCCAAGGTTCTGCTAACACCTAATCTGAAAACTTTCATCATAGGCATATACTCTTCGACCTTTTGGATTCGTTAGGACCGGTATTGACATTCTAGGTTCATACGTTCGTTTTCAAATGCGAAAATATGACAATAAACAAAATGCTTTCGAACATCTTCGAATAACCGATAACAAACATAAATACTGACATGCGGAAGTGAACATACCGTTTTGTTTTTGGTTTTTTTTGGCCCATAATAGTCGCGTCACCATTTTTGACATTTTCATCGGTAACCGTGACTACCCCACGTTTAACAAAAATCAAGTTTTTTTTTTTTTTTTTTTATATCATCATCTGCTTTCATCATTCCGCATCACCCCGCGCGCTTCCCAAAATCCGTACGAATTTTGACGTTTACATGTAGAAGCGCGATTCAATTCAACTCCGCGAATACCCGACCCCACTTCATGTGTTTCCCAGTCACTAGTAGCTACCACATTCCAATCTAGGGTTGACATTTGTGATTGTAGACCATCATGTACCAACCATGCTAAATGTGCTAGAATTGGAGTATGTTGCGAGTAGGTGGACAAAAAGAAAATTCAATCACTCTTACCTAACAGATTACTCCATTGTATAGCCACTCAACCACCCAACACTTTACCAAAGACCAAGTCCTAATTTGAATAATTGGTCCACTGATTGTAACATATTCACAAAGAATATATGCCAACAACTACAAATTAAACTTTCATCTTGCACAAGTGGGCCTAGAAACATATCTTCTTTCTTCAATACGCTATATCCAAAGCCCAACATTTGTAACATGCTTTTGTTTGGTCAAATAAAATGGGCCCAAATAAAAGAAACCTAGCAACCAAAAACTGATAAACACTCCTGTCGACATCACTTTCAACATTATCCCTTTTTTTTTTATTTGTTTGCAAACCCATAAAATGTGATTAGCAAAGCCCAAATTAAGACCTCACATGCCCATCGTATACCTTAGCCCATTACCGAATCCTTTGTGCAGCCTCCACAACCTTCCAGAACTCCATCTCTTTCTGCGATACACAAATATCCAACTCCACTTTCAAAGAAACAACAACAATAACACAATCATTCCTGTTGACATCTTCATCAACCTCAGCCGACAACTTCATTTTTTTTTTTCATTCTCCTTCTTCGATACCCAGCAACAGATCTGCGATACACCAACATCAGCCGTCATCTTCATCGGAGATTCAAACTCCGATCAAATCCAATCAGTCAGACATCAAACAACTGAAATCCTTTTCTTCTTCGATACACACAAGAAGCAGCAGCCGACACCTCTTTTCACCTTCTGCGATTCACCTCAGCCGACAAAGACCTCCGACGAAACAAGCATGTGTGCTGATCGACGAAAATGATTTGTTTGGTCCGACGAAACAGGTTGTTGAACACTTGTCGACGAAAACCTGTATTGATTTGATAACATAAGAGTACAAGCCGGCCCGATTAACAAGATATTCGAACCTTTACCAGAGCCGTTTGGTTCCGGGGAGAGATCAAGTGGTGATCTCTCCCTGGTGAGGTCTCAAACCTCCTACAATCTACCAGTGTTTGAAATGGCAAAGGGTTGCTATTTATAGCTACACCCCTTTGTCTTTCAAACACACACGGTCAACCGAATAACCCTCTCGTTTGACCACTTCAAACGAGCGGGTCTATACACGTTCGTTAGACCGTTTCACTAACTATTACAAATTCAGCATAAAATAAATCTAATCTATTCGACAAGCATCGGACACAAAACTGCATCAACAGTTAACACTATAAATTACAGATCGAACAGGTTCCCGGGAACCCCCTAGCTAGATGTAAATCCGCCACTGAAGCAAAACCGTTAAAATGACCAAACCACAGGAAGTTAACTCTATTATTATATTAACTAGAAGATGAAATTCAAAGTTTTGGTTCCATATTTTTTTTCTTATAAATAATATACTATATAATAATTACGAATACAAAAGTTTTACGAATTAAAAATAAGACTTTGATATGTTATCAGTTACTTAACTATTAACTATATAGCATACTTATACGATTTAATGATTATTGAACAATCAATTAATAAAAGTTTAAAAAATTATGAAATAACATAAAAATGAAAGTTATTACGAAGAGAGAATTGTTATTAATTGTTATCCGCACATTTACCCACGTTGTTGGTACATAGATTTTAACTATTTATATATTTTTTATTATTTATCTCACTTCATCTTCTTCTCCAC
Organism: Helianthus tuberosus; assembly: GCA_030545235.1. Lineage (NCBI taxonomy): Eukaryota > Viridiplantae > Streptophyta > Magnoliopsida > Asterales > Asteraceae > Helianthus > Helianthus tuberosus. The sequence goes on from CM060426.1 coordinate 5,152,036, forward strand.
TCATCCACTCAATCTCAAAATTGAAGAAACATTACGAGTGGTAAAACTTCAATCTATGTCTCTTATTTTCTCATTGGGGTCCGATAGTTCAACTGGTGCGATTACAAAAATTTATGAGGTGCGCTCAAGATTTTTACAGATATATAACACTATTTATTTTTTTCAAGGGGAGCACTCGCACCCCTGGCCATAGGGTAAGTATGCCCCTAATTTCAGTCATTTTACACCTAGGTAGGACTATTTAATGCATAAGAGACTTACGAAATATGTTTATCCAAATTATTAATAAATACATATATATACACACATTCACTCACACACACAAACATTTTTCTCTTTGTATATTTTCTCTCTACTCTCATTCGCCACTACCACATCACCACCCCCTTACTGCACCACCCCCACCACCAAAACACCCATCAACACACCACACCACCCCACCCCACCCCACCTACCACCCACTTATCACCATCGTACCTCACCGCTACAAGGGAGAGAGAGACGTCTATTGTGTTTATGTAGATGAGAGAAAGATATACAGGTGGTAGCGAATTTGAAAATTTGAAACCAGATCTAGGGTTAAGGGTTAATGATAAATCAGTAGGTGAAGGTGGTTGGCAGGTTGTATGTGAGATGTTTTTCAAAATAAGTGATTAGGGAAAAAGGTTTTTTAAGTTAAATTATATAGATCGAGATAGAAACTCGGAGGAGGGTACTCGTACGGCTATTATACTAACCTTGACTGTTTTTTTTTCACTAAAAGATTTGAAAAGTGCTTTTTATTATTATTATTATTATCTAATACTGTAGGATAGCCATGTGTAAATATAGCTCGATTTCTCTATGTAAAAAAAACATTCACACTAATGAGCTGTTTGGTAGCCTCTTAATGATTCCATTAAAAAGATACATCTGAATTGGTCAGAGTAAGAGTGTGTTTGGTTCTGAAGGGGTAAGGTCCCAAAAACCTCATAAAAAGGATTTGAGACCATACCACAAACCAACCTTTTTAGCTTTTTGACCTTGCGCGGCCGCGCATCGGTCTTACAAAGAAAGGAAAATCAGCGATTCACAATCACGCGCCCTAAAGGAAAACATGAATCCTTGCGCCTTCTCCCATTTAACAAAGGATTAAAAACCTTTATTCAATACTTCCGCCTAAATATCCAGACTTGGATACTATTTTACCCAGACTTGGGATTTATTTGTCTGTATCCACACAGTAAGGTGTCACACCAGATTACAGCAGTAATCTTCTAGAAAGAAATATAATCGTGCACCACCCAGACGGTTATAACCGTCTGGACATGTGTCATCACCACAAGCAACTCTGAAATCACAACGAAGGCATGCAATTGGAGAGTAATCTCCACTTAATCACTTTCCACGTGGCAACTCCCCAGCCATAGATCAAACCACGATCCGTGTGCATTCACATCGGATCGAGACAACTTAACAAAGGATCAAAGAACTTAACGGAAGAAAAGATAACCGCTACGGCGTTAGCATCTTCCGTCATCTTTTCAATAACAGGTTTTCCCTCCCAAACTCCCGGTTATAAATAAGAGAACTGTTCAGGTATAAACTCAGATTACTCTCACTTCTCAAATACTTATCTTCTTCGTTACCGATACTTATTCTCACGCCGGAGTCGGGTCAAGGAGAGAACCCTCTTCTCCCCTTGACGAGGCTAACGGTGTTCTTTTTTGCAGAACCACCGGAGAAGAAATTCCGTTGCAACTGAATCAACCGAGAGAGAGCTAAACCTTTTATGCGGATTCAAACCCGCTAACTATATCGGTTCCGACCATTTAGTTAGTGTTTCTTCATTGGCGCCCACCGTTTTCTCAGTTTTTCTAGTTTCTACCTCGTTCGATTCAGTTCATTCCGTTTTCTGTTTTTGCACATGGCAGAAAATTCGTCATCTCACCGGCAACCTGGTCCTCGACCAAACGTCGGAAACAATTTACCAGTAGAAGAATCTCCAGAACATTGGTTTAGCAGATGCCAAGCTGCTTTAAACACAATCGTTATTCAAATCGCCAGATCTGAGTTATCAAACATCAGATCTGGAAAAGAAATTAATACCACAATATTGGATCTACCAACACCACGCAGGGAGGGCATCTAATCCAGCCAATATAATAGTTATCAGAAACAAATACACATGGTTCAAGGAGGTCCGTCGCGAAGACCAAATAAACGAAACTATGATCAACATTGGAGAGAACAGCAAGTCGTGTTCCCTGTTGTTCCTGGGGGCCCTCAGGAAGAACGACCAGTGATTATCACTGGTATTTTCGGTCATTACCGAACCGACTATATGTTCATAGATCCAAGAAGCTCGATGGACATCATATACGAACAGTGCTTTAAACAACTCGATCCAGAAGATAAAGCACGTCTAGAGCCGGTCGATTTTCCCCTCACCGGATTCTGTAATGAAGCTGTATTCCCATTAGGGCAAATTGTTTTCCCGGTGACCTTATCTGATGGCGGGCATTCACGAACAGTTACAGTCAATTTCATGGTCATGCCGGCAACATCACGTCATGATGTCTTGCTCGGGAGGAGGTCACAAAGGGAATTTAGCATGATCACTTCCATTCCACATGCTGCTTGTGGATTTCCGACAGAGACTGGAGTTGCAATACTCTATTCAAGCAAAGAAGTCATGTTCGTAGACGACGAACCACCAGCAAAGGTAGTCAAACCTTCGGCACCAAAATAACCAGAGAAATGGGTTCTAAACAACAAGTACCCAGAGCAGACCATTCTGCTAGGACCAGCCATTTCACCAGCAACACGCATACAACTGAAAGAATTATTGTCTAACAACAAAGATATATTTGCCTGGTGCCCAGCAGACATGACTGGAGTTCCACGCGACATCGCACAACATTGTCTAAACATCAAACCATCAGTAGAACCTGTTGCTCAGGGGAGGCGCAGTTTCAGTGAAGAAAAAGCAAAAGCAATGGACGAGCAAGTAGCAGAGCTACTTAATGCGGGAATCTTGCGCGAAGTAAAATACCATACATGGGTAGCCAACCCAGTGATGGTACAAAAACATAGCGGCGGGTGGAGAATGTGCGTCGACTTCAAAGACCTGAATAAAGCATGCCCAAAAGATTGCTACGCGCTTCCAGAGATAGACAAGAAAGTCGACTCTCTAGCATCATTCAGATGGAAATGTTTTCTTGACTGTTACAAGGGTTATCATCAGGTCCAGATGAAAGAAGAAGACGAAGACAAAACGGCGTTCCGCACAGATAAAGACATTTTCTGTTATACCAAAATGCCGTTCGGCCTGCGCAACGCAGGCGCAACTTATCAACGCCTAATGGACACAATTTTCAAAGATGATATTGGCAAGACTGTCGAGGTATACATGGATGACCTCGTCATCATGAGCCATGAGGAAGGCATAATGCTTGACAATATTCAGCGCACATTCGACTCCTTGCGCAGCGTGAGCCTAAAACTCAACCCAACTAAATGCTCCTTCGGCATGGAAGAAGGAAAATTTTTGGGATTCATCGTCACAAAAGATGGTTTTAAAGTAAATCCAGAAAAGGTGCAGGCTATTCAGCTAATGCCGTCACCCGCAACAGTTAAAGAAATGCAAAGGCTCGCCGGATGCCTAGCGGCTTTGAACAGATTTTTGGCTAATCACGCAGCGAAGTCTTATCCATTCATCAGTACGCTACGAAACTGCGCAAAGAAAACTGACTTTCAGTGGACTTCTGAAGCGGAAACCGCATTCAAACAAATGAAAGAATGTTTAATTCAGCTGCAAACACTGACAGCACCAATAGAAAAAGAGCCACTGATTTTATATCTATCTGCCGCGGAAGTAGCAGTTGGTGCTGTATTGATGGTAGAACGCGAGAACATCCAAACTCCAATCTATTACATCAGCAAAATGCTCACCGGCCCAGAAACTCGGTACTCAATGATAGAAAAGCTAGTCCTAGCACTAGTACATGCATCCCGACGCTTACGCAGGTATTTCTCGGGTCACGTCATCACAGTTCTTACCAATTACCATTTAGGCCAGATCTTATCCAAACCCGACGTGGCGGGACGACTGGCCAAATGGGCAATTGAACTGGGAGGCTACAACATTTTTTACAAGCCAAGACCCGCAATCAAAGGGCAAGTTCTAGCAGACTTTGCCACTGAAGTTCCTATCGATAAAGTACAAGAATGTGAGGCAATCCAGAACCCAACACCTGTTTTCGACGACAGAGTCTGGACCTTACACACAGATGGTGCTTCCAATGACAATGGAGCAGGAGCAGGTCTCCGATTAATCAGCCCAGACAACCACGAGCTCACGTATGCTATACGCTTAGATTTCAAAAGTACGAATAACGAAGCCGAATATGAAGCCTTCTTGGCAGGTCTTCGCTTAGCGTTAAAAATGGGGGCAAGAAATCTTGAAGCTAATGTTGATTCAAAACTGGTAGCTGAGCAAGTTAATGGCAATTACGATGCAAAAGAAGCTATGGCGTTGTACCTTGAACAAGCGCGGATGTTAATCAGCCAATTTCAAACATTCAAAGTTAATCACATAAACAGAAGCGAGAACAAACATGCTGACGCGCTAAGCAAGTTAGCCGCTACCAGCTTTAAGCATCTAGCAAAGGAGGTACGCATAGAGGTATTATCCAATCCTTCCATTCATCTCAAGCAAGTAAGCGTTATAGAAATAGGGGATCCATCCTGGATGTCTCCGATTATCTTATACCTCCAGCACGGAAAATTACCGGAAGGAAAGGCAGAGGCTCGAAAAATACAACACAAGGCAGTAAATTATGAAATGGCGGATGGCGTCCTCTACCGGAAATCATTCATGGGCCCATTACTACGCTGTGTCGATAAAACAGACGCCCAGTACCTTGTCAGAGAAATCCACGAAGGATTATGCGGAATACACGCGGGACCGCGCATGGTCGTAGCGAAAATAATGAGCGCTGTGTACTATTGGCCAGGAATGCATATGGACGCAGTCAATTTATTAAGAAGATGCGAGGCATGTCAACGCCACGCACCAAAGACACTCCGACCCAAAAATCCGCTAATTCCCGTTACTTCCGCCTGGCCTTTCCAACAGTGGGGCATCGATCTTGTCGGGCCATTCCCTGACGCGCCAGGCGCAGTAAAGTTCATCATCGTCGCGGTAGATTATTTCACAAAATGGGTGGAAGCTAAAGCTCTGGCCTCAACAACAGCAATGGTAATCCGCAAATTTATATGGGAACATATTATTTGCAGATTTGGATTACCATTGCGCATTATTTCCGACAACGGTACAAATTTCGCAGCAGAAGATCTCCAAAAATGGTTCAAAGAAATGAAGATCGAGCATAGCTTTGCGTCCGTTGCGCATCCTCAAGCGAACGGACAGGTAGAAAGTGTAAACAAACAGATCGTTGACGGCATAAAAGCGCGACTCGGAACAGCGCGCAGAGGGTGGGTCGATGAACTTCCCAGCATCCTCTGGGCGCATCGAACAATGCCAAAGACTAGCACTAGCGAAACTCCGTACAGTCTAGTCTATGGGTCTGAGGCCGTCATTCCAGCTGAAATAGGTTTACCGTCACCGCGCATGATAGCCATGGAAAAACAGAATAACGAGCAAGAAAGAAGAATGGATTTGGACCTTCTTGAAGAAAGGCGCGAGAACGCCGCCATAATAGAAGCAAGGTACAAATCTAAGCTCGAAAAATATTACAATGCACGCGTCCGCGTTTGCACTTTTGTCCCTGGTGATTTCGTCTTGCGCGATAACGAAGCTTCCAACGCTGAGAAGCCGGGAAAATTAGCGCCAAGATGGGAGGGACCGTACGTCATTAACGAGGTCCTAGGCAAGGGAGCATACACCCTAAAAAGGATCGATGGGACCCTAGTCCCTCGCACCTGGAACGCACAACAGTTGCGCAGGTGTTACATATGAACTAAGCCTTCAAAAGCGGAAAGAACATACAGGCAATGTATTTCTTTATTATGTTTTACAAGCCTTGCGCTCTTATCAATACGAACATCATTTTTACTTATCTCACTGTTTATTACAAATTGCATGTAATTTCTTTGGTTCGCGCGAAAACAATGTGGTCAAACATTGTATACCTCATGAACAGTCTAAAAACAAGGCAAGCTGTTACGCCTTTTAGACAAACGTTCAAACATGAGCACAATACCATCTCTCATTCGCCTTACCTATCCAAAAGCAATTAAAAGACATGCAACATATTGTAATCCAAACACGTAAGAAGTAAAAACATTGTCAATATACATATCATTAAGTGTAACAAAACACTTCATAAACGAGATCATGACAATGATCTTCAAAATTTTAGTTTCAGAAACTAAAAAAGCAAAAAAAAAAAAAACCTTGTAGCAGGACGATCAAACAACAGCCATTAACAACGATCACACCCATGTTCTTCAAAAGAAAGGATTTACGCTAACAGACTTATATACAATCAAAAGAAGGGATGAACAACTCCCAAACCTAACCAACAATAGGTTCATCTTCAACATTCGTTTCCCCCGGAGATTTTTTCCGACGATGGTATACCAACCGGCAGTCTCCCCTCCGGATCGTTGAAAAACGAGCAGTTAAACCATCCGCATCCAGCACAGTAGCACTATTAGCAGCAATTTCCTCTCGCTGGAGAATTTCATCATCAGAGAATACCACCATAGAAGGATCAACAGTTGCCGGAATATCTGTCTTCACCGGACTCTCTAATGCAATAACAGCTAAAGGGGGAGAACGAGATAGCAGCACAAGGCCTTCGGCAGCCTCGTAAACCCTAAAAATATCCAACAAACGACGAGTCTGGTACGAACGCTTCATCTTTCTTGCTCAAAAACTAATCGGAAGAATAAGGCATCTAGAATATGCATTTATATAAACGAACCCGGCCTAGGGTAAAGAGAAACCCACTTATCATTAATTGTCAGAATCATATCACATCCAAACGGCGCTACAGGGACCAGGGTCATATCCTCATTAATGAAGTCTGATAAGCGCCATCACGAATCTCGAGGCAAAAAGAGAAATACTCACTCTTACTGCCAGTTGACATCATTACATGTCAGAGCATAGTCAAGTTTTTCCTTTTTCAAAAACTTAGAACTTCCAAGAGAAGATTTCTTATTTCTCGCGCCTAAAAAACACCTCCCTCTCATAAGTCCAGTGCTCTACTTACTTGCATAAGTACAACACTAGACTGGGGGGGACTTGAAGGGGTAAGGTCCCAAAAACCTCATAAAAAGGATTTGAGACCATACCACAAACCAACCTTTTTAGCTTTTTGACCTTGCGCAGCCGCGCATCGGTCTTACAAAGAAAGGAAAATCAGCGATTCACAATCACGCGCCCTAAAGGAAAACATGAATCCTTGCGCCTTCTCCCATTTAACAAAGGATTAAAAACCTTTATTCAATACTTCCGCCTAAATATCCAGACTTGGATACTATTTTACCCAGACTTGGGATTTATTTGTCTGTATCCACACAGTAAGGTGTCACACCAGATTATAGCAGTAATCTTCTAGAAAAAAAATATAATCGTGCACCACCCAGATGGTTATAACCGTCTGGACACGTGTCATCACCACAAGCAACTCTGAAATCACAACGAAGGCATGCAATTGGAGAGTAATCTCCACTTAATCACTTTCCACGTGGCAACTCCCCAGCCATAGATCAAACCACGATCCGTGTGCATTCACATCGGATCGAGACAACTTAACAAAGGATCAAAGAACTTAACGGAAGAAAAGATAACCGCTACGGCGTTAGCATCTTCCGTCATCTTTTCAATAACAGGTTTTCCCTCCCAAACTCCCGGTTATAAATAAGAGAACTGTTCAGGTATAAACTCAGATTACTCTCACTTCTCAAATACTTATCTTCTCCGTTACCGATACTTATTCTCACGCCGGAGTCGGGTCAAGGAGAGAACCCTCTTCTCCCCTTGACGAGGCTAACGGTGTTCTTTTTTGCAGAACCACCGGAGAAGAAATTCCGTTGCAACTGAATCAACCGAGAGAGAGCTAAACCTTTTATGCGGATTCAAACCCGCTAACTATATCGGTTCCCACCATTTAGTTAGTGTTTCTTCAGGTTCACTTAAAAGACACCTCTTAATGGGTAAGTTTTAGAAACATGTTGGCCGATTAGAGGCTACATCTTAATCGGCCATGCCTCTTAATAACTCAGCACAAAATTTCCAAACAACCGCTAAGTCTTTTTTAGAGATTTGTTGTTCTCATTTATCAGCCTTAGCCGTTTTTACTCATTGGGTAGCTCTCAAATTCCAATAGCCGGTTTCGCTTAAGAACCCCCAAAATCATATAGTGGTGATGATGTAGGATATATACAAATATTATTTCATATTTATTTGAAATTTTAGTTTCCTAATATTTTTTTATTTAGTTTTCTTTTTGATTATGATTCCTATCATATAAATAGGATGTCTAGGGTTATTGTTTATTTAGTTTTTGGTCAATTAATAAAAAAAATACCGCATCATGCGTAGTGGCACATAATATAAATTGGCTCATTTTAGAGAACCTATCCACCACAACCATGATAGAATCGGACTTGCGGACTGAACACGGTAAACCAGTAATAAAGTCGAGGCTTACGTCCTCCCATGGTGCTTGAGGAACCGGTAAAGGCATGTGCAAACCATGACCCAGTACCTTGCTCTTAGCTCTCTGACAAACAAGGCAACATTGTATAACATAGCTTACATCCTTTTTAATTTTCGGCCAATAAAAATAAGAACTCAACATTTCAACTGTCTTTACGATGCCAAAATGACCCGCGAGCCCACCTTCATGAACTTCCCTGATGATTACCTCACGAATAAAATGACAAGGTACACAAAGCCGATTACTCTTAAAGAGAACTTCTTTATGTAGATGAAAGTCATCAACAGCATGGTTTATACACTTGCTGAATAGCTCCCCAAAATCATTATCACCTTCATAGTATTCTATAAATAATTCAAACCCAACAATCTCGGGTTGCAACATTTGTATCAGCAAACCCCGACGAGATAGAGCATCCGCTCCTCGATTCAAACTGCCTGACTTGTGTTTTATAGTGAACGTGAAAGATTGGATGTATTCAACCCATTTAGCATGATGAGGTTAAAGCGTAGTCCCAGATCGGATGATCCGTTTAAGGTATTGGAACGTGTTGTCATACCCCAACCAATGGCGGAAACATCGGGGCGTGACATTGAGCGAAACAGATTGTCCAAGAGAAATCCATAACAACTAAATTCGGATAATTAACATTATGTCCCATACCATAACTTATCAAATAAAGCAGTTATTACAGACATAGATATCCCAAAGACAAATCATAGTTTCGACAACTCAAAATATTAATTGTTTTGTTTCTAGACTCTTCCTAACTTGATTCCACATAGCAAGCATCCTAGCATCTCAAACACCTGTCACATACGTTAAAATAGAGGTCAATACACATAGTGTAAAGGTGAGCATACAAGTTTAATAGTATAATAGTAGCGAAAGCGAGTTTACGCATAACCAGCATGTAACATGTATAATGCGAAGCAAGTAGGTTATCGACAATGAAATATGCACAGACGTGACTGCGAGTTGTAGAATGCGCAACACATATCACCACTGTGACACGTGAAGAAAGGCCCTTAACAACCCCTGTCCACGACAGGTGCTGAGTCCAAACTATAGTACTATCGTTGCTAAGGTGTCAGGCAACAATCACTGTGTAAACATAACATACTAGCATTCATCGAGTAACACGTATAACATGCAGAACGGTTAGCGTATAAAAGTGCGTTTGTGTTGTGTGATCGATGTGATTTGATATAAGTAACGTATGTAACACCCAAAAGTGCTTAAAGCAAAAAGGGATCGAGTATACTCACAGACTGTGTCTAGTAAATAAACACTCTCTTGGATTGAAGGGAGCACTGGTGTCACACCCCAACCGATGGTGGAAACATCGGGGCGCAGCACTGAGCGAAACAGATTGTCCAAGAGAAATCCATAACAACTAAATTACCGGATAATTAACATTATGTCCCATACCATAACTCATCAAGTAAAAAAAATAATTATTACAGACATAGATATCTCTAGGCAAATCACTGTTCCGACAACTCAAAATATAAATTGTTTGTTTGTTTGTTTCTAAACTCTCCTACTTGATTCCATAAAAGCAAGAGCACAACATCCTAAGCATTCAAACACCTGGCACATACGTTAAAATAGAGGTCAATACACATAGTGTAAAGGTGAGCATACAAGTTTAATAGTATAGTAGTAGCGAAAGCGAGTTTACGCATAACCAGCATGTAACATGTATAATGTGAAGCAAGTAGGTTATCGACAATGAAATATGCACAGACGTGACTGCGAGTTGTAGAATGCGCAACACATATCACCACCGTGACATGTGAGAAAAGCCCTTAACAACCCCTGTCCACGACAGGTGCTGAGTCCAAACTATAGTACTATCGTTGCTAAGGTGTCAGGCAACAATCACTTTGTAAGCATAACATACAAGCATTCATCGAGTAACACGTATAATATGCAGTAACGGTTAGCGTATAAAAGTGTTTGCGTTGTGTGATCGATGTGATTTGATATAAGTAACGTATGTAACACTCAAAAGTGCTTAAAGCAAAAAGGGATCGAGTATACTCACTGATCGTGTTTAGTAAATAAACACTCTCTTGGATTGAAGGGAGCACTGAGAGATTAGCCTGAACAGTTAACGATAGCGTAAGCGAATGAACGGCGCGTTAAACGGTGAAGAGTGAACCAAGTGACGAATGGTCATTCGATAGAATGACCATCCGAACGGATGGTCATTCGATCGAATGACAATCCGTTCGGATGGTTGACGTGATGTCGTGGTCACAATCAAATTTAATCCAAATACAACTAATTAGCTAGCGGTAAGTGGGTATCGAACACAGGGAGTTTGTGGAAAATGTGTTATTTGAAAGTGTATCTAACTTAGCTAAAAGTAATCTAATTACAAATGACCATCCTAGACTTCCGGTTTCAATTGACATTCATGTTATCATTCCACTAGAAAGAACTACATAGACATAGTTCATGTGTGCCTACTTGCAGTGATGAAAGGGAACTAAGTACTCAGATTCCTAGAACGTGAGGTTGTTACCCGATGATCAACCAACCCTTACCCAAGCCTAACTATACCCATGATATCTCGATTGCCAACGGCACCAAGAACATATGGTTTCTAATTAGTTTGACATAAGAATTAACAATTTACTAACAAACATTCACACACCATAACAAACAAACCATAAAGATAAAGATTGTTATTCTAGAAATTAGGAAATCAAACATGAAATGTCTCAAGCAAACCTTCAATCCAGGATGGTCACAAAGTGTTTAGCCACTCATGGCTCGAATTAACATCAAAACAAAAGTATTATCGTTCATCAAGATCAAAGACAATAATCTAATGATTAAGATAGTGTTCTTCTTGCCAAAGTCTCCAAGATGCTCTCCAAAATCGTGTCCAAGTGATTCGTAACCGAAAACATATAATAAGTCTCCATAAAAACCCATGAAAAGACAATTTAATGCATAAGTTACAAGTTTGGTATCAGTCGGCGCCGTAAGCTACGCCAGATCACCATAGCTTACGGCGGTCAGAAGTCCCTTACGGCAGCTACACTCTGTCTTACGGCGGGGAGGTGTTTGAAAGATTTGGGGTCGTAACCTACGGCCAGGTGCCGTAGGCTACGGCGCAGAGTCTTGTTTCTTTTTATTTCTTCACTGAATCTTCACTTCTTCCACTCCTTGACTCCGCCAACTTCTAGCATCCATCCAAACCACCTAAAACCCGCATTTTGAGCACTTTAGCACCTGCATAATCAAACATAGAGTGGTTACCAAGTTCAAGCAATTAACCGAATAAAGCATGGAATGTGCGTATATTTAGACCTTTTAAGGGTTGTCCTACGGACCACCCGTCACATCCCCACACTTACTCGTTGCTTGTCCCAAGCAACCCATTCAACAACTATTCACAACCACAAGCGATCAATCATGTAAACCAAACTACAATGTGTCGTCCTTTTACTAACTTTCAATCATACCACAAGACGCACCCCTCACAAAAACTCTCGGTGACAAGAATTATTAGCATATACTGCTAAACCACTCAATGCGTGTGTGTGTATGCATGACAATAAGCTTGTATAAAAATCAAGTTTCCTCCTAACAATTACTTAGCATGCTCATGAATCAAAAAGGACTTACGGGTTGTAACGGGGCTAGGTGCAAAGGTAGGAAAATGGTGGAATACATATGTAAGAGCTAATTGATTTGACCCGGTTTTTATTTCTACTACTAAACAAAGCACACATCAACTATGTACACAACATCCTCAACCTTTTCTTTTCTTTTCAACTACTATCGCAACTAACTAACTCTTTCTTTTCTTTTTTTTTTGCACTTTTTCTCATATTTTTTTTCTTTTTTTTTAAGCATAGAACTCAACAATATATACAATAACATCAACAATCACAAACTAAATTCCTAAACCGGGTCATCTCAATAGGTGAAGTTTTATAGGAAGTAGGCTTGGGTCGCAACCGAATGGTCTAAGGCTCAAACGTGGCTTTCTAAGGACCAAACCCCCACCCCTCACAATACCAAGCTCATATATATAAAGTATGAGGTCCAACCCACCAATCCCGCACTCTCACACATCTAGACGAGGCTACCTAAAAGTCCCCTATCATCTTCAAAAGCATGCTAATTCTCGGATTTAACAAGAATTCAAACACAAGTTCTATTAACACAAGACACACACCGCCACTCAAGACAAAGAAATATCTATATAATAACCAAATGTGGCTCAAATTCTCACCAAGAAAAGACGAGAAATGGGTGTCGGTGTGTCAAGTGGACAAATATCAAGCTTTCAAATTTTGACAATTTTCGCTCGGTTTTACAAAAATTTTAAAATTCTCAAAAATTCCCCCCCATCCCCACACTTGGGATACATTGTCCCAATGTATGGTTTTGAGGGAAGGATCGCTTCTAAACAAAAACATTAGCTTTCGCTAAAACTCTCAAATCTCAACTTCCTTTTTGTATTTTTTTATATATTTTTTTTATATTTTTCTTATATTCTTAAAAACATCAACACCACCAACTAGCACAACCCAACACAAAACATCAAACTAATACACCCCAAACCTCCCAACCATAAACAAAAGCAAACAACTAACTACCAATATTTCAAAGCTAAAGAACACAACAAGACTAAGGAAAAAGTACATTGACCTGTTGAAGTTTGACACAACAGATATTGTAAATGATCCAATTTCCTATCACCACCTTCACACCAATCTCCGCACATCTTCCCCACACTTGAGTGTTGCCATGGCCCTGAAACATAGAGAAATAAACACAGCAAGATCAATATAGAACCCCGGGTTGCCTCCCGAGCAGCGCTAAGTTTCAAGTCTTCAGCCAGACCGTGCCACCCCCCATTTATGGTGGCTCAAAGAATCGGTTTCTGCCACTTCCATCACTACATCGTGTCATTTCGTAAAATGCATCCGTCCCGCTTCGATTCGGTGGGTAATCAAATACACTCCTACTTGATCCCGTATGCGTGTCTTCACGATTCGGTGTGTGATTTATTTTCATTCTTTGACACACGTTTTTTATACAATCACTAGACTCACCACCCTTCCCCTCAATGGACTCATAACTAATCACTCTAATTTGAACATCAAAAGACAACTTACGGTTCTTTTCGGTCATGGTAATAATCCCGTCTCTACAATTGATTTGAGCATTTGCTGTGTATAGAAACGGTCGACCTAAGATTACCCTTTGTTGTGCTGCCATTTTGGTAGAAGCATAATCTAGAACTAGAAAATCCACCGGGTATTCGAATTCTCCCAATCGAATCATAACATTCTTAACTATTCCCCGTGGACGCCTCCAACTTTCATCCGCCAAACTCACCATAGTGTTTGCATCTTGAAGCGGACCGAAATCGTACATGTCATATAGCTCACCCGGTAACACACTCATGCTCGCCCCATAATCCAACAATGCATGAGGAATTTTTAGTTTCCCCACTCGGATAGGCACGATTGGCGCTCCATACTCTTTGTCATTCTCGATTTCGGCATTTTTTTCCAAACCTGCATTCACTTGATACGAAGAAGTTAGCAATGTTTCATTAAATTTAGTACTAGGAACGGTGCTTACCACATTGATATTAACACTTTTAATGTTTTTGGGATTTATCACCGTGTCACTTGGTAACTGGCCTTTTGCTTTCTTCAATATCGCCACTTCACTTGCAAGTTGACCCATTTGGGTTGTCAAAGTTTGAATCGCTTTATCACGGGCCTCGTCCTTTTGCATCCGAACCTCATCACGTTGATTAATTCGTTGCATTTCAACTTGCATCGCCTTCAACATCTCCATTACTTCGTTTCCACCCGAAGAGCTTTAACCCGTTTGATATTGCCTTTGAAATCCTTGGTTTCCTTGGAAATTCGGGTTAGCTTGATTTGAAGGGTTCCCATACCGAAAGTTTGGGTGGTTTCTTAAACCGGGGTGGTAAGTATTAGAATTCATATTGTTGTAATTTCTACCACCCCCTCCTTGACGTTGTACTACATGAACTTCTTCATATTGCCCTTCCACCATTCCTTGGCAATTTTCAGCCGCATGACCTATTTCATTGCAAATAGCACAAACATCATAAATTTGATTAGAGGTTTGAACATTACCATCATCAACCGCATGCACTTGTGTTCGGGTAACGGTCGATCGTGCTCTCCTTGATGCTTGAGCTTTCCTCTTTGAAGTAATTGTCATTTGCTCCAAGAACTCCCAATCGTCATTCTCGTAATTTGTGCTAAAAGACCCATTTGTAATGGACATTAAATCACGAGCATCTTCGGCACTCAACCCCTCGTGGAAGGCATTCATCAACTCCCAAAGTTCAATTCCATGATGAGGGCAATTTTTGATCATCATGTTGAAACGCTCAAAGGCTTCATGAAACATTTCGCCTTGTTGTTGTTGAAAACTCCTCAACCCCTTCCTTGCATCATTGGTCTTTTGGGCGGTGTAAAACTCATCTAGGAAAATTTGTTGCATTTCCGCCCAAGTATATATATATGCTGAAGGCAAAGTGTAGAACCACTTATTTGCCTTGTCCTCCAAATAAAATTGAAACAAGACTAACTTGACATCATCATCCGAAAAACCTTGACTCCCAAAAGTATTGCAAATTGAGTCATAGGCCTCCAAATGAAAGTAAGGTTCCTCCGTTGCTAAACCCTTATATTTCGGCAAACTTTGTAAGGAATTGGTTCTCACTTCAAACGTTCTTCCTTGATTATTGTGAGGAATAACCACCGGTGAAGGGTTGTGAGTAATTACCGGCCTAAAATGCGCTTCAACACCCCTCACATGTTCTCTAAGATGCCTTCTTGGTACACCAAACCGACCCCTTGGACGAATAGGACCCATTGGTCTTAGTATATGCCCTTGTGGTGCGAATGGTTGTTGAAATTGTTGTTGTGGCATCGGTTGGTATTGAATTGGCCTTTGGAATTGTGGTTGAACATTTTGTGGTCGAACTTGTTGCAATGGTGTAGGGCGTTGCAATGGCGGCCCTTGTGGCCTTGGCCGGATATGTTGTGGTATGAGTTGTTGTTGTTGTGGCATTCCACCAACACTTGCCATCCCTTGAGGTTGCCCTGGCACGTACGTGAGTTCTCCTTGTTCCCCATCACCCATATATGCATATCCTTCTTCCTCATAACCCTCAAAATCCTCATATCCTTCTTCATATCCATCTCCCCCTATACCCGATGATTGCCCAAATGGAAAAGTCGAATATTGAAAACCTGACTGGTTCGATGGTCTAAATGTAGAAGTAGCATGAATGACAGTTGAACCTTGTGGTAATGTATAGGTTGAAGATGATTGTCCTGAAACTGGGAAGAAATGAGTGAGTGGTGGAATTGTAGTAGAAGGATTGAAAGTGAGTGTAGGCTCTACTTGAGTGGTAATGGGTTGGGTGGTGTTAGTTGGTGTTACATCATGATGTGAAATAGGGTTGGAAGTGGTGTTTGGAATGGTAGTGTTTGGTGAAGGTTGAGTGATTGATGGTATGAAAGGTGGTACGAGTTCACCCGTGGTGGGTGGTGGTGGTGGATCCATGTATCGAATTGGTGTGATTGGTGTTGTTGGTGAACCACTGATTCTGTTTTCCCTTAGCAAAATTCTGTTTCCTCTTAACGTTCGCTCAATTTCCGGATCAAATGCCAATGGTGATAGCTTGTGAGAGCTCCTAGTACGCATGCACCTGTAAGTACCTGCACACTAACACACCCAGTGTAAACCAGAAAAAATAACAAACTTAAAAAGAACAAAAACAACACACGTTGCGCACTACTCCCCGGCAACGGCGCCAAAATTTGACGTGATGTCGTGGTCACAATCAAATTTAATCCAAATACAACTAATTAGCTAGCGGTAAGTGGGTATCGAACACAGGGAGTTTGTGGAAAATGTGTTATTTGAAAGTGTATCTAACTTAGCTAAAAGTAATCTAATTGTAAATAAAATAAAATTCAAGAGTTGATTTGATTGGATTGGTTTTAAAACTAAAATTAACTAATTAGATTGTAAGAGAACAGTTTTGGTTGTAAGCAAATTAGAGACAAATGACCATCCTAGACTTCCGGTTTCAATTGACACTCATGTTATCATTCCACTAGAAAGAACTACATAGACATAGTTCATGTGTGCCTACTTGCAGTGATGAAAGGGAACTAAGTACTCAGATTCCTAGAACGTGAGGTTGTTACCCGATGATCAACCAACCCTTACCCAAGCCTAACTATACCCATGATATCTCGATTGCCACTGGCACCAAGAACGTATGGTTTCTAATTAGTTTGACATAAGAATTAACAATTTACTAACAAACATTCACACACCATAACAAACAAACCATAAAGATAAAGATTGTTATTCTAGAAATTAGGAAATCAAACATGAAATGTCTCAAGCAAACCTTCAATCCAGGATGGTCACAAAGTGTTTAGCCACTCATGGGTCGAATTAACATCAAAACAAAAGTATTGTCGTTCATCAAGATCAAAGACAATAATCTAATGATTAAGATAGTGTTCTTCTTGCCAAAGTCTCCAAGATGCTCTCCAAAATCGTGTCCAAGTGATTCGTAACCGAAAACATATGATAAGTCTCCATAAAAACCCATGAAAAGACAATTTAATGCATAAGTTACAAGTTTGGTATCAGTCGGCGCCGTAAGCTACGCCAGATCACCATAGCTTACGGCGGTCAGAAGTCCCTTACGGCAGCTACACTCTGTCTTACGGCGGGGAGGTGTTTGAAAGATTTGGGGCCGTAACCTACGGCCAGGTGCCGTAGGCTACGGCGCAGAGTCTTGTTTCTTTTTATTTCTTCACCGAATCTTCACTTCTTCCACTCCTTGACTCCGCCAACTTCTAGCATCCATCCAAACCACCTAAAACCCGCATTTTGAGCACTTTAGCACCTGCATAATCAAACATAGAGTGGTTATCAAGTTCAAGCAATTAACCGAATAAAGCATGGAATGTGCGTATATTTAGACCTTCTAAGGGTTGTCATACGGACCACCCGTCAATGGTCATCCGTTCGGATGGCCATTCGGTCGGATTGACATTCGTTTGGGATGGATGTGTTTATATATGATGTGACTTTGAAGTTTTCGTTGTAGCATTTTAAAATCAGAGAAGTATCTCTACCCTTCAGGTCGTTGATCGAACGGTCTTTCGATCAGAGAGCGATCCGTCCAATGAGACACTTCAGAGAACAAGTTCACAGAAGGATTGTCATTCGATCGGATGGTCTTCCGATCGGATGGCAATCCGTTAGAAACTGATGATCTTTGAAAATTGTAAAAGTTTAAGTGTTGGAGATTATGTGTCGTCTGATCGGATTGTCGTTCGATCGGATGGCAATCCGATCGGACGGCAATCCGTTCGACAGTCTGATCGTTTTGAAACTTGAATGTTTTGTTTAGTTTGAAAAGTTTGCGGTTTGATCGAGATGGTATGACGACGTATTGAACAACAGGAAACCCCCACTAAGTCAAGATTTTCTGATCGTGATGGTTTGTTCATGTTCAACACGAAGTCGGTTGTCTCTTTGATAGGAATCAGATCTTAGACCGACACTTCACTAGTAAACGAGTAGAAGGCCTGAATGAGCTCCGATTCTATCGGTTTTGAAGGCATTGAGTGTAAAAGAGTTGAAAGAAAGTTTTGAAACCATCTTTCAATCCTTCTACTCATGAAAATGTTTAGATCTATGCGAAAATAGTGTTCAAACATGTGGAAATCATGTAGATCTGAGTTGTTCTTGGTGGAATGAGGCCAAATCTTGAAGTTCATGAAAACCCCATGATGATATCATCCTAGAACACCACAAATCCGCTGATTTCACGGTTAAAAGTGAAGATTCAAATGTGCAAATGATGAAGAAGTGCGTGTAGATGATAGATGTACAAGTTTTGAGTGGAAGACTTACAAGAATCGTGAGAAATCGAGAGAAAAGGGAGCTTGAGCACGCTGGTCGGAAGAGAGAGTTGTCACATCACTGTTTGTGATGTGACAGGGGTATTCATAGGATTCCAAAAGAGGAAAGTGGTGCACCAGCAACGGATCGGATGACAACCCGATCGGATGGCCATCCGATCGGATGGTCATTCGATCGACTGGTCATTCGGTCGACTGGTTGCCGAGAGTTGGTTTTCGTGTTTTCGGTTCGTGCATTGAGCGTTGCGATGCGTTTCGAGTGAGCGATGCGATAGTATTACCCATTAGTTACTCAAATAACCTAACTACTAAATACCATAAATATAAACCTTAAATCTCGAGTTTGCGATGAGATTACGTTGCGATAGATTTCGATTGCATTTGCGATTAAACACCTCAACATAAACATAACATGCACAAGTAACACATAATAGCACACACATGTAAAACAATATCCATAACCTAGCATTCGAGATACGATAGCGATGCGATTAGCGATAAGTCGATTAGCGATTAAACAGCGATTAAATAGCGATTTATTAACAAGTACTCGACTTGGTTAGGGAGTTAGCAGACTAGGCAGGCGTTCTTTTCATAACTAATTTTATGTCGAGAACTGTGTGTACTGTGTAGTTGTGTAATGCATAAAACACCTGCGCATGGTGCATTGATGATTTAATAAGATAGGGGGATAAGCGGTTATGTAACCGCATTTTGCAACACACTTAAAAGCAAGATATAGCTGTTCTCAGATCCTAGTGTTCTGAAATGAAGGCCCCTCTAGTAGACTAAACATTCATACATATAGGGCAACAATTCAAAAGCAAGTTACACAGCAGCTTCAAAAAATATCTTATTTTTTAGGTGTTTAGCATGTAATTAGATAAAATAAAATGAAGAAACATACCATCCATGATTGTTTCTTTTGATTAAGGTTCCCTACAATACAAAATAAACGAAATAAATATGTGAGATTGTTAATTCAATTGCAAGGACATTTGACAATCCCAAAACCCTAAACCCTGACATTTGCAATAACACAAGAGATATATATAGTTTACCGGTTTTAAATAGATTGGAGGAGACAAACTGCCTGACGGAGACTGGAAGTTTTCCAGTTAATTTGCGTCGACTGATTCGCTTCACGCAGTTGCAGTTTGTTTTCAGATTTTCCCCACTTCTAGCTAACGATGCTTCTGGTTTTTGTTTTCCTATTTCAAAAATGCGTTAAAACATATAGATCCGAGTATTTTAAGTTTTTAACCAGTTACTATCCGGTTTTCAACTCACCGCTTGCTGCATGAACATGTAATATGTATATAGGGTCAGGATTTAGGGAAAATGGTGAAAAGTGTGCGAACAGTGAGGACGCTTATGAATCGTCCCATCAAAACAATCTATGGACTAGATTGGCTCGGTGGCATTTTCGTAAATAACATAAATTTTATTACGTGGACGCGCTTCATTAAGAGTAAAATAGGTAAAAAAAAATCTTTTCTTACACAAAACGCCATTGAAATATAAAACGTCAAGTAAATACAAAACGCTAATTTATTAATGCGTAGTTTTTTCTGTGTTTTAGTTAAGGTCTTAGCCTACAAAAACGCCATAAAACGTAAAACACCATAATATATAAACGTCAAGCCTTACATCCGGATAATTGTTAATTGCATTTATTGTTATAATAATATCCCGCCTAAACTACGCGCCAAAAAAATCCTATAAATAGAAACGTCTCACCACCTTCCGTTGATCACACAAAAAAAACACACAAAACACAATGGTTCCTAAATACCACTCACTGTAAAACGCCAAAAGTTGAGAGAAATCAACGATGGCAAACATCTTTTCTTTGATACTCAGTTCTTGTAGTTTCAAAAGAAGAAAAAGACTGATGACACTGAAGATTTGGATCATAAATTGCTTCTATTTATTTTTTTTAATTTTTTTTCTGTTGTTTGTTATGTAAGTTTCAGCTAAGAACAGCAATACATTAATTCTCTAATAAAAATATAATAAAACGCCAACCGGGCAAATGCTTGTGAAACGCCATCATGCCATAAAACGCCCCAAAACTACCAAACTATAATAAAATTACTTTGGACAATTACTATTATAATAAATCTAAAAAAGGGTTAAAACAATGTGCAAGAGAATAAAACAAAAGTGTCATCTTTATCTAAACGTCATTGGAAAAATGAAGCAGCATGTGACGCACGAAATCGGGAAAAAAGAATATTGAAAAGACAAAAAAAAAACCCTCAGACCCTGATTACATCCTGCGTCACGTGTTCTATCAGGATGCATTCTCACCGTTCTCACACTTTAAGGTGTTTTCTCCTGATCACATACCTATGTATATATATGTGTGTGTGCGTTCAGGGTGCAAAAGTGAAAGTGCACAAATTTTAGTGTTATTTTACTAATTTTGTGAAAATAACGTTAAAAGAGGGGAATGGTTAATCATGCATCATGTGGTGGCGTTGATAGCTGAAAGACAAGGGAGCACATGCACTAATCGGCATTTGTCTTAATTGCTGAGTGTTATATGCCTTATGTCCAAGGCTTGATGCAAAACTACTATCGAGCAGGGGGTCTCACTGGAAACAGTCTCTCTATTCCTACTAGGTAGAGGTAAGGTCGTCTACATTTTACCCTACTCAGACCCTACTTTAGCTTTGCTATTGGTGGGATTTACTGAGTATGATGATGATATCCGATTTTCAGTTACTCTTTGAGTCCAGATTTGTAAGTAACACTATTAACCAAGTCAATTAAGTACAAGAGTATTTCAATAAGTGACCGGCTATAATATTTTTTATGTCTAGTTCAAGTCAGATCGGTATGGTTGGTTGGTTTGGGTCGGGTAAAAAAACTTAAATTTTTAGTAAACTTAGTTCCTAATAACAATTATATATTCACATTGTCTACCAACACTACTTTTTTGCACTTATATTATTATATTAACTAGAAGATTAAATTCAAAGTTTTGATTCCATTTTTTTTTCTAAAGTTACAATTCGAAATATGACAGAGAACATTTTTTTAGTTATCTTATAAATAATATACTATATAATAATTATGAATAAAAAAATTTTACGAATTAAAAATAAGACTTGGATATGTTATCTTTTTTTTGAAAGGTAAATTTCATTAACAAACACGGCACACCTCAAACCGAGGCAGCCAACAGCACAAACGAACTTTACATAATTACAAATTTATACCAATAGCTCCAATTAATCGCATTAACTTTTATTCTACTCTTAAACCACAAAAAACCAAGAGCTTTTATATCACTAATAATGTCTTCGATCTTAGCTTCTTTGTTATTGAATACAGCCCCGTTCCTAGCCTTCCAAATGCACCAACACCCAATTCTGATTAAACCTTTGAGAGCTTCCTTTTTAGCACCAGACAGACCGACATGTTCATGGATGTGCAGCAGATCCTTGAACTCGAAGAAGAACATGGGAGAAACCTTACACCATCTACTAACATGAATCTAAACCATATTAGCAACATAACAGGAAGTGAAGATATGATCTACAGTTTCAACTTCCTCCCTGTAGAACTTGCAACTCTCATCCTCTAAAGAAATGTTCCTGATTATCCCCACTTCAACCGTTGCAATTCTGTTCATGCTCGCCCTCCACACAAAAAAGTTGCATTTTGCGGGAAGCCATTTGCACCTGTTGTCTTCAACTACATCAGTTCGAACCAAGCTACCATCAAGCACACGTTTCACCGCCCTGACACTGAACTCCTCGTATTTACTGCCAATCCATTTCCAAAAATCTCGGTTAGACGAAAGCGAAACGTTATATAGTAAACCACACAACCCAATCAACTCGTCAACTTCCCGACCAGCCGTGATGTGACACCCCAGGAAAAACAGGAAACCATGCAACCTAACTAGCTTCCTCAGTAACTAGGTGCTAAATTTCGGGACGAAATTTCTTTCAAGTTGGGGATGATGTGACAACCCGGATTTTTCAGGTCTTTCCTTGACGCGTTGCTTGTTGCACAACCATTTGTTGAATGTGTTATTACATTGTGTTATTATTGTTTGTTGATGCGATTATTGAGTAAATTGCACGTAATAAGTTGGTGTGGGCCCATGTGAGATGATGATTCCCTTCTATCCTATTGCCGCCCCACAAAAGTCCACCTTCCCAAGAGGTTGCTAGCCCAGTCCGATTATTGATAGCAATGTCGGCCCACTATGTTTGGTTATTTCCCAAGTTTACGTAATGTATCATCATGCCTTATGTTGTTGACTTGTGAGCACGTGCCCCCAACTCCTTGCCTGCATGTTGATGATAATTGATGATGTCATCAAACCTCAAAGTTCACGTGACCTTTGATGAGGTTGTGATGATGATTATCTTGTGAATTAAAAGCCTTTGTATTTGTCGGCTGCAAACCTCGTGAACAAACCCAACCGGCCCAAAGCCCAATCCTCATGCTATGCGCATACATGAGGGTAGGTGCTAGTATTTTGTGATTTTTGGGAAACCCTAAACACCCTTTTTCTGTAACACCTCGAAAAATTCACGTCCTATAAAGTATTGGCACGTGTCATAACCTTGAACGTGTGAAAGAATACTCTAGAGGGACTAAAGTTGACAAACATGAAAAGTATGTGAATGTACGAGTTCTAAATGTCAACAGTGAATAAATATATGGTACATTAACCATACATGATGCTCATACCTTCAAACGAATAAATCACGGATCATACGAAGCTAAAAGTGAGAGATTTCAAACTACAGGGGTTAAATGTGTCAACATGTTTAAGTTATACCTCTGAGTGACCTTTTGACAAACCCGAAGCTTTGTAACGGTTAATTATGCTCACTAGAATGCACGATATAAATTTCGTAAAGTTTCATTATCGTATGAGCAAGTTGTGACCAAATTCGTTTACAAGGGGTTAAAGCGTCAACGTTGAAAGTTAGGACTTTTTCGGGTAACAATAAAGTTAACCGGGGACTTAACAAAGTGAGTATATGTTTTAAAGCCCTTATAGGTCAAATATGAGGGTTCATAATGCAATAAACAAGTGCCTAATCGAAGCTTGAAGGGGCAAGGATCAAATCGCAAAATCTAAAATATGGATTCTGTGCAGAAGGGGCCTAGCGCGACGCGAGGGGGGCCTAGCGTCACGCTAGGGGTGCCCAGCTTCGATTTCTTGAGTTTTTGGCCTGCTGAGTGCAATATGGTCGATTCTAACTCGATTCTCCACATCTCTTGACCCCTAAAACACCCCCTAAGCATCTAGGACACATGTGGGAAGGTTGTGGTGTGTGCTAGACCTTGTTGTCAACACCTTGTGGTGATTGAATTCACTATAAAAGGCCACAAGTGTTCAACACTTCCTTCACACCTTCATCTGCATTTGAGGATCACTTCTGGAGCTCAACTTCCTCTCAAGTGTTCCCTAATCAAGCTTAGGACTTCAGTAAGTGTTCTAATCCTTTCTAAATTGAGTTTAGCTTAGTTATTTAGCTAAAAGTCAAACAGTCGTAATTACGGTTTGACTTCGAGATTAGTCAATAATGGATCAGTCATATCTCGAATTAAAAGTAGTTATAAGTTGGTAATTATGTGGGTAATAAACCCTCAAAAGGGTTCCCCCTGATTATCACTCTAACCAGGTCAAAAGTCGGGTCAAACTTGCTAAGAAAAAGTCAACAGGATACTTAAATTACAATTTATACATAATTAGCAATGTAGATCATATACAACCTGTTTGATCATTGTTATAACTTGGTAATAAGTGTAAGAACATGTCCAAACATGTTCAACCCGATAATTTCCTGTAAAGAACCGGTTCGGAACCGAAAGTCGCATAGTTTGACTTTCACTTTGACTTTCAGTTCTGACCCGTTTAGGCATGTTTTAGAAATGCATTAGAGCCTTGTTTGGACCAGGTAACATGCTAGTATAACCCTCTGTGATTACACACCATGGTTCATTAGTTAACCAATTAATATGCATGATTCCGTTAATTGCTCATATGTTGACCATTATGCCCTTATTACCTTAAAACGTGATTTTTGGAAATGTAAAAGAGTAGAAACTTAAATTACTGATATATAAACTTGTATGCAAAGTTTGACATCAGTTTGACTTGTAGATTAAGAGTTATGCTCATTATCGCAAATTTAAAGCTTTATGTTAATAAAACGGCGTAATTAGCGTATAGCCTAGTTAAGCCTACTTTTTGGTATCAAACTTAATACCCACAGATGTAATATATTATTTTGGGATTTTTAAAGATTTTTAATTAATTTTAGGCTGAGCATAACTAGTAGTCGTAGGCTTAATCCGGTAATTGTCGGTTTTGCCCTTACGGGCTATAAAATGAGTTTTACATATCTAAACGACTCCAAACCTTTTGCTACTGATCTTAAATGATAAATAAATTATTTTAAGCCTTCTGGAATAATAAAAATATCAGCTTTAGGTATATAACCGGAAACGGCTCCTAATCGTCGTTCTAGGCGTTTTTAACGCATAGTATGTACTAGAACTACTTTAGACATACAAGGGTTGATACCTACTGATATTTGAGGTAAATTATGATATTTTAACGGTAAGCAAAAGTTGATTAACTCAGACTTCAGTTTTGAGCTTTTCGGCTTATGTGAAATTACCAAAATACCCCTACGGGGCATAGTTTGGTTATAATTGATAAATTTCACATATATACTTTATCCTACTGATATAACTTAGTAAATTGAGTATATTTGCTGTTTACATCAGACCTGTAACTCAGCTTGTTACTTAAACTCTTTTATAAACTTTTAAATGACCAAACTACCCCTACGGGCCCTAGTTTGTGTTTAAATACGTTTCGGGCATAATGAAAGACATCCTACTGATGTCACAACATATTTGAGACATAATTAACTTAGGAAACCTGTGTATAGCTCTCATGAATACCCGTCACGCTTATTACGCGTACGGTTCGGTTTATGTAACAAGTTTACATAAATTAGCCGAAACGGGTCAAACCCTATTGGTTTTATCTCAAAATCCAGAATGTGTATGAAATACCCATATAAGACAAGTCTCTGAACATGTCGGGTTTAAATCACATTCTATTCCGGTCTTCGCTAAATCATGCGTACGAACCGTATCTTCCTGTAAGACTAACCGGTCTAAGCTGAGGCTTAATTAAAGACCCGTTAGCATTCTAATAAGTTATTTATACCATCATTCCAGACTAGAGCCTTCCGGTAAATGGTACCTACGCTTACTTAAGTGAATACGGCTGAGTTATTAAATTCTTACTATTTAAGGCAGGAGCTAGCTCAGGTAAATACTCTTAACTTATTTTCCCTATACGGGCTTGGGATACGGCACTATAAAAGTACCGCTTGGTCGGGTGTGTAGTTATTTAAATCGTATTGTGATTGATGTACTTACAACCCGTTTAATATGTATTATTTGGTGTATGGCCTTTGGGGGTTAATGACCATGTCCCGGATATCCTTGGCATCATTTTACGAAATGGCCACGACCTAAGCACGGGGTGTAGGCATACACCTGACAGCTGCATTATGTAAAAACTGGTAATCCACTCCGAGGTATCATCCTTGTGGGCATTATACCGGAACTGGTAATCCACTTAGAGGATGATAGCCTGTGGGCATTATACCTGTGGCGTGTCAGTTAATCTAGTCCGGCCCTACAAACCGGCCCTAACGGACGACAAATAAGTAAAACTGTATACAAGATTATATACAAATAATTTTCCCAAGTATAAAAGGTTAATTTTGCCTCTGTGCATTTTAATCAAATTATAAAAGATATTTTGTGCCACGTGCATTCAAATCAATTTTCTTAAACTCTTTTCAAATGAGTCGGTTGAGTATATTTACCAGTGAAAACTGACGTATTTTCCAAAAGGGTTAAGTGACAGGTACTGAACGTAATTGGCTGGAAGCTCAGGGCGCTAATAAGGAATCTTGCAAGTTCTAGGCGTCTAAAGTCTGTTGAACAAATGATATGTTTTAAGATCCGCCTGTGGATCCTTTACTTTCCGTTGTAATACTGGATATTACTTTAAATTCGGATTTGTAATATATAATTTATCTTTTGCTTCCGCTGTGCATTTATATAATTGTGTTGTTTGACTATTGTGTTACCAACCACGTCACGATACTCCCCACCGGGCCCACCGGTGACACGTGGAAAGTCGGGGTGTGACAGGTTGGTATCAGAGCCAACACTGAGTGAATTAAACACTAGTCTTTTGTGTTTAATCTCAGTTACACAGTTGCACATTCTTGAGTCTAGACAAGAACATAGGACAAATTCCAATTCGTTTCATTGTCTTTTAAGTACGTCCTTGATTATTTTACTGATTAGCCTATGCATGGGCAAGTCATTTTATCAGAAGTCCCGTTTAGGGCAACCATATACTTGTTTAAATTTTAAAGGAACGATTATGTTTAAAAATATCATTCCTATATTATAAGATCTACCATTATAATAAAATGGCAAAATCTAAAAAGGACGAGACCTAGCCATACGTCACATTAAGACAGGGCCAAGATGGTAGTTCCACAATTAGATTCAGATCCTTGTTAACAGTTCAATTTAGAAAATTTTTCTGCGTTAATTATTAAAAAGAATCTAAAGGGTAAAACCTAGCTTAAGTGTCACTGCAGACAAGGCCAAGATGGTAGAACCTATTCAAGAGATTCAAATCCTTATTAAACATTTGAAAGCATATTAACATGCTTGACAAAGTGTGATGCGATAAAATCACATAAGTCATTTTTTTTGGGTTATTCTAAAATCCCTTATTTATATAATCATCCCTTATGGATGAAGTGCCCACGGGCTATAATTAACGTCCTCTGGGACTAAAGACAGTGGTAGCCTACAACTCCCTGTCAAGGAAAGGTAATGAACGTTGGTTCAAACCTCAAATGCTTCGATTCTCTGAAATCCTAGCATATAATTTATAATTGTCCATATGACTAGGCCTCTGGTGCCACGAATAAGACAGTTACTGTTTTATAATTAGGATAAATTATTATAAAAATCCAAAATAAATTTGATTAATAAATTAACCAAATATGGTCTCTGTTTACCATGGTTAATGAATTACCCTAAGGGGCAATTCCATAATAAACTCCCAAATAAACTATTGTCCTTGTTTTCTGCAACAGTTCAATTGTAATGGCTAACTCAGATGAGGGTAATAGTCATCCAGCGGAGGTTAATAATGACGCCCGAATTAATCTAACTGGTGCGGAATTAAAAGCGATCATAGACGGCGCAGTTACACAGGCTTTGGAAAGGCAGTATGATGAGTATAGTGGGACTCGTAGTAGGACCCTATCTACACAGCCTTCAAAGCCACCGTCCAATAACGACGACCCGAAGAAAAATGATGACCGACACTCCTCAAACCACAGTGCTCCATCTCAGCAGGTCATACTGAATAAAGGGCCCCTTGCTAAGGGTTGCTCCTATAAATATTTCGTTTCCTGCAAACCCCGGGATTTCACTGGGGTGAAAGGAGCCATCGATTGTATGACATGGCTGGATGAGATGGATACGGTTGTTGATATCAGCGGATGCGCTGAGCGAGACGTGGTCAAGTTTGGGCCGGAGACCAATGGGCCAGACTGTTGGATTGTTTAGATGATTATAGGTAATAATATGGTCACACATCTTTTAGTATTATCGGGCCCAACATCAGGGACTGAAGTTTAGTAAACATGATACGAAACAGACTGCGACCCCAAATACTTGTTGTGTGATATGTAAACTGCATGTTTGATTGGGTGTACGCTGAATTGTTAATATGTGATATTTAGAAATATGAACTTATGATGTGAGTATGTTTATGGCATAAACACTAGCTGTAACATGAGTAATGATAGGTGCCATAATTGCTTATTACATGTGAAACTTGTACAATGAGTGTGTGGTTTATGCGTAAACAAAACTGACCATCAATGGAACCATACTAGGGTTTGGGGTGTCCAACGATCCACAAGTAAATTAATCTTACCGAGCAAAACCAAGGTGAGTTCACACTCCTAAGGCATGGGATTCCCGGTGGGTTGGGAATGGGATTGAATAACAACTCGTACTATCATTACTATTAAACTACTTTTCACTGTCCTCGGGTTGGGAAGGGCACGTAGGTAAAACCTACGTACACTCATACTTACTACTGTCCTCGGATTGAAGGGCACGTACGTAAAACCTACGTACACTCATACTTGCTATGGTCCTTGGATTAAGAAGGGCACGTACGGATACGACCAGTCTAGTAACATACAACATGGGAAGCCCCCACTAATCATCGCAAACATGTTTGGTAAACCGCGATACGGATTAATACGATACAACATGGGAAGCCCCCACTAATCATCGCAAACATGTTTGGGAAACCGCGATACAGATTAATACAGTACATGGTTTACGAAATAAACATATGATTTACGAACACTTTAACTAAACAACCAACAGTGAACTCGCTCAACTTTGTTGTTGACTCGTTATTGCATGCCTTGCAGGCCTTTAGGTGCTAATCAATGGAACTTGTTGTCTGGGAAGCTAGAGTGGTCACGGGTCGAGTTACATGGAAACACAACACAAGACTAAGAGCTATCACATGTGGTTTATAAACACTTAACGAACTATATATGCTTCCGCTGTAAACTGTGATATATTGTAACGTTGTAACCCTTATTGTTAATAAAAGAAAGTTTTATTTAATATACTCATGAGTTCAATGTGATTTGGTGGCTAAGATCCTGGTCAGTCACGCTTCCAAGCGGTGGTACTCCGCATGTGGATTTTGGGGGTGTGACAGATTGGTATCAGAGCCATTGGTTATAGTGAACTTGGTTTTAAAAAGGGGGAAAAACGTTTTTGTAAAACCAGACTATAACCGATCAGTTCTGAAAACGTGAATACGACCATGACACCCAGCTCCAGATTGCAAGGTTCGTCTCTTGTATACTCATTGTACTACATAACTAGTGAACACCTACATACGATATTGCATGTGATTGCGCGTTTAGCACAAACAATATGAATTCATGTACACTTGCACGTATTATGAGACTGATAGGGTGGTAATTCCCTAAATCTTCATGACCTACGCTTCGTGATACTCTTTGTTTGCTACTCGAGTTTGGGGAACCATTTGACATGAGTTAAGAGGAGCAGAGATGAGCATGCAAACCACAATATTATTGTGGGTGCACACATAATAATACTGTGGGGTGCATGTGAATCCCAGTGAGGCTTAACAAGTGGAGAAGGGGTTCCGACCTGTTAATTGATCGATGAGAAACATAACAAACCTATAGGGGTCATAGCAGTAATTGTCCCATACTCAAACTTAAACGTAAACTTTTCATTTATCTTTGGATCCCTTCGAAACTCGATGCTATCGAGTGTTACCTGAACACCCCTCTGAGCTCAGCGAACCGTGTAGAAAGTTAGGTGCTTATACGAATGTCCATGTGTTGGATGTCGCAGCGTCGAATGATTGATCAATATCTTTCTCACCTCTCCTCGCTTGCTGGAACTTAACGTATTGACGGCTCAGATTTCTGAAGTGCGATTACTTCTGCAACACTTCCGCAACATTTTGAGCATTACTCGTGTGACAACCCTCACTAAACCAGGTATCCGTACGACTTAATTAATAACTAATTACTGCTTAATTACTGTGCTTGCTTGAAATTACTGATGAACTGCTACTTGATTTCTGATACATGCATATACCTGCATCATACTTTACTTACCGTCACTACATTATTTACATGCTGAACCTTAGTGACAAACATGATGCACAAAAAGCACAGTAGCACTATAAACGGATAACCTATTGATTTTTCAACTTACATGTATTTCAGGGAATTAAAGGATCTGGCGCGGTATGACACGTTTTCCCGCTGCACTAGTTACGAGGTCATCCGGGTTTGGGGAATGTGACTCTTTCCTGGACAAGTCACAGCCCTTAAACTGTGTTTATGTCATGTTGATGTTTGTGTTTGTTGAACAATGTCATTAGGATGTGTTTCCGTTGAGACAATGTTGTTGTATTTGGTTTTTAAAACTTAATTAAATGGATGATCTTGCATGGTTTTATTTCATATAGCTTTGTTATGGTTAAGCTATGGTATTAAGAAGTCACACCAAATTAACCACGCTTCCGCAAAGCCAGGGTGTGACAGCTTGGTATCAGAGCTCTGATCATAGCGAACTAGGATTCCTTCTCGAGTCTAGACTATGATCACTAGGGCTCTCACGAAAACATTTTTTTTTATTGCATACCACTTAAGTCCAGATCCAAAAACTTTTTACAAACAAATGTTGAGCACATTTATTTATTATTTATAGGCTCAGTCTGGGAGGCTGAGGCTCGGTCTGGGAGGCCGAGGTAGTTGGCTAGTGGGACTAGGGGAATTGGCTAGTGGGACTAGGAGAATTGGCTAGTGGGACTACGAGAATTGGCTAGTGGGACTAGGAGAATAGGCTAGTGGGACTAGGAAGAGCAGTCTGAGAGGCTGGGAGAATTTGGCTAGTGGGACTAGGAAGAGCAGTCTGAGAGGCTGGGAGGCTAGTGGGACTAGGAGAATTATTTGAATGCTTACTTGGTGAATTATGTGATTATTTGATTGTATGATTGACTGTTTGTGCATGTTTGTGTTTATGTTACAGACACCATGGACACCTCTGGCACAGGTGACTCAGACACCACAGGACCTAGACCTATAGTATCAGATGACCTAGAGCCTTCAGAGCACGAGGTCCACACCTCCGACGTTACTAGCACGGACGAGGACGACTTTCAGCCCTTTGCTTTACCTGATGGTGCTGGTGAGCTCGCTGATGGCCCTTTGGCCGGGGACCTACCGTTAGTGGAGATCCCTGCTCCCGTACCACTTGCTTCATATCCTGCTTACGATTTGCTTCTCGACGCCGACGATGATGACGACGTCGATCTGTATGATGATGAGCCCTTAGAGGAGGATGTTCAGGGCGAGGCCCTTCTTGCTGCTGGTGATCTTTTGTTGATCGCAGATGCTCCCGCTGAGGAGTCACCTGCTCACTCTCCGGTCCCAGACTCTTTCGAGTCTGTGGCCTCCGCACCTTCACACACCCAGAGTGCGCAACACTTCTCACATGGATCAGATCCCGACCAGGCATCCTCTGTTGCCCCTATTCCTAGTTTTGCTTTCGACCACGATGATGTGGAGGATTCCGATCATGTCTTTCCCCCAGGATTTGACCCAGATCAGGATATAGAGTTTATACCCATGGATCAGCCTATGGAGGATCCAGTCGACCCAGTAGACCTAGTTGATCCCATCGACCCTGAGTTTGATTTTGAGATGGCCTTTGATGACCCCGAGCCTGCCATGGCCCCTGAGCAGGTAGCCGCTCTAGACCCTGCGTTTGAGCACGACCCAGTTCATGCTGAGGCACCTATTATTGAGCCTGTCATTGCTGACCCACCTATTGATGATCACCCAGTGGATGCTCCGTTGTTGGAAGGCGATCATGTCATTGTTGCTGATCATGTTGATCCCCCACTTATTGCTGATGCACTAGTTGACCCTCTTGTTGCACCTCACCTTGACCCTATGCCTGTGCAGATTGATCGAGCACTTTTTGAGGCACAGATGGACCCACGAGATGAGCACGCCCAGTGTGGGTGGATTCCTGCTGATGATGAGGTTCCACCTATTCCCCCTCAGATCACTGATACCCGTCACATTGATACCTCCTTTTCATTTCCTCGGTTTACACCTCCAGCGCGACCTGGAGAGGGTTCTTCGGCTCACCCTTTTGGACATGTACCGGTATCTATCCCTGCTATACCACCATCTGCTACTTTTCCCCCTGATTCTCCATTTTATGTGGCACCTTTTGATCCAGCCAGCGAGCCGTTTCTCTGGACGTCACCTTCTGTTATGCCACCGACTGACCCCTACCATTCTCTCCATATGGGGTATACTATTGAGGACGTTTTGACGTCTTTTGTCGCCCAGCACGAGGCACACACGCAGCGCATTCAGGAGCTTGAGAGAGCCCAGCCGCCGCCGTGTCAGTGCCAGGGTCAGACCCACTCTCCTTTGCAGCCCTCTCGACCTTTACCACCAGACTATGCTGCACGCCTTTTGGCACTTGAGCAGCAGGTTGCTTCTTGGTTGCGTACCCAGAGAGCCATGGAGGAGGACTGGCTCCTTTTGCGTCGCTTGTTTTACACTCACTTTCCCCCTCCACCACCGCCATCCGTGTAGAGCTCTTCATTACCGTATGGGTAGACGCTGGTGAGAAGACGGCGATTGCTTTTGACTGCACAGCATTTTGGAGACTACATTTTGATTCTGACTTTTGTTGATCATGTATATGGGATGTATTGACACTGATTTGATATAGTTTTTGGACTAGGGTGATGTAGCCCTTAGTCGACTGATGTTGTATGAGACTGTGATGTACTTGTACGCTTACTATGTGGTCTCAATATATGGCAATCGCAGTATTCTCAACATATTTGATGCTTGATTTGGTTATTTATATTCTATGACATGGGATGTTGTGTGATTGATATGATTATAACATGAGATGTTATGTACTATTACTATCATAATAAAGCGTATGTATTATAACTTGGGATCTTTACTATGGCCTGACCGATGTAAACACATCTTTTAGAAGATGCCGCCGAAACGTCCAACGCCGATGCCTACCAATGAGGCAGAACTCCAACAAGTCATCGCTGCTGCCATCGCGCAATACGCCGCCTCGCAAGGAGGACCCAGCGGAAGCAGCTCAAACAACAATGGCAACAACAATCCACCTCATGGGTGCACCTACAAGCAGTTTCTAGACTGCAAGCCTGTCAATTTTGATGGCACCGGAGGTGCTGTCGCTTTTGTTCGTTGGGCCGAGAAGACTGAATCTGTTCTTCGCATGAGCAAATGCGCACTAGATCAGCAAGTCACCTATATCTCGGGGCTATTCTTGGATGGAGCCCTCTCTTTGTGGAATTTGCAAGTACAGACACTTGGTGAAGCTGCTGCTTACGCGCTAACCTGGACCGAACTGAAGGAACTTATGCGCAAAAAGTACTGCTCTCGCGCGGAAATCCAAAGATTGGAAACTGAGTTCTGGCATTTGAAAATGGAAGGTCCAAAGATCGCAGAATACGTTCAAAGGTTCCATGACTTATCGCATGTGGTACCCTACATGGTCACTCCGGAGTTCAAGCGGATTGAACGTTTCATTTGGGGATTAGCTCCTCAAATCATAAGCATGGTGACCTCATCCAAGCCTGCGACAATTACTGAGGCAATCGATTTGAGCGTGGCTCTCACTGAGAAGGCTATTCGCCTGAACAAGTTCGATGATGCTGAGCCTAAGAAGAAAGAGACTCACGTCGAGTCATCAGGAGGTAACAAACGGAAGTTCTCGAACTTCAAACAAGGCACTAGTGGGGTTGTTAAGAAAGGAGAGCCAAACGCGCCAGCTCAGGTTACAGTTGGTAGTGGGAAGAAAGGAAAGGGATATATGGGCACCCAACCCAAATGCAACACCTGCCAACGTCACCATTCTGGCCGATGTGGGCCAAAAGTATGTGAAGCTTGTGGAAAGACTGGTCACTTGAAGGATTCTTGTTGGGCTAGTGCTGGCCGGGGAGGCCAAGGAGGATTTGGGAATAGAAATAATAATCGTGGTGGTATTGGGAATCGCCCACAGGGGAACAATGGAGGAAACGGGAATCGAGGAAACAATGTGAATCAAGCTGGTAATGCGAACCAAAACAACAATCAAGCTGGGAATGGAGCAGGAAATGGTCAAAGAATGGGTTGTTTTAACTGTGGTGATATCGGGCACTTTAAGAGGAACTGCCCAGAGTTGAACCAAGCCCGTGGAAGAGTATTCCATATCGAAGCGAGGGAAGCGCGCCAGGACCCCAATGTCGTCACTGGTACGTTCCCTGTAAACCAACGCTATGCATCCGTTTTATTTGATACTGGTGCCGATTATAGTTTCGTATCGTTAGAATTTAAGAATATGCTTGGTTTAACCGCTAGTAAGTTAGATATTCCCTACTCAATCGAATTGGCCAATGGGAAGTTAGTAGAAGCCAATGAAGTTGTCAGAGGCTGTGTGATCGAATTGGGAGAGCGTGAGTTTGCTCTGGATCTACTACCAGTCCAGTTGGGAAGCTTCGACGTGGTGGTAGGAATGGATTGGTTATCAAGTAACAAGGCAGAAATTGTCTGCCACGAGAAGATCGTTCGCATCCCAACTGAAGATGGTGAAACGATTGTGGTTCATGGTGAAAAGCGTGATACGCCGTTAAGTATTATCAGCTGCCTCAAAGCGCGAAAGTGTTTGCAAAAGGGGTCTGCTGCCTTCCTGGCACACATTGTAGACAAGAAAGCTGCAGAACCGAAGATCGAAGACATCCCTGTCGTGAGGGAATATCCAGAAGTATTCCCAGAGGACTTACCTGGACTGCCACCTCAGAGGCGAGTAGAGTTTCACATCGATTTAGTTCCAGGCGCCGCGCCTGTGGCTAAGGCACCTTATAGACTTGCTCCGTCTGAGATGCAGGAACTGTCGACACAACTTCAAGAGTTGTTAGACAAGGGATTTATCCGACCAAGCTTCTCGCCTTGGGGAGCTCCGGTCCTGTTTGTCAAGAAGAAGGACGGTAGTTTTCGTATGTGCATCGACTACCGGGAGCTGAACAAGCTGACGATCAAGAATAGATATCCTCTGCCAAGAATTGATGATCTGTTGATCAACTGCAAGGTTCAAGCTTTTACTCAAAGATCGACTTGCGATCTGGATACCATCAGTTAAGGATACAAGAGGAAAGTATCCCGAAGACAGCCTTCAGAACTCGTTATGGACACTACGAGTTCCTTGTTATGCCGTTTGGTTTGACAAACGCACCTGTAGTCTTTATGGACTTGATGAATAGAGTTTGCAAGCCGTACTTGGACAAGTTCGTGATTGTGTTTATCGACGACATCTTGATTTATTCAAGAACAAAGGCTTAGCACGAACAGCATTTAAGAGCTATTTTGGAGTTGCTGAAGAAGGAACAGTTGTATGCCAAGTTCTCTAAGTGAGAGTTTTGGCTACGTGAAGTACAATTTCTTGGACACGTGGTGAACGGAGATGGAATCCATGTGGATCCCACCAAGATCGAAGCGATCAAGAATTGGGAAACGCCAAAGACGCCAACCGAAATTCGACAATTCTTAGGTTTGGCTGGTTACTACCGAAGATTCATTGAGAATTTTTCAAAAATCACTCAACCATTGACGCTCCTCACGCAGAAAGATAAGAAGTTGATTGGGGAATCAAACAGGAAGAAGCGTTCCAGATATTGAAGGATAAGCTCTGCAATGCGCCAATCTTAGCACTACCAGAAGGTACGGATGATTTCGTAGTATACTGTGACGCCTCGCGTCAAGGATTGGGTTGCGTGTTGATGCAACGCCAGAAGGTTATTGCTTACGCATCGCGTCAATTGAAAGTACATGAAAAGAACTATACCACACATGATTTGGAACTCGGCGCAGTGGTTTTCGCATTAAAGATCTGGAGACACTACCTTTATGGTACAAAGTGTACAATTTTTACAGATCACAAGAGCCAACAACACATATTCAACCAGAAGGAGTTGAATATGAGACACAGACGATGGGTTGAGTTGTTAAATGATTACGATTGCGAGATAAAGTATCATCCAGGGAAGGCGAATGTGGTCGCCGATGCCCTAAGTCGAAAGGAGAGGATCAAGCCCATAAGGGTTAGGGCTTTAGAAATGATTATCCGAACCGATCTTTCCTTGCTCATTCGTGCCGTGCAGAAAGAAGCTCTCAAGGAAGGAAACCTTGAAGAAGAATATCTCCGTGGGATGGAGAAGCTACTGGTACCAAACGAGGAAGGAACGTTATGTTTTGAGAAAAGGATTTGGGTTCCTTTGTTTGGAGGTTTAAGGAAAGTTATTTTTGATGAAGCTCACAAGTCGCGGTACTCTATCCACCCTGGAGCGGATAAGATGTACCAGGATCTCAAAGATTATTATTGGTGGCCTAGGATGAAAGGCGATGTTGCTGTTTATGTGAGCAAGTGTCTAACGTGTGCTAAGGTGAAAGCAGAATACCAGAAGCCTTCAGGACTTCTGCAACAACCTGAGATTCCCAAGTGGAAATGGGAACAAATCTCCATGGATTTTATTATAAAGTTGCCAAGAACGCCAAGAGGTCATGACACTATCTGGGTGATAGTTGACCGCCTAACAAAGTCCGCACACTTTCTGCCAATCAAAGAGAAGGATAACACTGACAAATTGGCTGAAATTTACATGAGAGAGATCGTCGCACGTCATGGAGTGCCTCTCTCAATCATCTCTGACAGAGACGGAAGATTTGTGTCAAGGATATGGCAATCCTTCCAAGAAGCTTTTGGCTCACAATTAAATCTGAGCACTGCGTATCATCCGCAAACTGACGGGCAAAGCGAGCGGACGATACAGACCTTGGAAGACATGCTGAGAGCGTGTGTTATGGATTTGGGCGGTAGCTGGGATAAGCATTTTCCTTTGGTCGAATTTTCATACAACAACAGCTACCACACCAGTATTGGTGCCACGCCATTTGAAGCTCTTTACGGACGCAAGTGTCGATCACCCCTATGCTGGGCTGACGCAGGTGATAGGCAGCTTGTTGGTCCCGAAATCGTCCAAGAGACGACAGACAAGATTGCGCAGATTCGAAAACGCATCGAAGCAGCTCGCCACAGACAGAAAGCCTATGCAGATCCAAACCGGAAACATTTGGAATTCCAAGTTGGAGAAATGGTTTATTGAAAGTTTCACCCTGGAAGGGTGTGGCACGCTTCGGAAAGCATGGAAAGTTAAATCCGCGCTACATTGGTCCTTTCAGAGTTTTGGAAAGAATAGGACTAGTAGCATACAAGCTGGACTTACCTGCTGAACTCCATTCTGTTCACGATACATTTCATGTATCCAACCTGAAGAAAAGTCCAACTCAAGATACCATTGCCATTCCCATCGACGAGATTCATGTTGACGACACGCTCCATTTCGCAGAAGAACCGGTTGAGATTACGGATTGGAAAGTAAACAAGACCCGCCGGAGCAGTGTCAAGCTCGTCAAAGTTCGTTGGAATGCCAGACATGGTCCTGAATACACCTGGGAGCGTGAGGACCGGATGAAAGAGAAATACCCCCACCTATTTCCTAAGAACCCTGCATCTACAAGCAGAACTTAAAATTTCGGGACGGAATTTTTCTAACGGGGGGAGAATGTGACAACCCTCACTAAACCAGGTATCCGTACGACTTAATTAATAACTAATTACTGCTTAATTACTGTGCTTGCTTGAAATTACTGATGAACTGCTACTTGATTTCTGATACATGCATATACCTGCATCATACTTTACTTACCGTCACTACATTATTTACATGCTGAACCTTAGTGACAAACATGATGCACAAAAAGCACAGTAGCACTATAAACGGATAACCTATTGAACATGCTGATAGAGCCAGCATCAGGCAGACACTGCCTCTAAGGCCTGTATGAGCCAGAAATATTTTACTACACTAGTGGGAGTGTAGGGATACAAGGGTTGTAGAACTGCGTCTCTAGGAATAAGTTACAATGACTGGATGTGCCTAAAACATGCTCTAAGCACAAAACTCAGCACTTTAATAAACAATCCAGCTTTTAGCTAACTAATAAAGTGCCAAAACATGAGGAAAATATTCCCGACACTTTGGAGAAATAAGTTGTGTCACTAAAAATAATTATAACGACACTTTAAAGCTTGTTTAACGCTTTAACGGATTACTATCCAACCGAACAACCGGACTATACCCGGAACACGAAAATATTGTTAATAACACTATTTTTCTTTTTCTGAGCCAGCTAGGGTCCCTGAATACCCTAACCCACGCCATAACGCATGACACACTAGTAACCGGGTTAATCACTTAACTAACTAGATTAACCTAACTACATACTTAACATTTGGTTGAAAACTAACTAATTACCCCCCCCCCCCTTTACGAATTCGGTCCCCAAGGGGACACCCCTTGTACCTTGATGATTATTTTAATCCTACTTTGCCTAATATCTTGACAACACTAAATCCATTGGACAATGATGCAAGAATTGTCTATAAGTAACATCTTTAACCCACCATAACCTTCACATAATCACATAACAAGAAAACACTCTCTCTCTCTCAAAGAGCTCTCGGCCGAACCCCCTATACCACCCATCCATCATTTTCGATTTTGATCATCTCATTTCAAGTAACTACAAGTGTTAAGGATCACATACGAGGAAGATGGGTGCATTCGGAACGCGAAGGACCTCACTCTATTGCTTTTATCCCCTCATTTTGCGCTTAGATTCTTCCCTAGCCTCGAGCTAGCAGTAAGTTGCTATAATCACCCTCTCGAACTATTTTGAAGTGGTTAATAAGATTTGTAACGGTTAAAACTCCTAATCTTACAAAATGACACACAAAAGTTTACTAAAAATGCTTGTAATGATGGTTAAAAGCTCATATGTTGTGTAAATCTTGTAGTAATTGATTTGTGTGATTATTTGGACCCGATCTATGTTGTGGTAGCTCGGATCATCATTTAACCCGGATTGGTCATGACCTTGGATCATGACATAAGGTTGTTTTGGAAGTAACAAGGGTTAAAGGATGAAACTCTACCACACACGAATCATGAACTTGTGTAAAAGCGATTTAGCTTGTGAAATAGTGTTTAAAACTAGTAGATCTACGTATCTACAAGCGGTATTTTCAAAGAACCAAGTATCAAAGAAATCATGTTTTCTAAAGACGGATCTTACACTAACACGAATGATTTTTTTTTTGAACACACAAGTGTGTAAACACTTGTGTAGCACACACTTTCGACAAAATGACTATTTTTGTAAAAGATGACGAGATGTTGTAAAAACGGAATTTCCCTAAAAACGAGGTTTTTACGAAATCGGATTGCTTTATATAAAGATCCGCTAAAAGTATGGGGATTTACATCATAGTGTTGGAAAAACTACAAGTTCATGAGATTCTTGCGAATTACATGTTTATTAACTAGTTTGATGCGTTGAATATTGTTTTGGTTAAATAAGAAAAATGGTTGATTTGATTTATAAAAGAAAATGATACGCTTGAAAGCGTGGCCACCTCCAGTTACAGAGGAAACTCTGGCGAAATTTTTCTAAAAACCTAACACTTAGAATTATTTTCACTATAAGTGTTAGAAATACTTTTCGACTTGTTTTCAAAATATAAGTTTCGCCACGACTATATTTACAAAACATCGGAGGTGGGATTTTCACAAAATAAAACTTGGTAAATATATATTTAGTATATATTTTTCTTAACGACACTTGTCATGTGTTTATGATTATTTTGTGAAAATACCAGTATTATTTTTGGGGTAAAAATAATACTATCGAATGATAATGGATCCAAAATAATACGAACGCCTCTACGATAAATATATAAGTTACACCGGTAATTATTATTACCACTCGATCATTAAAACGTAACTTACGCATTTTAAGAAAATATGACTTAACGCGTATTTTTGTCAAGGTATTATTTTGGGAAAATTTATGTAATAGAAAATATAATATTTTTGAGAAGAATATTTATATTTTGGAGTTAGAAATAAATATATATTAAGTGAGACTTAATAACATATTTCGAAATTATACGAACACACATGTATTAAATCCCCCATCCTTGGGAAGGAAAATGATTACCAAGTATGCAGAATGTAAACACGAAATAGTTGTCTAACTATTTTCCGAAAAACTAAAACCTTAAAGCTAAGGCACGGCCGTCCGTCTAATAGAGTTAGTACGTGTAGGTCGTCACACAGCTGCTTGATTTGGAGGTATACTTGGTAGAGACGCACCACTGTGAGTTCATGTCCCCCTTTTCTCTTAACTGTTTTCAGTTTTCTAAACTGCGGGGGTGAAATACATGTTACTATGATTACGAGTACTTTATAAATGGTATGGTTAGCGTAAGGAGGGTTACTACTTAGATCATGTGAGTGGGTAGGCGGGAACTGGAGGCCATTAATCCTCATTGTAGGACCGAGGGACGTAAGCGGTAGATCTATCTGGGTGTAGCGAGCCCAGCCCCAGGCCCAAACAGAACGGACCTCGGGGTGACTTTGTACCCATCGCAAAATCTGCTAGGTTTGAGTCTTCCTACTTGCACTTCACACATATCAATGGCCTTGCAAACCATTGGTGATCTCTTTTTCCTTATTTGCTACATACCAGGATTTTTATATATACAAAGGTTTATTTACTCACTTACACATGAACTCGCTCAACATTATTGTTGATTTTTCAACTTACATGTATTTCAGGGAATTAAAGGATCTGGCGCGGTATGACACGTTTTCCCGCTGCACTAGTTACGAGGTCATCCGGGTTTGGGGAATGTGACTCTTTCCTGGACAAGTCACAGTCCTTAAACTGTGTTTATGTCATGTTGATGTTTGTGTTTGTTGAACAATGTCATTAGGATGTGTTTCCGTTGAGACAATGTTGTTGTATTTGGTTTTTAAAACTTAATTAAATGGATGATCTTGCATGGTTTTATTTCATATAGCTTTGTTATGGTTAAGCTATGGTATTAAGAAGTCACACCAAATTAACCACGCTTCCGCAAAGCCAGGGTGTGACAACTCGAACCACTTGCAACATCGATGGACAGGAGGATGAGCGTAGCACATTACCGACCTCAGTACCTTGATAACCCTGATTACCAGCAATGAGCACCAGCGAATTGGCTTCAATCGAACCCTTAACCCTTGTCAGAGACCCATGGGGAGCCAACTTTTACGAATCGATCGAGGCATAAGTGATGATAATTGACCTTAGGGTGGTAGGCGTAACTGCCAGCGCAGTGAGTAGCGCTGAAGGACGTGGCTCAGAATGTGAAAAGATGTACAATGATGGTGAAGAATCGTAGGGCTTCGTTTCGAGCAACGAAATTGGGAGCAGCAGTCACAACGACAATAGGGTGCTCGTAACCCTAGCTTTTGGTAAGGAAATAAAGGTGCCTACAACATGGTTTGGCCGTAGTTAAGTTAAGAGGTCAACGATCAAAGGAACAACGACAGTACTTGGAACCCTAGTAATGGAAACAGCAACACCAGTAATGATGCTCTGGGAAGGACATTTAGAGTTGGCGTGGGCGACGTCAGGACTTTAACGACATGGTAGCTAGTATGAGTAGCAATTCACTTCATCTCTGTTCCATTCGACCCTGATGCTCTTAAGAGTTTGAACCTGTTATGGAATCGGCCGATGGCTAGACAATGAAAACCTCATATGATCGTTGGGATGCAAACATGACTTTGTGGGACAAGTGTTCGGCATCGACCTTTCTTCTGTTATTCTTGATAGATGTACCCCGTGAGGAGACAATTCTACGTATCCCTCTCCTTCGTGGAGGATTGATATATGTTCTATCGCATCAGAGTGGCGCAATGTATAGTGTTACGACAGCAATGAAAGCCAGGAGTGTCTATGGAGGAATTACCCCGCCATGTGGCAACTGTTATAGACGTAAGGTTAGGAAAAAGAGGATCAAGGATCCACCAGCTGTTCATGATTACCCTCCATATACTGCCAGAGGAACTTCCAGGATCATCTCTACAACTGTTAGGAAGGAACTCAGTTTGACCTCGCACCGGAGGCAGTTCTAACTACTCGTACTCCTTACTGTTTTGCACCAGGAAGGTTGCAGGAGCTGCTTAACCAACTACAGGAACTGTCGGACAGGATCTTTCGCTGTAAGGAGCCCTCGCTATACTCATGAAGAGAGGCCTATTCGTATGTGTACTGATTATCGAGAACTAAAAAAGGTGACAGTCAAGAGCCGTTTGCCTCGACCACGTATTGAAAACTTGCCGACCAGTCGCGAGGAACAAGCTTCCATTCGAGCGTTCGCTAATGAACAAGCTATTGTCAGATGGAAATCTAAGTGGAGAATGCCCTTAGAACAGCATGTCAAAGATAATGCAGCCTTTCTAACGTTATACACCATGACCATTGAGTTGACCAACACACCAGCATCTTCAGGGAATCACATGAATCGACCGCA
The DNA here is from genome assembly GCA_030545235.1 of Helianthus tuberosus. Lineage (NCBI taxonomy): Eukaryota > Viridiplantae > Streptophyta > Magnoliopsida > Asterales > Asteraceae > Helianthus > Helianthus tuberosus. The sequence goes on from CM060426.1 coordinate 5,194,910, forward strand.
TTTGTAGACAACATTTTGAATCCTGAGTGGCATTTGTATCTTAGAACTCCTGAGGGAGAGGCCACTCCGCTCAAAGTCTTGTTAAATGTAATTTTCTGGGTTCGAGAGGTACCTTTTGGGCATATAATCAGCAAAGTGGGGATGTACGTGGATCTCGCTAAGACCCGTCTTGGTTGGAAACTGATCGACACCACAGAGTCCTTCATGGATACAATAATTTCTTGGTCTCACCTGATACTATCTCAGATAAACCACAGGATTTTCGAAGGTCGTGCAGCTTAAATCTCTCTTGCACAGCAGGGTGCTGTGTTCGTGAAGGACAGAACAGGAGGACGTATTTCAGCTTTCGAATCCCAAATCTGCAATGCTCTGAGCATCGTTTTACCCAGGGATGTGGGTGATTCAGTGTTTTATCCTCGTGGTCCGAATCAGAGTCCCAGCTGCACAACGACGCAACCCGTGAGAGTGATGACATACGTGAAAGAGTCACAAAGAGGAACTGTGCGACACACTCGAAGGACGGTGAAAACCATGGCTTTGGGATTTTGGATGGAGGCATCACTTGGACGGTACCAGATGCGTTATTTAGACCGATCGCAAGGGCCTCCCGTGTACCGATGCTCGAAAGAGCTAAAGCATACAACGACATCGATGGATGGAACTTTTGGATGAATATGACTGCGAAACCTAAACATACACGAGCTCTGCAGCTCGCCATCGACTCTAACTTAGCAGTATTAGACTCGCTCTGTTCGAGCTGGAAAACTGAAGGAAGAGGAATCTTCAAGTTGAACCCATGCGAGGCATGGAGAAGCAACCTTTGACCAGTCGAACGATACTCGCTACTTCATGAAACGAATGTGGGTCTCATTACACGGCAACTATAGGGAAACTCACGTTAAGCAAGCACACCAGTTCGACATTCTAGTCGTCTGGGTATTGATGAGAGGCATTAGGATTTATAAGTCTTGTACTAGTAATCGGACATGAAGGCTCATCTAGTTATAGTTAAGTAGGTGAAATGATGGATGGACTTGTGGAAAGTCAAGGTGTAGCATCAGCAACCAGCAACACTCGTATGGAAATAAAAACAGACTTCCACGGATTTGGTCGACAATCTACTTACATCTCGAAACTGAAACATCACTTGGATACTCATCGAATGTTTTGCGCAACCAGCACACTTTCTAGCCATCAAAGAAACGGATAAGTTTCTACACATGCAGTCATCTATCTAAAGGAAATGATTGCTAGGCACGGGGTGCCAACCTTCATTACCTCTAATCGCAGCCCACGATTTGCATCTGATTTGTGGCAAGCGGTGCACAAATCCTTTGGCTCACATTTAGACATGAGCACAGTATATCACCCACAGACGGATGGGCAGACTGAGCGTACCATCCAAACCCTTGCAGCCATGCTTCGAGCACGTGAAATCGACTTTGGCAACGGTCGGAGAAGACACCTCCCTTAGTGGAGTTTTCGTATAACCACAGTTACCACCAGCATCTAGACTGCTTAGTTCGACGTATTGTACGGACGGAAGTGCCGATCACCTCTTTGTTGGGCAGAAGTTGGCGACAGCCAAATCACTGGTCCAGAATTCGTCGTAGACGCAACGGAGAAGATTGCTCAGATACGACAACGAATGGCGGCAGCTCATGACTGTCAGAAAAGCTACGCTGTTAAGAACAGGAAAACACTCGGGTTCCAGGTTAGGGATCGAGTGCTACTTAAAGTCTCACCTTGGAAAGATGTAGTTCGTTTCGTTTTGGTAAACGAGGCAAACTCAACCCACGATAAGTTGGACCTTTCAAAATTACGAAGATAATTGGCAAGGTGGCTTACAGAATGAATCTACCCGAAGAACTCAGTGAGAGTTCACAACGTATTCCATATGTCGAATCTGAAGAAGTATCTGTCAGATGAAACCCTCATAGTTCATTCTAAGGAGCTCGTCATCGATGATCAGTGGCGATTTATCAAAGAGCTAGTGGAAATCTTGGACCGGGAGGTCAAGATTCTCAAACGTACCAGGATATCTATTGTTCGAGTTCGTTGGAACTCCCGTCATGGCCTAGAGTTTACCTGGGATCGAGAAGACCAAATGAAACACAAATATCCCCAGTTGTTCGAGAACAATGAAACCACTGCTGAGGCTGAAGCTACTGCGGAATTTCGGGACGAAATTCCAAACCAACGGGGGGATGATGTGACACCCCAGGAAAAACAGGAAACCATGCAACCTAACTAGCTTCCTCAGTAACTAGGTGCTAAATTTCAGGACGAAATTTCTTTCAAGTTGGGGATGATGTGACAACCCGGATTTTTCAGGTCTTTCCTTGACGCGTTGCTTGTTGCACAACCATTTGTTGAATGTGTTATTAAATTGTGTTATTATTGTTTGTTAATGCGATTATTGAGTAAATTGCACGTAATAAGTTGGTGTGGGCCCATGTGAGATGATGATTCCCTTCTATCCTATTGCCGCCCCACAAAAGTCCACCTTCCCAAGAGGTTGCTAGCCCAGTCCGATTATTGATAGCAATGTCGGCCCACTATGTTTGGTTATTTCCCAAGTTTACGTAATGTATCATCATGCCTTATGTTGTTGACTTGTGAGCACGTGCCCCCAACTCCTTGCCTGCATGTTGATGATAATTGATGATGTCATCAAACCTCAAAGTTCACGTGACCTTTGATGAGGTTGTGATGATGATTATCTTGTGAATTGAAAGCCTTTGTATTTGTCGGCTGCAAACCTCGTGAACAAACCCAACCGGCCCAAAGCCCAATCCTCATGCTATGCGCATACATGAGGGTAGGTGCTAGTATTTTGTGATTTTTGGGAAACCCTAAACACCCTTTTTCCTCCTTAGATCGTGCGGCAGGAGACCCCCCCCCCCCCCCCCCCCCAGCGAAGCCCTTCTCTTCTCAGCTATAAACAAATCCGTTTACATCTCACTTCTGGTAAGAACATTACCACTAATCGATCCTGTACATGGCAACACTCATATTTGTTTGATGATTTTCATGAATGTTATTTTTATTATAATGAATCGGTAATAGTTAGAAAGCATGTTAGACACTATTTAATTTAGATCGTGAAAGTGACAATCTGATTGATATTTGTTAGTGCGGGACTAATTGTAATTCAACATGATTTTGGTGGTTGATAGAATGTGTTGTTCATGCTCGATGTGAAGTAGATGAAATATATGTATACTTGTTCCATGATCTCTACACGAATCTTAGTAATACTTGTGTACTATTATTGTTGTTTAGTTTGCATGTAATATATGTGAAAAGCCTTGAGAGTGCCACCAAAGTGATAAGAATCACCTCATGAATTGTCGGCTATGTGTTCATGGTTGCAAAGGATTTTGTCAGTGGCCATGTGAGGGTTTAGAGGTGTGCCACTAGTTGATGTCTAGCATGAATATTTAGGATTTGATAAACAATTGTGAAGACTAATCTTTAATTGGACCTTAATAACCACTACTGAGCCTTTTGATTGGACCTTTCAATTTTCTAACAATGATTTAATAATACTGACAACTCAAAACTCTCAATGAATTTCAATTGGGCCGAACATGATTAATAGGACGGTGTAAAGTAGGGGCCATTAAGGTCCGAGGGGCTGCTAAGGGGTTCGGGGAAGAATGGGCAGCCGTGTGGCAACTAGGCTGGGCTCGGGCACAAGCAGTCCAGGATGACTCAGTCCAGTTCGGGCCGGAGACCAATGGGCCAGACTGTTGGATTGTTTAGATGATTATAGGTAATAATATGGTCGCACATCTTTTAGTATTATTGGGCCCAACATCAGGGACTGAAGTTTAGTAAACATGATACGAAACAGATTGAGACCCCAAATACTTGTTGTGTGATATGTAAACTTGCATGTTTGATTGGGTGTACGCTGAATTGTTAATATGTGATATTTGGAAATATGAACTTATGATGTGAGTATGTTTATGGCATAAACACTAGCTGTAACATGAGTAATGATAGGTGCCATAATTGCTTATTACCTGTGAAACTTGTACAATGAGTGTGTGGTTTATGCGTAAACAAAACTGACCGTCAATGGAACCATACTAGGGTTCGGGGTGTCCAACGATACACAAGTAAATTAATCTTACCGAGCAAAACCAAGGTGAGTTCACACTCCTAAGGCATGGGATTCCCGGTGGGTTAGGAATGGGATTGAATAACTACTCGTACTATCATTACTATTAAACTACTTTTCACTGTCCTCGGGTTGGGAAGGGCACGTACGTAAAACCTACGTACACTCATACTTACTACTGTCCTCGGATTGAAGGGCACGTACGTAAAACCTACGTACACTCATACTTGCTACGGTCCTTGGATTAAGAAGGGCACGTACGGATACGACTAGTCTAGTAACATACAACATGGGAAGCCCCCACTAATCATCGCAAACATGTTTGGGAAACCGCGATACGGATTAATACGATACAACATGGGAAGCCCCCTCTAATCATCGCAAACATGTTTGGGAAACCGCGATACAGATTAATACAGTACATGGTTTACGAAATAAACATATGATTTACGAACACTTTAACTAAACAACCAACTGTGAACTCGCTCAACTTTGTTGTTGACTCGTTGTTGCATGCCTTGCAGGCCTTTAGGTGCTAATCAATGGAACTTGCTGTCTGGGAAGCTGGAGTGGTCACGGGTCGAGTTACATGGAAACGCAACACAAGACTAAGAGCTATCACATGTGGTTTATAAACACTTAACGAACTATATATGCTTCCGCTGTAAACTGTGATATATTGTAACATTGTAACCCTTATTGTTAATAAAAGAAAGTTTTATTTAATATACTCATGAGTTCAATGTGATTTGGTGGCTAAGATCCTGGTCAGTCACGCCTCCAAGCAGTGGTACTCCGCATGTGGATTTTGGGGGTGTGACACGTGATCGGTCTCTTCCACGCCCAATCGTAATCATACCCACTTATGCCGGTCTTAACCCGTTCGACAATCTTGCGCCTCTTTTCGATTCCAGCTTAAAAATTTCAGGGAATTTGTCTTTGAGAGGTTCATTACCGAGCCACGGGTCAAGCCAAAAGGCAGTATCTTCCCGTTTCCAACATTACTTCTAAAAAAATTCCTTAACGGCGTGCCTTCAATTTTAGTTTTGGAGAGAACACTTACAATGTTATTCCACACACCTCCCATAGATTTTCTAACTGGCATAAATTCCCAACATAGTCTTGTGTTATGAATAGCTTCGATGACTTTTGTCAAGAACTTTCCTTTATCCGATTTGAACCTCCATCCCCATTTCGCAAGTAAGGAGATATTAATATTCCGCAACTTACTTATCCCGAGCCCTCCGTGCTTCTTAGGCATAGTCACCTTTTCCTAAGCCACCCAATGGAGTTTTTTGTTCGAGTCTGTGACAACCCGCACTTTCAGACTACCATTGTTTCCTTTTTATTATTATTATTATTATTTTGTCTAGTCGGGTTAAACTCAATACTCGTTCACGCTAACTTTTCTCGGAAATGGGAGTTATGTTTATTTTATATAAATATAACAATAATAACTTGTTGAACAAATTGTATACACTTGGTAGTCTAGGAGTTTATGTTATATAAATATAACAATAATAACAACTTGTTGCACAATGATATGATATAGGTACGATTTTATGTATGAACAAGTTTTGTGAGACTCATTGGGGAAACTGTGGTATGCATGTATATGTGATGTGTTATATATGAAGCTTTACCTTGATTGTGTTTATAAGATTACATGAACGAGCATGATTATATGATTGTGAGTTGTTATATATTAAATGATACACGGTTAGAATTTATGTATAGTCAACCGCACACTTGTACTCGGAGCCGTAGAACCCGTCTGACCACACTCCCCAATCCTGTTCTTAGCCCACTTTCCCTAAGCCCAAATAGAGATAGGAAGTTGGGCCGGTCATTGTGCAATGGTTATTCACATGCACACATAATTGATCTTGCATGGGTCCTTATGTTACTTTAGGCCCAAACCGAGCCCATCTCCTCTCACAGTTGTTTACGTGCATTATGTAAAGGGTTTCACAACTCAAACATAACAACCCTACTTCTCCTCTCTTGATTTACGAAGACAGTAGATACCCCCCCCCCCTAATCGGAACTCTTCTACCTTCAAAACATTATCTCTTGTGCTCTTGCAATCGACTGGTATGTTAACTTACTGTTTATGATTGGTTATTGGTGTGATGAGTATGATTATTGATATTTAAATATGTATTGTTATGTTAGACTCAAAACATGATCTTAGGGATTGCTTGTAAATGTTATTAAATATAGTCATACACAATTTATCGCTGAACATGTTCCATAAGCACGCTATGTTTTGATAACCCTTGCATGATTTTGTCGATGTGCATAGTCCGATTCCCTCTCGGCTAGGTGTGATGGATTGTCTTTTGATCTTGAATATTAGGTGTTAACAAATGATAATTGTACATGGATCTAATATGATGATGAACTATCGGATGTGTATGTGTAGGGAACGACCGATATGATGTTTAGGTTTCATGATAGTCAATGATGCGTTGTGATTATTTGGTAGCTTAACTTGGCTGATTATTGATAATTATGAAATACAATATAAGTATTAGAGGTAGTGGGTCAAGGGGTATGGGATAGGAATGAATCATGAATTTATATTCATGGAAGTCTGCTATATGATTTTTACTTGAATTAGCATACCTTTGGCCTTGTAACACAGCATGAACACGGATCTTTTATGAACCTTAAGCTCACATCGCACTTGCACTTCTTTATGGGCCGATCTAGACGCCTTTGGGCCACACGATAGTAGTAATGAACCTTGTTTAACAACTGGGCTTATCACAACATTATGCCTGGGCCTGTCTGCTGGGCCGCAAGATGAACGGAACTGCATAGGGGTTACGGGCCAGGATAAGCTTGGGCCGGGTAACAATATCGCACTAATTAATTGGGCTGTTTTGGAAGTCGGGCCACTCGTTTTCTGTTCGTGCTTTAAATGAATTATGGGCTGCACATGTTAAACACTTGGGTTTGGGTAAATATAACAGGTCGTACACGTGGGTTGAGGATCAATTGTTTTGGGCCGTGCACTTCAGTAGGTTTTGTGTTTTGGGCTGTCAATTGATGTTGGGCCATAGACATAACATGTAACTAGCATATTGTTAGAAATGTGGTTTCTAATGTGATCACATCAATAAATGAATATTGGAAGAGTTAAACATTAATTATGTGATATCATCATGTATGTACTGATTTTCTGACATGATCAACTGTTATAATTGTATGAGGATGTGTGTGTGTGTTGCTTGGATCATATGAGATGCATTTGCGTTAAAAGACTTAGGAACTGATTGTTACCGATAACCCTTTTAGGGCGTGTTTGACCAACCGATAAACAAGTACTTAATCTTACTGAGCAAACCACAGGTGAGTTCACTACTCTTGAGCATGCGTCCCAGTGGTTGGGACAGTCAGTGGGTATCCCGGGGAGGGATAAGTCTTTTGGGTAAAACTGGAATATTGGATAATAATCTCACTCTATCACTCTTAAGTCCCATCTTTTGTGTTACCGGAGAGGTAACGGGTATTAGTTGCTAGCGCTACTTAGGTTTGGCACCCTCACCCCGTACCGGAGAGGACGAGTGTGAACGAATGACCTAGTCATGCCCAGTGTTTTGATAGGAGCACTGGGGAACGGGCAAAACATACATCAGGAGCCGTTTTGTTCAGTATCGAGATATTATCAATATTACTTTTGCATTGGTTAATGAACTGGAACAAACACTTGGTAACTAACGTTTTCGAAAAGTTGTGAACTCACCAGCATTGTCTGATACACTTGTTGCACGCTCGAGGGTCCTTAGATGTCTTGGATTTGGAACTTGCTGTTTGGAGTAGCTGGAGTGGTCATGGGTCGACTGGAGGGACTCATGTGATTGATTATTGCTATTATACATTGGTTTTGAACAATTTAACTTTGGTTTAATATTTGCTTCCGCTGAACATGTTGGTTTTCATTTAAACTTGTTGATGACATTTTTCATTAATAATTGGGGATTTTATTTATAAACTTGAATGGGTTCAATGTAATTAGTGGCTCGTTGTTGGTACGTCACACGCCTAACAGGGACATTCCCTAGGTGGTATTTTGGGGGTGTGACAGAGTCGATAGTCCCCCATAGAAATCTACGAACCTTCGCTTCCAAATCATTCAAAACTTTGACCGGAGCCTTGTATAGCGAGAAGTAATAAATTGGGAGGCTCTCAAGCACAGACTTGATGAGAGTGACCCTACCCCCAATCGAAAGTTGGGATGCCTTCCACTTAGATGATCTTGTATCAAAAATATCATAATCCGACTCCAATTGTGAACCCGGTTCATATTAGCGCCAACTTTCAAACCAAGGTAAAAAAAAGGAACATCCCCCACTTGACAACCAATCAGGGCCGCCGCTTCTCCTAACTCGACCGACCCCACTCCAACCACAGAGATATTAGATTTACCAAAATTAAACTTAAGGCCCGAGCATATGTTAAAAATCCTTAGGATTCGGACCACATTCAATAAATTCTCATTAGACCAATCACCAAGGAGAATCGCATCATCCGCGTAAAAAAGAAGAGAAATAATCGAACCATCGTTCGGCAATTTAATACCATGAAAAGCACCAACATCTTTAGCTTTGTCGAACATACACGAAAGCGCTTCCATAACCATTAAGAATAATAATGGAGAAATCGGGTCACCTTGTCGAAGATCTTTTGAGCAACGAAACTCAAAAGTAGGAGAACCATTTACAAGCACCGCGGATCTAGCCGACTCCATGACACCTTTCATCCATAAACACCAACGATCCAGAAAACCCATTTGAGCCATAACCGATAATAAGAAGTTCCAGTTAACATTATCATAAGCCTTCTCGAGATCAATTTTCATAAGAAAAGCCTTTTTCTTGTACTTCTTCCCACATTTTAACACTTCATTAATTAAAGTTTAAAAAATTATGAAATAACATAAAAATGAAAGTTATTATGAAGAGAGAGAATGGTTGTTAATTGTTATCCGCACATTTACCTACGTTGTTGGCACATTGATTTTAACTATTTATATATTTTTAATTGTTTATCGCACTTCATCTTCTTCTCTACTCTATCTCTAACTTGCACAAAACCTTACCAGTGGTAAAACTTCAATCTATGTTTCTTATTTTCTCATTGGGGTCCGATAGTTCAACTTGTGCGATTACAAAAATTTATGAGGTGCGCTCAAGATTTTTACGGATATGTAACACTATTTATGTTTTTCAAGGGGAGCACTCACACCCCTAGCCATAGGGTAAGTTTGTCCATGATTTCAGTCATTTTACACCTAGGTAGGACTATTTAATGCATAAGATACTTACGAAATATGTTTATCCATATTATTAATAAATACATATATACGTACACATTCACTCACACACACAAATATTTTTCTCTTTGTATATTTTATCTATCTACTCCCATTCACCACTAGCACATCACCACCCCCTTACCGCACCACCCCCACCACCACAACACAAATCAACACACCACCCACCTCACCTACCACCAACTTATCACCATCGTACCTCACCGCTACAGAGGAGAGAGGGAGACGTCTATGTGTTTGTGTAGAGGAGAGAGAGAGAGAGATGACAGGTGGTAGCGAATTTGAAAATTTAAAACTAGGTCTAGGGTTAATGATAAATCAGGTAGTGAAGGTGGTTGGCAGGTTGTATGTGAGATGTTTCTCAAAATAAGTGATTAGGGAAAAAATGTTTTTTTAAGTTAAATTATATAGATCGAGATAGAAACTCGGATGAGGGTACTCGTGCGACTATTATACGAACCTTGACTGTTTTTTTTTTCACTAAAAGATTTGAAAAGTGATTTTTATTATTGTTATCTAATACTGTAGGATGGCCATGTGTAAATATAACTCGATTTCTCTCTGTAAAAAAACATTAACAATAACGAGCTGTTTGGCAGCCTCTTAATGGTTCCATTGAAAAGCTACATCTGATTTGGTCAGAAGAAGAGTGTGTTTGGTTCACTTAAAAGACACCTCTTAATGGGTAAGTTTTAGAAACATGTTGACCGATTTAGAGGCTACATCTTAATCGGCCATGCCTCTTAATAATTCAGCACAAAATTTCCAAACAACCGCTAAGTCATTTTTAGTGATTTGTTGTTCTCATTTATCAGCCTTAGCCATTTTTACTCATTGGGTAGCTCTCAAATTCCAATGGTCGGTTTTGCTTAAGAACGCCCAAAATCATATAGTGGTGACTTGATGTACTTTATAGGTTTAAAATATATAAAGAGATATGAATGGTTCAAAATAAAAAAAATGTGGTGATGGTGTGATAATGTTTTTATGTGGAATATCCACAATGTATATAACTCGAGATCACCAACTAGAAAAGGCTAGTTGGAGAAAAAAGTGAGGTTACATGACAAGGAGTGGATTTTTAAGCCACTTGGTCCAACCAATCTTAAAATTACATTTCCTACTAAAAACTATAGAAAGACAATAACAACTATCGTATCAAATAGGCACTTCCGCTTGATACTCTTTTTTGGTCAAACATGATATCATTCTTAAGCCTCCATATAAGCAACCAAGTCGAAAAATCACCCCCTCCACAATCTCGTTTTTTGCCTTGAAAATCTTGAGATCGTCTAACCAAACACACATATCTATAGGAGCTTTGGAAGGTCACCAATCCAATTCTAGCCATTGACTTATCGCCCTCCAAAACCATTTACAGAGCTGTGCATTCTTCAAAAATATGACCCCCGATCGCCACCTATATCTCACAAACTGGACAAATGATATAAGGAATATCAATCCCCTTGTTACTAAGATTGCTCATAGAACGTAATTGATCAATCACAACCCTCCAAGCATGTATATTAACCTTCCTAGCATTACCACGGTTCTATCTAGTAGAGCTTGATCTTTCTATAAGCAAGCAATTACCAATAAGTTTTCTAACCGTCTTAACAGAAACTCATCCTCATAGTCCAAATCCCATATCCATTTGTCCTCATTAGAAGACCAAGTAAGTGAATCGAGTTCTTCAAGTAACGAATCCAATTGAGTCGATTCACCCCCCCCCCCCCCCCCCTAGACAAACATCGCAAATTCCAAACCCAGACCAAATTCACGCAACGATCCCTAATCAAACACCTTTTATCCATTTCCAAATTAAAAGTTCCAGGTATTCTAACACATAGAGGAGAAGATCCCAACCAAACCTCCTAAAATTCAGTTTTCCCACTATTCTCTACTTTTTTTTCTTAACGAAATTAAAGGAATAGTTCCCTTTACATCAACAAATTTAGATGCATTCACTATTCTCGCCCATACCCATTACCACTACTCAACCGAGGACCATTAACAACTCCCACGCCCTCCCCGTGAATAGTTGTAATAACCCTAACCCACAAAGCATTAGGATTATTTACAAATCTCCATCTCCACTTCTGCAGCAATGCAAAATAAAAGCCATGCACGTTTTTAAGTATGTTTTTTGGTTTATATATTGAACGAGGTGACGCTAACTCGCGCGTTGCTGCGGGTCGTTGATTATGAATATCTTTAATGTTACAATATGAGATGCTAAAATTCTTAGGTTTATTCAAATTTAACTACATGGATCAACTAATATAAATGTGAAACAACGATGATAGAAGGTGTTAAAAGCGATAAAATGGTTGGTCGGAAGTATGATCGCCGTTTCACATTTATGTTACAATATGAGATGCAATTCCCATAGTGTCTACAATAACAATAACAATTATACATACTATTAAAAGGCTATGTCGGTGTTAGCCTTTTTTTAATTTTTTTTTCTCTTTTTTTTTTTGTCTTTTTCTACCAACATTTGATTTTTCTTTTTTTTTCTTAATTTACGTTTTCGGCCCTTATGCTTTGTGTGTTGTTTCTTAAATACTAACTTCTATTGTAATTTACAGTTTTCATCTACTTTTTAACTTTACGTTTCATCTTTCAAACTTTACCAGCACCAACCCTCTACTTTGGTTTTCCACAATTACCCCTTAGCTCTTACACAGTTACGCCACCAACACTCTTTTTTTATATTTCCACCAACACCCCTCATATTTTACACATTTTCGCCACCACCCCTATACTTTTACACTGTCATTTTTACACTTTGTTTTTTTACCTCTTGCACTATTACTCCATTTTTACACCCGCCCAACTTTAAAAAAATTGCAATTGTAACCCCAAGACTACAACTACAACTACTACTTTTCCAAATGCCAATGCATTGTGTTTTACGAAATGTCTTAGGCATTGTGTTTTACACTTTATGTCTACCTTTGTGTTTTACACATTTTTTTTGTAATTGTCTTTCACGCACTGCGTTTTACGAATCGTGTTTTGTCTTACTGTATGTTTCCACCAGTCGCGTGCCGCCGCAATGCGCGGCGGGCAAAATACTAGTTCCTTATTATTTTCAAATTATTTAAATACTTGGAATACATTTAAATATTAGTAATCTTTTGTTTGATGGAGCACGGCTCGAGACAAAACAAAATCGTTTATGTATGAAAATCCATCCTATTCTTTCTAAAGTCCAGATAGAAAAAGTTATTTCGCTTATTCTAAACTTTCTATATGTATGCCGTTCCTTTACATCTCTTTCTTTGATTTAACCCAATATTTTAAAGTAAAAACACCTTTGAATAATAATTGTTATATGAATGGTGTAAAGGAGCATATCATGCACAATATGAATGAAAAACAGAGTGTTATGATTTTTAGAACCCATATAAATGGCAGATTATTTAAACTGACGCATCCAAATGTGTCTTGAAACAACAGCCACTTGTAATTGAGAAAAAGGATTTGAAGATGGGTGGGATTTGACGAAACTAAGCGATGGTTGGCCGGAAAACCCTTTTATATTGTTCAAGAATCCTTTCATGAACCATTACGACAGTCGTACTTCTTTTAATACCTTCTATTATCTCTATGACCGTCGTTTCACATTTAACACCTTCTCTGATTGACGTTTGACATTTATCGTTTCGATCTGGCCAACAATCGTATCGCTTCATCGCCGTTCACATTTACGGCTTCCGGTCAATTCATAGCATCGGTGTCGTTTCGGTATGTGTGGAATGGGTGGCAGTTTTTTGTATAATTACCAAAACCGCTGCAAAGGACCAAATCAGATATAACATGAAATAAAAAATTAACGGTTGAATCATAATCCTTAAAGTCTTTAAAGAATCGAATACACAAAATCATTGTTTGAAAATCAAAATCACAGTTATTGTAGCCTCTGTTTTTTTTCTAATCTGGTAAACAATTTTTTTTTTTTTTTGAGAAAAATTCATACCAAAACTAAAACTTCATAAAACGTTGAAGTACTCTGATTCGAAACAACATCAGAAACATTTTTTATTTTCAAAATCAAACAAAGTTTTTAAGAAAATTAAGATCAGTAAATTAAAAGGTTTCAAATGGAAAACGAAATTGAGTTTTTACGTTAAACACATGTTCGATTCAAGAAGGAAATATGTCTCAAGCGAATCTGATTCAGATTTAGAAATCGTTCAGGATCAGAGGGAGAGCAGTTTGACTTTTAGAAAAGTTAGAATCAGTTTTGACTTTAATTATTGGAGGAAGGGTTATTTTTACTTTCAATCAGAATTTGATATTTTATATAAAGGAAATCAAATATAGGCCAACCATCGTATCTCTTCATCTCCTTTTCACATTTAAAACTTCCAGCCAATTCATAGCCATGGTGTCGGTTCGGTATGTGTAGAATGGGTGCCAGTTGCTTTTTGTATAGTTATATAATATGTTTTTTTTTTTTTGTGTTTTTGAATAATTAGGGTTTTTTCTAATGTGACATCTAACTATGCACGTTTTTAAATGATTTTGAGTTTGGACATCTAACCATGCACGTTTTTAAATGATTTTGAGTTTGGACCAAGTCCATTTAGAATGATATGGTTTTAGCCATTTTTTAGATGATGTGGGAGTTTTTGTGGTTCCTCACAATTGTTGGAGATGTTTTTTTAGCGAAGAGTTCATACACATGGATGGTCAAAACCAAGGCATGCGAGGAGAAGGAAGGGAAAGGAGCATAGTCACTTTTTTAGGATTGTGAGCGAGTTTGGAGAGAGTGTATGAGGCAATAATCACATCATCTGATTTTCATAAGGAGGCCATTTTTTTTATTATTTTGTGCCCATGTCCCCTTCTACTCTTGCCTTCGCAACCTTTTAGAATGTTTTTTTTTCTATAGTTTACATTTGATGAAACACAGGTTAACACTATGGTTAATCTGTGGGGTTATTTCTTCTGCGGGTTCAATCTCTTTTTCTACTCGTGAGATGGCACGGTTCCTGCAAAACAGCAACACCGTTAGTCTCGTTAAGAGGGAATATGGGGGTTTCCCTCTTAACCAGGCTCCGGCGTGAGAATAAGTACTGTTCCGAGGAGGAATAAACAGTGTGTGTTAAGTGTGAGAGTAGAGAGAGCCAGATCCTTTAACCTGAATGATGAAGGGTTCTATTTATAGCCGGAGGGTGAGGGAGGGAAGAGCAGCGATGCCAGCTGTGGTTGCGCGCCAGCTGTCTGACCAAGGGGAATATCCTCTTGGTCTCCTCTGCTGTGGTCAGTGTAGTGGTACACGTGGCGCGCTCGCATTTGCCCTTCTTGGAGACGTCGTACTGGCATTGTCGGGCTGCCCTTAGATTTGTTACAGGCCTACGTGGCGCCTGGTGACTGGTGACACGTTGTGTCCTTTATGTCGGGTGGAGCATCTTTGGAGCCACCTAGATATTTTCCAGAAGCTTCTGGATGACTTCGTCGATGTCAGCGCCACGTCTGATGGAAAAAGTGGTGTGGTCCTTGCCATGTTGGCAAGGAATTGGGACCATACCTCTTCAAGTCCCCCCAGTCCAGTGTGCCTTCTAGTTGAGTTGATCGTCTAGGAGAGATTCTGGACTTATAAGTTTGGTATTTCGTTATGGCGTGAGGTTTTCATGGGGTCCCTAAGAAGTCTGCACCTAATTGGTCCACGGCGCGTGGAGTTTGGCGACTTGTATAGTTGAGCCGGGTGGACGCGTGGCGTACCGCGCATGGGTTTGGTACTTTAAAAAGTTGATCCAAATGGACGCATGGCGTGCCGCGCATGGGTTTTGGCCCTTTAAAAGAGTTGAGCCAAATGGACGCATGGCGCGCCGCGCATGGGTTTGGCCCTTTAAAAAAGTTGAGCCAAATGGACGCGTGGCGTGCCGCGCATGGGTTTTGGCCCTTTAAAAGAGTTGAGCCAAATGGACGCATGGCGTGCCGCGCATGGGTTTTGGCCCTTTAAAAGGGTAGAGCCAAATTGACGCATGGCGTGCCGCGCATGGGTTTTGGCCCTTTAAAAGAGTTGTCGTCGAGAGGAAGCTTTGTCTGTCTTGGGAAGGGATGACTGATGTGACTGGCTGGTGTCAGATGAACAGTTGCCTTTTCAGTCGCCGTCAGTCGCTTTTCGGCGAAGTGTCAGGTGTCTGTTCACCTGCTTCCGGAAAAAGAGGTGCCGCCTTCTCTCTCCTCTGACGTGTCTTCTCCCTGTTGGTTGTTTTTTCAGATTCTGACGCCCCCACTACCCATCGCATTAAATGCGATGGGTATAAATATATGGTGGTTTTCTCTTTCTTCTCCACTTATTCAAAATTTGAATACCGGAAATCTCTCTTCTTCCATTACTTTCTATCTTCTTCTCTTTGAGTTCATCTGCATTACAGTTTGTTTTCCCACCATGTCTTCTGCAAATCCTTCTTCACGGAAGAAGAGGAACAAGGGGAAAACTCCTCCCGGCCCGGATCAGGCGGTGATAGGGTGGAAAGAGGAGGAATTCCAGAATTTAGTAAGGGAGATGGGTTTTCTCCCTGATTGGGGTGCTCAGTATCCTACTCCTAGTTCTACAGCCATGGATGCTCCTCCCGGTCATATGACGTTGTATGCTGCTTTTTTCCGGGAGGGCAACTTCAGGCTTCCGATGACCCGATTTACTGCTGACGTTTTGAGGGGTTACGGTCTCCACATCTCTCAGATCAATGCCATCGGACTCCCTCGTATCACTCACTTTGAGTTTGTTTGTATGGCAAACCGTTTAGATCCGACGTTTGAGATGTTCAACGCCTTCTACACTGTTTCATATACAAGTGGGTTTTACTATTTCAGTGCTCGTACCGGCGTTTCTCCTGTTTGTTCGGTGCCGCTGAAGAGTCTCCATGACTGGAAGCAGAAATTTTTTATATTCGCCAGGGTGTTGTTCCTGTGGACATGCACTACAGATCTGTGGATGAGGGTATCCCCAAAGTTGTTGTGGTTGCAAATTTTTCTGATCAAGACTGGTATAAGAGGTTGACTCGTAAAGCCACTCCGATAATCCAGCTTGAGGAGATGGCGTTGGTCGGTGCTGGGATGAGCCTGAGGTGGGTCCCGAAACATCCGTTGGGGGTTCCGGTTTACGGTCATGAGGGCAAGTGTACGTTTTGCTCCGCATCCCTCTTTTTTTTTTTTTTTGTATGTTGTACGTTGTATTGTTTGTGCATTGTTCTTTATCTCCGTCTTTTTGTGCAGTAGGTTTCACGTTGTTGAATGTTTTGGATCCCAAGGCACCGGGTGCAATGGTTGAGGCGATACAAAAACCTGGTAAACAACCCTGGTTGGATCAGATCCGTGGTCGGTTTCTGCATCCGAGTAATGCGAGTTTCACTGCTTACGTGAACACTGTCTTAGGTGAAGATAGTGAAAATGATGATGATGCATTTGATTCCGTTCGAGAGGAAGTTATCGTTCTCTCGAGTGATGGGTCTGGCAGATCTTTGGGAGACCTAACTTCTCGTTCCGCGCGTGCAGGTCTGGCGCAGGGGATTGTGCATGAGCCGGTGAACGAGGCTGTTGGTGATGATTTGGAGATTCCGGTCGAACCTGTTGACCTGTTGGAGACGAGGAGGAACGCGAAAGCTGACAAGGGGGAAGGGAAAGGGAAAAGGGCTGAAGAAACTTCCACTAAGTCTCCTCGTAAGCGACTTCATACTCCTCGTATCCTTGATTATGTTGTCGTTTCTGATACGTTGTCCGGTTTAGGAGTTGTAGAGAGACGTCCTGCGTCGGACCCTGAGGACCGCACGACTTTAACAGAGATAATGCAGAAGAAGGCCTTTGATGATAGAAAACGAAAGCTTGACGAGCAGGCTGCTGCTATGCTTGCCTCGAAGAAGATTAAATTTCAAAAGGAGAATCCTCCTGCCCCTTCTGAATCGGATATTGACATGGGTATTTTCGCTGAAAAACCTAGTGATTTGTTGCAGAAAATTTATGAAGCTTCTGGTATTCATTTTCTTTACTCCCAACTTGTTTTACCTTCTTTGTTTGTTTGTCCTTTTCTTTGAATGTGCTGCTCGTTTTGGAGCAGGTGCCAAAACAGCCAAGACGGGACACAAGGTTGATATTTCAAAAATAACTCCTCCGGAATCTCCGTCGTCGAGGACATTTGGGTTATCTCCTCCCCATGAAACTTCTGATGGGAAGAAAAAGGACGATGTGAATGTGGAGCAAGTTGGAGAAGGTGGTGGTAAGGCAGGTGGTGATGTTGGTGGTGTTGATGCTGCGGGAGGTGCTGGGGTTGTTGATGCGGGTGGTGCTGGTGGCGTTGATCGTGGTAAGAATGTTGAAACCGAGATGCAGACTAGTGAGACCACTCCGCATCAGACGATATATACCAAACGCCCGCCCGGTGCTGGTGCTGGTGTGACTTCCGGGGCGGTTCGCGACCCTCTGTTTGGGAAGGTGCATGGTGACTCTTTTGATACAACGAATCCCGCTTGTGATGACCTTCCGCATGTCCCTCGTTGGAATCTGACACAGGGTTCCAGGATGAATAATCTGGATAATTGTCATGAGTTTTTCTCTATGTCTCTCCCCCCGGCTGAAAGGATGTTCCAGAAGAGGCGCCGCCGGTTAGAGCTTTTGGATGAGCATGTTCAAGCCGGGGTTAACTTCTGGTCCACTTCACAGGAGATTGTCCGTGAGTGGAGAGAAATGGGGGAAGACACTCTGGAGTTTGAGAATGAGAAAAAACTATTTGCGGAAGAGAAGGAACGGTTCAATGTTGAGAAGAAAGGGTTGATCTGGAGGTTGGCTGATGCGGAAGAGAAACTTTCCCAAGAAAAACAAGCCAATGCTGATAAGCAAAAAAACTGGGAAGCTGCGTGCGAGCGTACCAATGTGGAGCTTAAATCTCAACGTGACACGATTACTCGTTTGTCCGGAGAGAAGGCTGAGCTTGCTGATGAAGCCCAAAAGGCGCGTGTTGCCTTTGAAGAGAAGGAAAAAGAGTATATTGCGCGTATTGCTAAGCTGGAAGACCTTGCCAGGCAATATGAGACTGCTGATCGTCTTCTTCAAGAGAATACTGCTGAGTGCAAGGCCTCTGAACTCCTTGCTGAGGAAGCGTCCGCTGATTGCAAATGGTTGCTCTCGCGCGCGGTGCCTCTGGTAATTTCTTTTACTGTATTTTGTGACTTTCGTGAATTGTTCCTTATTTGTATGTTTGTTGTAGATTGCTGATCGTATCGTCAACTCGCACGAGCTTGCCCATTATATGTATGAGTTGGGGCAAGCTGGTTACAGCAGCGGTCGTAAGGATGGGTACAACGAGGGTAGGGCTGCGGCCCTTAATAAGGAGAAAGAACACCATTTCGAGCTGTGGAAAGAGGATTGCACTGCTGCTTACGCCGCTAAAAGACAAGAGTTTTCGTCTTTGGAGTTTGCTGTGGTTAAAGCTGCGAAAAAACTGGCTCGAAGACCTGATGGTGTTGCGTTGTTAAAGAAAGCGCTTGGTGATGAAGGTGGTGCGACTGGGGGTGCTGGGCCTAGTCATCCCGAATGAGGGACTCCGGCCTGCGCGCCGTGTATGACCTTGTTTGGTCTTGTACTTGACAATTGGATGAACAACTTTAACTTCCTTGTTACGCTTGTGGATATTTCGCTATGACTTGACATTTGTTATGCTAATAGCTGTTTGTTTTTATGCGAATTTTGTTATCGTCATAATATGTGCATGTGTAATTACTTTGATTTAGGTATCACGAATGAATGATGGCGCTGACAGGTTGTGTTGTGTATACTACAACGTTTTATTCTGTCGTATTTGTGCGCAGGTTGGATCATGAATACGAAGTGATCGAGTTACAGGTTATTGTGTGTACCCGGCTGTTCTCAGCCTTGGGGTTGCTTACAATGTTTGTTTGCCCTGTGTTCGATGTTTTCGTGTTTATGTGGGTACGAAGTATTTGTTTGGCGTTTGTTAGGCTTTAGTTGTGTGTCTGACCCGGCTGTGCACTCGTTTGTGACAGGCCTTGGAGGTCTACAACGTTTCCTAATGGTCGAGCCATTGATGTTTTCGTGTATGCCCAAAGTAATATATGCAGTTGTGACAAAGAAATTTGCATGATAGAAAGATAGCCAAACACTTCTTGTATAACTATAAATGTGTTGGCGAATTGGCCATTGCGATTACAAGAATTTTCTTCATAGGTAACATTTTCTCAGCTGTTGGGCGTTCCATGTGCGAGGAACCTCCCTGTTGTCGATGGTGCGCAGCTTATAAGCTCCTTTCCCGAGCACGGTGTCGATGACATATGGACCCTCCCACTTGGGAGCCAACTTCCCGGGTTTTTCTGCATTTGAGGCTTCATTGTCTCTGAGGACGTATTCTCCCGGGTTGAAGGTGCATACTCGGACTTTTGAGTTGTAATATTTTTCCAGCTTTGTTTTGTACTTTGCTTCGTTGATTGCCGCCATTTCTCTCCGTTCTTCTAGGAGGTCAAGGTCGATCCTCCTCTCTTCTTCATTGTTGATCATGTTCATTGAGAGCATTCTGGGTGACGGCAATCCTATCTCCGCTGGAATTACTGCCTTCGACCCATAAACCAAGCTAAACGGTGTTTCTCCGTTGCTTGTTTTGGGCATCGTCCTGTGGGCCCACAAGATGTTGGGCAGTTCGTCTACCCAACCTCTTCTTTTTTCTCCCAGCCTTGCCTTGATTCCGTCGACAATACTCTTGTTGACGGCTTCAACTTGACCGTTCCCCTGCGGGTGCGCGACCGAGGAGAAGGTGTGCTCGATGTGTAATTCTTTGAACCACTGTTGAAGATTGTCTTCGGCAAAGTTGGTTCCATTGTCGGTGATTATCTTGAGGGGTAATCCAAAACGACATATGATTTGTTCCCAAATGAATTTTTTGACAACGGCGGCTGTGGTTGACGCGAGGGCCTTTGCCTCTACCCATTTGGTGAAATAGTCGACTGCGACTATTATGAATTTGACGGCTCCTGGGGCTTCGGGAAAAGGTCCGACCATGTCTATTCCCCATTGTTGAAAGGGCCACGCCGTGGTGACTGGTACCAGCTCATTCTTGGGGCGCATCGTTTTGGGGGCATGTCTTTGGCATCCACTACATTTCCTCAATTCTTTGACCGCATCCAAATGCATTCCGGGCCAATAGTATCCCGCATTCATGACTTTTGCTACCACCATTCTTGGTCCAGCATGTATACCACAGATTCCCTCGTGCACTTCTCTGATCAAGTAGCGTGCGTCTTCGGGATCAACACATCTTAACAAAGGCCCGAGGTATGATTTTCTGTACAAAATCCCATCAGCCATCTGGTAATGTTCGGATTTGTACTGGATTTTCCTTGCTTCTGCCTTGTTCTCCGGGAGTATTCCAGATTGGAGGTATGTGATTATCGGAGTCATCCAAGACGTTGTCCCTGTTTGAACGACGCTTACTTCTCGCAGTGGCACTGACGGGTTGCTTAAAACCTCTATGCGTACATCTTTTGCTAGGTGCTGGAAGCTTGTAGAGGCGAGTTTACTCAGCGCGTCAGCTGGCTTATTCTCGCTTCTATTGATGTGATGCACTTTGTAGGAATAGAAGGTTTGTAGCAGTGTCTTTGCTTGGATTAGGTAAAGTGCCATTGTATCTCCCTTGGCTTCATATTGTCCGTTGATTTGCCCTGCCACCAACATGGAGTCCACATGCGCTTCGATGTGTCGTACTCCCATTTTTATTGCCAACCTTAAACCAGCAAGGAAAGCTTCGTATTCAGCTTCATTGTTGGTGCTTTTAAAATCCAGGCGTATGGCGTAGGTGAACTCATGTTTGTCAGGGCTCACCAGCTGGAGACCAGCACCTGCGCCATCCTCGTTAGACGCACCATCTGTGTATAGTAGCCATGGTTCTTCCACTTGCTGTTTTTCGGCTTTTTCCATCGCCTTGCACTCTCGATCTTTGTCATCCGGTACCTCTGTCATGAAATCTGCAAGTACTTGGCCCTTGATCGCCGGCCTTGGTCTGAACACTACGTTATGACCCCCGAGCTCTATCGCCCATTTTGCTAGTCTCCCTGAAATCTCTGGCCTTGCGAGTATGTTGCCAATATTGTAGTTTGTTAGCACGTGAATGACGTGGTTGGCGAAGTATCTGCGCAGCCTTCTTGATGCATGGATCAGCGCGAGTACTAGTTTCTCCATGATTACGTACCGGGTTTCTGGATCGGTTAGAGTTCGTGATACATAATAGACTGGCATCTGGACACCCTGTCGATCTACAAGCAACACTGCTCCTACTGCTCTGTCGGAGGCTGATAATTACAGTACCAGAGGTTCGCCCTTGACTGGTGCAGTTAATGTTGGCAGCTTGATGAGGCAGTCTTTCATCTCGCGGAATGCGCTTTCGGCTTCCGGAGTCCACTGAAATTGGCTCTTCTTCATGCAGTTACGGAGAGTTTTTATAAACGGGAATGATTTAGCTGCGTGATTGGCCAGGAAGCGGTTAAGTGCTGCCAACCGTCCTGCCAATTTTTGCATCTCCTTGATCGTTGAAGGTGACGGCATGCGTTCTATTGCTTCTATCTTGTCAGTGTTCACCTTGAAACCATCTTTCGTGACAATGAAACCCAGGAATTTCCCCTCTTCCATGCCGAAAGAGCATTTCGCTGGGTTTAACTTGATACTGACGCCGCGCAAGGTGTCGAACGTCTTTTGGATGTTCAGCAACATTGTACTCTCCTCTTTGCTCATAATAACCAGATCATCCATATACACTTCTATACACTTGCCGATGGCATCGTGGAAAGTTTCGTTCATGAGCCTCTGATAAGTCGCGCCCGCATTCTTTAAACCAAAAGGCATTTTGGTATAGCAGTATAGCCCTGTTGGTGTGCGAAACGCGGTCTTGTCTTCATCCTGTACGGCCATCTGTACCTGGTGGTACCCTTTATAGCAATCGAGGAAACATTTCCATCGGAATGTGGCAAGTGAATCGATCTTCTCATCAATGTCTGGTAAGGCGTAACAATCGCGTGGACATGCCTTATTCAGATCTTTGTAGTCCACGCACATTCTCCAGCTACCGTTGTTCTTCTGGACCATCACTGGGCTTGCCACCCACGTTTGATACCTGACCTCCCTGATGATTCCCGCGTTTAACAGCTCTATCACCTGCTCTTTCATGGCGTCGTGCTTTATGTCTCCCAAATGGCGCTTAGCATGTACCACCGGTTTGGCTTCTTCCGAGACGTTTAAGCGGTGTTCAGCTATGTGCCGTGGAACACCCACCATGTCTGCTGGTGTCCAGGCAAAGACATCCATATTTTGGAACAGCAGTTTTTTTAGCGCCGCGCGCGTCAGATCGGACATTGCAGGTCCCAAGGTTACTGTCTGTTCCGGATATGCGCTGTTTAGCACCCATTTTTCTGCCTCTTGGCGTGCTTCTGGTTTCCTTGTCTTGGCAGGTCTTAGCTCATCTGTCGCTAATACTTCTTTGCTTGCATAGATGATGGCTACTCCTGTTTCTGTTGGGAATCCCACTGCTGAGTGTGGGCCAGAGCAGATCATGCTGAAATCACCTTGGGATTCTCTTCCCAGCAGAATGTCGTGTCTTGAATGTGCTGGCAGCACCATGAACGTGACTTCTTCTGTTCTTGAGTTTCTTCCGTCCGAGAGCAACACTGGGAACGATATTTGTCCTAGAGGAAAAACGGCTTAGTTGCAGAAACCAGTGAGCGGGTAATCAACTGGTTCTAAGCGCGCTTTATCCTCCTGATCGAACTGATTAAAACACTGTTCATATATGATATCCGCAGTGCTCCCCGGATCGATGAAGATGTAATCTGTTTGGTAATGCCCTATGACGCCCGAGATGACTATTGGCCTTCTTTCTCGTGGGCCTCCTCTTACAACAGGGAAAACGACTTGTTTCTCGCGCCATGAGTCATCTTGCGCGCGCTTGTTGTAGTTTTTTCTTGGCCTTCGTGGACCCCCTTGAACCATGTGGGTTTCTAACTTCCGGAGTTTTTTATTATCCGGCCCTTCTTCTCTTCTTTGAATCTGACGGTAATCACGCCTTCCACCTTTGACCAAGTGGGTTAACTTTCCGTCTCTTAAGGCCCTTTCGATTTCTTGTTTGAGGCTGAAACAATCGTCGGTTAAGTGTCCTGTGTCCTTGTGGAAGTCACAGAAAAGATTCGGGTCTTGGCCCCTTTTGTTGCGCATTTGTAGTGGTGGCTTGAACTGGTGGTTCTCGGTTGCCAAGACTTCTGAAGGGGTTTTCGTTAGGAGTGTCCACTGCTTCTCTCTGTTTTCTCTTTTCACCTCTTTTCGGTGTGCTATTTGGTTGATCGTGTGGCGCGCATCCTCTCTTACCGGGCTTCTTTCTCTGTGACCGGATGCTTTCCAAGGTTGGTTTCTGCCTTTCTTGCTGTGCCGGTCGGTATGGTTGTAACTACGCTGACGGTGTTCGTCGCCGGTCAACTGTCTGTCCGACTGCGCGATGGTTTTGGCCGCGTCAATGAAGGTCTCCCAGTCCTTGGGTCCTCCGTCTCTTCCTTTTACGCGCTTGATGAGGTCATCACACTTGACAGCCCTCATGAAGTGTGCGCGCATCATCTTCTCACCTACATCACCGATCTCCAAACATTCTTTGTTGTATCTTGTAATGAAATCTTCCACGCTTTCGTGGTCTCTGCGCCATATGTTCAAACAGTCGGCTGGATCCCTGGTGTGTCGTCGTTGCTGTGAGAAGTGTGCTAGGAACTTCTCTCGGAAATCAACCCATGATTTGATTTTTCCTGCTGGTAAGCTGTCAAACCAGACGCGCGCTGCGCCTATGAAGGTTTGAGCAAAGAGATAACACAAGGTTGGTAAGTTCCATCCGCCCGTTGCTCCTGCACCGTTAAAAACTTGGAGATGAACGTCTGGGTCTGTCAACCCGTTGTATTTGCCCACGTTGTGTGGTAATTTTGTTTTGTCTATGGCAGCCGTTGCGATCTCTCTGATGAACTTTGAATTCTCAGCCATGTCGTCTGGACGATAGCTTAGAGTGTAATCATGTTCAGCTTTTGGGTCATAGCCCGCGCGCTTTCGAGGTTTGTATGCATCATGCTCCGGTGGCAGCCTGCTGAATACTGTGCTCTCTCTGTATGTCTCATCGTCATCTTCGAGTTCGTCGTTTATGTTGCGCGGACCTAAACGACTCTGTATGGGCCTCTTCGGTTGATGAGAATGCTGCACGTAATTACTCTCTGTTTCACCGTACGTATCGCGCGTGTCGTGCGCGCTTGGTCTTCGGATATGTGGTGGAAGTACTGACTCAGGACGTAGATTGAAAGCGTTGGTCTGTTGAGGCATGGGAGCGCTCAAAGGCCTTGGCAGTGGAGTGACAAATGCGGACTGGTTTGCTTGTGCCTGTAGCAGAGCTTGCTGCGCGCTAAGTTGTGTGTAGACAAGGTTTATAGACGCCACTTGTTCGGCATACCAGGAAGCCAGAGTTTTTCCTTCGGGTAGCCCAAGTAGTGCAGAGAAGTTTAGTTGTGCCTGGTCCGATGGAGCTGAGGGGCCAGCTCCATGGCTCTGAGTTTGCACTGGTGGTGGTGTCTGTTGGACTACCTCTGACGGAGGCTGGAACGTAGCTCCGTTTGTGGTCTGAGTGATGATTCTGGGTGGAGTTTGGAAAGTGGCACCAGGTGCGTTTTGAGTAGCAATCCTGGATGTACTCCCAAAGATGCTGGGAAACTCATTGTTCATCGGCCCTTCTTGGATAATTTCGTTCCTTGGACCTCGCTGGACGTGTACGTTGTCCGAAACGAGTTCGAAGGAAGAAACGTCTCCGTCTACTTGGTGAGAAGGGTTTTGTTCAGCCATGTTTGACGAGTGTTTTTTGAAAAGAAAAAGAGATGAGAGTGGTTTTGCTAAAAGCGGATGGCGCCAATGATGAAACACAGGTTAACACTATGGTTAATCTGTGGGGTTATTTCTTCTGCGGGTTCAATCTCTCTTTCTACTCGTGAGATGGCACGGTTCCTGCAAAACAGCAACACCGTTAGTCTCGTTAAGAGGGGAATATGGGGGTTTCCCTCTTAACCAGGCTCCGGCGTGAGAATAAGTACTGTTCCGAGGAGGAATAAACAGTGTGTGTTAAGTGTGAGAGTAGAGAGAGCCAGATCCTTTAACCTGAATGATGAAGGGTTCTATTTATAGCCGGAGGGTGAGGGAGGGAAGAGCAGCGATGCCAGCTGTGGTTGCGCGCCAGCTGTCCGACCAAGGGGAATATCCTCTTGGTCTCCTCTGCTGTGGTCAGTGTAGTGGTACACGTGGCGCGCTCGCATTTGCCCTTCTTGGAGACGTCGTACTGGCATTGTCGGGCTGCCCTTAGATTTGTTACAGGCCTACGTGGCGCCTGGTGACTGGTGACACGTTGTGTCCTTTATGTCGGGTGGAGCATCTTGGGAGCCACCTAGATATTTTCTAGAAGCTTCTGGATGACTTCGTCGATGTCAGCGCCACGTCTGATGGAAAAAGTGGTGTGGTCCTTGCCATGTTGGCAATGAATTGGGACCATACCTCTTCAACATTGAATATCATGATTATTTGAATGTTAATAGTTTGATTGGTTATACTAATGTTTATTATTTAATTGCTTGATGTTTAGATTGAATATCGATAGTTAAGGTTTGAGATTAGTCATTTGGTATTTTGACACTTCGATTATTTCATGTAATCATGTGTTAGAATTTAGATAGCGTTATTCATCATGTTGTTAGTGAAGTGATTCAATGAAAGCTATAAACAATCAAACACAAGATCTATGAAATAATCGGTTCATAGTATCATTGACTCATAAGAAATTGGTTACAAGAATAAGATGGGAAATAGAAACGAATTACAGAAAGAAAGGAGTTGAGAAATCAAATCAAATCGTTACACACTCGAGTTCATTCTTCATTACCCTGTTCATTTCCCTTTCTTTGCTTATATCCAGTCAAGCTAATTTCACAACCGCATTCATGCCATTCACTTTGTTGGGCTATTGGACCGGGCTGGTTACTTGGGCCTATGTTCATAACAGTTAGTGATATTAATATGCACAACAATTATTTTAAAAAGTGCTCGAACCGAATAATCCAAAGTCTAAACTCAAGTGGTAGATATCCCAATACTGAATTTTCGACACCCCTGAAAAAAACTTTGGTCTCCCACTAATAGTAATACGGTTATTAACATAATTAACACCAAAATGGAAGAATTAGGGGCTGTTTGGCAACATCTGAATGGTTAAGTGCTGAACCAGTAAGAGGTCTGAACCATTAAGTGCTGAACCAGTAAGGATCTGAACCATTAAGAGCCTATATAATGCTTAACCGTTCAGATGCAAATGTCTGACCAATTCAGATTAGAGGTCTTAACCATTCAGACTCTGTATAAATCTTAACCATTCAGAGGCAAATGTCTGAACCATTCAGACATCTGCTCGTGAAACAAACAGACTGAACCATTAAGTGCTGAACCAGTAAGAGGTCTGAACCATTAAGAGCCTCATTAAGAGGTAAACAAACAGCCCCTTAGTCCCCTGTTTGATTTTATTATTATCTAACATAATTAACACCAAAATGGATGAATTAGTCCCCTGTTTTATTTTTTTTATCTAACTATATTTTCATTTTCTAACTTTTTAGACAAGTGAATAATAAGTTATGGATTGAAATTAAAAAAACTGAAATGTGGCTTGTCAACTTCAAATAGTAAGTTATGGATTGAATTAAAAAAGCTTGTCAACTTCAAATAGTTGAGCAAATTGAGACAAAAGATCTTGTTAGGTTGGCTAGGGCCCCCGAGGATTTCTGGCTTCCTCATATATATTTAAATACTAGTTATTCAACACAATTTTTTAAATAAAACTGAACAAAAACTATTAAAAAAAAATAATGCCACGACCTAAGTATATATTAAGGCTGGTCAACAAATTACAAATGTACAAGAATAAATTTGGGGCAAATTCTATGAAAAAAAAGTAATACAATTTAGTAACCGTATTTCTTTTCACATCCCAACCAATTAATTGAAGTCTTAGTTACTAGCTAATTTGATAATTTTGTTACTTGACAAACATGACGCGTGATGTTGATATGATGTTCATGTGTTGTTTATTTATGTTTGGAAAGGAAAATCAATAATAATGTTGATATAGAAGTTAATTAAATATGGATCCGTAATATTACTTCGAGTTTAAATCATCCATAAAATACTTTAGATATTAATCAGATATATATTTAATATGGATCCGAAATATTACTATTATCGAGTTTCAATCATCCATAAAATAGTTTAGATAGAAGTGTTATTGTTAAGTCAATGATCTATAGATCGAGTTTAAATCAGTTTAAATCATCCATAAAATAGTATAGAAAGAAGTGTTGTTGCTAAGCCAATGATCTCTTATAGATCAAGTGGTAGAAAATTTGTCTTTCTTTTAGGAGATTCAGGTTCAACTCTTATTTGATGCAGACTGAGGCACTGGTGGGCAATGATAGGAGACCCAGGGAAATCTAAGTTCGATTCTTGAACCAAACGGGTTTTACCGGTAATTTCACTGTCATGCCTACGGACGGGTGGTTTACCGGGTTTTCCCCAGAATTGGTGGTGGACTCGGGTTATTCTCGGAGTACTTCGTTTGGTCCAATGGATGCCCCAAGAATGGGATTGAATCTGTTGGTGGTTAAAAAAAAGTATTGTTGCTAAGGTTGGGTATTGGGTGTTATGGGATGGAGAGCGGGATACC
This sequence comes from Helianthus tuberosus, assembly GCA_030545235.1. Taxonomy (NCBI): domain Eukaryota; kingdom Viridiplantae; phylum Streptophyta; class Magnoliopsida; order Asterales; family Asteraceae; genus Helianthus; species Helianthus tuberosus. Next base: position 5,223,161 of record CM060426.1, read on the forward strand.
TATTTGGCATCAACGTGGGTGTGCCCCTCACACACTGCAAATTTGTGATTTAAGCGTAAAATCTCGTTCAATTAGTGTTTATGAATTGTTCATGAACACATATATTTCTTAACAAACAAACACGAACACAGTTTTGTTCGTGTTTATTCAATTCATTTGCAGCCCTATGTAAAATTAGTAAGGCTACGTCTTAAGTACAAATATGATTAAAAAAAACCCGTCAAATTTATATGAAAACGATGTTAACCTTTAAAACTATTTTATACATTAAAATACAATTTTTTATATTATTATCTAAAGTCTAAACACTTGTTTACTATACTAGTTAAAACTAAAATTCAACAATTATATGCTACTAAAAACATTGGATGAATAATCGAATTAAACAAAAACGATGCATGTGCTGGACACAATTTGAACCCAATACTTTATTGGATGATGTTTTTGAGTCACCCACGAAAAAAACATCTCAAGATACAATAACTTAAAAGAAACCTTGTCAAATAAACATTATGAGTACGTACATTGAACACATATAAGGGTATACGGGGAGGCATGCGGGGAAGCCGTTAGCCGCGAGGGGAGTCCACTGCCGACCCTAGTTTTGCCGTGCGGGGAGGGTGAATTCAGGGAGGACTTGTCGCATGCGGTGAAGGTGTGGGAGGGGGGATAAAGGTGGAGCCCACTAGTATTCAACAAATCATGCCTTTTATTTTATTTTTAAAATAGTTTGGATGAAACCATCTTTTGTGTTTTTGGACAAGAGTGGTGTATCATACAGGAATTGACATGGTACATCATGATTGAGTGGGTGAAAATTTTCACCATCTCACGAGGGGTGCACGCACTTCACCCTAAGGGGAGGAGGGGTGGTCACTAGTGATAGAATTCTATCACTCCCAATATCCAATCAACTCATGCCATGTCATCACCAAATATTCTATCACTAGTGATAGAAATGTAGTGGGGGTGGTCACTAGTGATAAAAAAAGCCAACTTCAACTAATTAAAAATATTTATAATTTCATTTCACTTTTGATGCTGCAGAACAATTGATCCAGAGCGTCATCATGCAACAGGTGTCAAACATGCAGAACAATTGATACATTGAAGTTTCACGCGTGATATTTTGTAAGCGTTGAAAAAATAACGCGTTAAAATTCAAGGGGCGGCGGTGTTCGTGATGTTATAACTCGTGGCCGGGCGTCCATCACGGACCGCCCCGCCTGGCCTAATGGAAATGTATATTTATGATTGTTATGTGTCACACCGGTTTGGATTCATAGATAGATAAAAACAAAACAAGATAAAAGGCTAGCAACTTAGGTCGGGTCCTATGCTAAGGGTTAACTATATAAAAAAAAAACAAACAGTGCGGCAAAGTCTCAATGTCTGTTCTAAATTACTCGTGAGTTATGACACATCTACAATAAATTAAAGGAAGAGTTTTCAAATCAAAATGATTTTTACAAGTAATTATTTGGTGTTAATTTGAATGGTAACAATAACACTTAACATCGGAATGCATGTAGTATTGGATTTATGTAACTTTAAACGATTGATTTATATATTAATTAACAATAAAAAATATAATACAAAACCATGCCTCATGCCGGCGATTCTAGCCAAGCCCCTGCCGTGCGTCCCCTTAAACGCCTCTTGTGGTGCTTGCAGGCCCCACGCCGTGCTAAGGTGGCATCAATGGTGCCTCGTTTGAAGCTCATAAGAATATGTTTAGTGGTAAAGGAAGACCCTTGGGCATTATCCGTCATGTGGCGGTCCAGTTAGCAATGAGGCATTATGGGCCGTTTTTCTAAAATATGTGTAGTGGGGATATGGACATTGTGGAGCATTATGTTAAAAGTGGTGTAAAGAATTAAATAAATAAAAAACCATCAAAAAAAGTGATTGGCCAGAAAAAAAAGAAGGTTACCTGTGATTGGCCAACAATATCTTCATCAGGCGTTTAATTTTGCACGCCCCAACCAAATTTTTGAAGATAAACGCCCCCAGGGGTGGTGTGTGGGTGTTTTGGGGGGGGGGGGGGGGGGTTTAAGGCAATTCACGCTAAAATACTGATGCACTACGGGTGGTCTAACACATAACCTAAGGGTATGTGTAGTGGGGCGGTATGCCCACTTATAGCGCCGGTATGGCGCCTGCCACACCAAAACTGAAGGCGCCATTTTTGCAATTTTTCGAGCGGCGCGATGTTGATAACGGCGCTATCAAATTGAATTTTGTTATTTTTGACCGTTTACCAACGGTCAATTCCTTAAAAAAATTCAATTTTTTTTCAAACTTTCTTTAATAAATACCTCCTTTCCTATTTTTTTACCATACACACTCAACCCAACCCTTTATCTCTTCCACTTTTTTTTAGAAATCCTATATTTTATACAATGCATCCATTCAATCGTGGCTTCATTCCTCCCCGATCAAGTGCGGACCCAAACCAAAGTGGTAATCCTACTCGCCCCGTGTCGCCGGTTCCCACTCGACCCAACCCTTTCGGCTCCGGTTTTCTTGACTACAATCAACAAAATCCCGGGTTCATGAATCTTTTGAACCAACTGCTATCATGGGACCCGAATCTCTATGGGTGAAACCCGAATCAAAACACCGACGGAATGGGGTCGTCTCAAGCGTTCGGGTCGGCTCAAGCTTTCGGCTCCCCACAACACGAACCCGATGTTGTTCCTGAAACACAACCCGAAGGAGCGGAGACGCAAAAAGGAAAAGGAAAAGCAAAAGCAAAACGGCCACATAAAAAGAAAGCGGAAACCACCACCCGAGCGAAAAAAAATGTGATATCGTGGGAGTCCGATGAGGAGTATGCGTTAACCCGCGCTTGGATCGATGTGTCGGAGGACCCGGTTATAGGTATATTTTTTAAATTTTTTTCTGTTTTTCCGTTTTTTTTTTCTGTTTTTTGCAGTTTTTTTTAATTATTTTCTGTTTTTATTTTTCTGTTTTTTGCAGTTTTTTTATTTATTTTATGTTTTTTTTTTCTGTTTTTTGCAGTTTTTTAAATTATTTTCTGTTTTTATTTTTCTGTTTTTTTGCAGTTTTTTAAATTATTTTCTGTTTTTATTTTTCTGTTTTTTTGCAGTTTTTTTAGACTAATAAATTATATCTTTTTTTTTAGCAAACAATCAAGATAAATCAGTTTTTTGGCGCCGAATACGAGCGCTTTTTTTCGAGCTAATTGGTAAAGATGATGAATACCGCCCACCGGACTCTATATCGGGCAAGTGGACCGATATAAACAAAAAATGCACGAACTTTCAAACCGTGTACCAATGCAATTTTGCCGGATGGAAAAGTGGAAGCAAGGACGAGGACATCACGCAAGCGGCGTTGGTCGAGTATACGAATGCTAATGGCCATTTCCCGTACATGAGGTGTTGGCAAATCCTTCGCCATAGCCCCAAATCGGCCACCATATCTACTCCGAGTGGTCGTTCGGGAAATAAACGGCCGTCAAAGAGGTCCAAAACAAACGAGTCGGGTGAACCCGAAACGCCAACCTCCGACGCTCGAAACACCGACTTGAACGAGGATATTCCGGATTACGAGCCGGTGGAGGAGCTACCAAGACCGCCCGGAAGAAGTAGGCGGGCGAAAAAGCCCGAGTCGTCATCGATATCTATGGGAACGGATATGAGTGACGCATTTTCGGAGATAAACAAACGACTTCAAGACATACACGAACTCGGTAGTAAACGTATGGAGGAGAACCGCGAAGTTACGGAGATTATGCGGGATAGACAATGGGCTCATGACTTTGAGTTCTACTCGAAACCGCACGACCACCTTACCGGAAAAGCTTTGAAGATGGCGTTGGCCCAAAAGGAAAGGATCGAAAAAAAATATAATCTTTGAAGTGTTGTTTTTTTATTTTTTAGTCAAACTTTTTTTTTAGTGGAACCGTTTTTTTTTTTTTTTTAAGTGTAATGTTTTTATTTTTATTTTTATTTTAGTGTAATGTTTTTTTAATTTAATGAAATGAATTTTAATTTTATAAAGTTAGAAAATAATCATTAAAAAATAGAAATTAATAATTGAGTAATGATTAGGCGGTGGCTTTATGACTACGGGCTTAAAATGCATAACGCCCCATAACGCACACCCGCACACATGGCGCGCCACGTGTCACATAACGCCCACAAAGGGGCGTTATGACTACACATGGCCTAATGTTATTTTTCTTAAGTTTCGTAGTGAAAGAATGCAACTTTTCACCAACTCTGCTAACTTTAACGAACCTAGACACCCTTTCGTTAAACGTGCCATTTAGATATTACCCATTACCCAACAATGTAATTTTCAACATGTTTAGCCATATGGTGTTGTACATTATGCTTTGAGGGTTTTAAAAAAATTGATTTTTTTTTACTTTTAACCCAAAACTATTTGATTTTTTTTACTTTTTGCCCCAACACTTTTCATCTTTACTTTTAACTCAAAACTATTTAATTTTTTTTATACTTTTAACCGCAAAACTTTTTCATCTTTTACAATTTAACCTTACAACTTTTGTACTTTCAACTTTGGCCCTCTATACTTTTCATTTTTCGCAAAATTTTCATTTTAAATTCCGTTCTAAATTTTGCGAGTTAACATGGCGCAAATGCATGTGTGATTAAACGTTTTTACGTCGTCTATTTTTTCTCATTTGACAGGTTCATCGTAACGCACGGGTTCTAGATCGACTTACTTATTCTTTTATAAGTTTTACGTTTCAGTTTAATTAGTTCGCATTAACACGCCGCAACTTCAGTGTTGGTGGTCGCTGGCAGTAGTGTGATACTGGTGTTCTCCCCCGCTGCAACGCAGGGGTGCTTAATACTAGTTTAAATGAATAGACATGGCACGCCGCAACTTAAGTGTTGGTGGTCGTTAGCAGTAGTGTGACATTGGTGTTCGCCCATCCTGCAACACGGAGATGCTTAAAAAATGAATAGGCATGGCACATCGTTAAGCTTTAAGACTATGGGGTATGGGGCGTGGGTTGGAGAGAAACGCCCAAGTCATCACCCCGGGTGAGCTTGGGTTTGGGCGTGGCCCCATTGGCATGGGATTCAGCCCGGGCGTTGGGCGGGGCTACCCACATGACATGGTGAAACCTCATTGGCCAAGAGCACTTGCCACGCCACCCATCCACGCCCTACCATACCCCTTTGAAATTGGCTTTTAATCTTGGGTGCTCCATACTCCACGTATCGCACCATGCCCCTAACCCACGCCCCACCGTACCAACTTCTAAGCTGGTATATGTATTTCAATCTCATTTCTGCCATTCAACATTATACAAATAAATACATCTGACAAACATGTGGAATGTACCATATTCTAACATGTGATTTACACATTAAAATTGAGGCATGGCTGATAATTTCGTGAAATTCATCATTACCCCCACCCGCTCTCCATTTTAACTTGCATTCCATATCAATTCAAAGCATTTTTATTTGAATTTCAAATCCTTCATTTCAGATTTATCTTTTCCTTTTTTCCTTCTTTGTTAAAAATATATTTGAAAAAACGGATCTTTTCTCAAGTATAACCATATACTTGTTACTTATGTTGCCATAAAATAATAAATACGCATAGTTAAACAAAGGAATAATGGATTTTAATAATTCAACTATTGTTTGTAGGCCGTCAACGGTCCCAACTTTAAAAATTCTCACTGGCGGTCTCATCTTTTCACATATTGGCTTTCAATGGACTCTGACTAACAGAACCCTAACACCATTAGTCTCCCGTCACCGAAAAAATGTTTTTGGTCGGAAAAAGGTTCCTAAAGGTCTGATCTATGGTTACAAACAGGTTTGGGACGAAAACTTTGAGTTTTCCGGCCAAAAAGTTGAGTTTTACAGCCAAAAAGAAGTTTTCCGTTGAAAAAAGAGTTTTTTTTCCGGCGACCTTAATAATTAGGGCTTTTACTAGAAAAGGTTCTTAAAGGTCCGTAATAATGTTCCAAAAATGGTTTGAGACGAAAAGGTTGAGTTTTCCGGCCAAAAATGTTTTTCCGGCGACCGGAGACTAACGCCGTTAGTGTTCTGTTAGTTAGGATCCATTGAATATCAATATGTGAAAAGATGAGACCGCTAATGAGAATTTTTGATGTTGAGACTGTTGCCAGCTAACGGGCAATAGTTGGAATTATTAAAATTATTTATTTATTAAATAAATATATAATAACCTTTCGAAAAAAAAAGAATAAAAAGATGGTTGTCAAAATGAGGTAGTTATTGGATGGTGGTCCCGTAAATTGAGAAAATGAGGGGGATGAGTAAAAGGTCAACGTCACTGTTTGAATGGTTGTGATGGATTCACACCTCAGCTTTTGCCAGCTTGTTTACTACAAAACGACACCACCACGCTAGCAAACACCACTAAATACTCAAAATGCAAAAACAAATACGTATTAAAATATTTCAAAATAATATTTTTCTATTCATTATTTAATAGAAAATAGACATAATCGTAAATATAAACCTAAGAAAATGCTATTGATAGATTTGGAATTTTACGACTACGACATATCTTTATTTATCTGAGATTGTATATTAGAGTTATATTCGTTAGGGTGTAGTATACTATCGGGTTGAATTTTATATTATTATTGATTCCAGGGGCGGCGGCGTTCTTGAATGAAGTCTATCCGAACCGAATTAGCACTTATCAGATCAGGCGAGGCCTCTCCAGCGGAGCTGGGCGCCGGGGCCGCCGATTGATTCCGTGATCCTTTTAGCGTTGTTTGGTTGTTATCTCAAGACTACTAAGAAATATCATGTGAGTACATAGTCCCAGCAGTGCTGCACGGTGAGCGATCGTGCAAGAGACAAAAAAAGTACACAAGGACGGTTACGTGTCACCTATCATCGTGCGCCGACCACTGCTCCATGATCTCCATTGAATTGCTGATGACATACCAGACAACAAGGACAACTAGCAAGCCACGTGGATCCATTCAGCGTGCGCCAACGACTCTTTCGCCTGCGAGCATTAACGGTCATGATCCAAGAGGCAAAGAGGATATTCCTTGTTATCGTCTTCAGACCCAAGACCCATCAGCCCACCTCTTTCACAACTCTCTTCGGCTATAAATAGAGAACTTCACTTACAGGTTTAAGGATCGCTCTCTTGCTCTCTCACTTAATACACACACTTTTATCCTTAAAACAAGTTCATATTCTCACGTCGGAGGGTGGTTACAAGGAGAACCCCTCCCCCTATTCTCCTCCTTGCAACGAGCTTCACGGTGTGTTGATTATTTTGCAGGTTTATCACAGCTGTTTGTCGAGAAAGAAAGAAGATTAATCTTATTTGGACGAGACACAAACCACAAGTTAACATTCGGATTAACTTGGTGTTTCTTCAGCATGTATGGTTCCTTTCTACATTTTAGAAACTGTACACATTCTTATGCGTTATGATAATACTATTGATCTTTATCCAGTTTGTTCACCTAAATTTTTTGTTTCCCGTTCTCAATGCCATTAAAGTTGGCATCAATTGGGTAGCCTTGGTGATTTTTTTTTACAAATATACACACAATGGTCTAACCTTGATACCACCATGTGTAACAGGATATTATGATAATGCCTCTTTCTTGGGATGAAGCGACATATGACATTCTAATCAGCATGGAAACATTATGGGAGGTGAAGTTCAAAAGTGGTGTAGTGGCATAATACCCCATAATATCCCTTGCAATGATTACTCAATTATTTATTTTTAGTTTCTTTTCTTTAGGAAAATACATCAAATAATATTACATTAAATAAAAAAATTACATTAATATTAAAAAAAAACACAAACAATATTAGTCGTCTTAATTTCATATTCGCTTTCGCCATACGCGTCTTCATCTTGGCCTTCGTCTTCATCTTCTTCTTCTTCTTCCTCTTCACTCTAATTTGGAATATACCGAACCGACCATGCATGTTGGACCAAATCCAACGCTAACGCGTAATGTGCTATTTCGGAACGCATTTGATTCGCATTGTTCACTCTTTCAACCATTGTTACTTGCAGATATTCGTGAACAGTGTCCGACATATAATTTTGACATATTGCTTTTCCTTCATCTTCTAATATCATATTGTGCATGATATTAGAGATATTGTGGTGTTGTGTTTATTTTTATAGAGATGTGAGTTGTTAGTGTATACATAGAGAGATATTGAATTGTTTTTTTTTATAGCAACCATTGAAGGTTACCGTTGTATAATGTTCACCTTCTTTTAGTTGGCCATTCTTCATTTGTTCGGGCATGTTTAACAAAACGTCAACCACAAAATTTGGACGAAAATGCCCCGGGGGACGGTGTACAAGGCGTTTTGGGACGTTATAGGGGCAAAAACACACAATTCACTTATCACTACGGATGGTTTAATCTACAAAATAAAAATATATGATTTTTCGTACTTTTTATACATGACATCATCTTTTAATATAATAACTTAAAAAGAAAATTTATATGGATATGATATTACTCTCATTAGGTCACATCTATATTGTATTCTCATACTTTTTTCCACTCTACCTCTCTCTCTCAATATAACTATGTATATATAAACGCTCTCTCAATATAACTATGTATATATAAACGAATGGTTTAGGATCAAAGTATTCTCATACTTTTTTCCACTCTACCTTTCTCTCAATATAACTATGTATATATAAACGAATGGTTTAGGATCAAATACAAAGGCTCATAAAAATAAGAAGTCGCACAAAGGGTATCAAACAGACTCGAATTGACCTCATTCAAGCGGCATTAGAACCGTCTCATCAAACTCCATGACGTGAGATTTTAGGTTTTCACTTTTGGATTTATAGGTTGTAAATTTTAGAATTTTTGTTTATTATCATTATGTCTTTTATTTATCATTGTGTCTTTTCTGTATTTGTATCATTGTGTCTTTTTGCGACTCATTGTGTCTTTTTTCCTCAACATTGTGTTATATTTTCGGCATTGTGTAATATTTTGTTCGACATTGTCTCATCTTACGTGATCCGTTGTTTTTGTATACTTCTTATTTTTAGAAACATTTGTATAATAACTTAACCCATAAAAAATATAAAGGAAAGAAGTGTGAATATTAACATATCATACGAGTTGAATTTTACTTGTATACAAAAACTAGTTTTTGCCCCGCCCGCGTTGCGGGGCAATATACCGAATATTTCTCTCTCATAACATGTATGTCTGTACAGAGAGTAAAATCGTAATTATATTTTGAACTAGAGGCGAAATCATAATTTTAAACTGAGAGCAAAATCATAATTTTGAGCTAGGGGAAAACATAATTTTATTTTGAAGTGTGGGAAAAAACGTAATTTTGAGCTGAGGGCAGAATCGTAATTTTGAGCTAGAGGAAAAACAGCATTTTATTTTGAACTGGGGGCAAAAACGTAATTTTAAACGGAGGGCGAAACCGTAATTTTAAATTGGTTACAAAAATAAAAATGAGTTTTTGAACCGAGGGCAAAAGCGTAATTTTGAGCTAGGTGCGAAATTATAATTTTATTTTGAGCTGAGGGCAAAAACGTAATTTTAAACGAAGGACGAAAGCGTAATTTTAAACTGGGAATAAAATTAAATAAAAAATGGGTTGGTCTAATAGGGAAGTGCCAGGCAAACGTAATTTTGAGCTGAGGGTAGAAGCGTAATTTTGAGCTAGAGGAAAAAAAAACATTTTATTTTGCACTAGGGGCAAACACGTAATTTTAAACGGAGGGCGAAACAGTAATTTTAATCTGGGAATAAAATTAAACATGAGTTTTTGCACCGGGGGCAAAAGCGTAATTTTGAGCTATGGGCAAAATTATAATTTTATTTTGAGCTGGGGGCAAAAACGTAATTTTAAACGAAGGACGAAAGCGTAATTTTAAACTGGGAATAAAATTAAAAAAAAAATAGGTTTGGTCCAATAGGGAAGTTAGGGTTGTAAACGAACCGAACGTTCAGCGAACAGTTCGTGAACCGTTCGGCGGGAAGTTCGTTTATGTTCGTTCGTTTAATAAATGAACGAACATGAACAAGAAATTTCGTTCGATTAGTTAAATGAAAGAACATGAACAGAGGTCTCGTTCGTTCGATTGTGTTCGTGAACGTTCGGTAAGGTGTTCGTGAACATTCGTTGATTTGCGTTCGTTTATGTTCGTATGTTTGTGTTTTAATTGAAGATCTTTGTACTTTCTTATATTTTATTTGTACTTTTTATATTATTAAACTTTTATTTATTTTATTACCCTAACAATTAAACTAGGAAACCCGCTTTCTCCTTGTTTATGCATCATTTCCCTTTCATTTCTCATTATTTACATTGGCGAATACGATCGACCTCCGTTCCATAATAATGGATTCAAGTTCGACTGCTACTCTCTGGGCCATCTATCTTTATCCTTCGTCGCATTCGCCAAATTTATTTGTGTTCGTTTCTGTTCGTGAACCGTTCGCGAACACGCACATGTCCTTAATGAACGAACACGAACATAAAATCTCGTTCGGTAAGTGTTCATGAACCGTTCACGAACACATTTATTTCCTTAACGAACGAACACGAACAAGGTCTTGTTCGTGTTCATTGGGTTCGTTTACAGCCCTAAGGGAAGTGCCAGGCAAGCTGCCTGGCACTATTCCTTGAGCTTGTAAATGTATATGTAGCTATGGGCAAAATTATAATTTTATTTTGAGCTGGGGACAAAAACGTAATTTTAGACGAATGACGAAAGCGTAATTTTAAACTGGGAATAAAATTAAATAAAAAATAGGTTTGACCCAATAGGGAAGTGCCAGGCAAGCTGCCTAGACTATTCCCTATTCCCTGAACTTATAAATGTATATGTAGGTAATTATAATATAATTATAATATGTTGAAAAATGAAAAAAAAAGGGGGGGCAGCCGCCCTTTTCCACCATTAGGAAAAGAAAACTATTACCTCCTACATTTTTTGTATATGAAGGTAATAAGAGTAATGGGATTCCACCTCTTTTTGAACGGGTAGCTTCGATTAAAGTCCTGGGGGTGCCTCTCACCCTTTGGTATCGGCATGTGTTTAACATGATTGCCGAACGTTGTGGGCGTCTTCTGGTCAAATCCGACGCTGATGGATCAGACGGGAATATGGCGGAGAACCGCATGGCCATTTTGGTTCACTCCGGGAAGAAGGTTTCTTCGGAGTTATCTCTTTCTTGGAAAGATTGTTCTTTTAATGTTTGGGTGGAGGAAATCCCTGGTCATTGGAGTCCTGATTTCTTGAATCCATCGGATTCGGTTCAGGTGTCCAGTTCGCCGTATCGGTCTTCGGATTTTGAATCGTCTCTGGTGGTTAACGGCGGAAATTCGAAGGGTTGCATGAGTGGGTCTTCATTCACGTGCATGGAAAATGTAAAAGTCCTTTCAGTTCCCAAGGTAGGTGAGATAGTGCAGGAGGAGAATTCTGGGGAATCGGTTTCGCCGCATAAGTCTTCTGAGGAGAGAGAAAAAGTGGATTTTGCGTCGGGTAATTTTTTGATGGGGATCATGCTGGGCCCAACTCTCCCTCTAATAGGCCCAGTTATATTACTTGTAGGCCTAAACATGGTGCTAGATCCAAATTAAAGGCCCATATCCCGCCCATTCCTGATCTTAACCAGGAGGTGGAAAACGTAAATTCTTCCGATCCTTTTAATTTAGAAGAGATATTCCGTTTGGAGGAAGAGGAACAAAGGGGGCAGGTTACTGTGATTCAGGAGGAGCCGACGGAGGAGGTAGCGGCGGTGGATCCGACGGAGGCCGACGCGGCAGAGGAGCAAATTCGTTTGAATTTCGAACAGGAAGTATCTCATACCTTGGATTTCGGGGCCAGAATGGGCATTGATGTGAACGGCTTTACAAATCATGTGAAAAATCTGGTAAGAGGGGAGATGGCGATCAATCAGTCTCGATGAATTTTGTTTCAATAAACATCAATGGGGTGCTGGATGCCAGGAAGAGTTTTGGATTCAGAATTTAAAGGGCAGGGTTAAAGCTAATTTCTTAGGGATCCAGGAGTCCCATCAGTCGGGGATTTCTGAGTTCGTGATCCGCCGGTTTTGGGATAATTCTAAGATGGCAGCGGAGTCGGTTAACTCAGTTGGTAGATCGAGTGGTTTGGTGTCAATGTGGAACCCAGACGTCTTCGTTGTTGACCAGGTCGTCAAGAATCAAAGGTATCTCCTTGTCTCTGGTTTAATTTCGGGGGTGTCCGACAGGGTTCACGTCCTAAACATCCATGCCCCTAACGACTCTCCTGGTAGAAGAGCTCTGTGGGATGCCTTGGCTGATTTAATTAGTCAAACAGGGGGGGGGAGTTTGGGTATTATTAGGGGACTTCAATGAAGTCAGGTCGGAAGGGGAACAACTGAACTCTTTTTTTGATCGTGGGGCTTCAGAGGCGTTTAACGAGTTTATTTCTAGTGTTGGTCTTCTTGAATATCCTTTGGTCGGGGGAAAATTTACGTTTATTTCAGGCCATAAAGATGTCAAACTCAGCAAACTGGATAGGTTCCTCGTCAGTGATTCGTTTTTGAGTTTGTGGCCTAACGCTAGAGCGGAAGTTCATAAGAGGGGCTTTTCGGACCATTGCCCGATCTCTTTGTCCTGTTCAGTTGTTGATTTCGGGCCCATTCCCTTCAAATTCTTCAATTCTTGGATTGGAGAACAAAAACTTTTGGAGATAGTGGAGTCGGCTAGTACCTCCTCAGTTGGTATGATGGAGTCGGTCAGCGGTGGGGGTAATTATGATCTGGTCCTAGCTGGTATGTTGAAACATATAAAATCGGAAGTAAAAAAATGGAGAAAGGATGTCTCAATTGCCGAGAATTTCGAGTTGAAGTCTATGGAGGATCGTATTGTTTTTTTAGAACACAAAGCCTTGTCCAGTTCTTTGTCCGAGGAGGAGAAGACTAATAGAGTGAATCTTTGGGTCCAAGTTGATAGGTTGGAGTCAAAAAAGGCGAAAGACTTCCAACAAAAAGCTCGCGTTAATTGGTTGAAGTTTGGAGACGAAAACAGTGCATACTTCCATAAGGTTATTGCGGTCAATGCGGCAAGTAATAGGATTAACGGGCTGAACTTTTGTGGTCGTTTTATTTCAGACCCGTTGGAATTGAAAGAGGAAATTAGGTCCTGGTTTAAAAAACAGTTTTCGGAGCCTATTAGGCGTAGACCGGATTTCTTGGGTGATGGTTTGCTGTGCCTCTCGGATCAAAATGGAGCCTTTTTATGTGAAGGATTCTCTGAAAAGGAGGTGTTTTTGGCTATTAAAAGCTGTCATGGTGTAACACCCCGAAAACGGGTTTGATAATCAAACTCCGTTAATACTGAAAGACGGGTAAAGTACCGCTAGTGGCAAATTTACCCGGTAAATATTAGGATTTAAATAATTAATCCTAATATTAAATAAAAAGTGAACAAAAGCTTTTAAGGAAATAAAATGGATGAAAGGCCCGGGGTAACGAGACCTAAAATAAACTTAGTCGTAATTTCCCCCGAACCCGCTAAGTTAACTAGGAATATTAAACCTAGTTAATAAGTGGGAATATTATTGAAAATAATTAGGTTGTGACCTAATTAATAACTAACCAAACCCGAGGGACCAAAGCCGGGTAACTTGAAAATGGAATTATAAACTTATAAACAAAACACAACACACACACAAGAGTGTGTGTGTGCGTGCGTGAGATGGAGCAGGAGACAAGCTCCATGGGAGCTAACCCTAAACTCAACAAATTCCTCAAATTGGAGGATCAAACAAGGGTCAAATTCGGTTTTGAACACATAGAAACGGTCACCAAGTCAAGGGGATCGTAAGGTATGTCGAATTTCTAACATTCTTGAAGTTGTAAAAATTGGATAATCATCCTAATCGTGAATTAGGCATGGATTACAGAAGCTATGGCTAGATTAGTGATGTATACTTGCTTAGGAACGAAACCCTAAGTGAAAATCATACATAACATGCTATGATTTGAAGGATTTGATGAATTAACACACTTAGATAAGTGGGTTTTAATGTTATGATGAAATTGATGATATAACTATGCTTAGATTCATCATGCATGTTAAGTAATCAAGAAATACTTAAACAAATTGCTAGTATGAGTATTTGATCATAAATGATGGGGGTGAATTTTGATGATTAATCTAGGTAAAAATAACTAGTTATGAACTAGTTGTAAATGTGTAAAAATGTATGCACACTAGGTGTTTGTTAAAATGCCTAAGTGAAAACTAAAGTGTTGAAATTAGAGCTAAAACGCGCAATTGAATGATATGGTGATTACGCGTAATATGAAGTGAGAAGGGTTCTAAATATAATGTTGATTTAGACTTAATGTTGTGAACCTTGTAATTCGAAGTGGTTAACTTAATAAGCTAAGTTAACTAATCGTGAAGTCGAATAGTAGTTTCGACGTATGAAATAAGTGAGATGGAATAGTCGTGAATAATTATGACTAATCTAACCATCTTACAATTTGCAATGATAGTTTGACGATTAACAAGCTAGGTGAAAGCTTGGGAACAAAGCGGGCCAAAAGAAGCAAGAATGACGGAAAAGCATAAATTCGGATGCAAAGTAAGTATAACTTACACTAGTCTTATAGGTTAGAATATTCTCTTATCGTATTAGTTACGAATAAGATAAATACATAATTTAGGTATGATGTTCCGACATGTAAACGTACGGAACAAGGTAGTCGAGCATGACAAGAACCCATGTTGATGGTTTAAAAAGAATTAAAAAGGTAAATTGGTCATGCGTTGACCATAACTATTTGTTTTGAAAGACACTGAAATGCGTAAGCCATGATAGGCTAAAAAGCGTTAAGAAAACGATTAATACGTGAAATGACCACACGGTGTAAACCGAAGCTAGTCATATAGATGAGATGGTAATAAATACCATCTCGCCAACATAATCGGTCATTTAGACCAAATGGGTCAAAAGGTGAAGATATCACCTTTTGACAATAATGACTAATGATCATTGTCGAGTTATATTATTTCAGGAGTAAATGTCAAATGGGTATTAGCAACGCTATGGATTAGCGGTTATAAAAGCAAGGTATTAAAAACGGGTCAATATATTGATCTGCGCCAGGTATGTGAAGTAGGGTAACACTCATTTAGAACATGTGGTTCAAGAGTGTTAAAAGAGGTCAAAATGGACGTTTGGTTACTTGATAAGTAAACCAAATGTTTTAAGTAAAGGATATTACATTTGGAAAGCTTAAAGACTTTTCAAACAAAATCGTAGGTTAAAAGAGGGATTTTGGGTCAAATATGCTTTCTAAAGTCCTTCATTGTTAATAAGAGACTAAATGGACCAAAACGCCCTTGGAGGCTAAATTGAGCAAACAATCTTTAAAAGTTGTTTGGAAATGATTTTTACGATTTAATAAATACTTAGGGCAAGTATAGAAGTTGAAAGATGTATTACGTTAGTCAAACGGCTCTATTTGGGTCTTTGCCGTAAAATAAAGAGTTAAGGGGTAAAACCTGGTTTGCATAGATTACCTTAGTAAAATCACCATAAATATAGTTGTGGTGAAAGTTCATTTGACAGATATTGCGAAAATAGGATGCTAGAACAAATAATTATGAATTATGCGGAAAAGGGTTTAAATACCCTTAACGGGTCAAAATAAGCATTTTAGTACAAACGGGTTTAAGAATACACATAAACTCGTGAATTGAACCTAATATGATAGACAACATTGAAATTATAAGATTCATGTGATATAGGAATCAAACAAATACGTTTGTTTGATAAAACCGCGAATGGGTCAAAATTTGGTAAAAAGGGAAATAAGCCGAAGACTTAAAAGTCTTAAATCTTGTTAAGCCGGACGTCGGATTTTAACTCCATATGATGGAGTATCAAATTACAAACATGTAGGAAGAAACGGTAGGTCAAACGGATAAGCGGTTTGAAAGATACGAAAGATTTCGCGTC
Source organism: Helianthus tuberosus (assembly GCA_030545235.1). NCBI lineage: Eukaryota > Viridiplantae > Streptophyta > Magnoliopsida > Asterales > Asteraceae > Helianthus > Helianthus tuberosus. Next base: position 5,239,163 of record CM060426.1, read on the forward strand.
AAATTGCGGCAAAAATGGAAAAGCTGATGCAGGGTCCACCGTAAATTACGGTTCCACCGTAATTTACGGTGGAGTTAAAAAGTGTTACGGCAGCCCCCTACTGATTTACGGTAGGGGCATGCCAAACCTGGGGTCACCGTAAATTACGGTTCCACCGTAATTTACGGTGGAGGCCAAGTTGGAAAATTTTGTTTTTGTTACCAATTGTTTCTCGGACTCGTTTAGACACGTTTTAAGCCCTGTATGACTAAAGCATTTCATGTTTATGAAATGTAGGTACACCTTACATGCCGGAAGACGATCAAGCTCAACGAAGAACCGAACACGATAAAGACACACGCTTCCGCACTTCGATACATTGTAAATTTTAAACAACGAATTTAACCACGTTATGTAGAATAACTTATGATTTGTAAAAGTTTCAATAAACCCGTATTTCCAAATGTATGTAATCTTAATCATATGATTGTTTAACGTAAAACCTACGTTAAACCTTGATATTTAAGAACGGGTGTTACAAGTTGGTATCAGAGCCTTGGTTTAAGAGATTCGAGTATGGTGGGGAGGAACCATGCTTGGATTTAAACCTTATGCTCTTGACAAAGAATAGTGTTCGGTTCGAAGCTTGATCGCAAATCCGGTAAGTACAAGTATGTTAATAGTTTAGCATGCTAAAGTGTTGTAAACAACACATAGGGCTATCGTGTGATACACGTTACCCCAATTAAAATGATTGATATAGTTGACGAAAATACGCGCGTTGACGCGTATAGTAGAAAAAGCCTTGTACTATAATACGGGCGAATATTGAAGTTGACGTTACTAACTTTTGTGAATGTTTTAATTGAAGGACACTCGCGTTTGAAGACGACGAGAGTCAAATGAATTATGGATATGATGATGGAACGGTCCGAAGTATGACAAGGGGAGCATGCTCACCGAGGACTAAATCGCATAACGACCGCGAACAAGGTTAATGGCAAGGAACGCCCGTCGGGGCAAACATTACCAGGTGCACATTTTAAATAATCGCACAAATGGTAATATGCAACAAATAAGTAGAAATTGAAAGTTGCATATGTAGATTAAAAACTTGGAAAAACCCGAATAGAAAATGTATTCGGGATATTGTTTCCAAGAGAAACAAATAGAGGCGTTACTTACATAGGGTGTAATGTGAAAACTTCTTATGGCGGACGCGTTTACATCCGATGTAGTAAGGGCGGTGCGAATGGGACTAACTTAAAAGTACCCAAATGAATCAAATGAGCAAAATAATTGATAATAATGTAAACGCACAGCCGGGTGACGGAAGCGTATTACATTGGATGATGAGCCCGAGTGAAGGGACAAAGAAGCATGTAAAATGATTTAGACAAGTATTGGGAGGGAGTGTACTTACACTCGAACCCAGAATACGCAAGCATGTAAAATGATTTAGACAAGTATTGGGAGGGAGTGTACTTACACTCGAACCCAGAATACGCAAGCATGTAAAATGATTTAGACAAGTAATGGGAGGGAGTGTACTTACACTCGAACCCAGAAAACGCAAGCATGTAAAATGATTTAGACAAGTAATGGGAGGGAGTGTACTTACACTCGAACCCAGAAAACGCAAGCATGTAAAATGATTTAGACAAACATTGGGAGGGAGTGTACTTACACTCGAACCCAGAAAACGCAAGCATGTAAAATGATTTAGACAAGCATTGGGAGGGAGTGTACTTACACTCGAACCCGGAAAATGCAAATACGTCCCTTAACGGGTCGTTTTTGTAAAACATCAAACTTAAAGACAAAGTCGGAATATAGCAATGAAGCGAGGTCTTAATGCATACCGGGAAGGTTGCAATAATAACGACTTCGGTAAAACACCCGATTGATGGGTAAGAATTAAACACATGCGTAAACCAAGAGACGTGAACGCGGGTTGAAAAAAAAAATCAAAGGACTTGGATTACGAGTTATAACTACAAAATCTCGTATATAGAAATTGTGAGTAAATATGTTCAACTATTCGAAGTCGAATGGGTTGAATAAAGAATAAAGTTGATTTTTATAAGTGATGGATTTCACATTAATAGGTCAAACATGTTGAATACAATATAACGCCGAATGGCACAAATGAGCGTTAGCCAGATAAAGGTAGCGTTAAATGCAAGAGAATAATGAGCCCGGTAATGGGATATAACCAAATAAGAATAAATTATGGACTGTCAATATCCGGGTATGGATAATTGACAAAAGTTAAAGAGAGGATCCTAAAACTAAAACTTCGGTTTTAGTAAGAAATAATGTTTTTACAAACATAAATTCTGATAGGAATTTAAATAGTAAGCATGAAAGATACAAGTCTTGACACTGATGGGCGCAAAACGATATATTCGAAAAGTGATATTTTCGAAAATGAAATTTGATATAAATTAAACATGATGTAACACAATCACGGTTAAGAAATATAATGTGAAGTAGAATCACATCATAACCAAGCAAGCGGTAAAAAGTAACTGGACTAATAAGTCTAAGTAGTGAGGCCGGTCAAGGTCATTTAAACAAGTTTGGTTTGCTTGTAAGCGGTAGATTCGGTATGATTGAACCGAATAAATAAATTTGAAAACAAAAGAAAGTATTGCTAAAAGTGAAACATTTCACTAAGGACCCTTAAACGGGTCGAGGTGACGAATGCACCAAGAGTTCGATAATATATAAAAGCGATGGAAATCGCTAAGTCAACTAAACTAATAAAAATAACGGAATTACGTTATTTCAAGTTACACTATGTCATATGAGATGCGTAGAAGTTCTGTAACCAAAAAGACGTTACCATAGTTTTTCTGGTAATGCTAACAATTGGTTAAAATATGAGTAATGCTTAAGAGATTACTCAAGTCAAACGCATTGAGTTTAGAAACTCAATGAACTATGTAAGCAAGGTTTCGAGGACGAAACCTCTTTAAGGGGGGTAGACTTGTAACACCCCGAAAACAGGTTTGATAATCAAACTCCGTTAATACTGAAAGACGGGTAAAGTACCGCTAGTGGCAAATTTACCCGGTAAATATTAGGATTTAAATAATTAATCCTAATATTAAATAAAAAGTGAACAAAAGCTTTTAAGGAAATAAAATGGATGAAAGGCCCGGGGTAACGAGACCTAAAATAAACTTAGTCGTAATTTCCCCCGAACCCGCTAAGTTAACTAGGAATATTAAACCTAGTTAATAAGTGGGAATATTATTGAAAATAATTAGGTTGTGACCTAATTAATAACTAACCAAACCCGAGGGACCAAAGCCGGGTAACTTGAAAATGGAATTATAAACTTATAAACAAAACACAACACACACACAAGAGTGTGTGTGTGCGTGCGTGAGATGGAGCAGGAGACAAGCTCCATGGGAGCTAACCCTAAACTCAACAAATTCCTCAAATTGGAGGATCAAACAAGGGTCAAATTCGGTTTTGAACACATAGAAACGGTCACCAAGTCAAGGGGATCGTAAGGTATGTCGAATTTCTAACATTCTTGAAGTTGTAAAAATTGGATAATCATCCTAATCGTGAATTAGGCATGGATTACAGAAGCTATGGCTAGATTAGTGATGTATACTTGCTTAGGAACGAAACCCTAAGTGAAAATCATACATAACATGCTATGATTTGAAGGATTTGATGAATTAACACACTTAGATAAGTGGGTTTTAATGTTATGATGAAATTGATGATATAACTATGCTTAGATTCATCATGCATGTTAAGTAATCAAGAAATACTTAAACAAATTGCTAGTATGAGTATTTGATCATAAATGATGGGGGTGAATTTTGATGATTAATCTAGGTAAAAATAACTAGTTATGAACTAGTTGTAAATGTGTAAAAATGTATGCACACTAGGTGTTTGTTAAAATGCCTAAGTGAAAACTAAAGTGTTGAAATTAGAGCTAAAACGCGCAATTGAATGATATGGTGATTACGCGTAATATGAAGTGAGAAGGGTTCTAAATATAATGTTGATTTAGACTTAATGTTGTGAACCTTGTAATTCGAAGTGGTTAACTTAATAAGCTAAGTTAACTAATCGTGAAGTCGAATAGTAGTTTCGACGTATGAAATAAGTGAGATGGAATAGTCGTGAATAATTATGACTAATCTAACCATCTTACAATTTGCAATGATAGTTTGACGATTAACAAGCTAGGTGAAAGCTTGGGAACAAAGCGGGTCAAAAGAAGCAAGAATGACGGAAAAGCATAAATTCGGATGCAAAGTAAGTATAACTTACACTAGTCTTATAGGTTAGAATATTCTCTTATCGTATTAGTTACGAATAAGATAAATACATAATTTAGGTATGATGTTCCGACATGTAAACGTACGGAACAAGGTAGTCGAGCATGACAAGAACCCATGTTGATGGTTTAAAAAGAATTAAAAAGGTAAATTGGTCATGCGTTGACCATAACTATTTGTTTTGAAAGACACTGAAATGCGTAAGCCATGATAGGCTAAAAAGCGTTAAGAAAACGATTAATACGTGAAATGACCACACGGTGTAAACCGAAGCTAGTCATATAGATGAGATGGTAATAAATACCATCTCGCCAACATAATCGGTCATTTAGACCAAATGGGTCAAAAGGTGAAGATATCACCTTTTGACAATAATGACTAATGATCATTGTCGAGTTATATTATTTCAGGAGTAAATGTCAAATGGGTATTAGCAACGCTATGGATTAGCGGTTATAAAAGCAAGGTATTAAAAACGGGTCAATATATTGATCTGCGCCAGGTATGTGAAGTAGGGTAACACTCATTTAGAACATGTGGTTCAAGAGTGTTAAAAGAGGTCAAAATGGACGTTTGGTTACTTGATAAGTAAACCAAATGTTTTAAGTAAAGGATATTACATTTGGAAAGCTTAAAGACTTTTCAAACAAAATCGTAGGTTAAAAGAGGGATTTTGGGTCAAATATGCTTTCTAAAGTCCTTCATTGTTAATAAGAGACTAAATGGACCAAAACGCCCTTGGAGGCTAAATTGAGCAAACAATCTTTAAAAGTTGTTTGGAAATGATTTTTACGATTTAATAAATACTTAGGGCAAGTATAGAAGTTGAAAGATGTATTACGTTAGTCAAACGGCTCTATTTGGGTCTTTGCCGTAAAATAAAGAGTTAAGGGGTAAAACCTGGTTTGCATAGATTACCTTAGTAAAATCACCATAAATATAGTTGTGGTGAAAGTTCATTTGACAGATATTGCGAAAATAGGATGCTAGAACAAATAATTATGAATTATGCGGAAAAGGGTTTAAATACCCTTAACGGGTCAAAATAAGCATTTTAGTACAAACGGGTTTAAGAATACACATAAACTCGTGAATTGAACCTAATATGATAGACAACATTGAAATTATAAGATTCATGTGATATAGGAATCAAACAAATACGTTTGTTTGATAAAACCGCGAATGGGTCAAAATTTGGTAAAAAGGGAAATAAGCCGAAGACTTAAAAGTCTTAAATCTTGTTAAGCCGGACGTCGGATTTTAACTCCATATGATGGAGTATCAAATTACAAACATGTAGGAAGAAACGGTAGGTCAAACGGATAAGCGGTTTGAAAGATACGAAAGATTTCGCGTCAAATTGCGGCAAAAATGGAAAAGCTGATGCAGGGTCCACCGTAAATTACGGTTCCACCGTAATTTACGGTGGAGTTAAAAAGTGTTACGGCAGCCCCCTACTGATTTACGGTAGGGGCATGCCAAACCTGGGGTCACCGTAAATTACGGTTCCACCGTAATTTACGGTGGAGGCCAAGTTGGAAAATTTTGTTTTTGTTACCAATTGTTTCTCGGACTCGTTTAGACACGTTTTAAGCCCTGTATGACTAAAGCATTTCATGTTTATGAAATGTAGGTACACCTTACATGCCGGAAGACGATCAAGCTCAACGAAGAACCGAACACGATAAAGACACACGCTTCCGCACTTCGATACATTGTAAATTTTAAACAACGAATTTAACCACGTTATGTAGAATAACTTATGATTTGTAAAAGTTTCAATAAACCCGTATTTCCAAATGTATGTAATCTTAATCATATGATTGTTTAACGTAAAACCTACGTTAAACCTTGATATTTAAGAACGGGTGTTACAAGTTGGTATCAGAGCCTTGGTTTAAGAGATTCGAGTATGGTGGGGAGGAACCATGCTTGGATTTAAACCTTATGCTCTTGACAAAGAATAGTGTTCGGTTCGAAGCTTGATCGCAAATCCGGTAAGTACAAGTATGTTAATAGTTTAGCATGCTAAAGTGTTGAGGATGATGGAGAAAATGTCCTTCCCGGATAAGTGGATTTCTTGGATTAAAAGTTGTTTAGTCACGGGAATGGGTTCGGTTCTCGTCAACGACTCGCCTACCAAAGAATTTAAGTTCAAGAGAGGCCTTAGGCAAGGGGACCCCCTCTCCCCTTCCTTTTTGTCATCGCAATGGAGATTATTAGTATCTTCATGAAAAGGGCGTGTGATTCGGGCCTTTTCCAAGGCTGTAAACTCCCAAATAATGGCCCCCTCATTTCTCATTTGTGTTACGCAGATGATGTGCTTTTTGTTGGTAATTGGTCGGAAAGCAATATCACCTCTTTGAACAGGCTCTTGAGGTGGTTAAATCTTGTTTCGGGCCTTAAGGTTAATCGGAGCAAATGTAAAGTCTACGGGATCGGTGTTGAAGAGAGCGAAGTGGCCAGATTTGCGTCTTTGGTTAAATGTGAGGTCGGGTCTCTTCCTTTCTCTCATTTGGGGGTTCCTATTGGTGTAAACATGAAAAGAGCAAAGTTCTGGAAGCCGGTTTTGGATAAGTTTTCGTCTAAACTCTCCAAATGGAAGACTAGTCACTTATCTTTCGCGGGTCGATTAACGCTTGCTAAGTCTGTCCTTGGGAGTCTCCCCTCTTATTTTTTATCCTTATTCGCAGCTCCTAAATGCATCTTAAAGAAAATGGAGAAGATCAGAAGGGAATTTGTGTGGGGTAAGACAAGAGCGGTGCACAAACTTAGATTGTTGCGGTGGGAATTCTTGAAAAAATCGAAAAAACTCGGTGGTATGGGTCTTGGAGGTATCTACGATTTTAACCAGGCCATGCTTATCAAATGGTGGTGGAGATTTAAAGAGAATCTGAATCAACTTTGGGAGGAGGTTATTTCGGCTATTCATCGCGGTAATGGTACGTCGGCTTCTCCTCCCTTCATTCCTCTTAAACGAACAGTCCCCGGTGTTTGGAAAGACATCATCTCGGTTGGCTCAGATATGGAGAAAATTGGTATTATCCTTAAAGATCACCTCATTAAGGCAGGGGTTGTTTGGAAGTGGAGTTCTGACCCCAATGGCACATTTTTGGTTAAGCAGGTCAGGATGGACATTATCGCGGCCACCACCGATAACGGGAACTCTGATCCAGTTTTTAAATGGAACAGCTGGGTGCCCTCTAAAGCTAATTATTTTTTGTGGAGGGCCCTTATTGGAAAGATAGCGTCTAAATCAGGTTTGATTAGAAGGGGTATTCCGCTCGGCGATAGTTCTTGCCCTCGTTGTGGGCTAGCCGAGGAGGACCCGGACCACATTTTTGTCAACTGTCTCTGGTCCAAGTGCATTTGGTAGAATGTTCTTGCTTGGGTTCGGGTTAGCTACCCCGCCGACATTAAAAGTCTCAAAGATCTGATCTCCTTTATCGACTCTCGACCCGGCGGTGCCGTGTGGAAGAGGATTGTCTACACTATTGCCTCTGCAACTGTCTGGAACATATGGTATGCTAGAAATGCTAAAGTGTTTGATGACTGTTCTTTCCCGATTAGCAAGTTGGTGGACCGGATCAAGGAGGAAGCGTTTAGATGGATTAGTGCCCGCTCGAAGCTTAAGACTCCCGTATGGGCGAAATGGAAAGTTTTTGATGTTTTGGATTTGCTGTAACTCGTTTTTCTTTCCTCAGTTTTCTTTTGTTTTTCCCAGTTCCTTGCTGGCTCTTTATATATATATATATATATATATAGGGAGAAGATCATGCGAGAACCACCTCTTATTGCGAGAACCGCGAAAACCAATGTGAACACAACTAAAAATGCCTAAAAATAGCTAAAAATAATAAAAAAAAATTTTGAATTTTTTAATATTTTTTATAAAAAAATCGTTACTTTTCGAAGCAAAAAAAAAAAATTTAAATTAAAAAAAAAAAAATTTTGGCTTCTAAAAGTAGCGATTTTAACATAAAAAAATATTAAAAAATTCAAAAAAAAAATTTTAGATTTTTTTTAGGTTTTTTGGGGTTTAGTTTTTAGCATTTTAGCTTGGGGGGTTTAGGTTTTTGGGGGGTGGGGGAGGGGGGTTTAGGTTTTTTTTTTTTGGGGGGGGGGGGGGGGGTTAGGTTTTTTTTGGGGGGGGGGGAGGGGGGGGGGGGTGAGGGGGTTTAGGTTTTTTGGGGGTGGGGGTTAGTTTTTTTTAGGTTTTTTTAGCTATTTTAGGTTGTGTTCACATTGGTTCTCGCGGTTCTCACAATAAAGGTGGTTCTCGCATGAGCTCCTCCATATATATATATATATATATATATATATTATATATATATATATATATAAATAAAGTGTGTTTGCCGTTAAAAAAAAAATAAGAGTAATGATTGGTAAGTTCTAAATAATAAATAGATCCTTCCCGTCCTCTACACATACTTGTACTTTGGAATATGAAATAGGAATACCATTATTGTACTAGATTGGATGATGATGATACATATTTGCACCGGCAGCCCCTTAACTTCTAGCACTAATAAATGTGGGTACGATTTTTCTTTCACCATACCGTAGCTTTGTTGGACCATGAATTCCAACCGTATCATTTTCTATAGCCTATTTATGTTGTTCTTTTGATTCATTTTTTCTACTTTCTGTGTCTAATTCATTTTTCTACTTTCTATGTCTATTCTCCGTTTTGTCAATTATTTATTTGGATCAAATGTATTGAAAATGAAATACCTTTTTATTTTAATGTGATAAAAATATATATTTAAAAACTATTATTTAGTATGATGTACACATGCTGTATGAGTGGCGTTACGTCCTTTAACCCTAACTCAGTTAGTTTTCAGAAATAAATCTGACCAGATATTTCGGTTATTTTACCCTTAATATATATATATATATATATAGGGGGCTGCTAGAATGAGAACCACCACGAGTTATGAGAACCACGAGAACCGCGACCCGCGGGTGGCCGTTGACCACGGAATTTTTTTTACACCTAGATCCGTATATTTTAACACCGGGTGTAAAGTTTGGGTTCAAACGGCGCGCCCGAGGGGGTAGTTTTTTACGCCCAAAGTTTGGGTTTTTTTATTTTTTTTAATTTTTCTTTTTTTTTTAACCAAACTTTGGGCGTAAAAAACTACCCTCTCGGGCGCGCCATTTGAACCCAAACTTTACACCCGGTGTTAAAATATACGGATCTAGGTGTAAAAAAAATTTCGTGGTCAACGGCCACCCGCGGGTCGCGGTTCTCGCGGTTCTCATAACTCGTGGTGGTTCTCATTCTAGCGGCTCCCTATATATATATATATATATATATATATATATATATATAGGATTAGGTTCAAACGTGAACAAAATCCCAAGAGTGAACTGCGTGAACTGATCTGGGCCCTTGATTTTTATGATCTTAAGATTAAAGTGAGTGACATGATGGTAATTATTTGGTTAATTTTTTCCATTTAATTAAATACAAAAAGGGTATATGTGTAATTTCAATCTTAAATTGATTGCATCTCTCACAAATCAAGTAATCAATTATCCTCTTAAATTGATTGCATAAATCTCTCACAAATCAAATCAAGGATTAGGAAAGATGTAACTTAATTCAATTATTAAAATAATTATTTGTTTAAATGCGATGTACACATGTGTATTCTGATTTTGCCCTCTTTTTAATGCGATGTACACATGTGTATATCGTCTGTTTTTGTGATATCTCAGAATTTTTTTGTATTGAATGTAGTACACCTGTGAATTACTGTACACATATGTACGATGCTGAGTACACATGTGTACTGTTCTATTTATATCCAAGTACACATGTGTATACCGTTGAAATATGAAGGTTACGTGGATCTTAAAAATCAAAATTTGAATTCTGGTGATGAAATCTGAAATAAAAATTAAAATTGAAATCTGGTGATTTGTTATTTGTTTTGATAATTATCTTATTAATAAATAAACATAATGTGGATAATAAATTTAAATTAGGAAAGATGTAACTTAATTCAATTATTAAAATAATGATTTAAATCTAATTTTTATATAATTACAATCCTACCCTTAACAACTAAAAAGGAAATCAATGATCAATATATGTTCACGCAGTTCACTCTTGGGAGGTTGTTCACGCTGGAATCCTACCCTATATATATAGGGTAAGGTTTAGCGCTACAAACGAACCAAACGTTCGTTATAGAGACCATGTGAGCAGATATGTTAAAAATTCTTATTTTGAGTTAATATAGTAAAAGTGATATAACCACGGGCCAAAAACGTAATTTACTCTAAATAATATTTCAACTTAAAAATCTGTAAAACATAAAATAAAAGTTACATAGGTTAGAACCTTATGTATTACACGGGTTGAATAAATATAATTATAACTTTTAAATACTCGTGTACTGTATGATTTGAATAAACACATGCCTTACACGAATATAATTATAACTTTTAAATACTCGTGTACTGTACGATTTGAATAAACACATTCCTTACACGAATAATGTAATCCGTTAACACATTTAGTCATCAAGATGTGTTTTCTAACAAAATGAACTTTTGAGATACTATTTACTTATTGTAACATCTTACTTTATTTTTTATTAGATTAGAGAGTTGTGTATTACATGGTTTATAATATTTTACTTTGTTTTTTATTTATTATTAGGTTAGAAACTTACGTATTACCTGGTGTTGGATAATGAGCAGAAAAAAAAAAAGAAATAAATGTGGCGCCACATATTCAACCTTGGTTTAGTTAGGTTCCATTTTAATTTTTGGTTCCATTTTAATTTTTGGGCCAATAAAGAGTTACACCAATTAATGTGGGGTTTAGATATAAAGTGTGTATTCAAGTTTTTACATTAAATTTCAATAAAAAACAATGAGGAAACAGTTGATTAAAATAAATATTTTTATTTTAATATGTGATTATCAGTTATCCTTTTTCATATTATCAAAATGTAAAAACAATTAAAACTACCAATTAAATAAAATCTTTATCTTTATAAATATTTAAAACGCTAATATATTTGTTTAGATTTTAATAATTAATATATGATTATAATAATTAATATATTATTATCAAGTATCTTTATCATTAAAATCTCTTCTATAAATTTCAAATTTTAAATTTAATATTATCAATAATTGATTTACCATAATAAATATTTAGAAAAATAATTAAGACCGCCTCATAGAGCGCCATGTGTCCCTTACATGGTTTCTTTTATTATATATATATGGTAAGGTTTAGGGCTGCAAATGAACCAAACGTTCGGCGAACAGTTCGTGAACCGTTCGGCGGGAAGTTCGTTTGTGTTCGTTCATTTATTAAACAAACGAACACGAACAAGAAATTTCGTTCGTTTAGTTAAATGAACAAACATGAACAGAGGTCGTGTTCGTTCGTTTACGTTCGTGAACGTTCGGTAACGTGTTCGTTTGTGTTCGATAGTTTATTAGTGTTTTTAGTTTTTATATTTGTTTAAATACTTCAAAATTCCGACAAATTAAATATATAATAAGTGTCAATGTAATATATATTCTCTTCCTGAACGATTGTTTGTTTTAACTTATTTCCATATATGTTCATGAACATTAGTTTGTGCTCATTTGTGTTCGTCAACGTTTGTTTTTGTTCGTTGCCTAAAATTAACAAACAAACACAAACGAACACGAACAAGTTCATTTCCTTAACAAACGAACACGAACATAAAATCTCGTTCGATAAGTGTTCGTGAACGGTTCGCGAACACATATATTTCTTAACAAACGAACACTATGGAGTCAATGTGGGGTAAAGGTTACAAATCGGGATGATAACAAGCTTGTTACAAGGATCACTAGTGTGCAAATAGTATGAAATCGCCAATAAGTTGCAGAGAGTTTTCGAGTAGTGTGTGTTGCTAACTTGTTCTCACTATCAAGCTTGTTATCCCATTATAAAAATGGAAATAATCTAACTAACTAACAATCCGCAAATCATGCTAGCTTCCCACGACTTCCATAACGGTCATACAAGCCATGCACGTGCAGAATAATGGAGCATATTCTCCTGGAATCTCGGCAAGACTAAGTCCCATGCGAATACCCCTGTAAAACAAGTTCAAATATAGTGGAAACAACCATTAGTGTAAGGATAATAATGAGGATCCTGGACCCTTAAACATGCAACGTCTTCTGAGGATCTTTCAAACAGAACTGAGGATTCGTGATCCTGGCTGTACTTGAGGATCCGTGATCCATACGTTAGAAAATCCATCCCTAACATACACCATATTAAAACAAGATTTTACCATGTATTAATATTATCACTCTTGCATTATCATCTATTGACATACAACTAAAGAAAATAAGTTATTTATTACAACGGATTGATAATTAAAACTCCATGATATGAAGATTAATGATTGATTAAATTTAAAATTGCTAAATGGGCAACATTTGGAATTAAATAAAGAAGATCAACCAAAAGGAACTAAAAAATGGTTGAACAGATATTCTTCTAACCTTTATCAACACATACCGCTAATAATGGATAATCGACCTTCCTTTGAATATTTAAATACCAACCACCATTTAAAATGGATTATCGACCTTCCTTTGAATATTTAAATACCAACCACCATTTATTATTTTCAAACTAACTGTACAAGTGTTTTAATGATTGACAACTTTATTATTCAAACATACATAAATAAGCACGTACGTACAACATATACACAAAATTTCCATATAAAAGTGATTTTTGCATTCGAAGTATCCATGCTACAACACATATTGGCAAGAGTATATGTGTCTATTATAATTATATATGGTCGTTTTATTGATGTGAATGCCGTTTCTAATAGGATAGTTTGCTCATGCTTCATATCTGAATAACTTTGACGTACCGATGTAATTGAGCAACTTAGACACAGTGATTCAAATAGTTTGAAAGCCCCATTGTAACTAATGTATAAAAAATTGTCGATTTCAAATGAAAACAAAACATAAAAATACTACTCAAACTATAAATAATGAATGGTTGATTTTATCGTGTAAATTTTAGAAAAAACATCAATAAAAGTTATGTAAGTTTTGATGCCATCAATAAAAGTTATGTGTGGCTTTTGTTTCTTTGTGTGATTTCAGTAATTTGTTTTTTTTTTTTACTTTCCACTAATTATGATATTCTCACCATCTCAACTTCAGCCATTGAAAATGTTTGATGATTGCTATGCTTTGTATGAAAATTTACTTTATAATTTCATCCTGATCTCCCTAAATGTATATATATATATTAAAATTGGGTTAAGTTATTCTACAAAGGGTCTTAAAAATAAGAAGTGTACAAAGACATAATGGATCGTACAAGATGAAACAATGTCGAGCAAAATATAACAACATTTCTAGGAAAAAAGACACAATAAGTCGCAAAAAGACACAAATATAGAAAAAACACAATGATACTAAACAAAATTTCTAAAATCTATAACCTATAAATCCAAAAGTGAAAACCTAAAATACCATTTTGTAGAGTTCGATAAGACTGGTCCAATGTCGCTTGAATAAAGTCAATCGGAGTCCGTTTGATACTATTTGTACCACGCCTAAACCTTTGATACTTTTAGTATTTTCGGTTCAGGAAAAAAAAAAGTAAAATTACTTTAAAAAAGCACAAGACAAAATATATATAAAATAACAATGTAATATAAGAATGATCCATCCGATTATCACAAAACTTCAACTTATTTTCGTAACACAAACAAACAATTGTTCTTCTTCCATCCGTTTAGAGTAAATTACTTTTTGAGTTTTTGTGTTTTAATAGTTTTAAACACCCGAATCCAAAATAAAAAAAATTTAACGTTCTGAGTCCCTCAACGCTCATTTTATAACGTTTTGAGTCCATGTGTTTTAGTGGTTTTAACCACTTTAGATCAAAATCAAAGTATAAATGTTAAAAAATTGGACTCAAAACGTTAAAAAATGAGCGGTTAATGACTCAGGACGTTAAACTTTTTGACTACTAAAACATAGAGACTCAAAAAGTAATTTATTCACCCGTTTATTATTCTTTATTATATTTTAATTTAATGATAACATAATCATAATTCTGAAATCATGTCGCTAAAAAGTTGAAACAAATTATAAAAGCAACCGAAACTACAAGGACGAAATAGCAAAAAGAAAAACCACCATATCTCTGCGTCGGTTTCCTATTAGTTTCGCATCTCTTTCTTCATCAACATCTGTGCTTGCTTGCTTTTATTCTCTCTCTCTCTCTCTCTCTCTCTCTCTCTCTGTTTTGCGCGTAAATCACAACTCCAAATGCATTTCGACCCCACCGCAATTTCGACAACTCCTTACCGGTCAATCTCCGGCTCCATTCTCCTACCGGAATTTCAGATTCCGTCCACAATTCAATCACATTATTAGGTAATAAATTAATAATCTCACTCACACTCACACGTTACTGTTTTTTTTACTCTATGATTTGATCGCGGCTATTACGGTAAACACGGAATCTGATTCTCCTTTTTTGGTTTTCTACAGTCGTCTTCTTCTTCTTCTTCTTCTTCTTCTTCTTCTAGTACTTTTTTGACTGACTGTTGTTACTGATATTCATAGGTAATTCATTTTTTACTTTCTTCTTTTTTATTTTGCAACTTAGCTTGAATCTAAGCGGTTATTAGATGAAAATAAAAATATGTGTTGATTAAATATTGGTGTGAATACGATGGTTTTGGTTCTGTTTGTTTGATTTCATGTACTTTTTTGTTGATTCTTATTGTTTATTATTTCGATTTTTATTTTATATATTCGTTTTTTGTTTCTTTCGATATATTCTACCCGTGATTGTTTCGTAAATTTACCGCCTCCTCATGGATGTGATTTTTCACATTTGAAGTTAGAAATTGGACTCATTAAATTGCAATATTATTGAGTTTTTTTTATTTATTTTTTATTTTTTAACTTTCATTGATTACAAATTCTGAAATTTGCATTAGCAGGTGTTAAAAATTAGAATGAATAGGAATCAGTTTGAGAGAAATAAAAGCTTGAATAGTCCGATTCCGGGATGTTTGGGAAGAATGGTGAACCTTTTCGATTTGAATGCGAGTTTAGGAGGAAACAGATTGCTGACTGACAAGCCACACTCTGAAGGTTTTTAAAATTTTTTTTTATATATAAAAGTTTTGATTATTAGACTTATTGTTAGTGTATTGTTTCCCTAATTCATATGCAAAAGTCTTAAATATTGCTTGAAATAGGTTCCCCGTTGTCTAGGAGCCAGTCGAATGTGTCAAGGTCTCGAGTAGTTGATGATCGGATGCATGATAAACCGGTAATTAGTTTGTTACTTTCAGTTGGGCGCTTTTCACGTGTTGGTAATTTTTTCGGCTTGTGTCTTGTTATTGACGGAATATTTTGATTTCTGTTGTTGGTATATGTAGATGGTGTCTGAGTTAGCAAAATCTGGGTCGAATAGGAAGTTAAACGGGACGCCTATAAAGATGCTTATTGCGCAAGAAATGTTAAAAGAAGAGGTCCCGAAGCAAAGCCCGCCTAACTTGGTCGCCAAGTTAATGGGGCTAGACGATCTTCCACAGCAGCATCAACTTGGTTCAGCTTCTTGCAGAAGCAATTCAAGAAGATCCAGATCAAGAAGCCATTCTGGATCGTTGGACTTTATGCAAAAAGAACATGATGAAGTTAATCAGTACAAAGATGTTTTTGAAATATGGCAGCAATCATGCAAAACGTATGACGTTTCACCGCAAAAGGCGCCACAAAAGGGGAGAAAATACAAAGAAAGCAAGAATGAGAAGAACTTGGCTTTCGTTCGGGAGAAATTCATAGAAGCGAAACGGTTATCCACCGATGAAAAGCTTCGACAAACTAAACAGTTCCAAGATGCGCTAGAAGTTTTAAGCTCGAATAAAGATTTGTTCCTCCAGCTTCTTCAAGAACCAAATTCGTTGTTCTCTAAACATCAAAATTTACCGTCTGTACCCCCACTGCCAGACTCAAAATGCATTACGGTTCTTAAACCGTCTAAGTTGTCAGACTCTCATAAGTTACCTAGTTCCGGAAAGAAAAATGGGAAACAAGTAAACGGAATTGTGTGGGATAAATATGATGGAAACCTGAATAAGCCAAATCAGCCAACGCGTATCGTTGTACTGAAACCTAGTACTGGAAAGCCTCATGACATGAAAGCCTTTACGTCTCCTTCATCATTAAAAACATCAAACGAGGAGGATGGATTTTACGGAGATTTAGAAGACAACGAGCCAAAAGAGAGTACCCGTGGAATACCAGAAAGTCGGAGTGGTTGTAGAAGAGACGAAACTCTTCTTTCCTCTGTTTTTTCCAATGGTTATGTTGGTGACGAGAGTTCATTTAGTAAATCTGAAGTTTATTATGCATCAGGGAATCTGAGTGATTCAGAGGTGATGTCACCAACGTCTCAACAGTCGTGGGATTACGTTAACCGTTTCGGAAGCCCGTATTCTTCTTCCTCATTCAGTCACGCATCTTATTCTCCGGAATCGTCTGTTTGCAGAGAGGCAAAAAAGCGCTTGTCTGAAAGATGGGCTATGATGTCGTTAAACGGGAATGTTCAAGAACAAAGACATGTAAGAAGAAGCTCCAGTACATTGGGAGAAATGCTTGCACTTTCCGATATAAAGAGATCGGTAGAATCAGAAGAAAATTGTAAAAATACTAGCAATTTGAATAAAAACCAGTGTCAAGATGCTGATATTGATATTGATAGTAGTCCTAAAAGTTTGATGAGGTCGAAATCTCTTCCGGTATCTTCTACCGACTTCTTGAAAGGCAAAAAGGATGATAATAAGGAGTTGACCAAGGAAAAAAGTCATAAATCATCGCTGTTTAAAGGTAAAGTTTCAAGTTTATTTTTTTCCAAGAGTCGAAAATCTAGCAAGCAGAAGTCCCAAAAGTCCGATGATGACACTCATCAATCGTCAAGAAACATTGGTAATGATGGATCTCAGTGCGTTAGTGACGTCGTGGTTAAAGGCGTCGATACAGAGCTAGCGAATCAACATCTACCTGAGGTATGCACTCTAAATTAAAGTCAAAATATTAGTTAAAAGCTATATTTCTAACTAATATATTTGATACTGAAATCTTAAGTGTGTGTAATTGGTTATTTGCAGGGGGTGTTTTCTGGAAATGCAAACGAGAATCAAGAACAGCCAAGCCCTATTTCGGTATTGGAGTTACCCTTTGAAGATGACGATCATACATCAGGTTATCCTCGTACTGCTAAGTTGAACGATCATGGTAATTAATATTATTTTTACATGCATCTTATGTTTCATGTTGCATTTACAGGAGATTCAAATAAATGCAATCTGATCGGCAAATCACCGCTAATTGGATCAATTGCACGGACTCTCTCATTCGACGATTCTGATGTGGGGACCGTCTCTCCTGTTTTAGGCAAAACGTCAACAAAACCCTTGAGTCGAGAGGAAGAAGAGCAAGAATGTTTATTGTATGTACAAACACTATTATCAGCAGCTGGAATTAACGGTGAGGTCCAGTCAGATACAGTTATCGCCAGGTGGCATTCACCCGAAAGCCCTCTGGATCCATCTTTGCGGGACAAGTACATGAACCAAACCGATAAGGTGGTTGACCAATCCAAACAAAGACACCAAAGATCTTTTCAAAAGCTTGTTTTTGACGCTGTCAACGAAGCCTTAATAGGTGGGACCCACAAAGACCATGTGTGGGGCCAGATGAAGGAATGGTTATCTGGGGACGAAAGGTGTGTGTGGGATGGTGATGAGGAAGATGGTGGCGGCACCATCAACCCGCTGGCGGTGGAGTGGGTGGTGAGGAAAGAGGTTGCGGGCCAGGTTTGGACGAAGCGTTTGAAAGTGCAAATTGATGATATTAGTAAGGAAATAGAAGAGAAGGTGGTGGAACAACTTGTGGAAGAACTTGTGCTAGAGTGATTTTGGCTTACACTCCTTAATTAATCACACAATTGTTTGTCTATTAATAACAGTATTATGATGTCTTGTGAGTTTCCAACAATCATGGTCTTTTCTGGGTGTCATCTGTGTAGTACAAAATAAATACAAGTTATTTAAATCCAAATTCAGGGTTTCTTTTGTACAGCTTTTTTTTGTTGATCTTGTTCAAAGTTTTTTACACATTTTTTAAGCATCTACCACAAATACCCATATTTGTGTATCAAGGTTTTTCCTTTCTTCTTTTCTTGTAAATTATTGGTCATCTTATAAGATTGCTGCTACCTAGTATGCATATACATTGTTACATGTCTCTGTACAAAATATTTTTAGAGGGTTGTTCTTTGTTTGGTTAGACTGCAAAGAAGTCGGTTTTAAGATTCGGCTTTTCACAAAAAAAAAATGGAAAAAGCTTAAGATGTTATATCTTGAAGGGAACATTTTGTAAAGGTTAAGCCTTTTCTTTGTAACTTTTAATGACAAATTAGAAACTTAACAAATTTAATTATAAAGCCTTAGAAATAAATAAAACTGAAACATTTTTAACTACTCACACTTGTAGAAATTATATAACAAATCCATCATGGGTCTATAGAAATATTTAATTGGTCCCAAACGTAGAAGAATCAAGACAGAAAGTGCCAAATTGGAAGTTAACAATAATTGGTCCCAAACGTAGAAGAATCAAGACAGAAAGAAGTTAACAAAACACAAGTTGGGGCAGGGAACAGTTGTTGAAAATAATAAGGCCCATGTGTGAGCATGGAAGGTGAACACTATAAATTTTATTGGATTATACAAGTAAAGGGAATTTGTCATGTATGTAATGTGTGTTTTGTGTTTTTTAATCATGACCAGTAGCAGCCAAAATGTGATAAAGTAATCAAACGGTCAAAAAATAAGACAAATACCCATCATTCATCATGTTTTCTTAGTTATATACGACACCTTTCCGCGCGCATGTGCTTGTGGCTGGTACAAGTTACAAGCAGCATGTAGCAACATGTCATAGATTGATATGCTAACTTAATCCGAATCCAAGGACACTTTACGTGATCATCGCTGATTGATATCAACCAAACCAAACTTAGGTTTTGATTATGTCACGAGAAAAGGGACCTAGTCAAACTCTTTTTATCTTTTATATACTAGATTGCTAAATTAGGATCCTTATATGATTTTTAGTTATGTTAAATCCTTAATACCTAAACAATTCAATCAGTTGATAAGGGACTCTACATATGTTAAATCCTACACAACCTTGGTTGATAAAATAATGGGACGAATTTGTTTCAAGGAAAAAGAGCACTTGTCTTAAAGCAAAATACCAAGAGAGTCATGACCAGTAAAAAAATTGATTTTAATTCAAAGCAAATCCACAAACAGGAAGTGAAAAATTGTACCTTCACCCTTCTCAATCAAGTAGGTGAATACACAGAACAAATCAAACACGAATCATGCCTACGGATATACACAAGATCAGTCTTTCACCCTAATAGTTTTGCTTAGACTTGCCTGCTTACTTGACATTACTGCTACCCAGTCCATACTGCAATACACATAAATGAATATTAAATCATTGCCGATAATGTTGCCGATGTATAGTAGTTATATATCAAAGGTTGTTCAATACCAAACCGGTTATAATTAATTAGTAGAGAAATGTACATTTTGATTTAACTTTAACTATGATACAAGAGGCGGTTATGCACAATAATTGGTGAGAACTATGTACACGTGATTATTCAGTTCAAACGCATGAACATTTACTTGAAATTGGTTTTGTATCGAACATGTACCTAAGTATATTTGAGAATCAGGAAATTACCTTTTCTCGCATCCTTGAACTCCATATGTCAGAATGGAAAGATTTACCATTAACACTCACCGACACGGATGTTTGGGCTACATGCGGGTTGAGCAACGGCTCCCAAGCGTTACATCTTACAACACCATCTTCTTCAATGTCATCTTCATCAAGTTTCATCTGTAAATTCACCATTGCTCTCAACACCACAGCAAACAGCAGAGATACAACCTGAAAAAATGGACAATGAATTTAAAGGGTAATAATCGGTTTTGAACCATTTTATCTAAAATCATCTTTAAGAATACCAATGCATGAAAATACTAACCTGAACTACAACAACTGCACTGCCAATCCACTTACAAAAATCAACATCCGATTCAACAAATTCTCGAAATTTATCAATTGCTCCCGTTGGGTCCAAGGGAAGATCCTAACAAATAAATCGATAACATATATGCTTCATTGTCTACTTTTGTAGCAATATAAGTACAAAATTGTACGATAATTTAATTGTCGTACACTTTCCCAATGACGATCAAATGCAATGAACATAATCAAAGCCACCTCTAGCAGGATGAATAGAGTTTTAAGAACAGCATACTACAAAATTTAAGGAAACAAAAGCTTAAAAATGATACAACTTTTTATGTTAGTAATCTCTGATTATTATTTCATGCATTGTGACACCACAAAACACATGAAAAGGATACAAAATAAAGGCAACATCCATTAATGGCTTCAGCTGCAATATGACCTATGCATGAGATGCAACATAACATAACACCAATTCCCATAAATGCATATATGAACCTGTCATGAACATGATCATAAATAATAATAAGTTACTCAAAAATAAAATTGCATTATCAAATAAACAAGAAACTTAAAACATTACAACCAAGTTGATTACCATGGGGAATGACTGTCACTGATCAGGTTACCGAGACTTATCACACGATCCGCGTTGAAAGCGGTTGAAACCGCATCGGAAGAATCAGGCAAGTGTTTGTTCCACTGATGTAGCATAAAAACGGAGTAAAGAATGATGGAAATCCCAACAAACAGTTGGAATATATTGAGGAATTTGAGAATGAATGCAAGACATGAATGGCAACAACTCTTCCTCATTTCTTTGTTGAAGTTTGGAATTTTTATTAAGCACAGATTTGTTATGAACCAACTATGTTAATCCTGCTCAAGCGAAACTTTTTGATTTTTGTTGAAAGTATGATGAACTAGTTGTGAACTTGAATGATAATGGATAGGATTTTATTTTAAATGAGTAGATAATTACTAAATAAACGAGAGAAAACCGGGTAAATTTGAATTGTTGATAATGGATATGATTTCATTTTAAATAAGTAGATAAACACAAACTAGACGACACAAATTGTAAATTTTGAAATAAAATTATGTTACAATCCTAAGTAACTTCTCATTTGTTTGACTCAGTCAACACATTAGCCTGTTTTTTTTAACGGCCAACAAAAGCCGATTACCCGGGTTAACCCTAATAGCAAAAAGCTACCCACGTCTATAAACGCAAACAGAGTTGGTGACTCAGCCTGTCTCTATTCTGGCTTAACCGAGAATATTTTTCCTCTAGACGATACTCGAACTCATGACCTCTACTTTAGAAGGTCATGGAGCTGCCAATGCACCAGAAGGTAACATAACGGAATTAACCTGGATTTTATTCTTCACTCACATATCCAGAAAAAATAAACTGTTTGCCAACGAATTTGATTTTCATATTTATTTGAATTTTAAATATGTTGAAATTTAGTGAATAAACTAGAAATAGCACCCGCAGCGTTGCGGTCGGGGCCACATGTATTACCCGCCACGTTTAGCAAACAAAACACCATTTTTTGTTAACCCATAAAAAAAAAATTACAAGCCAGAGGCTCGCCACAATACACCAAGGGAAGCAAAAAGGAAAAGAAACATAATAAACTGAATCATACAGCAGTATCATCCTGCAAAGGCATATTAGCACAATATCCAAGTGAAATAAAAATGTCACCTAAGTTGTTTCTTCTTCCTGCCGTAGTTGTAACTATGATACGCAAGCTTTATCTTAATATTACCTTGTGCTCCCTCCTTGACTGTTGTTGCTTATTGAAGCTATATGTGCTTGTAAAAGCTTCCGAGCTTGTGATTTATTATTGATCTATTATATTTGGGCAAATCTTTTATTCTAATACAAGTTGAAATCGGAGATATTGAGCTGCACATAAGGTGTTCGATCATATGCCTCAATGAAGCTTAAAGTTGTTCCACATGTTCTTCTCCGGTACAAATTGTTTGAAGGAATCACTGGATTTATGAAGAAAATTGTTGTTCATAGGACTGTTGCATTAGTGGTTGGAAAATACATGGTTGAACAGATAATAGCCAATGAGAAGATAGATCAATTACATGATGTAGACACCTTTGATACACAAATTGGTTGCATCGGGACCGATTAATTTAGATAACATCCTACACAAACACTTTTAAAACGAAAAGCTAAATATCGCCATGTCTTTAGTGTCTAAGAGAGGTTTCCTGCAAAACAAAAAAACATCATGCAAAACGAACAACTGCCATATTATCTCAAGAATAAACAATAAATCATCTCAAGGCTCCTTGAGTATATGTTGATTTTGATATAAATAAATTTAAGCCTAGTAGATATAGATCAAACATCCAACAATGATTTCATGTACCTCAGAATCAAGTCTATCGCACCTTCTCTATGCGTTAGCAATTCCCAACAAAAAAAACTAATAGCAACCATTATCTTATTCAATGTTTATTAACCAAAATTCATTTGTATTTTACGCAATAGCGTAGGTGCTTGGATGCCCTCAATTTTAAAACTACTCTAGACGTTAGCCAGTCTTGAAACCCTCCATCTTTTTGAAAATAACTTAAATGGTTCAATACCACAAGAGATTGGTCAATTGATTCTTCTCTCTGAGCTTGCTGATGTCTGTCGTTAGTAACATGCAAAAACCGAAATAAACTAGGTAGCTAGAGTAAGTCGGATATCGAACCAGAGGAGGATTGTGGAAAGTGTCGAATGAAAAGTATTAATTAATTACTACTGAATTAGAAAATCGGTGTGATTGATTATAAGAATTATCTAAATTAACGAATAAAAATTGAGAAAAAGATTGAGTTATAATAAACAATGATGAGAAAAGGTGATCACTCTGGGATTCAGATTCTGTAATTACTAATAACCTAGTTCTGATTTTATTGGATGCTATTGATTGAATAGTAAATCTGTCACATTTACCAATTACCTATGCAGTTCAAAATCTTAATATTAATTGATTAGATAAATATTAAAACAAACATACATAGAAATCATTCAATCAACAAAAGCATAATTGGATTCAACACATAATTATAACTCTGACTGTCACTCAGGATTTGTCTGTCACACAAATTATATAATCACGCAACTAGTCGGCTGTCACCCGACTACAAATCCGAATCTCAATACAAAACAGAAACTAGAATTAAAAGTGTCTTACACAATCATTCACCCGAAGTGCTCACGAGGGATTTAGCCGCTCATCTCGGTTGAATGATCTTCACTGGCTTGATACCCGGTTGAAAAACTCTTTTCCTCTGCCGTCGAACAACCCCCTCTTTCTTCCGCCGTCAAGATGTGATGATTAATCTTTGTATGACGGCTGTCCTCTCTAGTCCACGTGATGCCTTGCATGGGCCGTCCACCCCAAGCCTGTGCGATGTTGTGGATCATCAAAATTAAAAGTCAAACCTCCTTTTTGTGGCGGCCCAATCCAAAGAGTCCACAAGAATATTAATGATGATGATCCACATGAGTTCTGCCACCCCCAAACCGTGATGTTGTTGCTTCCTTGTTAATTGGCGGCTGCCCTCTCAAAACTAAAGTCTACGTGACTTTTTTTTGTTCACTCCACATTCACGTGACATGTACTAGCTGATGATGTGATAATGTCTTTCACAAAGTCCAAGCCCCCTCTTTCCTTGATGTATGCGTGTATATTAGGAATGAAAGAAATGGTTCAGACCGATGCCTGAAGAGCGAAAATTCAAAAGACCATTGAAGTTCTTTAAGAGCTATCAAGATGAATCTCTTGGAGACATCCTATCTTGGGTTTACCTTGATGATATGAAAGTTTACGCTGTGAAACATGAATTTGGAGTGCAATACTTTGAATTTCTTTGTGTTATAAAGACCATGCCATGGTGGGATGTTGAAGAATTGGTGAAAACGAAGAATATACAACAGATCGAATGGGGTCCTGAAGTTCGATACTACGAGTTAAAGCTGTGGGATTACATTCAAAGGCAAGCAAAAGATAACTTCCTAGAATGGAAACCACAGTATCCCAAGAGAACAATAGTTATTTATCCAGTTATAGGTGAAAAACACATCACTCTACATGTCAAGTACCACGATGTATGAAGAATATGCCACTGAAGGCGATGGAACAGGATTTTTACAAAGACTTCAGGGGATGGGCATACGATCCATATACATGTCATGCAGTGATTGCTCTTCGTGATGAGAAGTTTGTCTATAAGCGTATCTTCCTGATTGATCCGATGTGGTTGGTAAATTGCTCAAAAGCCGACATTGATTGCTTATTCTTCAACAAGATAATGTACTATCCAGCTGACAAAGAACAAGCTCTGCAGTATCAGAAGGTAGTGAATGTATGCTTTGAAAAAGACATAAATTCAGGCCGATATTGGCAGTCGAGCTTGAGAGATCTTGAGTTAGAAGAGTTTCTGAAAAAAGAATGCCACAATGAGAAGATGGATCAAAAGATGGCTGAAGAAGCGAAAAGAGCTAAATGGAGAATGGGATTAGAGCGAGTTGAAACTGATCAAAAGCTAATCGAAAAAGAACAAAAGAAAATTCCTAGATGGTCGAAGTCTATGGATGGTATTAAGGAATGGCGTGAATGGTGGATCAACGAAGGAAGGCATAAGAGAAAACAGATGTTAGAAGAACGAGCAGAAGAGAGGAAGAGAAAGTACAGGGAGAGAAGACGCAACAAGCAAGGCTGATCAAGACTATACAAGAAGACGACTACAGCTACATCTAAGGGGGAGTCCGTGAATGCACCATGTCTGTAGCTTACGTCTGTATTGAGTCTTTGTTTATCTTGTTTAGTGTCTTTGTAGTGTTTATTGTATGTTTTGTATGTTATCCGGGATGAAATGTAGGATTGGTATGTTTTGTAAGTCCATCCGGACGGATGGAAATTCCCCATCCGGACGAAAGGGCATTATAGATGTTTCATCCGGATGGGCTACCTCTATAAATAGAGGAGCTTGGGTCATTGTTAGGAAGATCTTTTGTGCTCTCTAGGCGAAGCCCTGTCAAAATTTCTCCAGGTTCTGTAAACGTTTTGATATCAATGAGAAAGGTGTTTAACGGTATCTTCTGTGTTATTCTCTCAACTACTTTCGTGGATTCTGCAAATGTTAGTAGGTGTTAAGATCTGGTCGAAGCGTTCGAAGACCTGAACACAGGGTCCTCACAAGATTTTTTTTTAAATAATAGTCGTTTTATTACCGAACAAACGACAACAGAACAGAGTTTCGACTCGATCTATACAACGAACACTCAAAATCTAAGAACGTTACGAAACCGAGAGTGTTGTTGATGTTGTTTATGAAGAACTTATGAAGAACAGTTGGTTTGAAGTTAGGAACGGATGGACTTGCTGTTGTTCTCTAATGTATTATTGTCCAGATGTACAAATGTTGAGTATTTATATTGAGAGTCCATCCGTGCTAATCATATAATCCACATCCGGGCGGATGGGGTCTTGCCCATCCGGGAAAATAAAATATTCCTCATCCGGGTGAGATTGACATTTCCTCATCCGTGCATGTTGTTTAATTTACATTTGATCATTCTGAAATATAACATGCAGATTTCTATATTATACTTTCCATGCATATGATATAGATTGTGATGTCATCATTTAGTTATGATAACATCATGTCTGGTCATGTCTGATCTTGTTCAGTTTCTTTGCTTCGTGTCGTGTCGTGTCGTACCGTATACTGACCTGACATTGCCTAACGACTCCTAGAACATCCTAGCGAAACCTCTGTCTGGTATAATACTGACTCAAGACTTTAACCATTACAAATACAGACAGATTTCTAACTATGGACATACAAAATGCACTCAAAGACTCCCCATTCGACATAGCTTAGAAATCTGTGAAATTTAGTCTTGATCTGCCACGGAAAACATATTCAAGCAATCAAAGTAAAACTGTAAGCTCCCCCTTGAATAATGCTCCGAATCACTAAACATTTTAGATTTGACAATTAATCTTACTCCCCCTTTCACTTAGCTTCCTGTCAAATCTTATCATTATTCAAACGTTTAGATTCAACTGGTGAGAGTTTTCTAAACATACAAATGTCTATTATCGTATTTGACATTTTAAGCATGAACAAATTTCAGTAACCCTCACAGGTGATCAAGTTCAAATAAATGACCTTGATTATCCAACTTTTCAACTTTTTAAATTTTCATTTTAAAATTCAAGTTTCAAATTAATGAACTTGTTTATGTTCCGCATCTTTAGATGTTGAAATTCAGCTTTCCATCATCGGTTGTCGAAACATAAAGTAGAAACAAAATCCTTTTGTATTTTTCAAAGTTTATGCTAAAACACACTTAAAATCTTTTTGTATCAAGCAGGACTGATCAAGACTATATAAGAAGACGACTACAGCTACATCCAAGGGGGAGTATGTGAATGCACTATGGCTGTAGCTTACGTCTGTATTGAGTCTTTGTTTATCTTGTTTAGTGTCTTTGTAATGTTTATTGTATGTTTTGTATGTTATCCGGGATGAAACGTAGGATTGCTATGTTTTGTAAGTCCATTCGGACGGATGGACATTCCCCATCCGGACGGAAGGGCATTATAGATGTTTCATTCGGATGGGCTGCCTCTTTACATAGAGGAGCTTGGGTCATTGTTAGGAAGATCTTTTGTGCTCTCTAGGCGAAGCCCTGCCAAAATTTCTCCAGGTTCTGTAAACGTTTTGATATCAATGAGAAAGGTGTTTAACGGTATCTTCTGTGTTATTCTCTCTACTACTTTCATGGATTCCGCACACGTTAGTAGGTGTTAAGATCCGGTCGGAGCGTTCGAAAACCCGAACTCACGATCCTCACAATATCGATATAAGAAATTTCCAATTTACAGAATCGTTAAGCCTTATCAAAATCAACTTTAAAAAGGCTAAGGCTTGTTTCTTCCTTTCCGCCCAAGAATACATCTCATTTAATATCAATGGACCATCAACAATGTTCCTCCCCTTTAAAAACGCTGACTGATTAGGTGATATTAAGTCGTCAATTACTTTAGATAACCTGTTAGCAAGTATCTTAGATTTTAACTTCTGAATTACACCAACAAGAGATATCAGCCAGAAATCAATTGGTATCTTTGGCTCAGTAAACTTTGGAATTAATGAGATAAATGATTCTCCTGCCTCTGGACATATTCTGCCTTGAACGAAGAACTCTTGCACTACCCCCATCATCAAGGGCTGAAATAAATTCCAGTGTTTATGGACCACCGCAAACGTGATACCATCAGGTCCTGGTGCCTTTTCTCCCCCACAGTCTTTTACAGCTTCCCATATTTGTTCGTTCATAAATTCTTTTATAGAAAACTCAGCTTGCTTTCCCGACAACCTCTTGAACCCGTCCCCACACATTCACGGCCTCTTACTCATTGGTTCTTTAAATTCTTCATAAAAAACTCCCTGAAGTGTTCTTTTACCAAAACCCAACCGACTTTGATACCCAACAATTAAAACCCCATTCATACGGTTATATGACTCTTTACTACTTTTCGAAAAAGTGAAGAGTTTTTATCACCAAACACGACCCAATCTTCCTTGGCCTTCTTGGTTTCTCGCCTCTTCCCATTTCATAACAGCACACATAGCATTCAGCCTTTGCTCTGTTTCTCCAGTACTTAAATCTCTTATCTCAGCAGCCTCCCTTCCCAACCTATTAATCAATCTATTACTTGTGTCCACTTTCACCTTTTCTTTCGTCCAAAAATTTACTCTATCTTGTATTATTTTTAACCTAACCACAAGATCCTTCATTTTTGTCACCTCGGACATGCACAAGCTTCATTTACTATCTGCTCGAGACCAGAGTCTAGTAACCATGAATTATAAAATTTAAATGGTATCGGACCGAGGAGACAGATAAGATGACTGGTCTATGATCCGACTTCTCCTTTGATAATTTCGGCCCACCAGGCCATCTTTGAACTACCTTTTCACACACCAAAATCGTTTCGAGTTTGCTACACTTTGACCCGTCCTTATTCATATATGTAAAACGGATCCCTCCCATGTTGTACGCATTTAATCCTGTTCTGCTAATCTTATAAAAGCAATGGCACCATTCATATCAAAAACCGAGTTTCTTCTTTCCTCATTAAAGTCCCCTAGAAATATAAATGATGCGTTTTTTATTCCCAATAATTCACTCCACAACTAACGCCTTTCATTGACATCACTCTGTCCTTTACACTTTCTCTCTACTAATCTTCATTAGCGTACTGACCATGATCTTCGAATTCCCAATTTCCAGAGCTATCTCCTCCTCACTATATAATTATTGAAAGACATGGTTACTCTTCTTTTCTTCTTCATTAGATTTTTTGCTTAACTCTTCTTTTTGGTAGTAACTTCAACATCCTTTTTCTGTATATTTTTATTGGGTCCAGGCAAGCACCCCTTCTTCAAAATAGATGGACTATACATCTTCCTCTTTTTACCACTTCTAGCTGTATGGGCTTTCCTTTGTTTGGGCCACCAACTCATTTATCCTTACATTGTGTTCCCAAGTCTCATTTAACATGGAATTAATGTGGTCCCATTTCCACCATAAACTGAGATGACATCATTCCTGACCCATCCTCCCTCCCTCCCTCCCTCCCTCCCTCCCTCAGTCTCAGTGCCAATGCCCTCATCATTAGTGTTGTGGAGATGCATGCATATCACCATACACATTGCTAGGGGTAGGGGCGCCCATCACTCATCACTCACTCATAACTTCCAATCAAGTTCTGCCATGTCATCAAGCATTATTCCATCACTAGTGATGGATTTTAGTGGAAATGCCCATCACTTGTGATGAAATTCCATCACTCAAAACTTTTTTTTTTGGTTTTTAAATTATAAATTAACAATAAAATAATAAAAGTATAAATTATAAATCATTTAAATTAAAAACAATATTTCTAGAAATATTTTAGACTACAATATAAATAAAAAAATACATAAAGAAAATCTACTCCTCGTCCGAATCAGGAAATTCCAAATCTAAAGAACTTACAAGGTCAATTAAATCGTATCTCAACCGAAAGTGAATTTCTTCATCACGCAAGTCTTGTTGGACATTTTCGAGAACGGGAAATTGTGTAGGAGGATCCTGCACCCAATCTAAAGATATTGCACGTCCGTCTTCTTTGATTAGCATATTGTGCAATATGATACATGCATATACTATGCTATGTATTGTTTCTTATTCATCGCACGAACCCGTCGGTTTAATTTGCCTCATCTACCCTTTAAAACACCAAAAGCCCTCTCAACATCTTTTCTTGTCGATTCTTGCAACCTTTTGAACGCTTTTTCTTTAGCCTCGACAGAAAATGAAGGAGCTTTCACAAAAACAGACCATGATGGCTAGATACCACCCACAAGAAGAAAGACTCTTCTGTAATATCTTCCGTTAACATAGAATGGACAGAAGGGTGCAGTACCATCCAATACGGTTTGAAACAACAGCGACGTGTGCAAAACAATGATGCCATTGTTTGAACCTGGAACACCAAAATATGAATGCCAAAACCATAAATCATTCGACGTCACCGCTTCAAGTATGATGGTTGGTCTTTTGACGTCACCCCTAACATACGCCCCTTGCAACTCTCTTGGACAATTTCTCCATTCGATATGTATACAATCGATGCTACCGAGCATCCCTGGAAAATGTCATCTAGCCTCATGTGCGGCGTAAATACGTGAGATGTCGTGTCTCGTCGGTTTACATAAAAACTCTTTACCTTACGTTTTAATGATCGCGTTACAAAAAATTTTGTAGACATTCACGTGAAGTTCTGTCCGACATAGCTAAGTATTCATCAAATTGATCGGGAATGTTACCTGTCGCTAGTTGGCGAATGGCGGACGTGCATTTTTGTATCGGCGTGAAACTTTGTTTGCCCCTCCCATCGTAATGTTCTTGAAACCATTCTTCAGTTGCTTCGATGTCTCCAACAATCTTTAAAAATAAATCTTTTGGTAAACAAAACCGATCTCTAAACGTTTCGACATTGTAGATCGGATTCTTCACAAAATAATCGTTCATTAACACTTCGTTGCCATGTATACGATCATGATCCACCATTTTCTTCTTTGGGTGGCTCGAACATGCTTCAAGTTCATTATACACCGTCTTGAAAAATTCAAGCGTCTCGTTGTCGGAAGACGTTTGGCTATCGCTATCGTTGTCCATCGGAAACGTCGAAGCCGTAGGAAAATCCATTCATGAAATATGTAGAATGTTTTGTCACACCCCCAAAATCCACCTGCGGAATACCACCGCTTGGAGGCGTGACTGACCAGGATCCAGCCACCAATCATATTGAACAAGCAAACATGTAATTATAAAGTTCAACCAATACAATTGGCGTATAAACAAAACATAATTTTAAGTTGCAAGCGGAAGCATAACGTTTAAAAACCAAAACATAAGTTTAATTGTTTCAAAGTTTAACATGGCACACAACTGTCCATGTCCCACAACGACTCTCTTCCATGCAAGCTCCAGCTAAGTACCTATTGACCTGCAAAGCATATAGTAACGAGTCAACAACAAGTTGAGTGAGTTCACGGTTGGGTGTTCAATTTTAAGTTGTTCCAAAAACAGTTTCCTTTAACTGGCATCCTGCCGTGGGGGTTACCCCATAGTTGAAAACGTGATTTGTTTACCCATTTACTCTGGCAATACAGCCGTGGGGGCTACCCCATGTTAGTTATCTGGCATTTCGGCCGTGGGGGCTACCCCATGTATACACTAGACTCGTTACCATATCGACTGCTGACTGTAGTCATGTTTATGTGCCCTGAACTGTCAATGCCTATCATCATTGACGTGCCCAGATCCATTAGTTCACGCCCGTCCTCTGCGGCACGGTGTGAGGCTTGTCAGACCTAAATAGCGCTATCTAACTAATGACCCGCTCGCCATTGGCCCGGAGATTAAGTCGATATAAAAAGGAGGGACTTCGTGATAGAGTTTTGGTCTAGTACGAGTTATCTGTCCACGAGGACGAGGAATTACATTCCTGAACCAATACTGTCCTACCCAAGAAAGGACGAGGAAGCCATGTTCCTTAACCCCATTCCCAACCCCTGGGAATCCCATGCTTTGTAGAGGGTGTGAACTCACCTTGGTTTGCTCGGCAGATACACAGAAAGGTCAATCAAGTTGCAAGTGGTCAACTACGTCCTAACATAGATACCATTCAAGTCAGGTTTATATCCAAGTAGTGCACGTATGTTCTACACGTATTGTACACAAGTAACGATCATGGCATACATGTCTAGTATGGCAGTTCAACAACAGTTCGTAACAAGTTCCACAGTAACATTCACGTAACAACCAAAGGCTAAGTGTGCGGCCCAACTACTTAGGCCCATAACAGTGTGCGAGTCCAAACATTGTGTACGGGTGCCATGGTCTCGAGTCGAGACTGTGCGGTCTCGAGTTGTACCTATGAGTTCTCGAGTCGCAGCCCTGGAGGTCTCGGGTCATGTCTCGAGTCGCAACAAGACTCGCAACCCTGATCTCGAGTTATGCTGTTTTGTGTTGATGTTGTGTGGTCTCGAGTCGAGACTAGGGGTTCTCGACTCGCAACCTATGTCGCAACCGTGGATCTCGAGTTGTCATCTTCATGGTCTCGAGTCGAGACCAAGGGTCTCGACTAGCACACCTGCTAACAGCCGGCATTTGTACTAACCAATAGTATTTCGATTCCATGCAACATCTAGTACTATCCATACAAACATGTTTTCTTGTCTAACAATCAATTAAAATGGATCAAACAACTAGTTTTCAAATATTCAAGACACATTCATATCATGTTCATGTTGTTCTTCATTTATTCAAGTAGTTCATCAAATATTCATAACACACTCAACCCTTATTCATTTATTTCATCATTTACAAGCATGTTCATTCAAGTCAACCTAAATCTCTAAACAAATGCAAATCCGATTTTATGAATAACAACTTCCTCATTCAACCTAAACATGACCAAACCTTTCGGATCCAACCATATAGAACCGATTTCCAACATTCATGATCAATCACGTATTATCTCTACCAAACCGACCTTACATCATCATATAACAACAATCTTAGTACCGTATATTCAAGAAGGATATATTCAATATGCATAAACTTAACAAGTAAGCACATTATCAAATAACTTCATCATACATAACTATCAACCGAAACACATCATTATCAACCGAAATATCACACATCATCATCAACCGAGATATAACACATAACATAAATCACTAACCGGTTAAGTTTTCAAAGGAGATCTTAAGCTTGAACCGAGAGCTCTTGTGTTGCCGGTTGGATCCGAGAATGAGGGAAGAAGGATGTTGAGACTTAGGGTTTTAGTGAGAGAGAATCTGGGAGTGTGTGTGTAGGAGAGTGTGTGTTGTCCAAAGAATGGCAAAGTTGGCTAGGAGTATAAGTTATATACTAGCTCTTAAGTTGGTTCACCCTAGTGGGTTTTCGAGTGGGGTGAAGAGGGACATGGCCCAACCGGCCCAACAGTTACACTATTCACTCGAGACCGCATGGTCTCGAGTCGGGTTCTTGTGTCTCGGGTCGCATACATGCAAGCATACATATAAACATAACACATAATCACATAGGATGTTCACTTATATCATTCATTAAACCAACAAGTCAACTAGTCACATAACGTTCAAGTATGTTACATCAAGATACAACGAAAGGTTCTAAATTTCGAGTTGTCACATCATCCCCAAGTTGAAAGAAATTTCGTCCCGAAATTTGGTAGGCACTCACTGAGGAAGCTAGTTAAGTTGTATGGTTTTCCCGGTTTTCCTGGGGTGTCACATCCTCCCCCCGTTGATCTGGAATTTCGACCCGAAATTCCGTAGCTTCAGCCTCAGTAGGTTAAGTTTGCCTCGTTTACCAAAACGAACCACACCCTTCCAGGGTGAAACTTTGAGTAGTACCCGCTCCCCAACCTAGAGCTCTAGTAGTTTTCTGCCCTTATCGGCGTAGACTTTCTGACGGTCACGAGCTGCCGCCATGCATTGTCGTATTTGAGCAATTCGTTCGGTTGTGTCTACCACATGTTCTGGACCAGTGATCTGACTATCTCCCACCTCTGCCCAACAAAGAGGTGACCGGCATTTGCGCCCGTACAATGCCTCAAACGGAGCAGCTTTAATGCTGGTGTGGTAGCTGTTATTGTACGAGAATTCCACAAGTGGTAGATGCTTTTCCCAGCTGTTGCCAAAGTCGATTACACATGCACGAAGCATGTCTTCTAAGGTTTGAATAGTGCGCTCAGACTGCCCGTCCGTCTGAGGATGATACGCTGTTCTCATGTCTAATCGTGAGCCAAAGGATTTATATGATCCACGCGTGGTGGAATTGGCCGGTGGCGGTGTGGCGGCGGTGTGCGTGATGGTTCCACGCGTGGTGGAGATGCCATCACGTGGCGCCCCGTCCACCCTTATATATCCCATTATTATGTCTCTCCATATGAACATCCCCTAAGTTTAAAACATCATTTAAAATATTCTCCCCAGATTGTTTATCTGATGCCTCCATGGCTATCTCCGGTAACTTAACGTCATTAAGCACCGGCGATTTCACAGGTGACCATATATCTGAATCGTCAACATCTACATCAGCAACCTTCCTTGAGGTGACAAAAACCCCATTTTTTATGCAATCAGGGCACCAAGGATCATTATCCTCATTAACCCAACATTCCAACGACTCCCTTCTAAGTTTTACTGTCGAAAAAATTTGACCCGAATTCATTAACACAGCAACCCAATCATAGGATAAATCCCCATCCATATCCTTTGCCTTTGACTCACACATTATTACACCAAATAATTCGGCAATCCGATTTGATGTCTCCCTATTCCAAGCTTGCATTGGAATTCCGCTGATGTAAAGCCATACAACCCTTTCGAAAGTCACCTGTTGGCCTTCCCATGGATCCACACACTCCAGAAATTCTGCCCAAACGTCATCTTTTCTGAGCAGGAATTCTGTTGCCTCCTTCTGGTTAGGGAATGACACCAACACCCTCAAACCTCCCACATATCTCATCGCCATGCTCATTGAAACATATGGTTGAATCAATTGCTGCAGATTATTAAAAGCATTCAAGTTTTTTGCCTTACCAATGAATGCACGACCATATAGATTACTACAAAAATCCTCCTTACACCCCAAATCAACGACCTTTTCCTTTGTCTTTGAACTGCTAGCCCATGCGTCATTATCTCCCTTCTCCTCCTTATTTACGCTTTCCCAAACCCCTATTTTGAGGGTTTCCCCGTGCCCCTGTGTGATTATTACCTTGTCTTTGATTCACATAAAGATTCGCTTGTCTTTGGTACTTTGGCCAAACCCTGTTTTGTGTATTGTATGCCACCCTTCTCATCACATGTCTTTCCTCTCTTTCGAACTTAGGGACGTTTTCAAAGATCTTCGAACCATCCACCCTAACTTCTGCAACCTTCTGGATCAACTCATCCAATTTTTTCACCATATTCAAACTTAGAAAACCAAAGCCTCTACCTCTACTATCTTTCTTGATGGGTACATACGCATCCACCATATTGGTGAAGTGTAAAAATCTCTCCCATAACGTAGTACTATTACATCCATTCAGCAGATTGGATATGAACAGTGTCGTTCCGTTCTCCCTTCTCCTATTGATGTTCGTTCATCTGTTATCGCTTCTATACTCCCCTCTTACAACTCTTTCCCTCTCTTACTTAAGCCTACAAGGTTAAAAACATAATTTGAGCAAAAAAATCAATAGTGAAATTTCGTAGAAATAGGAATTCGGTAGCCGTAAAAGAAGGCACTATTTAGTTGTTTCTATTTGAGACTTTGAGCAACCGTATCACGCACTTATGCCTGCCATCCATGTTAGATAAGGCTTAGGGACCATTAGGTTCTGGGTTCGATTCTCACAAGTGGGGGGGGGGGGGGGGGGTTCTCATATTTATTAGGTTTCCTCTGAATTGGTATTGTATAGGCATTATTGCCTAATGGAGATGGATATGATAGGGTGGTTCCGTTGGTGGCATGAGTATACTCCAGTGGTCAGTCAGTGATCCAAATTTGTCGTTCAACAAAAAAAAGTATGTAGATATTAAGTATTATTAAAAAAAATCAATGTAATGCGTTACTTTTTATTGCTAGTTATATGAAATGTATTTATTTTATTTGTTCTACACATGCAACTGTAAATCGAAAAAAAAAGGTTATATACTTGTTTGTAACCTAGTAGAAATTCTCTCGCTGGAAATGTAGTACAAAATGAAAAATAATTTACAGTATTATGCAAAAGTTGTATTATTTACCTCAAATAAAATTACTGACATACCCAAAAGGATATTGACATATGTTTTACATTGATTGCGAACCATAAAAACGAATACCAAGTAGTGGTACCGATGTTCGAGTGGTATCTATTTGGTATCAGGGGGTGGGGGCGGTCATCACTCATCACTCACAACACTCAATCAAGTTCCGCTATGTTATCAACCATTTTTCCATCACTCACAATCTTTTTTAGTGGCAATGGTCATCACTCAAAATACCCAACAATAAAACCTCACACCCCCTCACATCCATTTATCACTCACACCCCATCACTCGTTGAATTTATCACGCTGAACATTCCATCACTCGTGGACTTTGTAGGTGGCGGTGGTAAGTTGCATGCTTCCACGCGTGAAGAATGGCCCATCACGGACCACCCCCACTGCCCTCAGTACTTGATATAGTTTACAATACGATAACAATACTTTATTTTGAATAAAACTTTGTTTTCAATAAATTTATAACGGAATGTTAACAAAAGGAATATTTGTTACTAGTACCGGAAATACCGAAATCGAAAATGAGTAAACAACACAAAGAAGACCATACCGATTATAGTGGTACAATATCGTTTTGGTACTGGTAATGCAAAACTACCAGATAATAACGAAATTGACACGATCATGTTTAGTCTATATAAAAATCATTTTCAATAAATTTAAAACTAGATAATCATGTTTCAAAGTTATTAAGTTAACCCACCTAATCGTGTTAAAGAATTATAAAATTAACCACTAAACAAACACTACATCAATTGGCCTTCTATTGGTTTTCTATCTTCAATCCTTTGGAGATCACCTACCCAGCTGAAGTTTTTTACACACTCATATTGTTTTGTTTTGTTTGTATACAAAGTATGATTACTACAAATTCTCGGTTATTCAAGTTCTAAGAGAAACTGGTGCAGGAGATTGTGATTCATAGCGGTATCTGGTGGAGAGCATTCGGCGTTTACATCCTCAGGTGTGTATTTGGTTGACCCGCAAACATCGTGTGTCCTGTATTTATAAAGGATTAATGTGTTGTGAACTATGATCACAAAAATAATATTATGACATTAATTAATAGTAATTAGTAATCAAATCTTTGAATAAAATTGTTTAGAAAATTTCTTCCATTAGACATAGACTTTTGGAAACCCTTAACTCGTTTGACTCTTTCTAATTGTAGGATATAGATAAGATATAGATTAAGCCATTGTCTAACGGTTAACCCATGCTTCCAATGATGTTAATCTCGAGAGTCTTTCCATGAGAATCCTATAAAAAATTGGTCCTCATACTAGGAGTGAAATCGTGCCTTACAATATATATTTTTTGAGAAAATATATATAATTAATTCCAGGCCCTCCGGAGATTTGGGCCTCAGACGGTCACCCGACTCGCCTAGCCCCAAAACCGTCCGTGTTAATTTCTCTAATCCTCATGTGCTGACGTGAGCGAGGGTGTGTATATTTTTAAGTACTTTTTTACTACTTTATCAAGCTTTAAATTTATAAAATATAATATAACACTATCACTCTCTACAACACGCTAGGGTAAGTGCACCCGTCGTTGGCATAGTATAGTGATGGTAAGATACCGAGGTCGTCCAAGGACACAAGAACATTTAATACCGGAATATTTTCGACGTCTAATCTAATCAAATTTTGAGAAAAGATTTATAAAAGTAACATAAAGAAAGAAACTAAATAAATAAAAGAAACAAATAGACAAGATAGAATCACTTGGTTCCGACTCACCGTTTATGTATCCTTTGATGATTTCCGCACTTTGGGTTTTTTTAAGAGATTATCTTAGTTATAGTGGAATGTCCCTCTTTTAGAGGCAACGCTACCTTTAGCGATATTGGTCTGAGTCAGCAGGGATACAATCCCGCAAGCCCGGAATATTGCAAGATAATTAAGTAAGTTATTAATGCAAAATGTGGCATGTCCCTCTTTTGGAGGCAACACTACCCTCAGCCATATTGGTCTGAGTCAGCAGAGATACAGTCCCGCAAGGCTGGTTTAAAGTTTTAATAGTAGTTTATTTATAAAGGATTCAATTCGTTCTTACTTACCCTGATTTGATGCAATCTACCTCAAAGGAAGATTTAATAAGCTTGAATCAAGTCCTCACAGGATCTATACACTGAACGAGTCAAGAACTTTACCCAAACCACCATTCTAAACCCCTTTTAGGCAGTTAATACGCTTTATATAGACCAAAAAGACACGAATTAGTGAATCAACAAAACATAATAAAGTTCACTTTCAATATAAAAAGCTAGATATTAAAGTCATTAATACAAACCTAATTAAAAAGTTAACCAAAGCTTGGAGATCAAAAGTAATACATGAATGACTTGTTTTCACCAAGTGATTTAAGAGATTAGCCAATAATGGCCTTTGTTTGACAAAACTCTTACGACCAATCATGGATCCCGAGACTACTACATACACTCTAAAGATGGATGAATGAATGTGGTGGATGGTGGTGGTATTGTGGTGGTAGAGTGGTGGCAGGTGTGAGCGAAATGGTTTGCCAAGGGATGGATTGCAATTGAACCAAGCACCTATATTTATAGTTGGAAACAGAAGCTTTACACGGCCCCGTGCCCTGTGGGCACGGCCCTATGCCCCATTTCTTCTTTGTCTTTATTTAATGAGTTGTGTCAGTCCGAATGCTTGCACGACCCCGTGGCCATTATACTTGCTGTACTATCCAAGATTTACATATATGTGAGCTGACCACGGCCCGTGTCTCTTGTCTGCTTCTGTTTGTCATTTCTTTTCTAGAATCTTGAGTGAGGCACGACCCCATGCCTTGGTGGCATAACCTCGTGCTTGTCTTCTGATTTGTTGTTTTTTGTCTTGGGGTGAAGCTCGAAGGGTCGGTATTGTCACACCCCGATTCCCAGTGGGCCCGAATGGGCCATGACGATTGGATAACAGTATCACAAATAATGCAACGGAAGTATTGTGTCACACCCCGATATTTCCACGTATTACCGGTGGGTCCGGTGGGGAGTATCGTGACGTAGTTGATATCATCATAGTCAAACAACACAATTTAAATGCACAGCGGAAGTCTTAAAATATAAAATATTATTACAAACACAAATGTCTGATAATATAAAAGTATTCCGTACAGACTAGCTTGTAATAATCCACAGGCAGATCAAAACAACAAAAGAAGTTATCAGACTAATGGCTTATGTGAAGGAGTTGCAAAGTCCTCAACTAACAAGTCCTGAGCAGCTTCCAGCCTATTACGTACTTGTACCTGTCACTTAGACTTTGGAAAATACGTCAGTTTTCACTGGTAAATACACTCAACCGACTCATTTGAAAATGTTTATGAAAATTGGTTTAGGTGCACAAGGCACGAAAATATTTTGACAC
The DNA here is from genome assembly GCA_030545235.1 of Helianthus tuberosus. Taxonomy (NCBI): domain Eukaryota; kingdom Viridiplantae; phylum Streptophyta; class Magnoliopsida; order Asterales; family Asteraceae; genus Helianthus; species Helianthus tuberosus. The sequence goes on from CM060426.1 coordinate 5,278,416, forward strand.
TTTGATTAAAATGCACAAGGCAAAATTAATCTTTTATACTTGGGACAAACTATATCTCATGTTATCAGCTTTACATAACTTGCTCTACATACGGGGCCCGGTTCTATGCCGGTTCAAGATTAACCGACACACCACTTATTCCCTTATTGGGAATCCCATATTGGGTATAATTAATTAATAAGCATATTGCATCTGTCAGGTGTATGCCTACACCCCGTGCTTAGGTCGTGGCCATTGCATATAATGAGTCAAGGATATCCTGGACACGGTCGCATTAATCCCCAATGTTTCAGTCAAGCAATACGAATTAAAACAGGTTATTTGGATTTCCCGACTTATTGGTCTTTGAATCCCATACCTGACCATGCGGTATTTATATTACCGTATCCCAAGCCCGTATAAGGGAAAATAGGTTAAGAGTATTTACCTGAGCTAGCTCCTATCTTAAATAGCAAGAATTATAATAACTCAGCCGTATTCACTTAAGTAAGCGTAGTTACAATTTACCGGAAGGCTCTAGTCTGGAATGATGGTATAAATAACCAATTAGAATACTAACGGGTCTTAATTATGTCATAGACTTAGACTGGCTAGTTTTTAAACAGAACAACGGTACGATACGCTAGATTAAGTGGAGGCCAGATTAGAATGTGATTTAGACCCAACAAGTATGAAGACTTGTATAAAATGGGTAAACTAACTACATTCTGGATTTTGAGGCAACAATGATAAGGTTTGACCCGTTTTGGTCAATTTATGCAAACTAGTTACATAAACCAAGCCGAACATGAAATATGCGTAACGGGTAACCATAAGAGTCATATACATGTTTCCTAAGTTAATATGCCTTAATTATGTTGTGATATCAGTAAGATACCTTCCTTTATGCCCAAAACGAATTTAAAACCAATTTATGCCTCGTAGGGGTATTTTGGTCATTTTAAAGGTTATAAAAGAGTTTATGTAACACCTCGTAATTTCATGTCCAATAATGTATTGACACGTGTCATAAGCTTTGAACGTGTGAAAGAATACTTTAGAGGGACTAAAGTTGACAAACAAGGAAACTATGTGAATATAAGGGTCCAAAGTGTCAACAATGGATAAATATACTCTACAATAGCCCTACATGATGTTTATACCCTTAAACGAATAAATCATGGATCATACGAAGCAAATCGTGGAAGAAAGTGAGAGATTACAAACTACGGGGGTTAAATGTGTCAACATGTGAAAGTATACCTCTGATTGACCTTTTAGCATACCCGAAGCTTTGTAACGGTAAATTATGCTCACTAGAATATGTGGTAAAAATTTCACCAAGTTTCGATATCGTATGAGAAAGTTATGACAATATTCGTATACGAGGGGTTAATAGCGCCAATGTTGAAATCTGTGACTTTTCGGGTAAGCACAAAGTTAACCAAGGACTTAGCCAAGTTTGTAAAAGTCTTAAGGTCCTTAAAAATCAAGTTAGAGGGCCAAAAGTGCAAGAAAAACACTTAAAACCACGTTAGAAAGGACCAGGGGCTAAATTGCAAATCTTTAAACTTGTTTGGCCTGTTGCGCCGGTTTTAGGCGGCCGGCGAGGAGCCTTACGCGGCCCGCGAACTAGTGACCAGCGAACAAAAACGAACAGCTGCCAGTTGCAGGTCTGTAACCGACTTTAAAGTGTTGTTTTCTTATACCAGGGGCTCCGCAATGGTATTACATGCATAGAGGGCACTTGTCTTGATCTGAAAACACTCATAGACTACCTTGGCGTCATCTTAGAAGATCAAAACTCACTATATAAGAGGAACATTGTTGCAACACTTTGTTCATTCACTTGCATCTTCATTTCTGGAGCTCCCCTGATCAGCAACAAGCTTCCTAGTGATCCCTAGTCGTGCTTAGGACTCTTGTACGTGTCCTTAACCCTTCCTAATTCAGTTTAGCTTAGTTATTTAGCTAAAAGTCAAACCGTCGTAATTAAAGTTTGACTTCAAGATTAATTAAAATTTGTTCAGTCAAATCACGAATTAAAAGTACCTATAAGTGGGTAATTATGTGGGTAATAAACCCTCAAGAGGGTACTCTCTGATTCCCACTCTAACTAGGTCAATTGTCGGGTCAAACTTGTTATTAAAAAGTCAACAGAATGCTTATTTTCAAATTAATGCATAATTAGCAATGTAGGAGACATGAAACTTGTTTGATCACTAATATAACTTGGTAATTAATGTAAGAACATGTCTAAACATGTTCAACCCGACAATTTTCAGTTTAGACTCGGATCGGAACCGAAAGTCGCATAATTTGACTTTCACTTTGACTTTCAGTTCTGACCCGTATAAGAATGTTTTAGAATTTCCTTAGAGCTTTATTTGGACCAGGTTTCATATAAGTATAACTCTCTGAGATTATACAACTTGGTTCATTAGTTATCCGATTCATATGCATGTTTCCGTTAAATGCTTAAATGTTGACTATTATGCCCTTTTGACTATAAACCATGATTTTTGAAAAAGTAAAAGAGTATAAACCTTAGATACTGATTTATAAACTTGCACCTAAAATTTGACATCAGTTTGAGGTCTAGATTAAGAGTTATGCTCATTAGCGTAATTAGAAAGCTTTTAATTAAATAAACGGCGTAATTAGCATATAGCCTATCTAAACCCGATTTTTAATACCAAGCTTCTTACCCACTGATATAAAATAATATTTTGAGATTTTTAAAGATTTTTATTTAATTTTTGGCTGAGCATAACATAGGTCTCTAAGCTTGTTTCGGTAATTGTTGGTTTTGCCCTTTTGGGCTATAAAATGAATTTTACAAATCTTTTTGACCACAAACCTTTTGCTACTAATTTGTTATAATAAATAAAATATTTTGAGCCTTCTGGAATATTAAAATTTTCAGCTTTTCTTTAAAAACCCGGAAATAGCTCAAAATCGTCTTTTAAGCGTTTTTAACGCATAATATATATTAAAACTATTTTAAACATATAAGGTTTGATACCTACTGATATTTTAAGTATATTTTTACACTTTGACAGTAAGATAAAGTTTTAAACTCAGAATTCCAGTTTTGACCTTTTTAGCCTAAGTGAAATTACCAAAATACCCCTAAGGTGCACAGTTTAGTTTTAAATGATAAATTTTATATATAGGTAATATCCTACTGTTATAACTTATTAAATTAAGTATATTTAATGAATAAATCAGACCTGTAACTCAGATTACTAATTAAACTCTTTTATAACCTTTTAAATGACCAAAATGCCCTTACAAGGCATAGTTTGAGTTTAAATCCATTTCAGGCATAATAGAAGATATCTTACCGATGTCACAACAAATTTAAGGCATATTAACTTAGGAAACTTGCATATGACTCATTTGGTTACTCGTTACGCACTTTTCACGTTCGGATCGGCTTATGTAACTAGTTTGCATATATTAGCCAAAACGGGTCAAACCTTATCATTTTTGCCTCAAAATCCAGAGTGTGTTTAGTTTACCCATATTATACAAGTCTTCAAACTTGTTGGGTCTAAATCACATTCTATTTCAGTCTTCGCTTAATCATACGTTTGAACCATATCTTCCTTTAAAACTAACCGGTCTAAGCTTAAGCTTAATTAAAGACCCGTTAGAAATCTAATAGGTTACTATAAACCTTTGTTCTAGAATAGGAGGCCCAGTAAAAGCTACCCGCATTTGCTATTTGTGATCATACTTGCAAAGGTAAATACTTTTAACTTATTTTCCCTTATACGGGCTTGGGATACGGTATATAAAATACCGCTTGGTCGGGCATCTGACCTTAATCGTGGGTGGTTAAGTATTATCAAGATGACCCGTTTAAAAATATGTTTTGTTTGTTTTACGCCTTTGGGAGTTTAATGACCATGTCCCGGATATCCTTGGCATCATTCAAAGAATGGCCACGACCTTAGCACACGGGTGTAGGCGTACACCCGTCAGTGCATTTACAATTATTAAGGTATAACCGTTGGTTTCCCGCCATGGGACTATACTATGTGGTGTGTCTATTAATCTTTAACCCGGCACGAACCGGGCTACTGAACGCATAACAGACATGTAATCCTTTTACAAGATTATATTTAAGTAATAATCCCAAGTTATAAAAGACATTTTGTGCCACGTGCATTCAAATCAATTTTATTAAACTTTTCAAAATGAGTCAGTTAAATTGTATTTACCAGTGTAAACTGACGTATTTTCCCAAAAAGGTTAAGTGCAGGTACTACTCGTACTAGGCTGGCTTTTGATCCGCCTGTGGATCTATTTCGACTATTTGTGATATTCGATATTACAATTTATTAAAGTTGAAATGATTCTATATTTTGCTTCCGCTGTGCATTTATATATTGTGTTGTTTGACTATGATGGTATCAACTACGTCACGATACTCCCCACCGGGCCCACCGGTAATACGTGGAAATATCGGGGTGTGACAGGTTGGTATCAGAGCCAACACTGAGTGAATTAAACACTAGCCTTTTGTGTTTAATCTCAGTTACACAATTGCACATTCCTCAAATTTTCGAGTCTAGACAAAGAACATAGGTCAATTCCTGATTTTTGTGTTACCTTTGTTGTTTATATATTTTTTTCTTTAATATTGTTTATGTTCACAGGTCTAAAATATGCCGCCAAGATTTTTCAGAGGAAGAGGAAAAGGAAAGGCACTTGTAGGAACCCACGACGAGGAGGCAGGGCCTTCTCAAAGGCGGACTTCACCCGTTCCTATTAGCACCAGTCCACAGGGAGACTGGAGGTCGCACCTACAGTCAGCGAGGCGATCTGTCTCGTTAGCTTCGTCACCTTCTTACTTACACTCTTTTGGCCCCCACTCTGAGAACGAACCTGAAAACCCACGACCATCGTTTATATCTCTTCAACGGTCCAACTCACGCCATTCCCTTGACAACCCGTCTCATCTCTTTCGAAGCCGGTTCAACCCGGCTAACTACCTAGAGGAACCAGTGGGTGTTAACCCATTGGGGCCTGAAGATCATTTTTCAGGAGATCACGCTATGGACATGGATGAGGATACTGACCCAACCGAACCACCGTCTGGTACCCCCACTCATCCTATTGAGATCTCCGATGGATCATCTTTTCACGGATCAGCTTACCATGGTCCAGACAGCTTTCAAGCGAGGATGAACCAGTATGAGTGGTATTTCACACCCTCATACCATTCATCACCTTATCAGCAGCAGCAGCAATCGGATCCTTCCAGGGATTCTCGCTTTGTGGCAGTTACCCCGCCACCACCACCGCCTCAGTAGCAACCTCCTGAACCGCCGAGGCGAAGGAGAACAAACGCACGGATCTCCGTGCAAGGTAGAGGGTTACATATCAGCACTCCCCAACCATCGAGTAGCAACCACTATCCCCCGCTTCGAGAAGACCAGCAGTTTGGGGGACCTTCAAACCCCAACCCGGAAGTGAACTCTACGCATGCCATGCCACCACCATTGGGCTTTGACAACCCAATTCCCGCGTACACTGGCCCGGCAACATATAACCCCTTTGAGCAGCCTGCTCACTCCAGCTTTAACTATGCTGAGATCGATCCCTACCTGGCGGCGTGGAACTACAATGCTGCTAACCCCGATGGGCCTTACGGAGCTCCTTGGGGGGTCGGATACCCAGCTTATGGGTACCAACAGCAGCCGTCTTTTCGACCTCCATATCAGCCGCAGCCACAGCCGCAAGTACCATAATTTTCCCAGCCAGAAAGAGAGGAAATTCTTTAAAGACTGGACCAGGTTGAACATCAAGTTCACAGAGATCGAAGGGAACGACATGGTTTCCTTAAGGGATTAGCAAGTTTGATAAAAGGGAAGAGCAAGAAGGACCGTTAAATCCTTCAATTGTTGATTGTATTTCCTTGTTTCCGTTGAGCCCCTGCGTGGGCCTGTCTTTCTGTTTTAACCCCTGCGCGGGCAATTTCTTTTATTTTGTATTAAAAATGATAACAATATTTTTACAAGATCTATCATTATATTAAAAATGATAAAACCTAAAAGGACAAGACCTAGCCATGTGTTACCTTAAGACAGGGCCAAGATGGTAGTTTCCACAATTAGATTAAGATCCATATTAACATCTCAATTTATAAATTGTTCTGCGTTAATGTTAAAAAGAATCTTAAAAAAACCTAGCTTGTATGTCATTATAAGACCTGGCCAATATGGTAAAACCTGTTTTAAAAAGATTCAAATCACTGTTAACATCTGCAAACATGTTAACATTCTTGGCTAATGTGATCCGCAAAATCACACATGTCACCCTTGTGTTAATTATCCCAACTCCTTATTATTTAAACATCAGATTGTAATGTAATGCCTACAGGCTATAACTAATGTCACATAAGACAAAAGACAGCCGTAGCTTATAGACTCCCTGTCATGAAAGGTAGTGAATTTTAATTCAAACTTTAATAACTAGATCCTATAAGATCTAAATCTATAATTTAGAATTGTCCACGTGACTAGGCCGGTTGTGCCAATATTATATTTCATTCTAAGACTAAGGGTTACTAGTAAAAAGTCCCGAATGAAATTACTTAACAAATTAACTAGTATGGCTCTTTAATTACCATGGTTAATAAATTATCAAGATGACAGACCTATTATAATTCCTTAAATGAATCATTGTCATCATCTTATGTAGCAGTTCAACTACATGGCCGAGTCTGACGAGGTTAACAGTCGGTCAAAGGAGAATCATGACGCCACCAGAATCAATATAACTGGTGCAGAACTCCAAACATTAATTGACAATGCGGTCACTAAAGCCATAGAGAGGCAATATAGTGAATCGAGTAGTACTCGAAGCAGGACCCAATCAGCACCTCATTCTAAGCCAAAAACACATTCTGAGGCTCATAGTTTCCTCTTTATTTTGATCCGCCTGTGGATCTGTTTCGACTATTTGTGATATTCGATATTACAATTTATTAAAGTTGAAATGATTCTATCTTTTGCTTCCGCTGTGCATTTATATATTGTGTTGTTTGACTATGATGGTATCAACTACGTCACGATACTCCCCACCAGCCCCACCGGTAATACGTGGAAATATCGGGGTGTGACAGTTTAAATATTAACCTGAGTTACAGGTCTGATATAATCAGTAAAAATACTTAATTTAATAAGTTATAACAGTAGGGTATAATATATATGTGAAATTTATTAATTATAACCATATTATGCACCGTAGGGGCATTTTGGTAATTTCACATAAGCCCAAACGGTCAAAACTGGAAATCTGAGTTCAAAACTTTTGCTTACTGTTAAAATGTAAAAATTTACTGAATAAATCAGTAAGCACCAAACCTTATATGTTTAAAGTAGTTTTAATACATACTATGCGTTAAAAACGCTTAAAAAGGCGATTTGGAGCCATTTCCGGGTTTTTAAAGGAAAGCTGATGTTTTTGTTATTCCAGAAGGCTCAAAATAATTTATTTATCATATTGGATCAGTAGAAAAAGGTTTGGGGTCAAAAGGTTTTGTAAAAACTCATTTTATAGGCCAAAAGGGCAAAATCGGCTATTACCGAATCAAGCTTAGAACTCTATGTTATGCTCAGCCTAAAAATAAATAAAAATCTTCAAAAATCCCAAAATATCATTTTATATCAGTAGGTAAAAGTTTGGTATAAAAAATTGGGTTTAGATAGGCTATATGCTAATTATGCCGTTAAATTAATAAAAAGCTTTTCATTTACTTTGGAATAAAAATTGGGTTTAGATTGGCTATCTTTGGCTCAGTAAACTTTGGAATTAATGAGATAAATGATTCTCCTGCCTCTGGACATATTCTGCCTTGAACGAAGAACTCTTGCACTACCCCCATCATCAAGGGCTGAAATAAATTCCAGTGTTTATGGACCACCGCAAACGTGATACCATCAGGTCCTGGTGCCTTTTCTCCCCCACAGTCTTTTACAGCTTCCCATATTTGTTCGTTCATAAATTCTTTTATAGAAAACTCAGCTTGCTTTCCCGACAACCTCTTGAACCCGTCCCCACACATTCACGGCCTCTTACTCATTGGTTCTTTAAATTCTTCATAAAAAACTCCCTGAAGTGTTCTTTTACCAAAACCCAACCGACTTTGATACCCAACAATTAAAACCCCATTCATACGGTTATATGACTCTTTACTACTTTTCAAAAAAGTGAAGAGTTTTTATCACCAAACACGACCCAATCTTCCTTGGCCTTCTTGGTTTCTCGCCTCTTCCCATTTCATAACAGCACACATAGCATTCAGCCTTTGCTCTGTTTCTCCAGTACTTAAATCTCTTATCTCAGCAGCCTCCCTTCCCAACCTATTAATCAATCTATTACTTGTGTCCACTTTCACCTTTTCTTTCGTCCAAAAATTTACTCTATCTTGTATTATTTTTAACCTAACCACAAGATCCTTCATTTTTGTCACCTCGGACATGCACAAGCTTCATTTACTATCTGCTCGAGACCAGAGTCTAGTAACCATGAATTATAAAATTTAAATGGTATCGGACCGAGGAGACAGATAAGATGACTGGTCTATGATCCGACTTCTCCTTTGATAATTTCGGCCCACCAGGCCATCTTTGAACTACCTTTTCACACACCAAAATCGTTTCGAGTTTGCTACACTTTGACCCGTCCTTATTCATATATGTAAAACGGATCCCTCCCATGTTGTACGCATTTAATCCTGTCCTGCTAATCTTATAAAAGCAATGGCACCATTCATATCAAAAACCGAGTTTCTTCTTTCCTCATTAAAGTCCCCTAGAAATATAAATGATGCGTTTTTTATTCCCAATAATTCACTCCACAACTAACGCCTTTCATTGACATCACTCTGTCCTTTACACTTTCTCTCTACTCATCTTCATTAGCGTACTGACCATGATCTTCGAATTCCCAATTTCCAGAGCTATCTCCTCCTCACTATATAATTATTGAAAGACATGGTTACTCTTCTTTTCTTCTTCATTAGATTTTTTGCTTAACTCTTCTTTTTGGTAGTAACTTCAACATCCTTTTTCTGTATATTTTTATTGGGTCCAGGCAAGCACCCCTTCTTCAAAATAGATGGACTATACATCTTCCTCTTTTTACCACTTCTAGCTGTATGGGCTTTCCTTTGTTTGGGCCACCAACTCATTTATCCTTACATTGTGTTCCCGAGTCTCATTTAACATGGAATTAATGTGGTCCCATTTCCACCATAAACTGAGATGACATCATTCCTGACCCATCCTCCCTCCCTCCCTCCCTCCCTCCCTCAGTCTCAGTGCCAATGCCCTCATCATTAGTGTTGTGGAGATGCATGCATATCACCATACACATTGCTAGGGGTAGGGGCGCCCATCACTCATCACTCACTCATAACTTCCAATCAAGTTCTGCCATGTCATCAAGCATTATTCCATCACTAGTGATGGATTTTAGTGGAAATACCCATCACTTGTGATGAAATTCCATCACTCAAAACTTTTTTTTTTGGTTTTTAAATTATAAATTAACAATAAAATAATAAAAGTATAAATTATAAATCATTTAAATTAAAAACAATATTTCTAGAAATATTTTAGACTACAATATAAATAAAAAAAATACATAAAGAAAATCTACTCCTCGTCCGAATCAGGAAATTCCAAATCTAAAGAACTTACAAGGTCAATTAAATCGTATCTCAACCGAAAGTGAATTTCTTCATCACGCAAGTCTTGTTGGACATTTTCGAGAACGGGAAATTGTGTAGGAGGATCCTGCACCCAATCTAAAGATATTGCACGTCCGTCTTCTTTGATTAGCATATTGTGCAATATGATACATGCATATACTATGCTATGTATTGTTTCTTATTCATCGCACGAACCCGTCGGTTTAATATGCCTCATCTACCCTTTAAAACACCAAAAGCCCTCTCAACATCTTTTCTTGTCGATTCTTGCAACCTTTTGAACGCTTTTTCTTTAGCCTCGACAGAAAATGAAGGAGCTTTCACAAAAACAGACCATGATGGCTAGATACCACCCACAAGAAGAAAGACTCTTCTGTAATATCTTCCGTTAACATAGAATGGACAGAAGGGTGCAGTATCATCCAATACGGTTTGAAACAACAGCGACGTGTGCAAAACAATGATGCCATTGTTTGAACCTGGAACACCAAAATATGAATGCCAAAACCATAAATCATTCGACGTCACCGCTTCAAGTATGATGGTTGGTCTTTTGACGTCACCCCTAACATACGCCCCTTGCAACTCTCTTGGACAATTTCTCCATTCGATATGTATACAATCGATGCTACCGAGCATCCCTGGAAAATGTCATCTAGCCTCATGTGCGGCGTAAATACGTGAGATGTCGTGTCTCGTCGGTTTACATAAAAACTCTTTACCTTACGTTTTAATGATCGCGTTACAAAAAATTTTGTAGACATTCACGTGAAGTTCTGTCCGACATAGCTAAGTATTAATCAAATTGATCGGGAATGTTACCTGTCGCTAGTTGGCGAATGGCGGACGTGCATTTTTGTATCGGCGTGAAACTTTGTTTGCCCCTCCCATCGTAATGTTCTTGAAACCATTCTTCAGTTGCTTCGATGTCTCCAACAATCTTTAAAAATAAATCTTTTGGTAAACAAAACCGATCTCTAAACGTTTCGACATTGTAGATCGGATGCTTCACAAAATAATCGTTCATTAACACTTCGTTGCCATGTATACGATCATGATCCACCATCTTCTTCTTTGGGTGGCTCGAACATGCTTCAAGTTCGTTATACACCGTCTTGAAAAATTCAAGCGTCTCGTTGTCGGAAGACGTTTGGCTATCGCTATCGTTGTCCATCGGAAACGTCGAAGCCGTAGGAAAATCCATTCATGAAATATGTAGAATGTTTTGTCACACCCCCAAAATCCACCTGCGGAATACCACCGCTTGGAGGCGTGACTGACCAGGATCCAGCCACCAATCATATTGAACAAGCAAACATGTAATTATAAAGTTCAACCAATACAATTGGCGTATAAACAAAACATAATTTTAAGTTGCAAGCGGAAGCATAACGTTTAAAAACCAAAACATAAGTTTAATTGTTTCAAAGTTTAACATGGCACACAACTGTCCATGTCCCACAACGACTCTCTTCCATGCAAGCTCCAGCTAAGTACCTATTGACCTGCAAAGCATATAGTAACGAGTCAACAACAAGTTGAGTGAGTTCACGGTTGGGTGTTCAATTTTAAGTTGTTCCAAAAACAGTTTCCTTTAACTGGCATCCTGCCGTGGGGGTTACCCCATAGTTGAAAACGTGATTTGTTTACCCATTTACTCTGGCAATACAGCCGTGGGGGCTACCCCATGTTAGTTATCTGGCATTTCGGCCGTGGGGGCTACCCCATGTATACACTAGACTCGTTACCATATCGACTGCTGACTGTAGTCATGTTTATGTGCCCTGAACTGTCAATGCCTATCATCATTGACGTGCCCAGATCCATTAGTTCACGCCCGTCCTCTGCGGCACGGTGTGAGGCTTGTCAGACCTAAATAGCGCTATCTAACTAATGACCCGCTCGCCATTGGCCCGGCGATTAAGTCGATATAAAAAGGAGGGACTTCGTGATAGAGTTTTGGTCTAGTACGAGTTATCTGTCCACGAGGACGAGGAATTACATTCCTGAACCAATACTGTCCTACCCAAGAAAGGACGAGGAAGCCATGTTCCTTAACCCCATTCCCAACCCCTGGGAATCCCATGCTTTGTAGAGGGTGTGAACTCACCTTGGTTTGCTCGGCAGATACACAGAAAGGTCAATCAAGTTGCAAGTGGTCAACTACGTCCTAACATAGATACCATTCAAGTCAGGTTTATATCCAAGTAGTGCACGTATGTTCTACACGTATTGTACACAAGTAACGATCATGGCATACATGTCTAGTATGGCAGTTCAACAACAGTTCGTAACAAGTTCCACAGTAACATTCACGTAACAACCAAAGGCTAAGTGTGCGGCCCAACTACTTAGGCCCATAACAGTGTGCGAGTCCAAACATTGTGTACGGGTGCCATGGTCTCGAGTCGAGACTGTGCGGTCTCGAGTTGTACCTATGAGTTCTCGAGTCGCAGCCCTGGAGGTCTCGGGTCATGTCTCGAGTCGCAACAAGACTCGCAACCCTGATCTCGAGTTATGCTGTTTTGTGTTGATGTTGTGTGGTCTCGAGTCGAGACTAGGGGTTCTCGACTCGCAACCTATGTCGCAACCGTGGATCTCGAGTTGTCATCTTCATGGTCTCGAGTCGAGACCAAGGGTCTCGACTAGCACACCTGCTAACAGCCGGCATTTGTACTAACCAATAGTATTTCGATTCCATGCAACATCTAGTACTATCCATACAAACATGTTTTCTTGTCTAACAATCAATTAAAATGGATCAAACAACTAGTTTTCAAATATTCAAGACACATTCATATCATGTTCATGTTGTTCTTCATTTATTCAAGTAGTTCATCAAATATTCATAACACACTCAACCCTTATTCATTTATTTCATCATTTACAAGCATGTTCATTCAAGTCAACCTAAATCTCTAAACAAATGCAAATCCGATTTTATGAATAACAACTTCCTCATTCAACCTAAACATGACCAAACCTTTCGGATCCAACCATATAGAACCGATTTCCAACATTCATGATCAATCACGTATTATCTCTACCAAACCGACCTTACATCATCATATAACAACAATCTTAGTACCGTATATTCAAGAAGGATATATTCAATATGCATAAACTTAACAAGTAAGCACATTATCAAATAACTTCATCATACATAACTATCAACCGAAACACATCATTATCAACCGAAATATCACACATCATCATCAACCGAGATATAACACATAACATAAATCACTAACCGGTTAAGTTTTCAAAGGAGATCTTAAGCTTGAACCGAGAGCTCTTGTGTTGCCGGTTGGATCCGAGAATGAGGGAAGAAGGATGTTGAGACTTAGGGTTTTAGTGAGAGAGAATCTGGGAGTGTGTGTGTAGGAGAGTGTGTGTTGTCCAAAGAATGGCAAAGTTGGCTAGGAGTATAAGTTATATACTAGCTCTTAAGTTGGTTCACCCTAGTGGGTTTTCGAGTGGGGTGAAGAGGGACATGGCCCAACCGGCCCAACAGTTACACTATTCACTCGAGACCGCATGGTCTCGAGTCGGGTTCTTGTGTCTCGGGTCGCATACATGCAAGCATACATATAAACATAACACATAATCACATAGGATGTTCACTTATATCATTCATTAAACCAACAAGTCAACTAGTCACATAACGTTCAAGTATGTTACATCAAGATACAACGAAAGGTTCTAAATTTCGAGTTGTCACATCATCCCCAAGTTGAAAGAAATTTCGTCCCGAAATTTGGTAGGCACTCACTGAGGAAGCTAGTTAAGTTGTATGGTTTTCCCGGTTTTCCTGGGGTGTCACATCCTCCCCCCGTTGATCTGGAATTTCGTCCCGAAATTCCGTAGCTTCAGCCTCAGTAGTGGTTGTACTGTCTGCGAACAGTTGGGGATACTTTTGTTTCATCCGATCTTCGCGTTCCCAGGTGAACTCTGGGCCGCGACGTGAGTTCCAACGAACTCGAACGAGAGGTATTCTAGTGCTCTTGAGGACCTTAACATCCCGGTCCGTGATTTCAACTGGTTCCTCGATGAATCGTAACTGCTCGTCGATAGTGAGTTCCTTCAGAGGAACTATGTGGGTCTCATCTGACAGACACTTCTTCAGATTCGACACGTGGAAAACGTTATGAACTGCACCGAGTTCTGCTGGTAAGTTCAGTCTGTAGGCCACCCTGCCTATTTTCTCAATGATTTCAAAAGGTCCGACGTATCGTGGGTTAAGTTTGCCTCGTTTACCAAAACGAACCACACCCTTCCAGGGTGAAACTTTGAGTAGTACCCGCTCCCCAACCTAGAGCTCTAGTAGTTTCCTGCCCTTATCGGCGTAGACTTTCTGACGGTCACGAGCTGCCGCCATGCATTGTCGTATTTGAGCAATTCGTTCGGTTGTGTCTACCACATGTTCTGGACCAGTGATCTGACTATCTCCCACCTCTGCCCAACAAAGAGGTGACCGGCATTTGCGCCCGTACAATGCCTCAAACGGAGCAGCTTTAATGCTGGTGTGGTAGCTGTTATTGTACGAGAATTCCACAAGTGGTAGATGCTTTTCCCAGCTGTTGCCAAAGTCGATTACACATGCACGAAGCATGTCTTCTAAGGTTTGAATAGTGCGCTCAGACTGCCCGTCCGTCTGAGGATGATACGCTGTGCTCATGTCTAATCATGAGCCAAAGGATTTATATGATCCACGCGTGGTGGAATTGGCCGGTGGCGGTGTGGCGGCGGTGTGCGTGATGGTTCCACGCGTGGTGGAGATGCCATCACGTGGCGCCCCGTCCACCCTTATATATCCCATTATTATGTCTCTCCATATGAACATCCCCTAAGTTTAAAACATCATTATCCTCATTAACCCAACATTCCAACGACTCCCTTCTAAGTTTTACTGTCGAAAAAATTTGACCCGAATTCATTAACACAGCAACCCGATCATAGGATAAATCCCCATCCATATCCTTTGCCTTTGACTCACACATTATTACACCAAATAATTCGGCAATCCGATTTGATGTCTCCCTATTCCAAGCTTGCATTGGAATTCCGCTGATGTAAAGCCATACAACCCTTTCGAAAGTTACCTGTTGGCCTTCCCATGGATCCACACACTCCAGAAATTCTGCCCAAACGTCATCTTTTCTGAGCAGGAATTCTGTTGCCTCCTTCTGGTTAGGGAATGACACCAACACCCTCAAACCTCCCACATATCTCATCGCCATGCTCATTGAAACATATGGTTGAATCAATTGCTGCAGATTATTAAAAGCATTCAAGTTTTTTTGCCTTACCAATGAATGCACGACCATATAGATTACTACAAAAATCCTCCTTACACCCCAAATCAACGACCTTTTCCTTTGTCTTTGAACTGCTAGCCCATGCGTCATTATCTCCCTTCTCCTCCTTATTTACGCTTTCCCAAACCCCTATTTTGAGGGTTTCCCCGTGCCCCTGTGTGATTATTACCTTGTCTTTGATTCACATAAAGATTCGCTTGTCTTTGGTACTTTGGCCAAACCCTGTTTTGTGTATTGTATGCCACCCTTCTCATCACATGTCTTTCCTCTCTTTCGAACTTAGGGACGTTTTCAAAGATCTTCGAACCATCCACCCTAACTTCTGCAACCTTCTGGATCAACTCATCCAATTTTTTCACCATATTCAAACTTAGAAAACCAAAGCCTCTACCTCTACTATCTTTCTTGATGGGTACATACGCATCCACCATATTGGTGAAGTGTAAAAATCTCTCCCATAACGTAGTACTATTACATCCATTCAGCAGATTGGATATGAACAGTGTCGTTCCGTTCTCCCTTCTCCTATTGATGTTCGTTCATCTGTTATCGCTTCTATACTCCCCTCTTACAACTCTTTCCCTCTCTTACTTAAGCCTACAAGGTTAAAAACATAATTTGAGCAAAAAAATCAATAGTGAAATTTCGTAGAAATAGGAATTCGGTAGCCGTAAAAGAAGGCACTATTTAGTTGTTTCTATTTGAGACTTTGAGCAACCGTATCACGCACTTATGCCTGCCATCCATGTTAGATAAGGCTTAGGGACCATTAGGTTCTGGGTTCGATTCTCACAAGTGGGGGGGGGGGGGGTTCTCATATTTATTAGGTTTCCTCTGAATTGGTATTGTATAGGCATTATTGCCTAATGGAGATGGATATGATAGGGTGGTTCCGTTGGTGGCATGAGTATACTCCAGTGGTCAGTCAGTGATCCAAATTTGTCGTTCAACAAAAAAAAGTATGTAGATATTAAGTATTATTAAAAAAAATCAATGTAATGCGTTACTTTTTATTGCTAGTTATATGAAATGTATTTATTTTATTTGTTCTACACATGCAACTGTAAATCGAAAAAAAAAGGTTATATACTTGTTTGTAACCTAGTAGAAATTCTCTCGCTGGAAATGTAGTACAAAATGAAAAATAATTTACAGTATTATGCAAAAGTTGTATTATTTACCTCAAATAAAATTACTGACATACCCAAAAGGATATTGACATATGTTTTACATTGATTGCGAACCATAAAAACGAATACCAAGTAGTGGTACCGATGTTCGAGTGGTATCTATTTGGTATCAGGGGGTGGGGGCGGTCATCACTCATCACTCACAACACTCAATCAAGTTCCGCTATGTTATCAACCATTTTTCCATCACTCACAATCTTTTTTAGTGGCAATGGTCATCACTCAAAATACCCAACAATAAAACCTCACACCCCCTCACATCCATTTATCACTCACACCCCATCACTCGTTGAATTTATCACGCTGAACATTCCATCACTCGTGGACTTTATAGGTGGCGGTGGTAAGTTGCATGCTTCCACGCGTGAAGAATGGCCCATCACGGACCACCCCCACTGCCCTCAGTACTTGATATAGTTTACAATACGATAACAATACTTTATTTTGAATAAAACTTTGTTTTCAATAAATTTATAACGGAATGTTAACAAAAGGAATATTTGTTACCAGTACCGGAAATACCGAAATCGAAAATGAGTAAACAACACAAAGAAGACCATACCGATTATAGTGGTACAATATCGTTTTGGTACTGGTAATGCAAAACTACCAGATAATAACGAAATTGACACGATCATGTTTAGTCTATATAAAAATCATTTTCAATAAATTTAAAACTAGATAATCATGTTTCAAAGTTATTAAGTTAACCCACCTAATCGTGTTAAAGAATTATAAAATTAACCACTAAACAAACACTACATCAATTGGCCTTCTATTGGTTTTCTATCTTCAATCCTTTGGAGATCACCTACCCAGCTGAAGTTTTTTACACACTCATATTGTTTTGTTTTGTTTGTATACAAAGTATGATTACTACAAATTCTCGGTTATTCAAGTTCTAAGAGAAACTGGTGCAGGAGATTGTGATTCATAGCGGTATCTGGTGGAGAGCATTCGGCGTTTACATCCTCAGGTGTGTATTTGGTTGACCCGCAAACATCGTGTGTCCTGTATTTATAAAGGATTAATGTGTTGTGAACTATGATCACAAAAATAATATTATGACATTAATTAATAGTAATTAGTAATCAAATCTTTGAATAAAATTGTTTAGAAAATTTCTTCCATTAGACATAGACTTTTGGAAACCCTTAACTCGTTTGACTCTTTCTAATTGTAGGATATAGATAAGATATAGATTAAGCCATTGTCTAACGGTTAACCCATGCTTCCAATGATGTTAATCTCGAGAGTCTTTCCATGAGAATCCTATAAAAAATTGGTCCTCATACTAGGAGTGAAATCGTGCCTTACAATATATATTTTTTGAGAAAATATATATAATTAATTCCAGGCCCTCCGGAGATTTGGGCCTCAGACGGTCACCCGACTCGCCTAGCCCCAAAACCGTCCGTGTTAATTTCTCTAATCCTCATGTGCTGACGTGAGCGAGGGTGTGTATATTTTTAAGTACTTTTTTACTACTTTATCAAGCTTTAAATTTATAAAATATAATATAACACTATCACTCTCTACAACACGCTAGGGTAAGTGCACCCGTCGTTGGCATAGTATAGTGATGGTAAGATACCGAGGTCGTCCAAGGACACAAGAACATTTAATACCGGAATATTTTCGACGTCTAATCTAATCAAATTTTGAGAAAAGATTTATAAAAGTAACATAAAGAAAGAAACTAAATAAATAAAAGAAACAAATAGACAAGATAGAATCACTTGGTTCCGACTCATCGTTTATGTATCCTTTGATGATTTCCGCACTTTGGGTTTTTTTAAGAGATTATCTTAGTTATAGTGGAATGTCCCTCTTTTAGAGGCAACGCTACCTTTAGCGATATTGGTCTGAGTCAGCAGGGATACAATCCCGCAAGCCCGGAATATTGCAAGATAATTAAGTAAGTTATTAATGCAAAATGTGGCATGTCCCTCTTTTGGAGGCAACACTACCCTCAGCCATATTGGTCTGAGTCAGCAGAGATACAGTCCCGCAAGGCTGGTTTAAAGTTTTAATAGTAGTTTATTTATAAAGGATTCAATTCGTTCTTACTTACCCTGATTTGATGCAATCTACCTCAAAGGAAGATTTAATAAGCTTGAATCAAGTCCTCACAGGATCTATACACTGAACGAGTCAAGAACTTTACCCAAACCACCATTCTAAACCCCTTTTAGGCAGTTAATACGCTTTATATAGACCAAAAAGACACGAATTAGTGAATCAACAAAACATAATAAAGTTCACTTTCAATATAAAAAGCTAGATATTAAAGTCATTAATACAAACCTAATTAAAAAGTTAACCAAAGCTTGGAGATCAAAAGTAATACATGAATGACTTGTTTTCACCAAGTGATTTAAGAGATTAGCCAATAATGGCCTTTGTTTGACAAAACTCTTACGACCAATCATGGATCCCGAGACTACTACATACACTCTAAAGATGGATGAATGAATGTGGTGGATGGTGGTGGTATTGTGGTGGTAGAGTGGTGGCAGGTGTGAGCGAAATGGTTTGCCAAGGGATGGATTGCAATTGAACCAAGCACCTATATTTATAGTTGGAAACAGAAGCTTTACACGGCCCCGTGCCCTGTGGGCACGGCCCTATGCCCCATTTCTTCTTTGTCTTCATTTAATGAGTTGTGTCAGTCCGAATGCTTGCACGACCCCGTGGCCATTATACTTGCTGTACTATCCAAGATTTACATATATGTGAGCTGACCACGGCCCGTGTCTCTTGTCTGCTTCTGTTTGTCATTTCTTTTCTAGAATCTTGAGTGAGGCACGACCCCATGCCTTGGTGGCATAACCTCGTGCTTGTCTTCTGATTTGTTGTTTTTTGTCTTGGGGTGAAGCTCGAAGGGTCGGTATTGTCACACCCCGATTCCCAGTGGGCCCGAATGGGCCGTGACGATTGGATAACAGTATCACAAATAATGCAACGGAAGTATTGTGTCACACCCCGATATTTCCACGTATTACCGGTGGGTCCGGTGGGGAGTATCGTGACGTAGTTGATATCATCATAGTCAAACAACACAATTTAAATGCACAGCGGAAGTCTTAAAATATAAAATATTATTACAAACACAAATGTCTGATAATATAAAAGTATTCCGTACAGACTAGCTTGTAATAATCCACAGGCAGATCAAAACAACAAAAGAAGTTATCAGACTAATGGCTTATATGAAGGAGTTGCAAAGTCCTCAACTAACAAGTCCTGAGCAGCTTCCAGCCTATTACGTACTTGTACCTGTCACTTAGACTTTGGAAAATACGTCAGTTTTCACTGGTAAATACACTCAACCGACTCATTTGAAAATGTTTATGAAAATTGGTTTAGGTGCACAAGACACGAAAATATTTTGACACTTTGATTAAAATGCACAAGGCAAAATTAATCTTTTATACTTGGGACAAACTATATCTCATGTTATCAGCTTTACATAACTTGCTCTACATACGGGGCCCGGTTCTATGCCGGTTCAAGATTAACCGACACACCACTTATTCCCTTATTGGGAATCCCATATTGGGTATAATTAATTAATAAGCATATTGCATCTGTCAGGTGTATGCCTACACCCCGTGCTTAGGTCGTGGCCATTGCAATTAATGAGTCAAGGATATCCCGGACACGGTCGCATTAATCCCCAATGTTTCAGTCAAGCAATACGAATTAAAACAGGTTATTTGGATTTCCCGACTTATTGGTCTTTGAATCCCATACCTGACCATGCGGTATTTATATTACCGTATCCCAAGCCCGTATAAGGGAAAATAGGTTAAGAGTATTTACCTGAGCTAGCTCCTATCTTAAATAGCAAGAATTATAATAACTCAGCCGTATTCACTTAAGTAAGCGTAGTTACAATTTACCGGAAGGCTCTAGTCTGGAATGATGGTATAAATAACCAATTAGAATACTAACGGGTCTTAATTATGTCATAGACTTAGACTGGCTAGTTTTTAAACAGAACAACGGTACGATACGCTAGATTAAGTGGAGGCCGGATTAGAATGTGATTTAGACCCAACAAGTATGAAGACTTGTATAAAATGGGTAAACTAACTACATTCTGGATTTTGAGGCAACAATGATAAGGTTTGACCCGTTTTGGTCAATTTATGCAAACTAGTTACATAAACCAAGCCGAACATGAAATATGCGTAACGGGTAACCATAAGAGTCATATACATGTTTCCTAAGTTAATATGCCTTAATTATGTTGTGATATCAGTAAGATACCTTCCTTTATGCCCAAAACGAATTTAAAACCAATTTATGCCTCGTAGGGGTATTTTGGTCATTTTAAAGGTTATAAAAGAGTTTATGTAACACCTCGTAATTTCATGTCCAATAATGTATTGACACGTGTCATAAGCTTTGAACGTGTGAAAGAATACTTTAGAGGGACTAAAGTTGACAAACAAGGAAACTATGTGAATATAAGGGTCCAAAGTGTCAACAATGGATAAATATACTCTACAATAGCCCTACATGATGTTTATACCCTTAAACGAATAAATCATGGATCATACGAAGCAAATCGTGGAAGAAAGTGAGAGATTACAAACTACGGGGGTTAAATGTGTCAACATGTGAAAGTATACCTCTGATTGACCTTTTAGCATACCCGAAGCTTTGTAACGGTAAATTATGCTCACTAGAATATGTGGTAAAAATTTCACCAAGTTTCGATATCGTATGAGAAAGTTATGACAATATTCGTATACGAGGGGTTAATAGCGCCAATGTTGAAATCTGTGACTTTTCGGGTAAGCACAAAGTTAACCAAGGACTTAGCCAAGTTTGTAAAAGTCTTAAGGTCCTTAAAAATCAAGTTAGAGGGCCAAAAGTGCAAGAAAAACACTTAAAACCACGTTAGAAAGGACCAGGGGCTAAATTGCAAATCTTTAAACTTGTTTGGCCTGTTGCGCCGGTTTTAGGCGGCCGGCGAGGAGCCTTACGCGGCCCGCGAACTAGTGACCAGCGAACAAAAACGAACAGCTGCCAGTTGCAGGTCTGTAACCGACTTTAAAGTGTTGTTTTCTTATACCAGGGGCTCCGCAATGGTATTACATGCATAGAGGGCACTTGTCTTGATCTGAAAACACTCATAGACTACCTTGGCGTCATCTTAGAAGATCAAAACTCACTATATAAGAGGAACATTGTTGCAACACTTTGTTCATTCACTTGCATCTTCATTTCTGGAGCTCCCCTGATCAGCAACAAGCTTCCTAGTGATCCCTAGTCGTGCTTAGGACTCTTGTACGTGTCCTTAACCCTTCCTAATTCAGTTTAGCTTAGTTATTTAGCTAAAAGTCAAACCGTCGTAATTAAAGTTTGACTTCAAGATTAATTAAAATTTGTTCAGTCAAATCACGAATTAAAAGTACCTATAAGTGGGTAATTATGTGGGTAATAAACCCTCAAGAGGGTACTCTCTGATTCCCACTCTAACTAGGTCAATTGTCGGGTCAAACTTGTTATTAAAAAGTCAACAGAATGCTTATTTTCAAATTAATGCATAATTAGCAATGTAGGAGACATGAAACTTGTTTGATCACTAATATAACTTGGTAATTAATGTAAGAACATGTCTAAACATGTTCAACCCGACAATTTTCAGTTTAGACTCGGATCGGAACCGAAAGTCGCATAATTTGACTTTCACTTTGACTTTCAGTTCTGACCCGTATAAGAATGTTTTAGAATTTCCTTAGAGCTTTATTTGGACCAGGTTTCATATAAGTATAACTCTCTGAGATTATACAACTTGGTTCATTAGTTATCCGATTCATATGCATGTTTCCGTTAAATGCTTAAATGTTGACTATTATGCCCTTTTGACTATAAACCATGATTTTTGAAAAAGTAAAAGAGTAGAAACCTTAGATACTGATTTATAAACTTGCACCTAAAATTTGACATCAGTTTGAGGTCTAGATTAAGAGTTATGCTCATTAGCGTAATTAGAAAACTTTTAATTAAATAAACGGCGTAATTAGCATATAGCCTATCTAAACCCGATTTCTAATACCAAGCTTCTTACCCACTGATATAAAATAATATTTTGAGATTTTTAAAGATTTTTATTTAATTTTTGGCTGAGCATAACATAGGTCTCTAAGCTTGTTTCGGTAATTGTCGGTTTTGCCCTTTTGGGCTATAAAATGAATTTTACAAATCTTTTTGACCACAAACCTTTTGCTACTAATTTGTTATAATAAATAAAATATTTGAGCCTTCTGGAATATTAAAATTTTCAGCTTTTCTTTAAAAACCCGGAAATAGCTCAAAATCGTCTTTTTAAGCGTTTTTAACGCATAATATATATTAAAACTATTTTAAACATATAAGGTTTGATACCTACTGATATTTTAAGTATATTTTTACACTTTGACAGTAAGATAAAGTTTTAAACTCAGAATTCCAGTTTTGACCTTTTTAGCCTAAGTGAAATTACCAAAATACCCCTAAGGTGCACAGTTTAGTTTTAAATGATAAATTTTATATATAGGTAATACCCTACTGTTATAACTTATTAAATTAAGTATATTTAATGAATAAATCAGACCTGTAACTCAGATTACTAATTAAACTCTTTTATAACCTTTTAAATGACCAAAATGCCCTTACAAGGCATAGTTTGAGTTTAAATCCATTTCAGGCATAATAGAAGATATCTTACCGATGTCACAACAAATTTAAGGCATATTAACTTAGGAAACTTGCATATGACTCATTTGGTTACTCGTTACGCACTTTTCACGTTCGGATCGGCTTATGTAACTAGTTTGCATATATTAGCCAAAACGGGTCAAACCTTATCATTTTTGCCTCAAAATCCAGAGTGTGTTTAGTTTACCCATATTATACAAGTCTTCAAACTTGTTGGGTCTAAATCACATTCTATTTCAGTCTTCGCTTAATCATACGTTTGAACCATATCTTCCTTTAAAACTAACCGGTCTAAGCTTAAGCTTAATTAAAGACCCGTTAGAAATCTAATAGGTTACTATAAACCTTTGTTCTAGAATAGGAGGCCCAGTAAAAGCTACCCGCATTTGCTATTTGTGATCATACTTGCAAAGGTAAATACTTTTAACTTATTTTCCCTTATACGGGCTTGGGATACGGTATATAAAATACCGCTTGGTCGGGCATCTGACCTTAATCGTGGGTGGTTAAGTATTATCAAGATGACCCGTTTAAAAATATGTTTTGTTTGTTTTACGCCTTTGGGAGTTTAATGACCATGTCCCGGATATCCTTGGCATCATTCAAAGAATGGCCACGACCTTAGCACACGGGTGTAGGCGTACACCCGTCAGTGCATTTACAATTATTAAGGTATAACCGTTGGTTTCCCGCCACGGGACTATACTATGTGGTGTGTCTATTAATCTTTAACCCGGCACGAACCGGGCTACTGAACGCATAACAGACATGTAATCCTTTTACAAGATTATATTTAAGTAATAATCCCAAGTTATAAAAGACATTTTGTGCCACGTGCATTCAAATCAATTTTATTAAACTTTTCAAAATGAGTCAGTTAAATTGTATTTACCAGTGTAAACTGACGTATTTTCCCAAAAAGGTTAAGTGCAGGTACTACTCGTACTAGGCTGGCTTTTGATCCGCCTGTGGATCTATTTCGACTATTTGTGATATTCGATATTACAATTTATTAAAGTTGAAATGATTCTATATTTTGCTTCCGCTGTGCATTTATATATTGTGTTGTTTGACTATGATGGTATCAACTACGTCACGATACTCCCCACCGGGCCCACCGGTAATACGTGGAAATATCGGGGTGTGACAGGTTGGTATCAGAGCCAACACTGAGTGAATTAAACACTAGCCTTTTGTGTTTAATCTCAGTTACACAATTGCACATTCCTCAAATTTTCGAGTCTAGACAAAGAACATAGATCAATTCCTGATTTTTGTGTTACCTTTGTTGTTTATATATTTTTTTCTTTAATATTGTTTATGTTCACAGGTCTAAAATATGCCGCCAAGATTTTTCAGAGGAAGAGGAAAAGGAAAGGCACTTGTAGGAACCCACGACGAGGAGGCAGGGCCTTCTCAAAGGCGGACTTCACCCGTTCCTATTAGCACCAGTCCACAGGGAGACTGGAGGTCGCACCTACAGTCAGCGAGGCGATCTGTCTCGTTAGCTTCGTCACCTTCTTACTTACACTCTTTTGGCCCCCACTCTGAGAACGAACCTGAAAACCCACGACCATCGTTTATATCTCTTCAACGGTCCAACTCACGCCATTCCCTTGACAACCCGTCTCATCTCTTTCGAAGCCGGTTCAACCCGGCTAACTACCTAGAGGAACCAGTGGGTGTTAACCCATTGGGGCCTGAAGATCATTTTTCAGGAGATCACGCTATGGACATGGATGAGGATACTGACCCAACCGAACCACCGTCGGGTACCCCCACTCATCCTATTGAGATCTCCGATGGATCATCTTTTCACGGATCAGCTTACCATGGTCCAGACAGCTTTCAAGCGAGGATGAACCAGTATGAGTGGTATTTCACACCCTCATACCATTCATCACCTTATCAGCAGCAGCAGCAATCGGATCCTTCCAGGGATTCTCGCTTTGTGGCAGTTACCCCGCCACCACCACCGCCTCAGTAGCAACCTCCTGAACCGCCGAGGCGAAGGAGAACAAACGCACGGATCTCCGTGCAAGGTAGAGGGTTACATATCAGCACTCCCCAACCATCGAGTAGCAACCACTATCCCCCGCTTCGAGAAGACCAGCAGTTTTGGGGACCTTCAAACCCCAAACCGGAAGTGAACTCTACGCATGCCATGCCACCACCATTGGGCTTTGACAACCCAATTCCCGCGTACACTGGCCCGGCAACATATAACCCCTTTGAGCAGCCTGCTCACTCCAGCTTTAACTATGCTGAGATCGATCCCTACCTGGCGGCGTGGAACTACAATGCTGCTAACCCCGATGGGCCTTACGGAGCTCCTTGGGGGGTCGGATACCCAGCTTATGGGTACCAACAGCAGCCGTCTTTTCGACCTCCATATCAGCCGCAGCCACAGCCGCAAGTACCATAATTTTCCCCGCCAGAAAGAGCGGAAATTCTTTAAAGACTGGACCAGGTTGAACATCAAGTTCACAGAGATCGAAGGGAACGACATGGTTTCCTTAAGGGATTAGCAAGTTTGATAAAAGGGAAGAGCAAGAAGGACCGTTAAATCCTTCAATTGTTGATTGTATTTCCTTGTTTCCGTTGAGCCCCTGCGTGGGCCTGTCTTTCTGTTTTAACCCCTGCGCGGGTATGTTTTGTTAGTTAAGCCCCTGCGTGGGCAATTTCTTTTATTTTGACCCCTGCGTGGGTATGTTTGTTTGGTTAAGCCCCTGCGAGGGCATATTATTGCATTTGAAAGTCCCGTTTAGGGCAGACACGTACTTTTATTCATGTGGTGAAATGGTTAGATTTAAATTTTATTTTTAGTTATATACATGAACAAAAATATAAAATAAATAATAACAATATTTTTACAAGATCTATCATTATATTAAAAATGATAAAACCTAAAAGGACAAGACCTAGCCATGTGTTACCTTAAGACAGGGCCAAGATGGTAGTTTCCACAATTAGATTAAGATCCATATTAACATCTCAATTTATAAATTGTTCTGCGTTAATGTTAAAAAGAATCTTAAAAAAACCTAGCTTGTATGTCATTATAAGACCTGGCCAATATGGTAAAACCTGTTTTAAAAAGATTCAAATCACTGTTAACATCTGCAAACATGTTAACATTCTTGGCTAATGTGATCCGCAAAATCACACATGTCACCCTTGTGTTAATTATCCCAACTCCTTATTATTTAAACATCAGATTGTGATGTAATGCCTACAGGCTATAACTAATGTCACATAAGACAAAAGACAGCCGTAGCTTATAGACTCCCTGTCATGAAAGGTAGTGAATTTTAATTCAAACTTTAATAACTAGATCCTATAAGATCTAAATCTATAATTTAGAATTGTCCACGTGACTAGGCCGGTTGTGCCAATATTATATTTCATTCTAAGACTAAGGGTTACTAGTAAAAAGTCCCGAATGAAATTACTTAACAAATTAACTAGTATGGCTCTTTAATTACCATGGTTAATAAATTATCAAGATGACAGACCTATTATAATTCCTTAAATGAATCATTGTCATCATCTTATGTAGCAGTTCAACTACATGGCCGAGTCTGACGAGGTTAACAGTCGGTCAAAGGAGAATCATGACGCCACCAGAATCAATATAACTGGTGCAGAACTCCAAACATTAATTGACAATGCGGTCACTAAAGCCATAGAGAGGCAATATAGTGAATCGAGTAGTACTCGAAGCAGGACCCAATCAGCACCTCATTCTAAGCCAAAAACACATTCTGAGGCTCATAGTAAGCCACCCTCTAAGCTAGATAAGCCAAAGAAGGATGATGACGAGCATCCCTCCTCAAACCAACAAAGCGTTCCATCAAAGAAGATCGAGCTTAAGCAGGAACCGTGTGGTAAGTGTTGTACGTATAAATACTTCGTCTCATGTAAACCCAGAGACTTTACTGGGGAGAAATGAGCGGTTGACTGCATGACATGGTTGGATGAAATAGATACCGTGGTTGATATCAGCGGGTGCGCTGATAAGGATGTAGTAAAATTTGTATCGCAATCGTTCAAAGGTGAGGCCTTAGCCTGGTGGATATCGTTGATTCAAGCTACTGGGAAGATTCCACTGTACAATATGACATGGGAACAATTTGTTACCCTCATCAAAGAGAACTACTGTCCTCAGCATGAGGTTGAGAAGATTGAATCAGATTTTCTATCATTGGTAATGAAAAATCTGGATTGCCAAGCTTACCTTACGAGCTTTAATACACTGTCAAGGTTGGTTCCTTATCTGGTGACCCTGGAACCCAAAAGAATAGCTCGTTTCATTGGGGGTTTAGCCCCAGAGATAAAGGCAAGTGTAAAAGCCTCTCGGCCAGCTACCTTCAGGTCTGCAGCTGACATATCCCTGTCCCTCACACTGGACGCGGTCAGGCAGAGATCGCTGAGGAACACCGATGCCGAAAAGAGGAAGCGTGAGGATGACAACTCACGACGTTCAGACAAGAGACATAAGGGGAATCATGATCACAAAAAGAGTTCTGGATCCAAGAAAGATAACCATCAGTCAGGTGATAAACCCAAGTGTAAGGTTTGTAAGAAACACCATTTTGGGAGGTGCAGATTCGAGTCGAAATCCCAGTCACAGTCAAAAGTTTGTGGGATTTGCAAGTCTTCTGAGCACAAGACTTTAGACTGTAAGAAAATCAAAGATGCTACGTGCTATAGCTTGTAACGGTAAATTATGCTCACTAGAATATGTGGTAAAAATTTCACCAAGTTTCGATATCGTATGAGAAAGTTATGACAATATTAGTATACGAGGGGTTAATGGCGCCAACGTTGTAATCTGTGACTTTTCGGGTAAGCACAAAGTTAACCAAGGACTTAACCAAGTTTGTAAAAGTCTTAAGGTCCTTAAAAATCAAGTTAGAGGGCCAAAAGTGCAAGAAAAACACTTAAAACCACGTTAGAAAGGACCAGGGGCTAAATTGCAAATCTTTAAACTTGTTTGGCCTGTTGCGCCGGTTTTAGGCGGCCCGCCAGGAGCCTTACACGGCCCGTGAACAAGTGACCAGCGAAAAAAAACGAACAGCTGCCAGTTGCAGGTCTGTAACCGACTTTAAAGTGTTGTTTTCTTATACCAGGGGCTCCCCAATGGTATTACATGCATAGAGGGCACTTGTCTTGATCTGGAAACACTCATAGACTACCTTGGCATCATCTTAGAAGATCAAAACTCACTATATAAGAGGAACATTGTTGCAACACTTTGTTCATTCACTTGCATCTTCATTTCTGGAGCTCCCCTGATCAGCAACAAGCTTCCTAGTGATCCCTAGTCGTGCTTAGGACTCTTGTAAGTGTACTTAACCCTTCCTAATTCAGTTTAGCTTAGTTATTTAGCTAAAATTCAAACCGTTGTAATTAAAGTTTGACTTCAAGATTAATTAAAATTTGTTCAGTCAAATCTCGAATTAAAAGTACCTATAAGTAGGTAATTATGTGGGTAATAAACCCTCAAGAGGGTACTCTCTGATTCCCACTCTAACTAGGTCAATTGTCGGGTCAAACTTGTTATTAAAAAGTCAACAGAATGCTTATTTTCAAATTAATGCATAATTAGCAATGTAGGAGACAAGCAACCTGTTTGATCACTAATATAACTTGGTAATTAATGTAAGAACATGTCTAAACATGTTCAACCCGACAATTTTCAGTTTAGACTCGGATCGGAACCGAAAGTCGCATAATTTGACTTTCGCTTTGACTTTCACTTCTGACCCGTATAAGCATGTTTTAGAATTTCCTTAGAGCTTTATTTGGACCAGGTTTCATATAAGTATAACTCTCTGCGATTATACAACTTGGTTCCTTAGTTATCCGATTCATATGCATGTTTCCGTTAAATGCTTAAATGTTGACTATTATGCCCTTTTGACTATAAACCATGATTTTTGAAAAAGTAAAAGAGTAGAAACCTTAGATACTGATTTATAAACTTGCACCTAAAATTTGACATCAGTTTGAGGTCTAGATTAAGAGTTATGCTCATTAGCGTAATTAGAAAGCTTTTTTATTAAATAAAAGGCGTAATTAGCATATAGCCTATCTAAACCCGATTTTTAATACCAAGATTCTTACCCACTGATATAAAATAATATTTTGAGATTTTTAAAGATTTTTATTTAATTTTTGGCTGAGCATAACAAAGGTCTCTAAGCTTGTTCCGGTAATTGTCGGTTTTGCCCTTTTGGGCTATAAAATGAGTTTTACAAATCTTTTTGACCCCAAACCTTTTGCTACTGATTTGTTATAATAAATAAACTATTTTGAGCCGTCTGGAATATTAAAATTTTCAGCTTTTCTTTAAAAACCCGGAAATAGCTCAAAATCGTCTTTTTAAGCGTTTTTAACGCATAATATATATTAAAACTATTTTAAACATATAAGGTTTGATACCTACTGATATTTTAAGTATATTTTTATACTTTGACAGTAAGATAAAGTTTTAAACTCAGAATTCCAGTTTTGACCTTTTTAGCCTAAGTGAAATTACCAAAATACCCCTAAGGTGCATAGTTTGGTTTTAAATGATAAATTTTACATATAGGTAATACCCTACTGTTATAATTTATTAAATTAAGTATATTTAATGAATAAATCAGACCTGTAATTCAGATTACTAATTAAACTCTTTTATAACCTTTTAAATGACCAAAATGCCCTTACAAGGCATAGTTTGAGTTTAAATCCATTTCGGGCATAATAGAAGATATCTTACCGATGTCACAACATATTTAAGGCATATTAACTTAGGAAACTTGCATATGACTCATTTGGTTACTCGTTACGCACTTTTCACGTTCGGATCGGCTTATGTAACTAGTTTGCATATATTAGCCGAAACGGGTCAAACCTTATCATTTTTGCCTCAAATTTCAGAGTGTGTTTAGTTTACCCATATTATACAAGTCTTCAAACTTTTCGGGTCTAAATCACATTCTATTCCGGTCTTTTCTTAATCGTGCGTTTGAACCATATCTTCCTTTAAAACTAACCGGTCTAAGCTTAAGCTTAATTAAAGACCCGTTAGAAATCTAATAGGTTACTATAAACCTTTGTTCCAGAATAGGAGGCCCAGTAAAAGCTACCCGCATTTGCTATTTGTGATCATACTTGCAAAGGTAATACTTTTAACTTATTTTCCCTTTACGGGCTTGGGATACGGTATATAAAATACCGCTTGGTCGGGCATCTGACCTTAATCGTGGGTGGTTAAGTATTATCAAGATGACCTGTTTAAAAATCTGTTTTGTTTGTTTTACGCCTTTGGGAGGTTAATGACCATGTCCCGGATATCCTTGGCATCATTCAAAGAATGGCCACGACCTTAGCACACGGGTGTAGGCGTACACCCGTCAGTGCATTTACAATTATTAAGGTATAACCGTTGGTTTCCTGCCGCGGGACTATACTATGTGGTGTGTCTATTAATCTTTAACCCGGCATGAACCGGGCTACTAAACGCATAACAGACATGTAATCCATTTACAAGATTATATTTAAATAATAATCCCAAGTTATAAAAGACATTTTGTGCCACGTGCATTCAAATTAATTTTATTAAACTTTTCAAAATGAGTCAGTTAAATTGTATTTACCAGTGTAAACTGACGTATTTTCCCAAAAAGGTTAAGTGCAGGTACTACTAGTACTAGGCTGGCTTTCTCCTAGCGTCCACAATATGTCTCGCAAGCTTGGATGTCGTAAAACTGTTGAACAATGTTTCCTCTTTATTTTGATCCGCCTGTGGATCTGTTTCGACTATTTGTGATATTCGATATTACAATTTATTAAAGTTGAAATGATTCTATCTTTTGCTTCCGCTGTGCATTTATATATTGTGTTGTTTGACTATGATGGTATCAACTACGTCACGATACTCCCCACCAGCCCCACCGGTAATACGTGGAAATATCGGGGTGTGACAGTTTAAATATTAACCTGAGTTACAGGTCTGATATAATCAGTAAAAATACTTAATTTAATAAGTTATAACAGTAGGGTATAATATATATGTGAAATTTATTAATTATAACCATATTATGCACCGTAGGGGCATTTTGGTAATTTCACATAAGCCCAAACGGTCAAAACTGGAAATCTGAGTTCAAAACTTTTGCTTACTGTTAAAATGTAAAAATTTACTGAATAAATCAGTAGGCACCAAACCTTATATGTTTAAAGTAGTTTTAATACATACTATGCGTTAAAAACGCTTAAAAAGGCGATTTGGAGCCATTTCCGGGTTTTTAAAGGAAAGCTGATGTTTTTGTTATTCCAGAAGGCTCAAAATAATTTATTTATCATATTGGATCAGTAGAAAAAGGTTTGGGGTCAAAAGGTTTTGTAAAAACTCATTTTATAGGCCAAAAGGGCAAAATCGGCTATTACCGAATCAAGCTTAGAACTCTATGTTATGCTCAGCCTAAAAATAAATAAAAATCTTCAAAAATCCCAAAATATCATTTTATATCAGTAGGTAAAAGTTTGGTATCAAAAATTGGGTTTAGATAGGCTATATGCTAATTATGCCGTTAAATTAATAAAAAGCTTTTCATTTACGCTAATGAGCATAACTCCTAATCTGGACCTCAAACTGATGTCAAACTTTAGGGGCAAGTCTATAAGTCAGTAAGGAAGGTTTCTATTCTTTTACTTTATCAAAAATATCGTTTTAAGGTCAAATGGGCATAATAGTCAACATTTAAGCATATAACGGGAACACGTAAATGAATAGGATAACTAAGGATCTAGTTGTATAACCTCAGAGAGTTATACTAACATATAACATGGTCACAAAGGAACCCTAAGGCATAATCAAACTAAGCTAATTCGGGTCAGAACTGAAAGTCAAAGCAAAAGTCAACTTTTGCGACTTTCGGTTCCGAACCGATCCTAAACTTGAAATTGTCGGGTTGAACATGCTTAGGCATGTTCTTATACTAATTATCAAGTTATACAAGTGTTAAAACAGGTTTCATAGCTTCTATATTGCTAATTATGAATTTATTTGCAAAATAGCTTTCTGTTGACTTTTTATTATTAGGTTTGACCCGACATTTGACCAAGCTAGGGTGATAATCAGTAGGTGCCCTCTTAGGGGTTTATTACCTACACAATTACCAACTTATGACTATTCTTAATTTGACTAATGACTGGATCATTAGTGTCTAATCACTAAGTCAAACCTTAACTATGATAAGTTTGACTTTTGACCATTAAACTAATCAAAACTGAAATTAGGAGGTTAAGGACACTTACAAATGGTCCTTAGTACTGAGAAGAACTCCAAGGAAGTTCCAAATGCTCAGGATCCTCCAGAATTGAGAAGGTAGCAAGATGAGAAAGAAATGGTGAGCTTGAACAATGAAACCCACCTTCTATTTATAGGTTTTGGATGTGGATTAGATCATGACAAGTGTTAGGAGAGACATCTAGGATCATCACAGGTATAATACCAGTTTTATAAACCATCAAAGGCCCATAGGATTGAATTGTGTGAGACAAGAGAAAAACCACAGCTGGTTTCCTAATTTCTGGAGCTGGGCAAGGTATACAGACCGTAAGGGTCCAGTATACGGTCCATAAGGGACCAGATCAGCTCAGTAACTTTCAATAATTGTCATATTTGGCCCCTGTACTTGATAATTGCCATTCCCGACATATTTAAGACCCGTTAAACAAATTTTAAGGCTCTACAAAGATGCCTAAACATAGGGAACATGAAACATGCTAAAAAATATGCCGGATGTCGGTTCGTTTGGTCGTACGGTCACGTTGTTCGGCTAATTACGACGAAACACGGACGGACGCGAAAAACGATCCAATTTACGTGACGAATGAAATTTTATCAAGCCAAACACTAAAATAAAATATTTTAGTGCTTACATAAATTTTTGGGTGTCCGGATATATTCAGAATGCAAGATATGCGCGAAAATGTAAACTTGTGCACTTTTTGACACTTTTAGTCCCTGCATGACTTAAAAGTTTCTTTTTGCGCATCAAACACCTCTAAGCCTATTTCTAAGCTATAATAAGGATAATTATGGTATGATTAACTCATGGTCATAATCCGGAAGGTCCGATACCCTACGAATTGACATACTTTTGTAGTTTGACGCAATTAGTCATTTAATTGCGCAAAGTAGCGCGAAACATTGTTTAATGATATCCAAGCCTTCCATGGCCCATAATGGGCATTCCCAAGCATATACTTAAATATTACTACACTCTCGTTTGCTTAAATGGTCACCGAAAGGCGTAGATTCAAAAGTTGACGCTTTAGGTCCCTCTATTGCGCAAACTTGCGCATCTCATCATTTAATAGCATTGAAGCCTCATCTAATCCATATTAGACATCCTTGAAAGTATTATTAAACATCACGATGATTCGGGTTTACTAAAAGGTCATTCAGAGGTATAATTAAACATATTGACACTTTTAGTCCCTAATACTTGCAAAGTTGCGCGTAACTTCACTTTTAGGCATAAAAGCCTTGGATGGCCGATGATTGGCATTCCCGAGAGTATAATCAAATATCATGAGGCTCTCGGTTTGTTAAAAGGTCACTCAGAGGTAAGAATTAACATGTTGACGCTTTTAACCCTTTATTGCGCAAACTTTCAATTAATTACACAAACGGCTACATTTGATTAACAAGTGGCTCATTTGTGAATATAAAATCGTAAAAGGTTATTTAGAAACTTATTTTAGGTATGATAATACTTCCAGTTCTTTCATAATTAATGTTTTTCAATTTTTCGAAAAATTAGTCCCTCATATTCAAGGTTTGACTTTACTAGGGTTTATTACACGTGTCAATACTTCATTGAACGTGATTTTACGAGGTGTTACATCCTCACCCCCTTAAAATAAATCTCGACCTCGAGATTTGCTAAAGTAAAGGAAGTACTTTCTGTCTTATATTGAACTTAATCTTCCCCAGTATATTTGGGCCTCTAAGGCACCCCAGCTTACCTCTATGATAGGTCATGTATCCTTTTGGAGCTTCTAAATCTGCCGATCCTTAATCGATACGGTTTCTCGTCCAATCATAAAGTTTTATTAATCTGCTTATCATTACGTGATAACGTGCTTCGACTTATTGGCGAACTTATCTTTAAATCATCACTGTGGGTCGCATTGCGAGCTCCACTAAGCTCCTTACATAGGTTTTAGCTTATAGGCTATTGACCTTTGTTGTATTCGATTTCCGAATGCTCCTATATATCCAGGTCTTAACTTACCCTGCGAAATTTAAAATTTAGCATACCCTTCTTAGGGCGATACCTTCGATTGAAACTTATTCCTTATTAAGGACTTAAGAAGGTTGTGACTTTTCTCAATCCTCAATTTTCTGCCGTTTACTGGCAAATTTAAGGTGATTACGAATTCGAATGATCTTACTTGTTGTTTCCAATGCAACTTTCAGATCCTGGTAATTGGACTTACCAATCTATTGTTCTAATAATAGATGTTTAACATTCCATCTATACAAGGTCTCCAAAGGAGTAGCCTTGATACTTACATAATAATTGCTATAAAAAAACTTATTTTATGGTGAGATGGTTATTCCACCCAATGCTTAAAACTAATCTCAAAGAATAGCTAATCCTTACAGCTAGTCGAACAAATCGATGATCCTGGGCAGCTAATGGCGATTCTTAATTGTTGCCTAAATAGGGTTACGGTAATCAATGCATAAGCAAGATGAACCGTCTTTCTTATTTACTAAAAAAATCGGAGTTCTTAGAACTTTGAATTTTGGCTTTATGAAACCTTTTCTAAAAACTTATCGATTTGGCTCTTAGTTCTTCCTATTCCGTTGGTACTAACAGATATAAGGCTTTTACAATAACTGTAACCCTAAGCGGGATGTTTGTCCTAACATCCACTTGCCTCTCAGGAGGTAAACATGGTAATTCTTATAAAGAAGATAATTATGACACACAGAGATGTCAGAGATGTCCGTATTCTCAGGCTTTGGTTCATCTATCGATGTCGGTGTCAGATAAATGACACATTCTCTTTACAAATGCAAGGATGCCCTAAGTAGAGATACTTACAAGGACATTTTTATATTGGATATCTTCTTTGAATACTACTAGTCGACTTTAGTACAATATGACCATTGGGATATCTCAGGGGTTCCATGCATTAAACCTCCATACTGATCAGGGATGGAAGCAATCTATGGGACACACTAGGATACGCCACTCCTCATATGGCACTTTTATCAAACATAGTTTGGCATTCGCAGGCGATAGAAAACAATGAGAAAATAATAAAATACAATAAAGTAATATATATTTTCGTACTCTTTTTGGGGAAGAGTACTCCAGATTCTTATGAAAGGATTATCTTCGAGGATGGGAGAGATGGTCATTATAGATTCCATTGGTAAGTTATACCTTATATTTTATATCTGGAGTTCTTATGAATGTAATCAAAAGTTTGCTAAGCTTATGGTTTACTAAAGGTTTATTATCCCTTGCATTAACGTAAGATACTTAGCAGACACTATCAATGCTAAATGGTAAGGACGTACCTAATGCTATTATTGATATGCACTGTATCTGGCATTCAACCGGTAGTTCAGGCGTTTCCTTTCTTATCCTTCCCAGACTTAGCTGCTCCTTCCTTGGCAGCCTTAGGGCAATTAGTACTGATGTGGCCCTTTTCGCCACAACTGAAACAGTTTGCATTCTTTATATCCCTACATTCGTGGGACTAGTGGCCAGTTCTTTTACAGATGCCACATTGCTTTATCTTTTGGTTTGATCGACACGGTCCCCAGTGTCTTCTTTTGCAGGTTTTGCATGTAGGCTTTTTGTTGGAATCCTGTTGGTTATTGTTGAACTCGGATTTGCTCTTCTTAGGATTCTGGGAGTTATCCTCCTCCCTTTGTCTTTTCTCATTAGTTTCATTCTTGATTAACTTTTGTCTCACTATATCTAGAGTGAGAGACAAGGATAGATCTACAGCTGATCTGAAGGTGATTGGCCTTGAAGCCTTAACATTCCCTTTTATTTCGGGTGCTAAACCACCGATGAAACGCGCAATGCGTTTTGGTTCAGGGGTAATTAAATAGGGTACCAATCTAGATAGGGAGTTGAAGTCGGTAACATATTGCTGACAATTTAGGTTCTTCATTGTGAGAGTCAGAAAATCTGTCTCCACCTTTTCCACTTCGTGTTGTGGACAGTAGTTCTCTTTGATAAGGTCCACAAACTTGGACCATCCCATATTGTATAGGGGAATTTTCCCCGTGGACTGCATCATGGCCCTCCACCATGCAAGAGCCTCGCCCTTGAAAGATTGTGAAACAAATTTTACTACGTCCTTATCAGCACAATTGCTGATGTCCACAACAGTTTCCATTTCCTCAAGCCATTCCATGGCATCAATTGCTCCTTTTTCGCCATTGAAATCTTTGGGTTTGCATAAGACGAAGTATTTGTAGGTGCACCCGTCTTCAGTTGAACAGGGCTTATCATAGAGTACTAACTTCTGAGGTTCGCTCTTTTCATCTGAAGAGTGAACGGAGCTCTCCTTACGAGCTGATGTATGTGTTTCCGTATGGACCTTTGAGTGAGTGTCACTCGGTTCCTTTTTGTTCTCAAGGATCTTATCCACAGCTTCACTAATTGCTGCGTCAATCAAGGCCTGAAGGGCAGTGCCATTAACATTTATATTTACATTTGCATCCTTGTTTCTAGCCGCAGTACTGCTGTGTGCTTCGTCGGAATCCACCATTCTAGAGCTTTGGTACTAAACACCAATAATAACATATGCTTAGCCACAAACTATTATGGAATCATCGTAATGGATGATTTATAAGCCATGATATTATTAAACCATAATGGCTGTTAGGTTTTTAACTTCAATATAGTATGCTACTAGAAAGTACGTCAATTATATTTAGCTTAGGTAAAAAAGGACCATCAATTGTGTTTAGGTTTGGACCAAGTCCATTACCTTTTGACAGGGAATCACAATGTCACAACTGTCCTTGTCATAACGACAATCTTTAGATAGTTGGTAGGCTTGTCACGAAGGACATTAATAGTCATAGGCACGAAGGCCTTGTCACAAAGGACACATAAGATATGGCACTTAAGGCATTAATATATAAGCCGCAATCTTATTGGATCAGAGATCTTAAGGTTCAAACATAGTTCTTCTCCTTTGGACAGAGAGTCAAAGACTACAGCCATCATCTCTTTGGAAGACAATTTATTTTGCCACAAAGGCTAGTCAATGGACATCATTCTGACTAACTGGATGATTGTGAGCTTCAGATGAGTCAGCCGTGGTGAAGCTTTGAAGGCTACTAACCAAGTAGTAATAATTTGTTTAATTATATAGCGAATTGTCGAACTTGACGATTAAATAGCCATGGAGTAACTCATCCATATAGACCAATAGATAGTATTAAATTTATTTGATTATGCTTGGCCTAGGTTTTTAGATAAACCATCTTTGGCGTTTAAACGGAATATAATCCTTCATATTTATTAGACAGGGGACATAAGTCACGACTGTCAATGTCGTACCGACATTTTATATAGCATAAGGGCTTGTCCCAAGGACTTTTTGATGGCTCAGAGGCCTTGTCACTAGGGAAATTTTAAACATAATCAATGATTCCTTTGGATCGGAAAATTTCATAATTCATTATCTTGACAATAAGTTATGAAATAAAACTATCTTTTCATGTATACATCTTTGCCCGTAGGTATACATCCCAATGGATGTTTTGATGTGTTCATCATGTTCGACGTTTATTAGCCATGATTCTTCTTGATCATTTATGCTAAAAATAAGGGGTTTGGAAAATTCCTAATATAAGGATGACAAGTGTGATTTTATCGCATCACCTATTGTCGGATTGGAATCTTTTAAATAGGTTCTACCATCGTAGCCAGGTCTTTAATGACATTCAAGCTAGGTTATACCTTTTTAAGATTCTCTTTTAATATGAATACAGGCAGGAAAGGAATGATATTTATTTTATTCAGGATTTTCATTATAATCCTAAATTATAAGTTAGTAATAGCACAAAAGGCCTAGTCACGTGGACAAGTTTAGTTTATAAGCCCAGATTTTATGAAATCGAGGCATTAAGGTTTGAATCAAAGTTCATTACCTTTTCTTGACAGGGAGTTGTAGGCTACCACTGTTTTTAGTCTCATAGGACGTTAATTATAGCCCGTAGGCATTTCCCTTCTAAGGGATGTTTATGGTATGATCATCTTTTCAGATGCTATTAGTCAAGATCGTATGGATCCTACAGACTATTATGTTTGGACGTATTCCATCATCTTTAGACAGGGGTCAAAGACCACCACTGTCGTTGTCTTATCGGACAACAAGTTTAGCCCGTAGGCACTTCATCACTAACGGATGTTTATAATATGATCATCTTATAGGATGATATAAGCCATGATTTCTAGATCATAAGGCAAATTAGGAAATTTTAAAAATTTCCAATATAGGGATGACTATTGTGATTTTCTCGAATCGCTTTTGTCAAGGATGCTAACACGTTCTTAGGTGTTAACAAGGATTTGAATCATCTTGGCCATGTCTGTAACGACATTTAGGCTAGGTTTTTACCTTTAAGATTCTTTTTAATATTTAAGGCAGGGCAATCCTAATTTGAGATGTTAATATGGATCTGAATCTAATTATGGAACTACCATCTTGGCCAGGTCTTAAAATGATACGTGGCTAGGTCTTGTCCTTTTTAGATTTTGCCATTTTATTATAATGGTAGATCTTATAAAAAGAATGTTATTTTTCATTTATTTCATATTTCATGTTTAGGATGAAAATTTAAATTTAGTCATTCCACTATAAAATTAAAAAGTTCAGGTTTGCCCTAAACGGGACTAGAAAGGAATAATGTTGTCCTCGAAGGGACTGAAAGATAAATATGTCCTTATAAGGACTATTAAGGAAACGATCTTCAGCAAATGGAGTTCCTTCTTCATTTTATTTCTGAATACTTTCTCCTTGGTTGCACGTTTCATCCTGGCCGCGGTACGAAGCTCAGCATTTCAAGCTCCGGGTGTGGAGAATTCCGATTACGGCTTCTTCGCTTGGCGACGTATCCAATATATAAAAAAAAATTGGAAGCAAAAATTTCCAGATTAGGATTGAGAATATTCCTATGTTAAGTCTAGACTCAGAAGGTCAAGGAATGTGCTAATGTGTCATTGAGATTAAACATAAAAAGGCTAGTGTTTAATTCACTCAATGTTGGCTCTGATACCAACCTGTCACACCCCGATATTTCCACGTATTACCGGTGGGTCCGGTGGGGAGTATCGTGACGTGGTTGATATCATCATAGCCAAACAACATAATTTAAATGCACAGCGGAAGTCTTGAAATATAAAATATTATTACAAACACAAATGTCTGATAATATAAAAGTATTCCGTACAGACTAGCTTGTAATAATCCACAGGCGGATCAAAACAAGAAAAGAAGTTATCAGACTAATGGCTTATGTGAAGGAGTTGCAAAGTCCTCAACTAACAAGTCCTGAGCAGCTTCCAGCCTATTACGTACTTGTACCTGTCACTTAGACTTTGGAAAATACGTCAATTTTCACTGGTAAATACACTCAACCGACTCATTTGAAAATGTTTATGAAAATTGGTTTAGGTGCACAAGGCACGAAAATATTTTGACACTTTGATTAAAATGCACAAGGCAAAATTAATCTTTTATACTTGGGACAAACTATATCTCATGTTATCAGCTTTACATAACTTGCTCTACATACGGGGCCCGGTTCTATGCCGGTTCAAGATTAACCGACACACCACTTATTCCCTTATTGGGAATCCCATATTGGGAATCCCATATTGGGTATAATTAATTAATAAGCATATTGCATCTGTCAGGTGTATGCCTACACCCTGTGCTTAGGTCGTGGCCATTGCAATTAATGAGTCAAGGAAATCCCGGACACAGTCGCATTAATCCCCAATGTTTCAGTCAAGCAATACGAATTAAAACAGGTTATTTGGATTTCCCGACTTATTGGTCTTTGAATCCCATACCTGACCATGCGGTATTTATATTACCGTATCCCAAGCCCGTATAAGGGAAAATAGGTTAAGAGTATTTACCTGAGCTAGCTCCTGTCTTAAATAGCAAGAATTATAATAACTCAGCCGTATTCACTTAAGTAAGCGTAGGAACAATTTACCGGAAGGCTCTAGTCTGGAATGATGGTATAAATAACCAATTAGAATACTAACAGGTCTTAATTATGTCATAGACTTAGACCGGCTAGTTTTTAAACAGAACAATGGTACGATACGCTAGATTAAGCGGAGGCCGGATTAGAATGTGATTCAGACCCAACAAGTATGAAGACTTGTATAAAATGGGTAAACTAACTACATTCTGGATTTTGAGGCAACAATGATAAGGTTTGGCCCGTTTTGGTCAATTTATGCAAACTAGTTACATAAACCAAGCCGAACGCGAAATATGCGTAACGGGTAACCATAAGAGTCATATACATGTTTCCTAAGTTAATATGCCTTAATTATGTTGTGATATTAGTAAGATACCTTCCTTTATGCCCAAAACGAATTTAAAACCAATTTATGCCCCGTAGGGGTATTTTGGTCATTTTAAAGGTTATAAAAGAGTTTAAATATTAACCTGAGTTACAAGTCTGATATAATCAGTAAAAATACTTAATTTAATAAGTTATAACAGTAGGGTATAATATATATGTGAAATTTATTAATTATAACCATATTATGCACCGTAGGGACATTTTGGTAATTTCACATAAGCCTAAACGGTCAAAACTGGAAATTAGAGTTCAAAACTTTTGCTTACTGTTAAAATGTAAAAATTTACTGAATAAATCAGTAGGCACCAAACCTTATATGTTTAAAGTAGTTTTAATACATACTATGCGTTAAAAACGCTTAAAAAGGCGATTTGGAGCCATTTCTGGGTTTTTAAAGGAAAGCTGATGTTTTTGTTATTCCAGAAGGCTCAAAATAATTTATTTATCATATTGGATCAGTAGAAAAAGGTTTGGGGTCAAAAGGTTTTGTAAAAACTCATTTTATAGGCCAAAAGGGCAAAATCGGCTATTACCGAATCAAGCTTAGAACTCTATGTTATGCTCAGCCTAAAAATAAATAAAAATCTTCAAAAATCCCAAAATATCATTTTATATCAGTAGGTAAAAGTTTGGTATCAAAAATTGGGTTTAGATAGGCTATATGCTAATTATGCCGTTAAATTAATAAAAAGCTTTTCATTTACGCTAATGAGCATAACTCCTAATCTGGACCTCAAACTGATGTCAAACTTTAGGGGCAAGTCTATAAGTCAGTAAGGAAGGTTTCTATTCTTTTACTTTATCAAAAATATCGTTTTAAGGTCAAATGGGCATAATGGTCAACATTTAAGCATATAACGGGAACACGTAAATGAATAGGATAACTAAGGATCTAGTTGTATAACCTCAGAGAGTTATACTAACATATAACATGGTCACAAAGGAACCCTAAGGCATAATCAAACTAAGCTAATTCGGGTCAGAACTGAAAGTCAAAGCAAAAGTCAACTTTTGCGACTTTCGGTTCCGAACCGATCCTAAACTTGAAATTGTCGGGTTGAACATGCTTAGGCATGTTCTTATACTAATTATCAAGTTATACAAGTGTTAAAACAGGTTTCATAGCTTCTATATTGCTAATTATGAATTTATTTGCAAAATAGCTTTCTGTTGACTTTTTATTATTAGGTTTGACCCGACATTTGACCAAGCTAGGGTGATAATCAGTAGGTGCCCTCTTAGGGGTTTATTACCTACACAATTACCAACTTATGACTATTCTTAATTTGACTAATGACTGGATCATTAGTGTCTAATCACTAAGTCAAACCTTAACTATGATAAGTTTGACTTTTGACCATTAAACTAATCAAAACTGAAATTAGGAGGTTAAGGACACTTACAAATGGTCCTTAGTACTGAGAAGAACTCCAAGGAAGTTCCAAATGCTC
This sequence comes from Helianthus tuberosus, assembly GCA_030545235.1. Classification (NCBI taxonomy): domain Eukaryota; kingdom Viridiplantae; phylum Streptophyta; class Magnoliopsida; order Asterales; family Asteraceae; genus Helianthus; species Helianthus tuberosus. Next base: position 5,320,457 of record CM060426.1, read on the forward strand.
AGGATCCTCCAGAATTGAGAAGGTAGCAAGATGAGAAAGAAATGGCGAGCTTGAACAATGAAACCCACCTTCTATTTATAGGTTTTGGATGTGGATTAGATCATGACAAGTGTTAGGAGAGACATCTAGGATCATCACAGGTATAATACCAGTTTTATAAACCATCAAAGGCCCATAGGATTGAATTGTGAGAGACAAGAGCAAAACCACAGCTGGTTTCCTGATTTATAGAGCTGGGCAAGGTATACGGACCGTAAGGGTCCAGTATACGGTCTGTAAGGGACCAGATCAGCTCAGCAACTTTCAATAATTGTCATATTTGGCCCCTGTACTTGATAATTGCCATTCCCGACACATTTAAGGCCCGTTAAACAAATTTTAAGGCTCTACAAAGATTCCTAAATATAGGGAACATGAAACATGCTCAAAAATATGCCGGATGTCGGTTCGTTTGGTCGCACGGTCACGTTGTTCGGCTAATTACGACGAAACACGGACATACGTGAAAAACGATCTAATTTACGTGACGAATGGAATTTTATCAAGCTAAACACTAAAATAAAATATTTTAGTGCTTACATAAATTTTTGGGTGTCCGGATATATTCAGAATGCAAGATATGCACGAAAATGCAAACTTGTGCACTTTTTGACAATTTTAGTCCCCGCATGACATAAAAGTTTCTTTTTGCGCACCAAACACCTCTAAGACTATATCTAAGCTATAATAAGGATAACTAGGGTATGATTAACTCATGGTCATAATTCAGAAGGTCCGATACCCTACGAATTGACATACTTTTGTAGTTTGACGCAATTTGTCCTTTAATTGCGCAAAGTAGCGCGAAACGTTGTTTAATGATATCCAAGCCTTCCATGGCCCATAATGGGCATTCCCAAGCATATACTTCAATATTACTACACTCTCGTTTTCTTAAATGGTCACCGAAAGGCGTAGATTCAAAAGTTGACGCTTTAGGTCCCTCTATTGCGCAAACTTGCGCATCTCATCATTTAATAGCATTGAAGCCTCATCTAATCCATATTAGACATCCTTGAAAGTATTATTAAACATCACGATGCTTCGGGTTTGCTAAAAGGTCATTCAGAGGTATAATTAAACATATTGACACTTTTAGTCCCTTATACTTGCAAAGTTGCGCGTAACTTCACTTTTAGGCATAAAAGCCTTGGATGGCCAATGATTGGCATTCCCGAGAGTATAATAAAATATCATGAGGCTCTCGATTTGTTAAAAGGTCACTCAGAGGTAAGAATTAACATGTTGACGCTTTAAACCCTTTATTGCGTAAACTTTCAATTAATTACACAAACGGCTACACTTGATTAACAAGTGGCTCATTTGTGAATATAAAACCGTAAAAGGTTATTAAGAAACTTATTTTAGGTATGATAATACTTCCAGTTCTTTCATAATTAATGTTTTTCGATTTTTCGAAAAATTAGTCCCTCATATTCAAGGTTTGACTTTACTAGGGTTTATTACACGTGTCAATACTTCATTGAAGGTGATTTTACGAGGTGTTACTTATTGGAGTAAAAATAATCATTTCAATAAAATCTTGAATATATATAAAAATTGTACAAGTATTTCAGTATAAGCCTACATGCAAGATCTAATAAACAGAGCTTTAGACATCATAGGCCTTAAGCTTGAGGAGTTGCAAATTCCTTAGCCTTCATTCTAGCAAACCCGAATTCCCAACCTATTATAAGGTTCGGTACCTGCGGTTCAGTCTTTTGAAAATACGTCAGCATTCGCTGGTAAGTACAATTAACTGTCTAATTTTGAAAACAATTTTTCAAAAAGAGTTTTATAGATATAGAAAACCTGTATGTAATCATTTAATATTTCTTGGGATTTTATCTTGTCACCAGATTTATATACTTTTCATACAATGGGAACCAAAGATCAGAACCGGTCATTTTTAGTGCTATAATGATTAAGGTACACACCAAAGTTGAATAAAACGTGTCTTATAGTCGGTATGCCTACCCCTGCACGTTATTCTATATGGCCATAATAGTTAATGAGTCGGGACGCCCGGACACAGTACAAATAACCCCCAATTGTTTCAGTTATCAAGTAAAACAGATTAAACCGAGTTCTTACATTTATGAACAATCATTGGTGTCACATTTATGTAATACCCGCTCCAAGTAGCGTATTCGCCATCCCAAGTTTAAAAGCTAAAATAAGTTAAGAGTATTTACCTTTTGCTAGCTTCCAATCAATATGATTATAATTTTAGCAAAATCCGCAAGTAAAAGTATTATTGACCCAAGTCCGATTATCTGGGGGTTCTATAGTTTGGAATGAACATAAATAATTATCTGTTAGAATGTGTACGGGTCAAAGGTTAGTCCCTTTAGATATGACCCGTTACTTAAGAATCGATTCGCTAGATTAAGCGTAATTCGAAACGAATGTGGTTTATGCCTATCCGAGTGCAATGATTCTTTGGATAAAGGTCAATTAACCAATCATTCTGTTTTGTAGTGATTTTGAAGTATCTAGACTCGTTACGCCTAAATTATACGAACTAGGTTCGTATACCTAGTTATGCACATATAAGCGGGTTCGGAACGTTAGACAGGTTTTATGACAAGTCTAAGGTATCAAAAACACTTTTCAAAAAATAATATATTTTGTTTAAAAATCAGAATATTGATTACTTTGGTTTGAAAGCCATTTCTTTAGTTTTTAAGATAAAAAGGGCATAATTGTCCTTTTTTAAAATATAAGTTCTAGACTTGTCATATAACCTACTAAACAACATGACCAAGAGGTATAACTTCTAAGGGTGATACCTTATATTAATATGGTCATAATATCATTTTTAAACAAGTTCTAACGTTGACCAAACAGGTCAGAATTGAAAGTCAAAGCAAAAGTAAAACTGCTTGACTTTCGATATAGAATTAAGCTCTAAATAAGAAATGACGAGTTGGACATGTTTAGACATGTCCTAATATGTTTTATAAACTAATACGATGTTAAAACTTAAAGTTTTAATAGTTAGAAACTTGATTAGCATAATTGGCAAAGTTTACATTTTTGACCTTTTATTAAATATAAAATCGACTCGTCATTTCGCCTACTTAACCATAATGGTCATAACCGAAAGTCATAATATGGTCATAATATCAGTTTTAAACAAGTTCTAAACAGGTGGATTTCTTGACTCTCAATATAGAATATGGTCATAATATCAGTTTTAAACAAGTTCTAACATTGACCAAACGAGCCAGAATTGAAAGTCAAAGCAAAAGCAAAACTGCTTGACTTTCGATATAGAATTGAGCTCTAAACAAGAAATGACGAGTTGGACATGTTTAGACATGTCCTAATATGTTTTATAAACTAATATGATGTTAAAACTTAAAGTTTTAATAGTTAGAAACTTGATTAGCGTAATTGGCAAAGTTTACGTTTTTGACCTTTTATTAAATATAAAGTCGACTCGTCATTTCGCCTATTTAACCAGAGGATTATTACCCTCATTATTATGATCACGTATCATTGTTCTAATCGAACATTGGCTTGACCATAATGGTCATAACCGAAAGTCAAACAGAAAGTCAAACTGCTGGACTTTCGACTAATAACTAGCTTAATAAAAGAAAGGAACTATGAAAGAACACTTACAAGTGTTCAAGGTAGAGACTAAGCTCTTATAAGAGTCCTCTATAGATCAGAAGCACTCAAGAAATGATAGAGAGGAGAATTGAGAAAATGAGCAAGGAACAAGATGCAAATATGGAGGCTATTTATAGTAACTAAATGATCATAGGATCATGCCATGTGTTCCCTGGGTTTTTAAGATGCTCACAAGTGCCCATTGAGGTGTTTAACCCAGGTGTAAGGTGGCACAATCGCGAGATAGGTGGCAGGATATGCAGGCTGCCTTGGAGAGCAAGAACACTATGTCAGCATGGTCCCTTACGGACCGTAAGGACCTCAGCGCACCATTTTTCAATTTAGCTTACGGTCCGTAAGCTCAAATAGCTTACGGTCCATATGGGGTTGCCAGGAGATGTTATTTTGAGTTTTTTACATCTTTAATCCTTGGACTTTAATTCTTTTGCCATTTGGCACTTTTAGTCCCTCTCCTTCCTCATAGTTTGGATTATTCGGAGATCCGGGACACGTTTCAGTGAACGTATAGTGTAGGTCCTTCCTCCTTCCACATTATCAGGATTAATTAGAGGTTTCTCCCTCCACGTAGCCGGGATTAGTTGGAGAATTGGACATGTGTCGTCACGTATTTGGACGATAAGTTCCCTCTCCTTAGTTGGAGATTCGGGACTCGTGTCGTCATATAATTGGACGGAAAAATTTTGGGTGTTACAGGTATGATGTATCAACTTTCCTTCTTTTGTGTATATGCTGGTTTTTGCCGTTGATTTGTTCCTTTTGTACATTCGAGCTCTTTTAATCCTGAAAATCAAAAGTATATAAAGAAACACACTTTTTCCAACATTAGTACTAAAAAGGGTTGATTTTATACCTTATTTGATGTAATTTATATGTTGCATTTGGTACATATCAGTGCATTTTTCTTCAATTGAATAACCCAATATTCAATTTGAAAATACCGAACGGAAAATGTTGATAATGAAAACACCAATAAGTGGGTACCCAAAAACATTTCTACTACTTAATTCAAATTAACTAAAAATTTTAATACACGTGGTATAATCGAAACCGATCCCTCCAACTTTATAATTAATATCTATTAGTACAGCAATGGAAATGAATAGTGATTCTGGTCGTGGTTTGTTCCTATTTACTTATTTGGACGGTCATTCCCTCTTCAGACGCGTGTCTTCAATCTCTATACCTCCTTATAAGCCATAGAGAGAAAAATGGATAAGAGAGAGGGGCGGTGAGTGCCGGTGATCGGAGGGTCATCGCCGTCACACCACCACAACGATCACCATCAGATGTCTCTGTGTTGTGGGGTTTTCTTAGAGTGTGGAAAGACATGGTTGTTGATCTATAAAACTTGGAGTTGGCAGGAAAGACAGTGCAGTGGGATGGTTCGTTTATCGGCTATTGGATACAAGGCGTGGCTCAACTATGTGTCTCTGCCGGTGACCGACAACCCACCCACCACCAGAGAACCGCCACCACTCGACGTTTGGTTCGTTCACGCTTTCATACTTATTTCTGTATTCATGAGAGAAAATCACAAAATTTGCTATTTGGGTTTCTTGATCTTGCAAACCAGAAATTGGGTTTGCTTAGGTTCTCTTCTTTGTAAGTGAAATCTTTAAGTTTGTTTTGGATTGGTGTTGAATCTTCAATTTGGGGGTAATCTTTTACCGCCATTATTGAAAATTTAGGATCCGTGACACAGAGACTGTATATAGATAAAATGATCTTCAGTTATACTCTATTAATAGAGCAATACAAATGAACGGTGGTTTTGGTCTTGGTTTGTTCCGATTGACCTATTTGGGTCGTCATCCTCCCTTGAGATGCATGTCTTCCGGCTTTACACGTTACCCATTTTTAAGAAGAACGAGGGGTGGTTACCAGAGGGTCACCACCGGCGGATTCTGGCAGTCTTGCTATGGCGAGTTTCAACATAAAACCTTAGCCAACGTTTTAGGCGATGGCGGCTGGCATTCTTGCGATGTTTTGGCCTTTCGCTTCCCAGACAATGATGCTGGCTTGCTACATGGTACGGCAACTCCGGTTGCAACCGTAGCGCCAGTGAGCGGGTTCGACAATGATGATCTTTTCGGATCTGAGTCAATTGGTGTTCGTGATTTCGTTTTTTGTTTGCATTGATTTCTGAGATTGATTGATTAAATGATTGTGTTGGTGGTGGTGGTCAAATATTTTGGAGTCCTGATTGTGTTGGTAGAGGTGGTGGAGGTGATTGTGTTGGTAGTGGTCGTGGTGGAGTTGTAGCTGTTTAATGTACGAGTTGTATTGATGGTGATGGTGGATCCGTTTGATGATATTTGTGGCGATCGTTGCCTTCGATTAACAGTCGATTAACCCCACCACGGGCGAGGATAATCTTGCTTACATTTTTGGTGTTAGATGGTGTCGGTGGTGGTCGGCCTTGTGTTGAGGTCGCTAGCACCACCTCTATCTGTCGATGTGGTGGTCGGGGATTTGTGTCATGGTTGCGTAGAGAATGGTCTGTGTAACTCGCCAAAAACCTTATTGCTAGTGCATAGTGTCGATTAAATCTTTATCTAATTCATCAATTTTTTGGTGGATATGGTTGGCTTGGGTTTGTCGTTTGTATCAACTTATATGTGTCTTATGGCTGTGATGAATTCATACATATGACTGTAAATTGGATGTTGATGTTGCCTTAGCATGGCAGGTATGGATGTTTTTTTGTGGGTTTTTTTTTGCTTTTTGTACTTTGAGAACATGAACATTGTACCAGAGAAAATTAAATAGGCCATGATGATAATGATATAAGAAAAATCATATATCTTTGTTGTTTTGGTGTGGCAATCTGATGATTTGCAGCCACGATGAGGTAGTATATCTGAGCCTACGAATACACATCTAACCAAATCAGATGTGTTCATATGGGAAGTTCATTGTCGATGATATTGCTGTTGGTGCTTCTCTTTAAGAGATTTATTTGGGTTTGTTTCTTTCCATTAGTTTTGTTGCTTTATGTTATAGAGACTTTTGGGGTTTTTGATATGGTTATGTTGAATTAATCAGTTTAACGTGTTTTAGTTATTGTTCTATTCATTTTTTTTATTTCTTAAAGGTTGGGTTGTAGTTTTGTTGATGTTTTGTTTCTATATGTTGTTCTTGTATGAACTTATCATATGCACGCTACCAAAAAAAAATGTAATTTGTTTTGGTAAATCACTTTTATAGCAACATCAAATTGTTATCTTATCATGGTTATTCATCATAGACATGTGCAATTCCACCAGACATATAGAGGAATGCAAGTTGGTCAGTTCCAACGCCCGATGGCTACTATGCCTGAAATTGAAGATGAAGGAAACTATAGATTCGTCATTTTCATCCGTATAGCCAATGTTAGTTTCCTCTTCTCTTAACTTAAATGTGGCCGCTTCATTCATATTAATTATTCAGTTATTTGGTTTGATTTGGTTAATAACTTGTCCTATTCGGGTTGGTTTTCGGTTATGACAGAACAAACTAAAAACCGAATAAACTGAAAACCAAACAGAGCCGAACTTACCGTATTCATTATTCGGGAATTTACCGTGTTCGGTTTGGTTCCATTAATAAGTTATTATATTTGGTTCGGTTTTTGGTTAAGACACAAGAAAATTTAAAACCGAATAAACTAAAAACCGAATAGAGGAAGTGATGAACACCCCTAAACTTGAATTTCGCATTTAAACATGCTTCATGATACTTTTAGATTAGTGTTAAAGAATATCGACCTTATTATACATGTTTGTTTGTGGTATCCTATTTGTATTGTAGCAGATCGCACAACAGCAATGATCATGGTTTCACCCAAATATAACTTTCTTAGGAAATATATATAAAACACTCTAGCTAGAAATCTTGCAGTAATGGTTTACAAAGTAAGTTCTATATCTCCAAGTTAAGTTTCTCAACATAATCATGTTAAACAAGGTTGATAACCAGATATCCGTGTCATAGTTAAGATCATGTATTTCTATAAAAGGTTTATTACATTAAAATGTCACCAACTTGTACGTTTTGTTAGTTGTAATGAACTAAATATCTTGCAAGTTCGCTTTTTTATTTTTACTTTGCCCAATTTGTTTTTTTTTTTTTTTACTTTGGCCAGTTCACTTTTTTAAAGATCAAGGTGATTAGGATTCCTTGACATTATAGCTCTTTAAATGATAAGGTGTGTGCAGATCAGGTGTAAATGTACCTACTACAAACATTTGTGTAATTGTGAAACTCTCTGATGAATTGACAGAGAGGAGAGACATTCTATATATTGACAATAATTACAAATAAGAAAGGAAATACAATAATCACAATAAATACATAAAATAAGGAAAGGATAAATCAACGGGATTGAGAATGATTATCTCTATTATTTTTGTTATTTACGTTATTATCACCCTTCAAGCAAAACGACGTTGAACAAACACGAAGTAATTCCCGAAAGTGTTCAAACTACGGCCTTGGCAAACTTTTTGTAAATATATCTGCTAGTTGAAGCTTGGTAGGCACAAATCTAGTGTAGAGCTTGCCAGACATGATGAGTTCATGGACAAAATGATAATCCAAGTCGATGTGCTTGGCACGTTTATGAGAAACAGGGTTTTGGCTCATGAACAAAGCACTGGGATTATCACAAAGTAAGGTTGGTCGATCCAGCGGAAGAGCATGAAGTTCACGTAACAAGTGGGTGATCCAAATGATTTCTGCCGTTGTATTAGCCATTGCCCTATATTCCGATTCACAACTCGACCTAGAGACGGTTGGTTGTTTCTTGGAGCTCCAAGAAACAAGATTTCCCCCTAAGAAAACTGAGTAACCATATGTAGACCGTCGTGTTTCAATACACTTCGCCCAATCCGCATCCGAGTATCCCAAAATAGTGATTTGCTTTGGTCGTTGGAAAACAAGACCATGTGAGATTGTACCCTTTACATACCGTAGTATCCGCTTTACCAGTTGAAAATGATGTTCGGTTGGAGCGTGTAAAAATTGACACGCTTGGTTCACTGCATAAGCTAGATCTGGTCTTGTGATAGTTAAATATTGTAGCACCCCAACAAGTGATCGGTATAGAGTAGGATCGAAATAAGGCGTACCGTTGGATGAAAATGAGTCATTAGGGGCAAGTGGTATGGGCACAGGCTTGGCATCAACTAGACCCGCACGAGTGAGTATGTCGTGAGCATACTTTGCTTGGCTGAGAAATAACCCATTTTCTGTATGGATGACCTCCAATCCCAAAAATTAACTCAATGCGCCCAAATCTTTTATAGCAAATTTGTTATGGAGACGAGTAATAAAGTTGGTAAGCATTGTTGGTTTATTACCTGTGAGAATAAGGTCATCTACATAAACTAGGATATACATAACACAATCTCCTTGTTTAAAAACAAACAATGACGTGTCAGCCCGACTGCATGTAAAACCATAACCAATAAGAAAGGAGCTTAGCCTTTGAAACCATGCTCGCGGGGCTGTTTTAAACCGTAAAGCGCCTTGTTAAGTTTGCAAACATGATGCGGAAGGTTCGAATCAACAAACCCCGGTGGTTGTTCCATGTAAACTGTTTCAGTTAAAGAGCCATTTAAGAATGCATTGTTGACGTCTAGATGGTGTAGTGGCCAATTGTTTATGATGGCGAGAGATAGAACAACACGAACTGTCGAGGCTTTAACAACCGAACTAAACGTGTATGAATAGTCGAGACCCGGAATTTGAGTGTAGCCTTGTGCAACAAGTCGGACTTTATACCGATCAATGGACCCATCGGAGTGATATTTGGTTCGAAATACCCATTTTGAACCGACAACATTCGCGTTCGCTGGGCAGGGTACCAAATTCCATGTATTGTTCTGTTGAAGAGCATGAATTTTGTCATGCATGGCATGCATTCGTTGTGCGAAATCCTTTAGGGTCAGGGGTTATGAACAAGGCTGAATAAAGGTTGTTTTGTATGAAATGGGCCAAGTGGGCCTGATGTTTGGGGTTGGGCTTAAACACGCCCGCCTTAGATCGGGTAAGCATGGGGTGGACTGACTCGGTTTGGGCTAGATTTATAGGAGCAGCAGGTTATTGAAAGGTAGTAGGAGCAACGGTTTCTGAGAGAGAAGGTGGTGTGGCGATAGGTGCGATGGTCGTTGGTGTAGTTGGCTGAGATGTTGGAGACATAGGTGGTGTGGGGAGTGTGAGATGTGTTAGGACTCTGTTCATGTTGGGTAGTAGAGTTTAGAGAAGTATCATCTTTTCATAGTGAACAAGGTGTGGAGGAATTATTAGAAGGTTTGGTATTTGGAGAATGAGATGACGTAGGTGAAGGAATATTTAATGGATATTCCTCTTGATAAGTAGAAAGCAAGAGATTGGATGGCTCAGTGGAGGAAGATTTACCCTCACATGGAAACGAATGTTCATCAAAGTGCGCATGACGGGTCACGTACATGCGAGAGGTTTGCGGATCGAAGCATTTATAACCTTTGTATTGGGTCGCATATCCCATGAAAATGCAAGGAATGCTTTGAGGAGCGAGTTTATGTGGAGCATAATCACGTAGATAAGGGTAGACGCGACAACCAAATACTTGAAAATTTGTGTAAGTGGGCAATATGGAGAACAAGATTTCAAATGGTGATTTATTTTGTAGAACACCGGATGGTAAGCGGTTGATAATATACGTAGCTGAACTAAAAGCCTCATACCAATAATTAGCCGAGACATGTGCATGAAATAACATAGCTAGACCCGTTTCAACCATGTGACGATGCTTTCTCTCGGCTCTACCGTTTTGAGGGGAAGTGTAAGGGCATGAGAGACGATGAAAAGTACCATTTTCATCAAAAAATTTACGCACGTATTGGTTTACAAATTTCGTACCCCCGTCACTTTGGAATACCTTGACTTTCCATGAGAATTGTGTTTGAACTAATCGAAGAAATATGGATAAAACAGAATAAAACTCATTTTTTGTTTTAAGCGGGTACAACCATGAAAAACGCGGATGGTCATCAACAAACACTACATAATATTTGTATTCATCAACAGTCACAATGGGTGAAGGACCCCACAAGTCACAATGAACAAGATCTAACGGATTTAACGCACGTTTTTCATTTAAATCAAAAGGCCTTTTATAATCAATGAAACATTATGTGTTTTTTCAGGGATTGTGTAATTACATGTGACATTTGAACGTTTTAGTTTTTGTTTGATTTCAAACCCTTAAACCTTTTCTAGAAGTGAAATCCTAAACTGTTACGCGACACTCGGAAAAATACCGGTAATTCTGTACAACCTGAACAACTATTACGTAAATTATTTTAGCATATTTCGACTTAATCTTTATTTTAAGTTTATAAAGTATAACAAAGTTTTTATAAAAAAAATTTATAAAACCCAAACCACTCTTATGTCCATGGTTTTGGTGGGTCCCCCACCAACTCATCTTCCTTTGATGTGTTGTAAGATTTACATCTTCCTAAGATGTGTTGTAAGAATGCAAGGGTGATTAGTGTTATGGTTATGTGTAAGGAAGGATGATCATAACACAAGACACTACATCTCACTAACCATTTCACTCCAAATTTTCAATAACAAACAACAAACAAACTCTCTCTTTCTCCCTCTAGAAATCGGTCAAGAACAAACACCACCATCTTCAATTTTTAAAATCCAAACACTAGAACTTCATATATACATGGAGGTTCAAAGATGATTCAAGGCATTTTCAAGACTTGGGAGCACTCTTGAAGCATTTTTCTCAAGCTTGGAAACTCTTGGATCTTCATCTTTTCATCATCTTTTCTACTTGTTCATCCCTAGCCAAGTGCTAGAAGTAAGCTCCAAATCTTGTACTTATATTTTTGTGATTTATGTTTAAACACAAATGTATAAGTAATCATCTTGAAGCTTATTTGAAAGTCACATGAATCACTAAACAAAACTAATATGATTATATGCTATTTATGATGATTCTTAAAAATCTTTGAAGTTATGACTATGTAGTAAACTTGATCTTACATCTTCATTTTTTTTAAAGTATGATCTAAACACACGCATATATAGATCTAGCAAGATCCACTAACATGAATGTTATGAACTTGTAATCTTGTTTAAAAATGTTTTTATAAAACATGTAATACATAGATTTACATAAAAATCATGTTATAAAAATGAAGTCTTTAAAAATATGTAAACAAAGTTTACATAAGCTCTGTTCAACCAAAAAGTTACATGAACATGATAAGAAAATAAATATGAACACTTTAAAACATGATTTTTGAACTAAACAAGATTACATACAAGTTCATAATGCTTCATGTTAAGCTTTTAAGTTTATATTGTTATTTTGGAAGATTTGAAAAAGTATATAAAATCATGTTTATAAAACATGGGAAAAGTCCATAGTTTAGGGGAAACTATGGCAAAATTTTTATAACCTATACAAGTTATCTGGTCATCTAGGTTATCAGTCATAACCCAGACGATTCACTTGGTCATCTAGGTTATCAGTCATAACCCAGACGATTCACTTGGTCATCTATGTTATTAGTCATAACCCAGACGAGTTACCTGGTCATCTAGGTTATCAGGCATAACCCAGATGAGTTATCCGGTCATCTAAGTTATCAGGCATAACCCGGACAAGTTACCTGGTCATCTAGGTTATCAGGCATAACCCATACATAAAATATATATGAAGTAAATATATATTAAGTACAAACAAATACAAATCTAATAATGAATTCAAGATGAACGACTTGTACGAAAATCATACACAAACCTAAGTCTCTAACGGAAATAGAACACTTGTAGGTCGAGACTTGAACTAAACATCATATAGAGATTTGCAAGGAGCGCAAATTTGTGAGTATATAGTTCCCCTCTTTTACTTTTAGCAAATATTTTGGGGTGATACACATGTGCCTATTTGTTACTTTCATGTTTTCATGACATATACTTGCTATGTTCATCTAGTACACATATAGTACATGATTTCAATTATGTTTTGCTATGTATGTTGACTTAGCATGCTAGCACATTGATTTTCAAGGACACTTTTATGGCATATGTTGACTTAGCATATGAGCACATTGATTTACATTACATTTTGCGGCATATGTTGAGTTAGCATATGAGCACATTGATTTTCATGGACATTTCTACTTTGTATGTTGACTTAGCATACTTAGTACATGGTTTTAAGACATTTTACATGACATGCTTACATTGATTGTGACATTTGGTATGTTTAACGGGACATGATACATTCATTAACATTGATCACGCCGCTCGGTAGTATGTAATGGTACCATAGGACTTGAGAAATCCAATTCCCCGCTTCCTAGGTTTGTTTGGAAGTAGGGAATGACAGAATTCGAATACATTTTTGATAAACCTTTGACTTGATAAGTGTTTATCCGATAGTCTCAAGGCTTGAATGTATGCGATAAACAAAACCACATAAATGTTCGTATCGATAAAAGCATTGGTTTTTAAAACATAACTTTTGAGTTAAACTTTGGTTTATTAAAAGACATTGTTTTGTACATGACATTTGGATACACAAGACATTTGGTTATACATAACATTATACATGTGGTTTGAGTAAAGACTTTTTACTTGCCATACAAGACATTTGTTATACAAGACATGGTTTATACTTGACATTAGACATTGTTTACACATGGCATTAGACATTGGTTTCAACAAAACATTTATTTGATGGTTTATTGATAAATGATTTAAATAACGAAACATGTGTAGTATGATAAAAGCATGGTGGATCCGCCACTGGTACTTCCTATATATAAGTGATTTTATTATATTACATATCGTCGCGTTATCTAAACTACTTCGACAAAGACAAGACATGACATTTTTATACAAGACACGGCATCTTTTATACAAGACATCATATTTTATTACAAGACATGACATATTTTCTACAATACATTTCATTTGGTTATTTATTTAACCATACAACATTCTTTTATATCATCTGATTTTCTTATTGATTTTCATATGATTTTATAAAAAGAAAACATTCTATAAGGTTCATGACTACTTTTTGTTAAACATTTATTTTAACTTTCAAGTCATGAATCTTCAAAAACAAAACCTATGTATCTCACAGGCATTTTTATGTTGACGTACTTATTTTCACATGTGTTTCAGGAGCTAATGTTTGATGTCGATCGTGCTTCACTTAGGGCGGACTTGGACCTTAGTGACATAAAAATCAAGATTGACAGTCTAATTTCTGTTTAATCTAAGACAATGTAAACTTTACTTCTAATAAAACCAAACTTTAAATACCATGTGTTATGAAACAATAATTTTGTTACTCGACTCCCCGACGTTTCTGCCGCAGTTTGTTGTTTTACGCGATCGGGGTGTGACAGAAGAGTTGGTATCAGAGCTCATGGTTATAGGAAATTAGGTTATTAGTAATGCTTTGACCTAGACTATAACCTTCCTAGGACCCTAACACAAGTTACCTTGTGTTTAGATCTTAAAACAATATCGTCACCTATCCTTAGGTGATTACCAAAACAAGTACACAAATTTCAAAACGATTTTGAAAACTCAATCATCTTTTCTTAAATGATCGTTTTGGCTTAATGCCTTCCAAGTTTTTAAAATCTTGTCAAAGTTTGGGTCTTATTTAATGTGAACACGTGCAATCTGGAAGGCTGGGTGTCTGTACCTCGAGTTTTCTGTCTAGGGCTAGAGTGTTCGTACAAATCCACATAATCGGACCAGTCACTCTGACCTGGGAACTCTTGGGGCGAGTGTCCACTTATAGGCTAAAGCATGTCTTCGCGATACATTATAAAGAACCATTTACTTTGATTAGTGACTGTGTGTCGTTTGTTCGTTTTGAGGTAACGAACGAATGACCACCATCCTTACTTTTTGTCGATATTTATGACATCTCATTTTGATTATCCAATATCATCTCACATCTTTTTCTCTCATGTTTTCCTCTTTTAGAATGCCTCCTCGACGAAACGTACAATAACCTGACGCCGAACTGGCAACTATCATAGCACAACAAATGGCTGTTATGCTACCAAATCTCATTACTCAAATTAACCAAGCCAACAACAATAATAATGCACCTGCTCTGTGCAACTTTAAACAGTTTAATTCGGCTAAACCGCTCAAGTTTAGTGGTTCTGAAGGAGTAACTTGGCTCCTACAGTGGTTCGAGAGTCTTGAGAGTACTTTTCGCCATGTTCAGTGTCCAGACAATCGCAAAGTCGAATTTGCTTCGAGCGTGTTTCAAAAGAGGGCGTTCACATGGTGGAACGGAGTGATGAGAGATCGAGGTGCTGATGTTGCTATGGGTCAAACATGGGAGGAACTCAGGGCTCTTATGATGAAAGAGTTTTGCCCTCGTCACGAGCAGAGGGCACTTGAAAATGAGTTCCATGACCTAAAGCAAGATAGTGGAGAACACCGTGCTTATACCGACAGATACGAAGAGTTAAGCTTGCTATGACCAACGATGGTCACGCCTTTGGATAAAGCGATTAAGAAATACATTGACGGTTTACCAGATCCTATTCAGGACATCGTCACTGGCAGCAACCCTACTACCGTCCGACAGGCCATCGAGCTCGCTGCTACCTTGACTGAATCTCAAGTCAAGAAAGATAAACTCCACAGAAAGGGAGACAAGAAACAGTCTGGCAAGAATGAGAAACAAAAGGGAAAGAAAGCTGGGTCCTCAAAGAAATCCAAGAAGCGTAAGGCTTCCAAGAATTTCGTTGTTGTGGCACAACCAAACCAGACAGCTACTAACCAACAAGCTCAACCACCTGCTAAAAAGCAATATGTTGGCAATGCACCTTTGTGCAACATGTGTAATAGCCACCATCAACGCCACTACAGTGCCGTATTTGTACCAACTGTGGAAAATCGGGTCATCTTGCCAACACTTGTCGCTTTGCTCCTACCCAGAATCAAGCAGCACAAAACCCTGCTCAACAACCTGCACGACCTCACTATCTACTGGATCTTGCTACAATTGTGGGTATCTGACCCACTACAGAAACCAATGCCCGAAGTTGCCAAATGCAAACCAGGCTCAGGCTCGTGGATGAGTCTTCAACATGAATGCAAATGAGGCACGTGCAGACAACGAGGTGGTGAACGGTACGTTCTTTGTTAACAACCAACCTGCTTCTATTCTTTTTTATTCGGGTGCCGATAAAAGTTTTGTATCCTTAGCTTTTGAGCCTTTGCTTTCCATGACTAGAACAAAACTAGGAAAGCCCTTAACAGTAGAAGTAGCTAGTGGTAAACCCGTTGTACTCAATTCTATCATTTGAAATTGCCAGTTGAACCTTAATAACCATCTTTTTCCCATTGACCTCATGCCAATGCAACTTGGGAGATTTGACGTTATAGTAGGAATGGATTATTAACCAAATACCGTGTAGAGGTGGTTTGTTTTGACAAGATTGTTCGTGTGCCGCTTTCGACTGGTGAGATCTTAGAGGTTCGTGGAGAGAAACCCTCGAGTAGCTTGAAACTCATGACATGTACTCAAGCCCAAAAATACCTACGAAAGAACTATGTGGCCTTCTTGGCATATGTCGTAGAGGAGAAAGGCATGGGTAAGACTGTTCAAGACATCCCCGTTGTTCGGGATTATCCTGAGGTATTTCCTGAAGACTTACCTGGTTTACCCCCAGCACGTCAAGTTGAGTTTTGTATTGACCTTGTACCTGGCGCAAACCCCATAGCCAAATCACCTTATCATCTAGAACCGTCTGAGATGCAAGAGTTATCAAAACAACTTCAGGAACTTTCTAACAAAGGATTTATTCGTCCAAGCTTTTCCCCCTAGGGTGCTCCTGTCCTATTTGTGAAAAAGAAAGATGAATCTTTCAGAATGTGTATCGATTATCGTGAGCTCAATAAACTCAACATCAAGAATCGATATCCCCTACCTTGCATTGATGATCTCTTTGATCAGCTACAGGGTGCTACTTGTTTTTCGAAGATTGATCTACGTTCTGGATATCATCAGCTTCGTGTACTCGAAGAAGATATTCCCAAGACTGCATTTCACACAAGATATGGTCACTATGAATTTACTGTTATGCCCTTTGGTTTAACTAATGCTCTTGCCGTCTTCATGGACTTGATGAATAGGGTTTGTAAGCCTTATTTGGACAAGTTCATCATTGTTTTCATTGATGATATTTTGATCTATTCAAAGACACGAACTGATCATGAACAACATCTCCGTCTTACAATGGAACTCCTAAAGAAAGAACAACTCTTCGCCAAGTTCTCCAAGTGTGAATTTTGGCTTAAGGAAGTTTAATTTTTGGGACACATTGTCAACGAACTAGGTATTCATGTAGAACCCGCCAAAATCAGTGCGATTAAGGATTGGGATACACCTACTACTCCTACCGAGGTTCGTTCATTTCTTGGTCTCACGGGTTATTACCGCCGCTTTATTGCAAACTTCTCCAAGATTGTGGTTCCTCTCACTGCTTTAACTCAAAAGAATAAACCTTTTGAGTGGGGACCCAAACAGGAAGAAGCTTTTCAGACCTTGAAACAGAAACTCTGTGATGTACCTATCTTGTCTTTACCTGAGGGCAACAACAATTTTGTTGTATATTGTGATGCATCAAACTTAGGTTTTGGCTGTGTTCTCATGCAAAGAAACAAAGTCATAGCCTACGCATCGAGACAGTTGAAGATACACGAGAAGAACTACGCGACTCATGATCTTGAGTTAGGCGTTATAGTATTTGCTCTCAAAATCTGGAGACACTACCTGTACGGTACTAAATGTGTGGTTTTCACTGACCACAAAAGTCTCCAACACATTTTCAATAAGAAAGACCTCAACATGAGGCAACGACGTTGGGTTGAACTTCTAAACGACTATGACTGTGAGATTCGCTACCATCCTGGTAAGGCGAATGTCGTGGCTGATGTATTGAGTCGTAAAGAACGCGTCAAGCTTCACTGTGTTCAAGCTCGATCTGATATTCAAACCCGCATTTCTCAGGCTCAACATACTTGTGTTACATAAGACTTGATGGGTAAGGAATTACCATATCATATTAAGCCTCACCTTGAACTAAAGGACAATGGGTTATATTATTTCATGGACCGTTTGTGGGTTCCAAAGCAAGACAATCAACGGAGCTTGTTAATGGATAAAGCTCACAAGTCTCGTTATTCAATCCATCCTGGTGCAGATAAAATGTATAAGGATCTTCGAACCCAGTATTGGTGGTCGGGTATGAAGAAAGACATCGTCTTATATGTATCCAAATGCCTTACTTATCTTAAGGTTAAGGCAGAACATCAACATCCCTCTCGATTATTGGAGCAACCAGAGATACCAGTCTGGAAATGGGAAAACATTGCCATGGATCTCATTACCAAATTGCCACGTACTAAGAAAGGTCATGATGCCATTTGGGTGCTCGTTGATCGGCTAACAAAGTCAACACACTTCTTGCCGATCCGTGAGTATCTATCTGCTGACAAACTTGCCAAGATATACGTAGATGAGATTGTATCCCAACATGGTGTTCGTTTGAACATCATATCTGACCGAGATGCTCGATTCTCATCTCACTTTTGGAAAACCATGCAATCTGCCATGGGAACGCAACTTAATTTGAGCACAGCTTATCATCCTCAAACGGATGGCCAGTCTGAAAGAACAATCCAGACACTAGAGGATATGCTTAGAGCTTTTGTGATTGATTTTGGTGGTAGTTGAGATTCGTATCTACCGTTTATTGAGTTCTCCTACAACAATAGTTATCACTCTAGCATCAGCATGGCTCCTTTCGAAGCTTTATACGGTCGAAAATGTCGTTCACCAGTCTGCTGGAACGAGGTTGGTGAAGCTCAGCGTACTGGACTTGAACTCATTCTAGAGACTACAGATAAAGTCAAGAAAATCCGTGATAACCTTCTGTCAGCTAGAAGCCGTCAAAAGAGTTACGCGGATAGACGACGCAATCCCTTGGAATTTCAACTCGGTGATCACGTCTTACTCAAGGTATCCCCTTGGAAAGGTGTGATTAGATTTGGAAAGAAAGGAAAACTTGCACCTAGATATGTTGGACCATTTAAGATCGTTGAAAGAATCAGAAAAGTGGCCCACAGACTTGAGTTACCTCCTGAACTTGGAAATGTTCATCCAACCTTCCACGTGTCCAATCTTAAAAAGTGTTTGGCTGATGAAACCCTCCACATACCACTTGATGAAATTCGTGTTGATGACACGATGCACTTTGTTGAGAAACATGTGGAAATATTGGATCGTGACGTCAAGAAGCTCAAACGCAAGCGAATTCCAATTGTCAAAGTTCGCTGGGAATCCAAATGCGGACCCAAGTTCACTTGGGAACGAGAAGACGAGATGTCCAGGTAAAGAGTAACGCAACTTAAATTCTGGGACGAAATTTCCTAAACTAGGGGAGACTATGACATCTGTGCCTTCTGTAATCATTATACAATTCTGAACAATTTCATAATCAATGAAACATTATGTGTTATTTCTGGGATTGTGTAATTACATGTGACATTTGCACGTTTTAGTTTTTGTTTGATTTCAAACCCTTAAACCTTTTCTAGAAGTGAAATCCTAAACTGTTACGCGACACTCTGCAAAATACCGGTAAAACACATAAAATAAGGAAAGGATAAATCAAAGGGATTGAGAATGATTATCTCTATTATTTTTCTTATTTACGTTATTAATTTGCAAGATGGAAAAGAGGATTCTTCTAGGATGTGTCTCATGATAGGCACGTTGTTAGCAACATTGTTTCATAGGTGAAACTGAACCACCTCTTTATGGTTATTATTTGATGTGATTTTAGATCACTTTGTTATAACTTAATTTATAGTAAAAATATTTACTAGAACAACCCCGTTTTTTCAGGGTATTTACAAACAACCAATGCTACTTTGTGGTGATGGAAAACAAACACAAAGTTCAACGCGTTTTATGACTTACCTCGGTTCTTAGACGCGTCTCGACCAAACCCCCGAGTATTCAGTTGGTACACTCTTTTTGTGGCATTAGTTCTAGCGGGCGTGTTGTAGTTGTAATAGTTTAGAAGTTATATATTTGTACAAGTTTAGTTTAATTTAAACATATTTGTACAACACATTTTTTTGGAGTTTGCAAGTGCCTATACGGCCACGAATGAGCCAAACCAAATCAAACTCCCGCAAACCCCCAGGAGCAGCGCGCAGGATTGATACCACTAGTTAATATAAAACTTTTAGGTTTCCCCCTTATCTTCACATAAGACAACACGGTGTGGGCGTGGAGGAGTGAAGTTTATGCCCTTCCATGCCGCACACACCACACCCCCCCACGTTGTCATTAGCGTTATGTCAAGAGCTTGAAGAATCCCACCGGTGTTGTGTGAATTGGACGTTGACGTGGTGCGCATTGGTTGGATGTGGAAGGTAGCCCAGTGTCACGGGCCTTCAAATCTTCGTTTTCGAGAGGGATGATCAACTCCGCAAATATCGATCGAAACTTGAACCCTTGTATAGGTATGCAATTGAAGAAAGCACAACAATTGACGCAATGCTATGGGTTGTGCTTGAACGCTTGGGTTACTGGCTAGTCCTGGACTTTATCAGGGGACGGAGTCAGTGTCAATGAAGAAGTGTACGTGCCTAGTCGTGAAAACGATGAACGCACCACTGGTCGAGAGCTGGCGCCGCTCTCCTGATGAGTCTAAGGCAGGACGAAACCAGTGACCCACACAAAGAAGCGGGATGGATTGGCTTGTCCCCGGGGACTTGGGGACGCCACACGGGGGTCGAAAAGTAATCACGTGACAACTTGGTATCAGAGCAGAACGATTCTCGGATACGTTGGAACGTGACTCTTAACCAAATAAGCTTAACATTTAGAGTATGGTTGCGCAATGGTGGTGGGAGAAGACCAAATATGGGTTTGCTTCGGCAAAGGTCTTTGTACTCTGCGAGTATGGGATCGTGAGAGCCGCTCAAGTATAGTTGCAGTGAAGCCCTCCGTGTTATGGTCAAAAATCTACGATTCAAGCAGCGTCGTAAAAATGAAGTTTTGTGAAAGCTGCTACAACTATTCAGGTCCCCGTATTCCTGAAACAAGGTGAATCATCGGCACCTAATCCGATGCGGCGGACGTCAGCGCCACTTATAACCAAAACTGACGTACTATATTGAACATGCACGACAGAAGATCATTGTTGCTGTGCTTTCGGGTGTCCTACCCTCCCAAAGTGAATCATGCTCAACATAAGGGGATCATGCATTGTCAAGTATGCGAGCTGGTATGGGACGGCGAGAATGCACGAGGACGTGCATGAAATGGTGGTGGGAGAGTGTCACGGGCCAAATGTTTGAAGATCGCAATGCTATGGGCTGCACTTGAACGCTTGGGTTACTGGCTAGTCCTGGACTTTATCAGGGGACGGAGTCAGTGTCAATGAAGAGGTGTACGTGCCTAGTCGTGCAAACGACGAACGCACCACTAGACAAGAGCTGGCGCCGCTCTCCTGATGAGTCCAAGGCAAGACGAAACCAGTGACCCACACAAAGAAGCGGGATGGATTGGCTTGTCCCGGGGGACTTTGGGACGCCACACGGGGGTCGAAAAGTAACCCCGTGACACCTTGGACCCCAACGACATTATTTAAAAAAATATTTTATATTTTAAAAAATCAATCACCCCACCTATATAAAAAACTCACCACTTTCACCTCACTCTCCTCAACCCAACATTCATTTTTATAAAATATCTCTAGCTTTTTATAAAAAAATGATGCATCTACACAACCGCAACTTTGATCCGAACAACCCATATGGTTACGGTGAAATACCGAACACTGCTTCGCCGCCTCAAGGGTCTTAACTGATCCAACCACTTTTTAACGATGTGCACGTATTAGTGTACGGTCATCTTCTTGCCAACCTACCTTTTAGGTTACCACAACATCACTCACTCCTCTATCACAAACTCCACCTACACCCGAATTCTTACCGGAAACTCAACCTACATTACCTAAATCCTCTACGCGAAGAAAACGAAACCATAAAAAACCGAGTCCGAAAAGGAATAAAACAAAAGAGGAGCATCGTGTACGTCCGTGGACAAACGAAGAAGAGTTGGTGTTGACGAAAGCTTGTCTTTCGATTTCAGAGAATTCGGTATAGGTATATTTTTATTTTTTTATTGTAAAAATACATTCCATAATTATAACATATTTTTTTAAATGTATATTTTTTTGATAGGTATCAATCAACATAGTGACGATTTTTAAACCAAATTGACGATCTATTTCACAATACTTTGTGACGAGATTTCTATCAGAAAAATGATAGTCTCTCGTCTAAGTGGCGTGAAATAAACACCGCCATGACCGCCTTCAATGGCCACTACAACAACCTAAAGAACAACCCGAAAAGTGGCGAAACGGATACCGACTTGTTGACGCGTGCGATGTCCTTGTATTCGGAAGACAAAAAAGGGGGCCACCTTTAAATATATTCATTGTTGGCGCGTTACGAAAACTCGCCAAAATGGGCACGAGTAACTTTAGCATATGTATTTGCATCACATGTACTTACTATCACTCACGTGTAATTATTTTTATTATCATATATATTTATTTACTTACTATATCACTCACGTGTAATTATTTTTATTATCATATGTATTTATGTGTATATGTATTTTTATTATCATCAACATATAATATTTCACAATGACTTTAACATTTAATCATGTTAATTTGAAACATTATTTTTCCATTAAATTTACTTACATACAAACCATACCATTTAATCATGTTGAAGTCACTCTTTTTCGATTATATTAATTCTTGACGCATATCATCAACATATTCAGTTTATATTGAAAAAAAAAATTAAAACTTAGGGTTTGTTTGGTAACTTCTGAATGAGTAAGTGTTGAACTAGCAAGGGTTTTGAACCATTAAGTGCTAAACCGGTAAAAGATCTGAACCATTAAGAGCCAGTATAATGTTTATCCATTCAAAGGCAAATGTCTGACCAATTCAGATAAAAGGTCTTAACCGTTCGGAGGCAAATATTTGAACCATTCAAACATCTGCTCGTGGAACAAGCCCGACCCCCCGAACTTTTCGTTTAGTAGTGTTATATATGTAGCTTTCGTATAGAAATTTTTGGGTATATACGTTTTCGACCCCCCGGTTCTATAGAAATTTTTGGATATACACGTTTTCGACCCCCCCTGTTATTCGGGTCAAGCTTCGCCACTTCCTTACATGAACTATGTAACTTGTCATGCAAAAAATAATAATAACTGTAAAGGATAAAAAAATGTAATTACACAAAAGCAAGAGTAGTTTTGCATTAGACATGTTGCTGCCAATGACATGGAGTACTTGAGTTTTTCTTTGAAGACTCAAGTTTAATTCTCATTTGGTGCAAAAAAGGAGTGAGGCACTAGTGGGCAGTGATAGGAGACTTAGGGAAACCTGGATTCGATCCTTGAGCCAAACGGGTTTTACCGGTAATCTTACCGTCGTGCCTACGGGCGGGTGGGTTACCGGGTTTTCCCCGGAATTGGTGGTTGACGACTCGGGTTACTCTCGGAGTACTCCGTTTGTCCAGTGGGTGCCCCGAAAGTGCTCGGGATTGATTTATTGGCCGTTAAAAAAAATTCGACATGTTGCTATATTTTGATAAACGGGCCACAAAAGAAATGCTAATCATTTATGTCGTTATTGAGAAATTATGATAGACAAAATGACTTTTATAACCATTAAAGATTAACAGCATAATTAATATGACTTTTATAATAACAACACAATGTTAATAGTTTTCTATACAAACCTCCCTATAAAATACATAATTAAAGATTAACAACATAATTAATATGACTTTTATAATAACAACACAATGTTAATAGTTTTCTATACAAACCTCCCTATAAAATACATAAAAGTACAATAATTACTTGAATTCATAAATGGTGAATTGTAAAATTATTACCCGAACAAACTTACATTAACCTGTCACAACCCACATTTATTAGACCTCAACAAACTAAAGGACCTACATCCATGCACTCCAGTATAAAACACCACCACTAACCACCATCTCCCCTCGTCTTCACCACCACAACATGGCTAAATACTCCTCCTTCACAACCACCCTTCTACCGCTAGCTGCCGTCTTGACGGTTCTACTACTTGTAGCTGCCCCAAGTGCTCGTGGAGCTCGAACTTTCTTCGTGTTTGGTGACTCGTTGGTTGATAATGGCAACAACAACTACCTCCTCACCAGCGCCCGGGCTGACTCCCCACCATATGGCATTGATTACCCGACGCATCGACCCACGGGCCGGTTCTCCAATGGACTGAACATTCCTGACCTTATTAGTAAGCTATTTATGTTTACTTTTATATTTTGTCACATTATGCTCTAGGTATATATAACACGAGTCATTATGGTTGCATGATGGCCTATGAGTTTGACTTGTCACCTAAACTATAATATCTTGATTTTTTTAAGATCTATCCTATGTTATATAATTTATATTATGTTATTATAACATATAAAAGGGATTTTTTTTAGCCGGGTCTCATTTGTAAGCAGTCTTTGTATCTCCTGGAATAAAGTGTTACGTTTGCTTGTTTCACAGTTCTCACGCCATATTTTATCAGTAATGAGATATTACTATGTACGTTTGTTTGTTGTTATTGTAACTTTTGTGTTTGTAGGTCAAAAGCTTGGGGCTGAACCCACTTTGCCGTACCTAAGCCCGGAGTTGAACGGAAACAAACTATTGGTCGGAGCAAACTTCGCTTCGGCTGGGGTCGGAATACTCAACGACACCGGTTTACAGTTTGTAAGTTGCACATTTGTACCTTTTCGTGTTCTACTTTTTACATAAAACTTCACCATGAAATTACACACGTACATGATATTTATCAAAAGACAAAAGGACATCTAATGCCAGTTGACCATTGACTTTGGTCATTTCACTACCTTTGGCATGTGACCACAAGGCTGGAGGTTTCTGTTGCATGCTTCTTTCATCACTAAAGAAAGTTAAGAAAGTTGGCCTCAACATAAATGAATATTAATTAAGTTCCATTTAAAGCATACGAATATTTCATAAAAAAGGGAAGGGTAATTTTGACCTTTACTATCATCAACTTTTAATGCACTCACTTAATAATGTGACGTCCTTTATTTTAACTATTTTTGGGTAGGCAAGTATTATAAGGATATCTCAACAACTAAGAAATTTTCAAGGGTACCAATCTAGAGTAAGTGCATTGATTGGACCGGACCGGACCCAACGGCTCGTGAACCAGGCTCTGGTTCTCATCACACTAGGCGGCAATGACTATGTTAACAACTACTTCTTGGCACCGGTTACCGCAAGAAGGCTACAATACACCATTCCTCGGTTTACCGAATACATTATTTCTGAGTACCGCAAGATCCTTATGGTAAACGTGTATCATAACACTCTATATCATGTGCACTTGACTTTTTAAAGTGTAATATTTGATTAACTAATTTTGGCAAATTTATTATAGGAATTATTTAACTTAGGAGCTAGACGGATCCTTGTGACAGGATCCGGGCCGTTGGGCTGTGTTCCATCCCAACTAGCCGCTAGGGCAGCAAACGGGCAATGTGCATACGAGCCACAACAGGCTGCAGCTTTATTCAACCCCCAACTAGTGGAAATGATCCAAAGTCTCAACCAAGAGCTCGGGTCTGACCACTTTATCGCGGTCAATGCAATGCATATGCAAAATGACTTCATCAATAATCCTAGAGCCTTTGGTGAGTTGCCAACATGATGAGACCTCACAATACTTTGTTGTAACTTACATGTTAATGATTTTAACTACTTTGTTGGTTTTTTAATTAGGTTTTGTAACATCAAAAGTGGCATGTTGCGGACAAGGACCATATAACGGGGTTGGAATTTGTAACCCGACTTCGAATCTTTGTGCCAATAGAGATGCCTATGTGTTCTGGGATCCGTTTCATCCAACCGAGCGTGCAAACAAGATCATCGTCGAAACAATTTACACGGGTTCTGAGAAGTACATGCATCCGATGAACCTAAGCACCATCATGGCCTTGGACTCCATGGTTTAACTCACCAAGCCTAATTAGTTATATCTAATAATTTTTATTTATCTAATTATGTGTCCTAAACTCCTAATTAGTGTGTTTTGTGTGACTCAAGTTTATGTTGGGAAAGTCTAATTGTGGTTGTTAAGTAATTGTATTGAATCTTCCTAATGAAGTAATGAGAAACATATTCATTTATGAAGGAACATATGATCATGTATAATATGTTGGTCATGTTATAATGTAGCCGATATGTTCGATGAAATGCCAGCAAAAAGTACACTCGATGAAATGCCAGCAAAATGTACATCACATCACATGGTTTTAACTTGAATTTCGATTATGTACACTGATGCAAGGTGACATGAAATTAAAGAGTAGTCAAAAAAGTTGGTAGAATGAAAGCTTGGGGCCCATATTTCCCATATAGAATGAGAGGAAAATCCAAGAACATGGTATCATAAATGCATATTTCATACATGAGTTGTGACACATATCATATTTAATTCGTCCGATGTAAATAAGATACCGAGAATATCACGAAAGTAGCATTTTCACGGATTTTTATGTCTATATGGTTATCTCGACAATTTATGACACCTATTACGGACAAAGAAATCAATGATTGTTGTAAAACAACTAAACCTAATAGCAATATAAAGACAAGAATAAGAGAATGAGAATGTAAATCTTATTGATGTATCTTTTTTTTTTTTGAAAGGAGAACTTCTTATTGATGTATCATACAAATACAATAGCTAGTATTTATAGGGCTTGAAATTAATACAAATACATTAAAGTGATGGGAGTTAAGCATATGTGGAAAGTCACAATATTATAACTCATTCATAACGCTCCCCCTTGACTATCCACATGATTATGTAAAATAGCATATTATTCTTTTCATACGCTTGGTGACATATGCTGCCTCGTTAAAAACCTTGCTAGGAAAACTCATTGGGATAAAACCATAGCCAAGGGAAAAAGAGTGCAGCGCGTATTTTCTCCCCCTGATACTTCTGTATCAGGTGTGTTGCCTCATTAAAAACCTTACTAAGAAAACTCAATAGGACAAAACTTAGTTAAGGGAAAAAGAGTGCAACTTGAATAAGGCTCCCCCTCATTTTAACATGTATCCTTTAAGTGACATGTGTCCTTCTTCCTTGAAAGTCGAATAAATGTTTTGTAGCGAATGATTTGTCGCTTGATCCCTTAATGTGCAATCCTTTATGTTGAGCAATGTTGTATAATCTTCTAACGAGACTTTAGGTGCATCATTCCAAAAATTATCATATCCATGACTGTGTTTCGTTACATTCCCGCTTCTACGAAACTAACCAAACTTGTTTTGATGGATTAGCAAAATATAATCAAATATCGTTTATACCTGAAATATTTCTTTGAACTCGTTCCAATGTCTCTTCGCTTGACAAAAGTTATATCATGACAATAAGCTCAAGTGAAAGATATTATAATCATATATAGCTAGCAAAACATATTAATGCACTTATGCATTTAATGATGGTACTTCTAGAATGAGAATCTCTACTTTGGTAGGAGATGATAATAGACATTTCTTATAACAAATGACTTAACAACATTTAACATACTTTAAGGTTCAACTATGTCCATACTAAAATATCCAAACATCATCTCCAAGATGTACTTGAGGGATTAGCAAAATATAATTACATATATACTCGAACTGCAGTTCGAGTAATAATTAGACCATACTAAAAGCTCGACAATTTCTCTCGATGATGCCTAGACATTATTACTGTAAATTGCGATTATAGTGAACTTTTAAAAGTAGAAAGTTCATAGAACATGGCTAATTTAATCAAATTTATATCCCTCTTTATGCGAATATCTCGAGTTGTACAACACTCGTTTCGACTATTTAGTCCATGCGTATTTTGTCAACTTCATATAATACGTTCTTGAGGTTTTGACATCATTAAAGCTTCTAGAATTATCAATCCATGAGGGAATTCTTTTCATCTTATCCAAATATGCATGTGCTATCACTCTTTAGAAGTTTTGCTACATAAATTTGCCCTTTAAACACATAGATATCTATATCATATGCAAAAATATCAAGAACACTTGCTTTTATCTCCAAAATCCATATTGTACCATGTTTGTACACTGTGTACATTAAGATGCCATAATAACCAGGTACACATTTTCTATGTATGTTTATTGGAGTATTGGTGCACAACAATTACATCCATAAGGTATTTCAATTAACCTCTTAAGCACTCAAATGCTTTAGGATACTCATGGGGAGTTCCAATTATATTCAATTCAATAACATATACAACATGTATATGTATTCAGATCTGAACTTATGTAGGTACAATTTATGTGGACGCGACTCGGCTCGGTTCGATTCGGTTCGGTTCGACTTGGTTAGGTTCGGCTCAAGCCCGACGTAGCGACATTCCTCTTTCGTGCGCCCCAGAGTTTGACACGCGAAGCACGGAGAGCCGCGAACCAATTCCCGATGACACATCACCATGACATCATCATGATGATGTCACAAGTTGGACTAACCTTTGCAATAGGATTTTGAGAATTCATGTGAACGTATATTTAATGGCATGTTGGGCCGAAATTCTAGTTTGGCCGAAATCCATAAATTGTGCATGTATGTCGACGAAACTCACCAAGTTTCGTCGACTTGGAAGTTTCGTCAAGGCCTCCTAGTTTCGCCATGCACAAGCGACGAAACATAACAGGTTTCGTCGCTATTGGAGTTTCGTCGTTCCCTCTTTGGGTTTCGTCGATGTTGTGTCCAGCTGCCTATATAAGCAGACCTGCAGACAGAAGCACAATAACACAGAAGAGAGAGATAACCGAGAGTTTAGTTGTATTTCGTATTGTATCATTCTGTAACTAAACTCTGTCGATATCAATATACAACCATTAAACGTTATATCTTTGTGTTGTGTTTATCTCTCGCTCGGTTTGTATCGTAACGTGGATTCCGCACTCGTTACGGTATTCGAAACAAGATCTCGTAGTTGTCCGGCGATCCGAAAATGGACCTACAATATAATAATCATAATATTCTCGAGAACTTATTTTATATGACTTAGTATCAAGTGATACATAACTTTCATAAGACGCATGTCAATTCTCTTTTATATATTACCAGACTAATAAGATATTGGAAAGTCAATACATCCACCACTGGAGAAAACGTCTCCTCATAATCAATCATAAGTCTTTGCAAAAATTCTTGTGCCACCAATTTTGACTTATATCACTTAATTTGATTTTCACATGACTCGCGTAAAAGAAACATTTGTATCCAACATATTTTACAATTTCAGTTGTATGGACTGTTGGTTCATAAACTTTCCATTTTATTAGAGAACTAAACTCTGCCTTATTTGCGTCTTTCTATTTTGGCCATTCATTTCTTAATATTCATTCATAGGCAGATCTTAAATCTTGATCCTCATCATTTAATCATTTTAAGCGCTACATTATATACAAAAGTATAACGACGTCGATTTTTTTTTATTTCGATTCCATACATATCTTAGACATGATACAACTTATCGAGATCTCTTTATTTTCAGGTACCTGAGGTTCTTCTTGAACCATCATGTCTAATGTCTCTGCAGGAGATCCTATTAGTATAACCTCGACTTGACCATCTTAATTACTTGCTCCAATTTTTGAGGAATTTTATTATTGGAATCAACTAGTCTACCACGCTTTAGGTGTGCAATAGACTCATTACAAAAATATGTTGTTGTCCTCTTGGGACACAAATATAACTGGAGCATAAGCAGTTGACTATGTGATTTACTTAGTCACTCAATTTAGGTCAGTAAACTTGTCTGGTAATTTGTTCTTTAATATTGGTAAATGAATTATACTTTAAACTTCTAGTTCATAGTTTATAGTCTGAGGATCAAGATGACATGATAATTCATTTCACTTTTCACTTTCCAACTGCTTGTTATCTCCCCCAAATGTTGGGAACATTCATTCACTAAAGTGAAAACCAATGAGCCATAAACAAATTTCTCACTAATGGCTTTAAGTATTCAACCATAGACGATTATTTATACCCAACATATTCTCAAACTTTTTAGAAGTCCCATCTTTGTGCGGTGTGGTGGATGAGTTTCAATATATGTCGCACAACCAAAACCTTTGATGAGACATCTTTGGTTCCTGACCAAAAACCAATTGTATGGGGAGAATTATAACTTATTGGCTTGATGTGAATTGATGGTACTATATATAAAATTACATGTACCTAAACGAACTTTTGCTCCTCTCATGATCATCGGCTCTCTAAACAATAGCAATCTGGATTAATATGCTTGCTATCACATTAGCTAAGCCACAATCACACAAGCTTCAAGTTGTGGATTTGATAACCATTTAGACGATGCATCGATTTCAGAATACTAAATGATATCATGTTGGGATCTGCATATCCTTTAATCGCTTCCAAAATATTCAGGTATACACACCCTCATTTATTTTGCAAATATATAATTTCCCTTGGGAGCAAACATTACATGCTAATTATTATCTTGAAGAATCTTCCAGTTCCTTCCAGTTCTTCAATATGTTTCACATCATCAATGACTCGGGATGGTCTGACCGGTCATGCCATTGAATTAAATAATCACGATCCATAAACTTCTGGTTTATGATCGTATATGTTTTAGTTGCAATCATGTTTGTTCAATACACGATAGGAAGTATGAGAGAATAATGTAATATTATTTCAACATTCATGGTATAACATGTTTCCCATGTTTTATGTTCGTATAATCACTCCCTAAGTGTGCCACTTTTGTGGTCGATTTCAATATTAACATGGTTGAGGATCATTATAGTTTCCTCATTTACCATGATCATGACCTTTATAATGATCGTTTTATAGTCATCGCAATATAAACATGGTTGATCTCATTACATGAGCATCATTTCTCAATTACCATGATCACGATCTTTGCACTAATTATCATCACATTTTATTCAAGGAATAATCATACAACATTCATGGTGGTATCATTACAATTTCCTTAGTTATTACATGATTGTGACCTTTCACTGATCGTTATATCATTACATTCACTTTAGGGAATGGATAGTTCCACATAACTTTTATTCTGGTAATAACATTGAATATTCTTTAATAATATTGCTATTTTATGAGCATATGATCATATATGTAGTACTTGCACTATGTTTTATGTGCACTTTGTTTGTATACTAAACATATAAAATGCGAGACAACATCGTATTAGCAACTCAAACTTTCAACACTTTATTCTCATATGATCACTATCTTTATTGGCCTCTTTTGGTGGTCTATCTCGTTATTAACATGACCATCATTACACTTTTTTTATAATCGATTTCATTATTAATTTGATCATCATACCAATTTTTGAGTTATCTCTATGATCACAATAATCAATATATAGACACATTCACTTTGAAGAATGAAGGAAAGCCAAAAATGCTTCATAGCTTTTCATTATATGAAATCATTTCAACTTTTTATTTAATATTGCTATTTCAAGAGTAATCTCAGGTGTGATTAATGGAAAACTTTATCTTGTTTTTCCTTAAAAACAATCTTATTTTCTCATCAATATATAATTTGAGAAAAACTTACATGACCGACTCGTATAAGATTTATTGGTCAACATATGACGAATTTTCAATGCGCATGACACACTTTGAATGTCATATCTGAACATATTTATAATAATTTATGAGAGTTGATAAACCACAAATTTTGGTTTTTCATTTGCTTAATTTATCCAATAATATCTACATACAAACAGTATATAGCATATAGATGACATATACTACAAAGTTAAATCAAGCAATACATAACATATTATCTAAACAGTATAAACTATAATGCCAATAAGTAAGAGATATAATCTGTCTATAATTTCGTATTGGAGTTTTAAAATCACGATCTCTTAAATTAAATTGTAAATCACCTAATTTTTTTTAAAATAGTATTATTGTGACTATCCATGTTCATAACTCCATATAATTTAAGATTGTAATTAAATGGATATTAAAGATCATTTAAAGTAAAAAGAATTAATCAAATTTCTAACGTTAAAAGATATTAATAAGAATGAATTAAAATTAATAAAGAATGAATTAAACTACATGATGGGAAAAATGATATTTAATGATTTTAATTTCTAAGCATTAACCAACATCATATATATTAATATCGTTTAAAGCCTTTTTTAACTTTTTAAGAATACAATTGGTTTCCTTCCCCATAACCTTTATATACATTGTCACCAAAACAAGTAAAGGATTTAAATCAAGTAAATAATATCAAAATATTCACGTGGTTCTCCAAGTTTATTATCATCATTTTCAATTAATTTGTCTTATATCAATAATTTTACATATCTATAATATATTATAAAGGAAAAGTGATGGATACAAATGTAATTTAGCATCAGGTACAAATTTTATAACAACATGTACAAGGAAATAAAGCACTTTTAAAAGGGTTTTGAGCACAGTTTTAAGACACCTTATGCATTTACTATCCAGAATTCCAATCGCCTCCCCCCGTTTATACATCATCCATCTCCTGTTCTGTGATGTTGATAAATCACGGCAGCCTTCAATCACCACCTCCACTTCGCCGGTCACTCACCCTCATCAAGCACCGGCCGTCGCCACCACTCACACGATCCATCTCCGTCTCCGGTCACCCACCACTGTACTCCTTCTCCACCCTGAACCCCAATCGCCGTACAAGGACGTATTTCCGGTGGCCGTCTCCGACGGTAGAATGGACGCATCAATCACTGGTGAGTTGCTATTACTTTTCAATTTTTCAGTTTGATTCATCTTCAATCTTATTGGAACCCTAGAATTCGTATCCATGTATATGTAAATCAATATGCAGGGTTTGAAGAGGGGTTATCGCATACATGGTCAACCTAGGGTTAGGATGAAGATGCAGTGATATGACGGTACAGGTAAGCAAATGACATCTTAATTTATGCAAAAAAATATGGTTTGTTTTGATTCAGTATGGTGGGTTGAGATTTCGTTCACATTTTCAGTCTAAATAATTGAAGACACGAATTGAATGTCTGTTACTCTTCGTCGCTCTACATAACCCCCACTTTTGCTTTTGTGTACAAGGTAAATGGTTTTTTTTTCAATCTTTGATTTGTGTTGTTACTGATGCTTAATTGTTGTGGTTGGTTCTTTGTAAATATCATAAATGTTTCATATAATTGAATTGCGACTTTGTTCTGTTGTGATGAATACTATTTTATAGTTGTAAAGGTGATTATTGTTGGTACAATATCACATTCGTCTGAAGTTGACAGTCAATCATTTCTGAATTATGAAATTTTGTTCATAAAATATTAGGGCTTCAGGAAAGTGTATCCAGATAGATGGGAATTTGCAAATGAAGGGTTTCTTGGAGATCAAAGGCATATGCTAAAAGACAATAAGGAGAAGAAATGTGGTTCCATTGGCCCAACTAAAGCAGGAATTCAGACCGTGTACCGAAGTAGGCCAATTTGGGATTGAGGAAGAAATCAAAGGACTTAGAAGGGACATGAGCGTGTTAATGGTGGAAATTGTAAGGCTACAGCAACTACAACAACATTCCAAAGACAAACTCATATCCATGGAGGACAGGTTAAGAACCACAGAAAACAAACTGTAAGTTGTTTAAATTGTTTTTTGATGTCAATTAATTAACAAATGATGGCAAAATGATGTTCTTCTACTAATGTGACTGTAAACAAATCGGAAAAACAAGAGATTTACAACCTCTCTTTCTTGAAAGTATGTGAGTACTACACTGGATAGAGTGCCAGTCATCCCTAAAAACGATGAACTCTGGCATGAACATTAATTTGAACCAACAAGACTCTTGTGGCTTATACAACGTGACTTCTTACGTAAGTTTTTTTCTTTCCGTTTATGTAACTTTGAAGTGACAATATTGACCCATTTATATAATACGGGTTGGTTTGGGTTAGGACTGAAAAGGAAACAGATCAAACTGTTTGAATGGGTCAAACTCGTTGAAAGTCATATTAAAAATTTGTTGAAGTGCATAAACCCTTCTAACTTGCTTTGTCAAATAAAATTCAGATTGTTATTTAAAGTTATAATTTTTTTATATTGTAAGGGTTAATTTAGGTTAGGTCAGGGGTCAGGCTTTGTTTCTAGCTGTTAAATGGGTTACGCTAAAAGATTCCACTAAAATAGAAACGAGTTGAGTGGGTGAAAAAGTGTTGACTGGCCAAACAAACCTGCCCAAAAATGTTAACCACTTAAATTTTTATCTGAATCTTCCTTAGTTTAAAAGCGCACCTGATGACGTGTCAGCGAGACAGTCATTCTTTCTGACCACATGAGGGCCCGCAAATCGGGAGTGCCTCTTGTACATATAACTTTTTAGGTTGTACAAGAGGTTATTTATATATAAAACCGTATCTAAAGGTTTTACAATCTAAGTTTTGGGTATGTGATGATAGAAACATATCGCCCTGGTGGCCTTGCGGCTTGCGCCCTTTAAAACCAAGCAACCTGCCACCTGTATGGACTACTGGTATCAACTCATGCAGTAATGCACATATGTTGTAGCTTCAGTTCCTCTATTTCTAACACGAATGCCGATTTCTTAATTTTATGGATTGATATATACAGTCCATTGTAGCATTATAAGTTATTGTTTAACATTCCTTTTGGCTTGTTACAGAGGGGAAGTCTGTAAAAGAAATGGTAGATGAAGCTCTACGACATGTTCCTAACCATGATGGTTAGCTTTCTTTCTTTTTGATATATTTTGTGATTATTTAAATACTGAGATAAATGTGTATTGTTTTTCAGGTGACAAAAATATTGACCAGGTACCCAATTTTTCAGTTATCTATCAGACATATGTGAATTCTATAACTCAATATCTGAATTTTTTCGTTGTCTTAAAATAGGTCAACCAAATTCGGGGCTCTCTAGCTATCATGGGCGACAATAGCACAGCTTTCAGCTTACAACAAGTATGGTCCTTTTAATCATTAAAAAAATATACCATTTTAATAATAATAATAATAATAATAATAATAATAATAATAATAATAATAATAATAATAATAATAATAATAATAATAATAATAATAATTAACGTCAGTTATATTATTATAAAAAATATACCATTTTGTTAATAATCTTATGATTTGAATGAAATGATATTTGCTGGTTAATGCATAAAAATAACACTTTGGAAAACCTTCAACCCCCGTTTAAGCATTTTCTTGTTATGTTACTTATTTGACCCGTTAGCGATACAGCATAACCCAAGTTGATGGGTCAAACGTGGCACCTCTACGGCTCTACACGTTAATCCAAAAAGTTGGTTATTTCCACCTTTGCTAATATTATTGTTCTGCGTATACGAGCGGCCGCATTCCCAAACGACAAAGCTGTGTGACTTGAAAGACTGGGAGCTTGACCAGAGTAATTTGTCACGGGTCCTAGGTGTGTGAATTTCAGACACGAATCAAAAACACGACACGGACCTGACATGAATTTTTCGGGTTTAGGTTTAGTCTAATATGGTTCAAGTCACTTTCAGGTTGAACCTTCGAACACGTTTAGCTAAACAGGTCGGGCTCATGTATAACCTAATGGGTTGGCGGCCTGACCCGTATAACCTATATTTTTCAAAATGTGTTTTTATGTCATAGGTTAAATTGGTTGGGTATTTTATGCAATACTTACATTAAAAGAGAATTTGACATAAGATTTTATAATTAAAATGTAATTGTTTTACACACCTCTATTTTTTGCTGTAAAATTTTATTTTGAAAACATTAATATGCGGAAAAATAATCGGGTTAAATGGGTCGTGTTCGGGTCAACTAGCGAATATTCGTGTCGTGTTTAGCTTATTTCTTAGGAGAAATCAAATTATCAAAGTGGTATGGTTTTGGTTGGGTTGGGCTGAGTAATCATTGCCTCATTCGAATTTTCTTTCTATTACATAAAGAATTGATACGTTTACAAAACTATTAAGTAAAATAACGGTTCAGTTGTTTTGAGTAAAACATCCAACTATAAGCTCTTATTGAATGTTTACTAGATATCCATTTTTGAACCCTTCTTATTTAGAAAACTGATCAATTTTTTTTTCTTCAGATTTTAGAAGCTTTAAACAAGGGGGAGATTCCCTCAACAGGGTCTCTTGTGGAGGTATTCAACAAGAAAATATTGGAGAGATGTCTGAAGCTATACAAGGATAGAATGACGAAAGTGATTTTACCGATTCACGAGGAATCTTTACAATCCATCCATGAAGCTTCAAGAGCCGAATCTTTGAAATCTTTTGACGAACAACATTTTGGTTGTCACCATGCCAAGAAATCTGTTGAAACACTCGATGAAGATATCGAAAAGGTAAAAATTTGAGCATTTAGTGCACTCAGTCTTTACTAGATTTCTTTTAAATATGGTAAGTTAAGTTCTAAATATTAATATTTTTTGGCAGATGTGGCAGGTAAAAATTTGAGCATTTAGTGCACTCAGTCTTTACTAGATTTTTTTTAAATATGGTAAATTAAGTTCTAAATATTAATATTTTTTTGGCAGATGTTTAAGAATTTTGTGATGGCAAACCAATATCAGTCGTCAAAACTGTGTGAGGCACTGTATACAAAGTGCGAGGACCAAATGGACCAACTTCAAGTACTCAGACTACCGTCGATGGCCAAGTTTAACGCATGCTTCCTTCAATGCAACCTAAGTTATGGAAAATAGTGTGTTGGGCCATCTAAAACCATATATGAGCAACGAATGGTGAAGGTTGGCGTATGCTTTTTGTCTTCAACGTTCTCGGTATCAATAAACTATCGTCGTTTCGTTCGTAAAGACATCTGTTTAAGGTGACTGGACCACTTTTTGTGAATGTGCAGATGATGGGAAAGTCGAACTGACATTTTGTTTTAGGAATATTTTTTTCAATGTTTACTAAGTAATTAGTTTAATAAATTTGTTGATTTGTGCAACAGAAAGCAAAGATAGATTATTAAAACTTTTGTATATTAGTTTCGCCTTAATATATTCTATTACATAATATTTAATCCATAAGACCATAAAACCATCTAATCTTTCTCTTGTCTTAGAATATGCAAAGAGATATAACTTTTTTTGTTGATGACTTAGGTTTGTAGATTTGTAATTTTTGAGTATTAATAAGCAAAAACGAATAAAAATAAAATTTCTTTTGGGTCAAATGAGTCTCGTTTGGGTAAAAAATATGAAAAACTTTGACTTGATTATCACCGAAGGCATATACCCTTTACAAAAATCATGATCCCGCCGCAACGCGCGGGTTACCTACTAGTGAATTATGGTGTATAAATTCCATAACTACTATTTGCAAACCTTCAAAGTTACATGATTTTATTTGTAATCAAATTTCAAAATCTAACTAATCATACTAAATTGTTGCATTCAATTAAAATCACCAAAAAGAATAAGCTTCTAAATGATCAAGACTACAGTAGCAGTAATAACAATGATCGCAGTATAAACATGATTCACGAAAAAGTCGTTGTTGAACACATAAGCTATTTAATATTATATGAATATTATAATGAGTTTCAATTATCATGCATATAATAAAAAACATTAATTGCTAGATGATTAATAAAATTCACTAAAAAAACTTCGACAAATTTAATTTTTATGTACCAACGCATAAACATTTTTCTTTAAGAATTTTACATTGTAGTTATTAAATTCAGCTCCAAACAAAACTGTAAATCAATTGAGGATATTAGAAAATTGTTTGTAGAAGAAATAATATGGAGTAATATATCTTAGGGAAAAGAAACTATTATTCCTACAAAATCCTTTTCATATTATTAACCCTAGGCGTCAATAAGTTTCATACCCATAGAAATAAAACCCAATTATAAATTTTCTAGATCAATAAATATAAAAGAATCAAGTAATATATATTACCTTTCGCAAATTTTGGCTCGCAACAGTATGGGAATTCATTTCTTATACACTTAACGTAGAATCAACCATCGACTGCCAATTGCAACATAAATCCCCACGCCTGTTCCGTCACTACTAGAAGGTTTAAAGATCACAAAACACAACTACAACAGTGTTTTTCTCTTGAATCGATCAAGACAATATCCTTATCTAGTTTGGAGGCCAGAAGAGAAAAGAAACAGCGGCAAGGAAAGGATTAGCGTTTTGGACAGAGCACTTTCGTGCTGATAACGTGTTGTAAAACAACTAAACCTAATAGCAATATAAGGAGAAGAATAAGAGAATGAGGGAATGTAAATCTTATTGATGTATCATAAAAATACAATAGCTAGTATTTATAGGGCTTGACATTAATACAAATACATTAAAGTGATGGGAGTTAAGCATGTGGAAAGTCACAATATTATAACTCATTCATAACAATGATCACGTATTTATTTTCGGTTGCTTTTTTTTTTATGAAATGTATACTTTATTCACAAAGCACAAGCACAAACAGGCTGCCTAAACATAACAAACAAAGAACTTACATCCGTGAAAACTTACACCACTTATCCAATGAGACCCCATTGTTTTTTATTCTATGCTTATACCACAAAAAACCAATTGATTTAATCTCTTGAATGATGCCGTCGATTTTCACTTCCACATTAGCAAATCTGTTGTTGTTACGAGCCTTCCATAAACACCAAAATGCCACGATGATGATACCTTTCAGCGCTATGCTATCCTTTAAATTCAACCCCACATGGTTATGCACTTCCACAAGATCCTTGATTGAGAAAAGAATTAAAGGGCCAATTTTACACCATGCACTTATGGCATTCCAAACAGCAGCAGCAACATAATAAGAACAAAATAAATACTTTGTTGTTTCGTCCCTATAGTTACATAAAACGTATCCCATATCTCCGTTATAACAGTTTAAAACGAATCCACATGGCAACTTAGTTTATACAAGATCAACCTAACATGGCATGCAATATTTCTAGCCAATCCTCTGTTTACGCAACAATGATATAATTCAACATGACCACAAGTCTACGGGCGGTGCATTACTCCTATAGCGCTATACATGTTAAATGGAGGCTCGTGAAAGCTAATGACTAAAACATATCACATAAGTATGGTCCACGTAAGCATCAAGTATCATAACATAGTATTCATGTATAAGGATTGTTTTCGTGCATTGCATAAAGGATAAGTTTAAGTGTAGTTTAATAGTTAAACATGTTACACCCCAAAAGTGGTAAACATAAAAAGGGGGTTGCGAGTATACTCACGGTTTTGAAAGTCTTCTACTTGATAATCCCGCGAGTGATTTGATTGATAAGGAGTTTGGAACACCAAGTCCTTCTACACAAAGGAAACATAGGTGTGTGAGTTTGGGCATTCGGAAGATTTAGGGATTTAGGAAGTTAAAACACAAGAATATATGTATTCGAAAGTAATCATCCTTCAACATCAAGTACTTGTTCTTGACACTATGAAACCTCAAGGGTTAATGTTTTCATGAGTAGTTTACTCATTAGAATCGTAACAAGTCTTATGTCTTGGATGATGTATTCTACTACTTTGACGAATGAACACAAGTCCACCATCAAGAGTTCGAATGGTAAATATAGGTATAAGTATTATATGTATTATTTAGTCCCATAATCAAGCATGAGGTAGAAGATTAATCTTCATTTAGGTACCTCAATTGTGTCATAGAATTCATGTAGGAGGTAGGAGAACAAGCTTCCATTTAGGTACCTCTTATGGTTCACCACTACACTTGATGTAAGAACATACAAGAAGGGTCATGAACTAATATCAATACAAGAATAAGAAACATCTACACTATGAGAAATCATCAAGGGATGTGGGGATTTTATGTTGGACAACCCAAGTTAGTCCACAATCACACCTTTATCAAGCTTGAAGCATGAACACCACTTGTGGGTCAAAAACCCTAAGCAAAACAGAAAGTATTTGAGGATTAACCTCTGATTTTGTATGTCTCAGTCCCGTTTTTAAGCTTAACTAGCCATAGAAGTGGTTATAAGCATAAGGACGTGGGTTTGAGTGAGTTAAACTCAAGTTTGCACAAGTATAAACAATGTTTAGTAAAGATGAATGAAAACAGTGAACTTTGGAGCCTATTTGCCGGAGTTCCAGGGCCTTATTCTCTGTGAAATACCCATGGAATCGAAGCTAAGGTCAATCCAAGCACGTAGGAAAAAGAATGAACTAAATCAGACAAGTATTGAGTGAGTTATGCTCACTTTTGTGAAGGGGTATGCTTCTGCCCAAGCTTCTGCAATCAGCTGCGAATTTGGATGATTTGGGAGTGATTAGAGAGTGTTGAGAGTGTTTAGAAAAGTGAAAAATGGCTGGGATTAGAGTGGTATTTATAGGGAAGGATTAAGGTTAGAGTTAGGTTGCCATTAAATGTGAATTAGGTGGGAGATATTTGAATTAAACAAAACCAAACACGTACTTACAAACTTGCAGCCGTAAGGCTGCTTTGGCAGCCATTATATATATATATATATATATATTGTGTCATAAATTAATTTATGTCTTGTATACATCCTAAACATTCCACTACTATTAAAATATCATAAAGTTAAAAGTTTTAACAATCAAAACACATTTTCAAAAGTTTGGCAGCTTCCGATCGCTGCTATGTTGCCATACATTCTTTTATTTTTTTTTGTTTTGCAATGATACAGATAACAATTAAAACATCAACTACACGTTGATGTTGATGTTAAGATGTTATTATTATTATTATTTTAGTTATTATTATTATTGTATTGTTATTATTATTATTATTATTATTATTATTATTATTATTATTATTATTATTATTATTATTAACCACGTATTAGATAGGTATCAAGCATGTATAAGTTATGGGTACCAGTATGACGAGTATCGGTCGCGCGTACGCATTCGAGATTGGTAATGTATAACCCAAGTATTGCAACACGTATAAGCATGCACGAATATGTAAAGTATAATTTGTATGAAATAACAAATTTTATTACGATCAAGGTCTCGGATTTACAACGATACAACAAAATACGATTACAAGGAACACAAGACTTCCAAAAATAGAAATACAAGACACGTTTTCTAATTAAGGAAAGTACGAAAGGGCAGGGCGTTACAGTCTCCCCTCCTTTAGTGAATTTCGTCCCGAAATTTAGGAAGATGTAGGGAAAAGTTGCGGATACTTCGTCTTCATGTGACTCTTGAGTTCCCAAGTGAATTCAGCGCCACGTTTACCTTCCCATCAAACCTTGACGATATGAATTTTACTGCGCCTCAATAACTTGACTCCTTGATCCACAATTTCGACGGGTTTTTCCACAAAGTGCAAGGTCTCGTTGACTTGAAGGTCCTCGAGTGGAACTTGAAGCCCTTCGTCAACTAGACACTTCTTTAAGTTGGACACGTGGAAGACAGGATGTACATTGTTGAGTTCTTCAGGTAGGTCCAGTCTATACGCAACTTTGCCAATCCTTTCGAGAATCTTTAAAGGACCAACATAGCGAGGTGCGAGTTTCCCTTTCTTACCAAATCGAACAACACCCTTCCAAGGGGATATCTTGGGAAATACTAAGTCACCTGTCTCGAATTCCAAAGGTTTGCGACGCTTGTCGGCGTAACTCTTTTGTCGGCTCCTGGCTTTCAGTAAGTTGTCTCGAACCTGTAAAATCTTGTCCGTCGCTTCTTGTATAAGCTCGGGGCCAGTGAATTGAGATTCACCAATCTCGTGCCAACTAATAGGCGAACGGCACTTGCGACCATACAGTGCTTCGAAAGGTGCCATTTGAATACTCGCATGATAACTGTTATTGTACGAGAATTCGATCAACGGCAAATGTGAATCCCAGTTGCCACCAAAATCTATTACGCAAGAATGAAGCATATCCTCTAAAGTTTGGATAGTACGCTCGGTTTGACCGTCTGTTTGAGGATGGAAAGTGGTGCTAAGGTTAAGAACAATACCCATCGCAGATTGAAAAGTTTGCCAAAGACGGTACGTAAAACAAGCATCACGATCGGAAATGATGTCAATGGGGGTACCATGACGACAAATGATCTTATCAGTGTAGATCCTAGCCAATTTCTCGACTTTGAAATCTTCACGAATGGGAAGAAAATGAGCTGATTTGGTCAATCGATCAACGATCACCCAAATACTGTCATGACCAGAAGAAGTACGAGGAAGTTTAGTGATAAAGTCCATGGCAACGCTCTCCCATTTCCAGATAGGAATTTCTGGTTGTTCGAGTAAGCCAGAGGGACGTTGATGTTCAGCTTTTACCTTCGAGCAGGTCAGACATTTCGCAACGTAAGAGGCGATATCTCTCTTCATCCCATGCCACCAATAGGATGTACGCATGTCGTGGTACATCGTATCAGCACCATGATGAACAAAATACCTTGTTTTGTGTGCCTCATTCATGAGAAAGTCTTGGAGGTCTTCACGATTAGGGATCCAGATACGATTGAGATAGTATAGAATACCATCATATTTAGACACGAGTTCATGTTCCTTAGCACCTTGTACCTCAACAGAGAGGCTACCTTCGTTAATGGAGGCGTATTGAGTTTCACGTATACGTTTCTAAAGGTCGTTAACGAGTTGGAGACAACGGATACTCTTCACATGAGTTTTACGACTAAGAACGTAGGCTACTACGTTCACTTTACCTGGATGGTATTTGATTTTGCAGTCGTAGTCGTTTAACAATTCCACCCAACGACGTTGACGCATGTTAAGTTCCTTTTGGTCGAAGATATGTTGAAGGCTCCTATGGTCGGTGAAAACTACACACTTAGTACCATAAAGGTAGTGTCGCCAAATATTCAACGCAAAAACAACTGTGCCAAGTTCAAGGTCGTGAGTAGTATAGTTTTTCTCATGAATTTTGAGTTGCCTCGACGCATAAGCGATGACCTTGTCTCGTTGCATAAGCACACAACCAAGACCAAGGCGTGAAGCATCGCAATATACAACGAAGTCGTCGTTACCATCAGAAAGTGTGAGGATGGGAGCATTACACAGCATCTCCTTGAGTGTTTAAAAAGATTCCTCCAGTTCGGGACCCCAAACAAAAGGTTTCTCTTTTTGAGTCAAGGAGGTCAAAGGAACAGCGATCTTCGAGAAGTTAGAGATAAAACGGCGATAATAACCAGCAAGACCAAGAAACGAACGAATTTTAGACGGAGATTTAGGTGCGATCCAGTTCTTCACAGCTTCGATTTTAGCGGGGTCAACGTGAATACCAAGTTCGTTGACAGTATGACCAAGGAATTGAACCTCTTTTAGCCAGAATTCACACTTGGAGAACTTGGCGTATAGACGTTCGGTACGGAGAAGTTCGAGGATAAGATGCAAGAAGGGTCATGAACTAATATCAATACAAGAATAAGAAACATCTACACTATGAGAAATCATCAAGAGATGTGGAGATTTTATGTTGGACAACCCAAGTTAGTCCACAATCACACCTTTATCAAGCTTGAAGCATGAACACCACTTGTGGGTCAAAAACCCTAAGCAAAACAGAAAGTATTTGAGGATTAACCTCTGATTTTGTATGTCTCAGTCCCGTTTTTAAGCTTAACTAGCCATAGAAGTGGTTATAAGCATAAGGACGTGGGTTTGAGTGAGTTAAACTCAAGTTTGCACAAGTATAAACAATGTTTAGTAAAGATGAATGAAAACAGTGAACTTTGGAGCCTATTTGCCGGAGTTCCAGGGCCTTATTCTCTGTGAAATACCCATGGAATCGAAGCTAAGGTCAATCCAAGCACATAGGAAAAAGAATGAACTAAATCAGACAAGTATTGAGTGAGTTATGCTCACTTTTGTGAAGGGGTATGCTTCTGCCCAAGCTTCTGCAATCAGCTGCGAATTTGGATGATTTGGGAGTGATTAGAGAGTGTTGAGAGTGTTTAGAAAAGTGAAAAATGGCTGGGATTAGAGTGGTATTTATAGGGAAGGATAAGGGTTAGAGTTAGGTTGCCATTAAATGTGAATTAGGTGGGAGATATTTGAATTAAACAAAACCAAACACCTACTTACAAACTTGCAGCAGTAAGGCTGCTTTGGCAGCCATTTTATATATATATATATATATATATATATATATATATATATATATATATATATATATTTTTTTTTTTTTTTGTGTCATAAATTAATTTATGTCTTGTATACATCCTAAACATTCCACTACTATTAAAATATTATAAAGTTAAAAGTTTTAACAATCAAAACACATTTTCAAAAGTTTGGCAGCTTCTGATCGCTGCTATGTTGCCATACATTCTTTTTTTTTTTTTGTTTTGCAATGATACACATAACAATTTAAACATCAACTACACGTTGATGTTGATGTTAAGATGTTATTATTATTATTTTAGTTATTATTATTATTATTATTATTATTATTAACCACGTATTAGATAGGTATCAAGCATGTATAAGTTATGGGTACCAGTATGCCGAGTATCGGTCGCGCGTACGCATTCGAGATGGGTAACGTATAACCCAAGTATTGCAACACGTATAAGCATGCACAAATATGTAAAGTATAATTTGTATGAAATAACAAATTTTATTACGATCAAGGTCTCGGATTTAGAACGATACAACAAAATACGATTACAAGGAACACAAGACTTCCAAAAATAGAAATACAAGACACGTTTTCTAATTAAGGAAAGTACGAAAGGGCAGGGCGTTACAGTACTTGACTGGGGAAGCGACCCTATCTCAAGCCACCCAATGGAGTTTGTTAC
Source organism: Helianthus tuberosus (assembly GCA_030545235.1). Classification (NCBI taxonomy): domain Eukaryota; kingdom Viridiplantae; phylum Streptophyta; class Magnoliopsida; order Asterales; family Asteraceae; genus Helianthus; species Helianthus tuberosus. The sequence goes on from CM060426.1 coordinate 5,365,169, forward strand.
CCTCCGAAGAGGCATCCCATAGGAACCTTTTAATTATCATCTTCAATTTATTTAAAACTTGTGACGGCACTTTATAGAGAGAAAAATAATAGTTTGGGAGGCACTCCATCACCGACTTTATAAGAGTTAACCTACCCCCCGATCGACAAAACTGTCGCCTTCCATGTCTACAACCGTGCTTCAAAAATATCAAAAATAAAATTCCAATTGTTCACTCTATTCATAGCTGCTCCAACTAAAATCCCCAAGTGTTTAAACGGAATCGACTCCGCCTTACAGTTTATGATGTTCACCATATATTAAACTTCTTCCATTTAGAGCCAATGCCCATAAGATTCGATTTTCCCATATTTATTTTCAACCCCGAGCAATAATAAAACCACCTTAAAAGTCTTGCTGAGTTCTTCACATTATGGGACGACCATTCCCCTAAAAGGACACAATCGTCTGCATAAAGAAGATGCGAAATACACGGCCCATTGTTTGGAAGATTGACACCCTTAAAAGCACCCACATTGCATGCCCTTCTAACCATCCCGGAAAAAGCTTCCATCACAATTATGAATAAAAAAGGCGAGATCGGATCTCCTTGCCTCATACCTTTGTAGCACGGGAACTCGAAGGTAGGGGGCCGTTAACTAGAACCGAAGACCGAGCTGATGAGAGAATACCATAAATCCATTTCCTCCATCTCGGATGGAAATTTTCTCTAAAACCGAAATAAGAAACGACCAATTCACATTGTCATATGCCTTTTCAAAGTCGATTTTAAAAACAAAAGCATTCTCGTGCCTTTTTTTTCAGCCAACTTATAATTTCATTAAGAACCAGAGGGCCATCCAAAATATACCTATCTTTAATGAACGCGGATTGATTCGGGGAAATAATTGTATTAAGGACCTTCTTTAAATGATTAACTAGGACTTTGGATATCACTTTATTTATTAGACCCACTAAATTGATCGGTATATAGTCATTGAGACCATTCGGATCAATAACCTTTGGCCCAATCGCTATAAAGGAGGAACTACACCCACTATTTATATCCCTATTTATAAAAAAACTTCTGAAAGATTTCAGAAGAGTCTTCTTCAAAGAAATTCCAAAACCGATTTAGAAATCTAATATTAAAACCGTCCGGACCCGGGGCACGATCATCGCCACATTCAAAAACCACACTCTTTATTTCTTCTTTAGAAAAAGCCATAACCAACATCTCAACATCCGAACTATAGAGCCTTTCTTGGAAATAACATTCGAGTTCCGGCCAAATACTCATATCTTCCCGAAACCGATTTTTGAAGAAGCAAAACACTTCTTTCTTTATCAATTTTGGTTTAGTAACCCATGCGTCTCCAATCATGAGGCCCGGAATAGCGTTGCTCGATTTCCTTTAATTTATTATACCATGAAAGAATTTTATACTTTATTTTCGGTCGCATGAGCGAACTTTTGAAAACCTATGAAATTTACCTTTCAAAAAAGAATCTTACTTTATTCCTGTTACATGAGCGAACTTTTGACTAGACACGATTATAACACGAAATTTGTGAGTTTGAGTTTGGTTTAAACAGGACCATGTAAGTTTTTTGTCGAATCCACGAACACGTTTAGCTAAACAGACCGTGATCACATCAACCTGGTGGGTACACAGGTTGACCCATTTATTTATGTAATGTGTTTTTAATAAAAGAGTAAATTACAAGTTTTGTCCTTTACGTTTACACCAGTTTACAGGAGGTGTTCTTTAGCGCAAAAGTTGACAAGTTCTGTACTTAATGTTTCAAAATCTTGCATGGTATGTCCTTTAGGCCAAACCCTATTATTTCTCTCACTACCTCTCTCTCTGCTATCATCCACCACCAACTCGCCACCACCACCATCTCCGGCGACCCACCATTTCCACGGTGAAATCTCCAAAACTCAGCAAGCCCTCCATCTCGCTGGTTCATCCTGGTGGTCCGGCGACCTCTCCAAAACTCAGCAAGCCCCCACGGTGACCTCTCCAAAACCGGTGGTCCGACGGCTCCTCCACTCTGGTTCAAGTTGGATCTAAGGCGGTTGGATTTGAACAAGGGAGAGTGATGGGTTTGGATCTGAGGCGGTGGTGGGTTTAGATCTGAGATGATGGCTGGTTATGATGGTGGATGTGGCGGACAGTGGTGGGTTGGTGTTTGGTTAGGGTTAGTGTAAGTCCCGAAACGAGATCACAATGATATCACACAAGCTTGAATGGTGGCGGAATCACACAAACAAGCAATCAACACAAGAAAAGAGATGAAGTAGAAAGTTCTTTGATTGATGATGATGATTATCTTGCATATATAATCAAATGTCTAATACAAGATTTGCTAATGTCACCAACACCATGACCTAATACATGACTTGCTATTTATAGTAAGTGTTTAGGGAGGAGGCTCCCTAAACCCTTGGCCCATTTACCCAAAATAGCCCATTCCATCTCTATTAATCCACAAAGCCCTTAAACCACTTTGCTACTAATCCATAAACCTAATAAGGGTCTAACAATCCCCCCTAGGTTTACTGGATTAGAAGCTTCATCAATTTTGAGGTATGCCTAGATTTGTTAGTGGCTCAGCAAACAAATGATGACGAAGTATGTTGGCAGCAGCAGTCGTCCATTCCTTTCCACATGCTTCATACTTCTCATTGCAGCGAATATGGTGACTGGAGATAACCACGATGTCTTCCTCATGAAAACTCATCAGATCATAAGAGTTTGGAATCCGGATAGATTGTTCTTGAGTGACTATCACAGCTTCGGCCATCTTCGATCATATGCCTAGAATTTGAGGTGCCTGAGAATTCCCTTTTCAAACCTGTGATGTAGGGGAATGATCTTTTCTTTGTCGGTTGGAGGCCAGATGACAGACTTGGTGGTTCTTTTGGTGAAGGGATCACGAACACCAGGATTTCTTCGAATCTCTGATTCAGTAGTCTTCATTGTTGCAAAGCTGATTTAAACCCCCTTCTCGAGTCTAGAATGGAATGCCCAGCCTCTACCTCGTTGATTTAGCTCTGGATCATAGTATGGGGCACGCAGAAGACTTTTCAAATCAATCTTTGTCCATGACTCGAACTGAGCTTCATGTGCATAATATTCTCGATGACAGCTCTTACGTGTGATCAACCACATCTTCTTGTCATGTTCGTACCTCCAGCAGGCGACTTCAAATTTGTTTCCCACTTGATCATAGAAACTTGATCCCAATTCCATCACATATCTATCTGGCCTCTTTGTTGGATCCTTGAGTTGGAAGTTTTCATCTAGAGGATTCAAGTCTTGGTTCTTCATCACCAACATTTGTTTATTGCTTTGTTTCTTCTTCTTGGGTTTGCTGCTTCTCTTCTATGGCTCTGCGACCAGATAGGCATTGAATGCGGGTTCACGTTCTACCTCTGGTTGTGAGGGCGTAGATTCAAAATCAATATTGAGCTTCCTGTTTCAATTCTAACACCACTCGAGCTACTTGGTTGTGAGGGCGTAGATTCAAAATCAATATTGAAATCATACAAATCAGGTTCCTCTGTGCTTGTTTTCTTTGTTGCAGCATCAGGTTGTGGATCAATGGATGTAGCGGGCTCTGGACCAGAAACTGGGCAAATAGGAGCAGGATCAGTGTTGGTTTTCTGTCTCTTGCTAGCAGCTTGTTCAACATCATAAGTAATTGCTTCGATTTCTGCTTAAATTTCTGATGTAACTGCAGCGTCATCTTTGTTAGTGCATGCATCTGTCGACTTCGTCTTGTATCGAGTCTTAGACTAGATTGTATAGATCAGGGCACGTTTTACGAGAAAACAACATGTATTAGAATGTAAAAAGCTGATTTCGCTCCAACCTACATGTGTAGGTGATTCCGCCCGGAATCATAAGAGCTGATTCCGCTCCAAATGACTTCATGTCATTTCGGGTGAAATCAGAACCCTATATATAGGTGTTCATGAGCAAAATCAGATAGTAAGTTGAATCCAGTCTTTGTATTCCATGCCGAAGTGCTGCCGGTGTGAGATTTGAATGTAATCAACGTCAGATCAATACAATTAGTAGTTAAAGTGAAGATCAAGCTGTTACTAAGTCTATTTCTTGTTTTCCGCACCTGAAATAGATCAGAACCTCTCTGAACGACTCATTCGGATCAGTCGAACGATCCTGCAATTGGTATCAGAGCTCAGGAGGAGGAGTTCTGCAGATTACAGCCTTATTTCATCGAGATTTCTATATTCTACACCTTCTTTCTTTATCAAAATGAGATTTAATGGTCAAAACTGTTTCAATTTTTCACAGACTGTGTATAAAGACATATAGACAAATCCTTGAAAGTTTGAAACTAAAATTCACAGTAAAAATGGGTAAAAATGATGTGCGAACTGATTCCGCTCGAACAGACAATTTTTGATTCCGCTCGAAACTGTGTCTGATTTCGCTCTAGGGTACCATTTTTTGAGATTCCGCTCCAAAGTTAGTGTTGATTTCGCTCCAGACAACGAATCTCTTAATTTCGCTCCAAAGTATTTTCAGATTTCGCTCCAGAGATACAAGTTTCTGATTTCGCTCCTGTGTGTATTCAGATTCCGCTCTAAAGTTCATTTGTTGATTCCGCTCCAAGAGACTGTTTACTATTTCGCTCCAAAAGACATCTGTGTTATTTCGCTCGAAAGCTACTGTTTTTGAAACACGTGATACATAATCATGAGTGAAGAGTTCTATAACGTGTTCGCTTCATCTCCTACTACTCCGGCTTCCATTGCTCAGAATATGAACTTGGAAAACGAGACCGGAACGTTACAAAAGCCCCCGAAACTGATGTGTATTGAAGAGTACTATAGATGGAAAGACAGATTCGAAAACTGGGTTCAGGCAAACCATCTTAGGTTATGGGAATGTATTATGAAGAAATATGTTTTACCAAGTACTGAGTTACAGGTTGTGAAAACAATTTCCGAGTTTAGTGATCAAGAACGAGATATGTATCGTGCTGAAAAGATGATGATAAGTTTGCTTCAACAAGCTATCAAAGAAGACATTTTTGTGTTGTTACAACATGATAAGACTTCAAAATCAATTTGGGATGCTCTTCGAATTAAGTTTGAAGGTAGTGAGAACATGATTAAGAGCAAGAAGGCGTTGCTAAAGAAAGAGTTTGATCTGTTCAATAGTTTACCGGGAGAAGATACGAAGAAGCTGATTGAACGATACTGCCACTTGGTGCGATCCATGTCTATGCTTAGTATAACAAAAGATCGTGAAGAGTGGGTAGACAAGTTAGCTGACGCTTTACCACAAAAAGAATGGGGCACATACTTGATGATTCTAAAGAATACTGGTGTTTATGATGGGTTAACGATTTCTCAGTTTATCGAGAAGATTGAAGGTCAAGATTTGGAACAGCAGAAGATCGCAGGATGAACAGTCCAAGTGGTCAACAAGATGTAAAGATGTACTACAAAGGCAGTTTTCTAGAAGTTGAAAGAAGCCCAAAAATACAGACTGCGTTTAGTGCTGGAGATTCTACTGAAAATGTTGATCAAAGTTCTAAAAGCAGTAGTGGATTCTCTTCATTTCCGAGTGTTAATCCGATAGAGTCAACTACAAGTTTTCACTCTCAAAGCACAAAGGCAGGAAATGGTTATGTGATTCAGTGTAACATTGCTCTAAATCTTCCTGATGGTCAAATTTTTTCAGAAGAAGTCGCAAAAGATCACATGGCATTACTTGGTTCCGTGCTTCTATCTTATGAAGGATTGGTTGCTGGTCGGATCGGGAATCCTATGCTCACAAAGGAGGATTACAATCAAATAGACTCCGAAGAAATGGAGTTAATGGACATCAAATGGTGTCTAGCTAGCGTTCTTAGGCATGCTGAAAAGTTCAAGATGATTACTGGGAGAAATGACTTTCTTGATGCACATGTTTCTACTTTAGGTTTTGATAAATCTAAAGTTACTTGTTTTAAATGCGGGGAGAAAGGTCATTTCAAACGGGAATGCAAGAATCGAGAGGCTAGTAATGCTCAGAATCCGTTCGGAAAAGACGATTACTATCGGAAAGCCATTTATCAACAGGTTGGTCAACAACAACAACAACAAGAACCGCAGGTGGCTCATGGTAGAAGAATTGAGGATTCAAAGAGAGCATGTTTGGTGAATTTTAACTGGAATTTTCAAGATGATGAAAAATTGCCCGAAGGATTTAGCTGGGATATGTTTGTTGATGAAAAAGGAGAATTAAAAGCTTTCATTGCTAAAATAGTGAAAGAACCAGATATGTTTACCACATGGATGAAGTCTATTGGTGAAACTATGAAGAATGTGGAGGAAAACTATGTTGTATCTGATGAAAGTTCTCAGAGCTCAGATGAAAGTGTACAAAGTGATGAAAGTTCAGAAAAGGAAGTTGTTTTTGATCAAACACCAGTTGATTCTAGTTCTTCGGATGATAATGCTGAAAAGTCTATAGAGTTTGATCAGTCGCCAACAGATGACAGTTGTGATGACGAAGAAGAAAAACATATTAATATTGCAAAATCTCATCTTTCTCCTGAAAGTTTTCATTTCTATTTTGCAGATCACTTAGAAAAACTGAAAGAGAAACAAGCTGCAAAAGAACAAATGAAACAGAAGTCTGAAAGTGTTGATCAAACAAAGGAAGTTGTTCAGAATGAAGAAGTAAAAAGTGTTGCTGAGGAAATTGCTGAAGAAAAGATATATGAAGAAGAAAAGGTGGTTGAAGTTGAAAAAATCATTGAAGTTGAGAAAATTATTGAAGTTGAAAAGATTGTTGAAGTCGTCAAGCCTTGCTTGAAGTGTTTGGAACCTTGCAAGGAATGTGCAGCTAGAGATGAGAAGCTGGCAGAGTATGAAAGGATTAAGGAACAATTACTGTTTAATATTAACTATGTGAAAGAATCATATGATGTTTTGAACAGAACAGTAACTGGTCTTCAAAAGACTAACTCTGAGAGAGAAGATGCTTTAACAATGATGAATGCTACGTTGATGACAAAGCAAAAAGCTATAAATCATTACATCGAAGAATGTGCTATACTGAAGCAAGAGTTAGAGAAAGAGAAAATTGAGAATGAGAGGATCAGAAGATTATTGCAGAGTTATTCTAGTTCTGATTATCTTATTGATCGAATTTATCCTACTGTTGTAGGTTTCAAAGCATTCAAGGATGAGAAACCACAGAAGAAGGATACTGGTAAGAAACCGAGTGTTATCTATAACAAGTGTCCGCCTCTGATCTGGGAAGGTTATTCTCCCAGAAAACCAAATGAGGAGCAAGTCGAAAAAGCAGTCAATATAAAGTTAAAAACCGACACAACTGATGAATTACTAGAAAACATTGACGTCGTTTTTACATCATCTGACACTGATCATGAGTCTGAGTTAATCAAAAAGGTGGTCGATCAGGTGTTGGATACAGATGAGGAGTCTGAGTCAAAGTCTGAGTCTGGAAGTTCAAGTTCATCGGTCAACAGTCCAAAGTCGTCGGTTAAAAGAGCTTACAGTAAAGAGTTTTTGTTATCAAAAGCAAATTTGGATGATGAAACATTTGAAGTAGCATATACTTTAAATGATTCTGACAAATTATATCCTGACAAAGAGTTTCCAATAAGAAATGTTAGATTTGAAATGATCAAAAAGGTTTTCAAAATGACAGAAATTAAGATTTCTGAAATAAAAGATTTAAATGTTACTGGAAAACCTAAAAAATACACTTCAAGAGTTCAACAACGATTAGACAAGAAAAAGGGTTACAATTCTGGTTCTGGTTTTCAAAAGAAACCAAATCATAATGGTAGCTACAAAAAGAAAGGTTTAGGATTTATTCCACCTAAAAATTATAAAAATGAGAAAAATTCTAAAACAAAAACAGAATTTGTTTCAGGTGGAAGTGCTGAGGAGGAACAGAAGAAACCTTTCTGGAGACAATCAAACCAGGAGTTTCTTGCTGAGAAGAGAAGGAATGGAACTGGAGTGTTTCATCCAAGAGAGACTCGAACCTGTTACAAATGCAATGAAGTTGGTCACATTGCATGGAACTGTCCGAAAAATGCCAAGACAAAACAGGGAGTTTCTGACAAATTGAAAGAAAACGTTGTTGATGTTAAACCACCAACCGAAAAATTTAAAATTTTTGAAAATTCAACTTATGAGGTTGGTGAGTGTTCTAAAAAGAATGCTTACAAAAAGAAAGCAAATGACAACCAAGTGTGGGTTGTTAAGAAGTCTGATGAGAAAGTCGGCGATGAATCTGGTTCCACAAAGCCAGAAGAGCCACAAGTTGAGACAAAAGATTCAGTGAATGATGATGAATTTCCATCACTGAAATTTGAGGAAATTAAAAAAATTGGTAAAGTTGAGATCTTGGATTAGTTTTACTCCGGGAAAAATGAATTTGATGTCGAGAAAACATTCAATGGGAATGTTAAGAAAATTTTTGGAAAAATGCTTAATGGGAAAGCAAAGGGGGTTAAAGATTTCTATGCAACTAAAAAGGCAACATATAACCCTACTGAGCAAGAATTGAAAATCCTCAAGTCTGAAAAGACTTGGGTGGAAATTCTATTCCCTTGAAGTCTTAGGACTACGCCGGAGATCCCAAGTTTGTAATCGTGGATCATGAATCGGCATCTTTCTTGATAATTGATGATTGTGAATGAATTTTATAATGATTATATTGTTTTTACAGGATAAGTGTGAATTGCCGGAGCTTCCAGGTTGGTAAGTGTGAAGCAGGAATCGGCATCTTTGTTGGTAAAATGAATTTGTGTAGATGTGATATTCCTACAAAGTTGATTGATGAAGGTTTACACCTAAAAGTGGTAAATCAAGGACATTAAGTTGTACTTGTTTTTCCTACAAGTGGTTAATCAAGGTCATTAAGTTGAACTTGATTGGACCATACCTACAATTGGTATTTTGAAAGACAATGTGATGAACCACACCCCTAACTTACAAGTGGTCATTAAGTTGAACTTATTTTGAAAGACAATGTGATGAACCACACCCCTAACCTACAATTGGTATTTTGAAAGACAATGTGATGAACCACACCCCTAACTTACAAGTTGAACTTGATTGGACCATACCTACAATTGGTATTTTGAAATGACTTAACAACATTTAACATACTTTAAGGTTCAACTATGTCCATACTAAAATATCCAAACATCATCTCCAAGATGTACTTGAGGGATTAGCAAAATATAATTACATATATACTCGAACTGCAGTTCGAGTAATAATTAGACCGTGCCAAGGTCATTCAAAAATTATCCCTCTAAAAGCTCGACAATTTCTCTCGATGATGCCTAGACATCATTACTGTAAATTGCGATTATAGTGAACTTTTAAAAGTAGAATGTTCATAGAACATGGCTAATTTAATCAAATTTATATCCCTCTTTATGCGAATATCTCGAGTTGTACAACACTCGTTTCGACTATTTAGTCCATGCGTATTTTGTCAACTTCATATAATACGTTCTTGAGGTTTTGACATCATTAAAGCTTCTAGAATTATCAATCCATGAGGGAATTCTTTTCATCTTATCCAAATATGCATGTGCTATCACTCTTTAGAAGTTTTGCTACATAAATTTGCCCTTTAAACACATAGATATCTATATCATATGCAAAAATATCAAGAACACTTGCTTTTATCTCCAAAATCCATATTGTACCATGTTTGTACACTGTGTACATTAAGATGCCATAATAACCAGGTACACATTTTCTATGTATGTTTATTGGAGTATTGGTGCACAATAATTACATCCATAAGGTATTTCAATTAACCTCTTAAGCACTCAAATGCTTTAGGATACTCATGGGGAGTTCCAATTATATTCAATTCAATAACATATACAACATGTATATGTATTCAGATCTGAACTTATCTATGTTGGTACAATTTATGTGGACGCGACTCGGCTTGGTTCGATTCGGTTCGGTTCGACTTGGTTAGGTTCGGCTCAAGCCCGACGTAGCGACATTCCTCCGTCATGCGCCCCAGAGTTTGACACGCGAAGCACGGAGAGCCGCGAACCAATTCCCGATGACACATCACCATGACATCATCATGATGATGTCACAAGTTGGACTAACCTTTGCAATAGGATTTTGAGAATTCATGTGAACGTATATTTAATGGCATGTTGTGCCGAAATTCTAGTTTGGCCGAAAGCCATAAATTGTGCATGTATGTCGACGAAACTCACCAAGTTTCGTCGACTTGGAAGTTTCGTCAAGGCCCCCTAGTTTTGCCATGCACAAGCGACGAAACATAACAGGTTTCGTCGCTATTGGAGTTTCGTCGTTCCCTCTTTGGGTTTCGTCGATGTTGTGTCCAGCTGCCTATATAAGCAGACCTGCAGACAGAAGCACAATAACACAGAAGAGAGAGATAACCGAGAGTTTAGTTGTATTTCGTATTGTATCATTATGTAACTAAACTCTGTCGATATCAATATACAACCATTAAACGTTATATCTTTGTGTTGTGTTTATCTCTCGCTCGGTTTGTATCGTAACGTGGATTCCGCACTCGTTACGGTATTCGAAACAAGATCTCGTAGTTGTCCGGCGATACGAAAACGGACCTACAATATAATAATCATAATATTCTCGAGAACTTATTTTATATGACTTAGTATCAAGTGATACATAACTTTCATAAGACGCATGTCAATTCTCTTTTATATATTACCAGACTAATAAGATATTGGAAAGTCAATGCATCCACCACTGGAGAAAACGTCTCCTCATAATCAATCATAAGTCTTTGCAAAAATTCTTGTGCCACCAATTTTGACTTATATCACTTAATTTGATTTTCACATGACTCGCGTAAAAGAAACATTTGTATCCAACATATTTTACAATTTCAATTGTATGGACTGTTGGTTCATAAACTTTCCATTTTATTAGAGAACTAAACTCTGCCTTATTTTCGTCTTTCTATTTTGGCCATTCATTTCTTAATATTCATTTATAGGCAGATCTTAAATCTTGATCCTCATCATTTAATCATTTTAAGCGCTACATTATATACAAAAGTATAACGACGTCGATTTTTTTTATTTCGATTCCATACATATCTTAGACATGATACAACTTATCGAGATCTCTTTATTTTCAGGTACCTGAGGTTCTTCTTGAACCATCATGTCTAATGTCTCTGCAGGAGATCCTATGAGTATAACCTCGACTTGACCATCTTAATTACTTGCTCCAATTCTTGAGGAATTTTATTATTGGAATCGACTAGTCTACCACGCTTTAGGTGTGCAATAGACTCATTACAAAAATATGTTGTTGTCCTCTTGGGACACAAATATAACTGGAGCATAAGCAGTTGACTATGTGATTTACTTAGTCACTCAATTTAGGTCAGTGAACTTGTCTGGTAATTTGTTCTTTAATATTGGTATATGAATTATACTTTAAACTTCTAGTTCATAGTTTATAGTCTGAGGATCAAGATGACATGATAATTCATTTCACTTTTCACTTTCCAACTGCTTGTTATCTCCCCCAAATGTTGGGAACATTCATTCACTAAAGTGAAAACCAATGAGCCATAAACAAATTTCTCACTAATGGCTTTAAGTATTCAACCATAGACGATTATTTATACCCAACATATTCTCAAACTTTTTAGAAGTCCCATCTTTGTGCGGTGTGGTGGATGAGTTTCAATATATGTCGCACAACCAAAACCTTTGATGAGACATCTTTGGTTCCTGACCAAAAACCAACTGTATGGGGAGAATTATAACTTATTGGCTTGATGTGAATTAATGGTACTATATATAAAATTACATGTACCTAAACGAACTTTTGCTCCTCTCATGATCATCGGCTCTCTAAACAATAGCAATCTGGATTAATATGCTTGCTATCACATTAGCTAAGCCACAATCACACAAGCTTCAAGTTGTGGATTTGATAACCATTTAGACGATGCATCGATTTCAGAATACTAAATGGTATCATGTTGGGATCTGCATATCCTTTAATCGCTTCCAAAATATTCAGGTATACACACCCTCATTTATTTTGCAAATATATAATTTCCCTTGGGAGCAAACATTACATGCTAATTATTATCTTGAAGAATCTTCCAGTTCCTTCCAGTTCTTCAATATGTTTCACATCATCAATGACTCGGGATGGTCTGACCGGTCATGCCATTGAATTAAATAATCACGATCCATAAACTTCTGGTTTATGATCGTATATGTTTTAGTTGCAATCGTGTTTGTTCAATACACGATAGGAAGTATGAGAGAATAATGTAATATTATTTCAACATTCATGGTATAACATGTTTCCCATGTTTTATGTTAGTATAATCACTCCCTAAGTGTGCCACTTTTTGTGGTCGATTTCAATATTAACATGGTTGAGGATCATTATAGTTTCCTCATTTACCATGATCATGACCTTTATAATGATCGTTTTATAGTCATCGCAATATAAACATGGTTAATCTCATTACATGAGCATCATTTCTCAATTACCATGATCACGATCTTTGCACTAATTATCATCAAATTTTATTCAAGGAATAATCATACAACATTCATGGTGGTATCATTACAATTTCCTTAGTTATTACATGATTGTGACCTTTCACTGATCGTTATATCATTACATTCACTTTAGGGAATGGATAGTTCCACATAACTTTTATTCTGGTAATAACATTGAATATTCTTTAATAATATTGCTATTTTATGAGCATATGATCATATATGTAGTACTTGCACTATGTTTTATGTGCACTTTGTTTGTATACTAAACATATAAAATGCGAGACAACATCGTATTAGCAACTCAAACTTTCAACACTTTATTCTCATATGATCACTATCTTTATTGGCCTCTTTTGGTGGTCTATCTCGTTATTAACATGACCATCATTACACTTTTTTTATAATCGATTTCATTATTAATTTGATCATCATACCAATTTTTCAGTTATCTCTATGATCACAATAATCAATATATAGACATATTCACTTTAAAGAATGAAGGAAAGCCAAAAATGCTTCATAGCTTTTCATTATATGAAATCATTTCAACTTTTTATTTAATATTGCTACTTCAAGAGTAATCTCAGGTGTGATTAATGGAAAACTTTATCTTGTTTTTCCTTAAAAACAATCTTATTTTCTCATCAATATATAATTTGAGAAAAACTTACATGACCGACTCGTATAAGATTTATTGGTCAACATATGACGAATTTTCAATGCGCATGACACACTTTGAATGTCATACCTGAACATATTTATAATAATTTATGAGAGTTGATAAACCACAAATTTTGGTTTTTCATTTGCTTAATTTATCCAATAATATCTACATACAAACAGTATATAGCATATAGATGACATATACTACAAAGTTAAATCAAGCAATACATAACATATTATCTAAACAGTATAAACTATAATGCCAATAAGTAAGAGATATAATCTGTCTATAATTTCGTATTGGAGTTTTAAAATCACGATCTCTAAAATAAAATTGTAAATCACCTATTTTTTTTTAAAATAGTATTATTGTGACTATCCATGTTCATAACTCCATATAATTTAAGATTGTAATTAAATGGATATTAAAGATCATTTAAAGTAAAAAGAATTAATCAAATTTCTAACGTTAAAAGATATTAATAAGAATGAATTAAAATTAACAAAGAATGAATTAAACTACATGATGGGAAAAATGATATTTAATGATTTTAATTTCTAAGCATTAACCAACATCATATATATTAATATCGTTTAAAGCCTTTTTTAACTTTTTAAGAATACAATTGGTTTCCTTCCCCATAACCTTTATATACATTGTCACCAAAACAAGTAAAGGATTTAAAACAAGTAAATAATATCAAAATATTCACGTGGTTCTCCAAGTTTATTATCATCATTTTCTATTAATTTTTCTTATACCACTGTACTCCTTCTCCACCCTGAACCCCAATCGCCGTACAAGGACGTATTTCCGGTGGCCGTCTCCGGCGGTGGAATGGACGCATCAATCACTGGTGAGTTACTATTACTTTTCAATTTTTCAGTTTGATTCATCTTCAATCTTATTGGAACCCTAGAATTCGTATCCATGTATATGTAAATCAATATGCAGGGTTTGAAGAGGGGTTATCGCATACATGGTAAACCTAGGGTTAGGATGAAGATGCAGTGATATGACGGCACAGGTAAGCAAATGACATCTTAATTTATGCAAAAAAATATGGTTTGTTTCGATTCAGTATGGTGGGTTGAGATTTCGTTCACATTTTCAGTCTAAATAATTGAAGACACGAATTGAATGTCTGTTACTCTTCGTCGCTCTACATAACCCCCACTTTTTCTTTTGTGTACAAGGTAAATGGTTTTTTTTTCAATCTTTGATTTGTGTTGTTACCGATGCTTAATTGTTATGGTTGGTTCTTTGTAAATATCATAAATGTTTCATATGATTGAATTGCGACTTTGTTTTGTTGTGATGAATACTATTTTATAGTTGTAAAGGTGATTATTGTTGGTACAATATCACATTCGTCTGAAGTTGACAGTCAATCATTTCTGAATTATGAAATTTTGTTCATAAAATATTAGGGCTTCAGGAAAGTGTATCCAGATAGATGGGAATTTGCAAATGAAGGGTTTCTTGGAGATCAAAGGCATATGCTAAAAGACAATAAGGAGAAGAAATGTGGTTCCATTGGCCCAACTGAAGCAGGAATTCAGACCGTGTACCGAAGTAGGCCAATTTGGGATTGAGGAAGAAATCAAAGGACTTAGAAGGGACATGAGCGTGTTAATGGTGGAAATTGTAAGGCTACGGCAACTACAACAACATTCCAAAGACAAACTCATATCCATGGAGGACAGGTTAAGAACCACAGAAAACAAACTTTAAGTTGTTTAAATTGTTTTTTGATGTCAATTAATTAACAAATGATGGCAAAATGATGTTCTTCTACTAATGTGACTGTAAACAAATCGGAAAAAACAAGAGATTTACAACCTCTCTTTCTTGAAAGTATGTGAGTACTACACTGGATAGAGTGCCAGTCATCCCTAAAAACGATGAACTCTGGCATGAACATTAATTTGAACCAACAAGACTCTTGTGGCTTATACAACGTGACTTCTTACGTAAGTTTTTTTCTTTCCGTTTATGTAACTTTGAAGTGACAATATTGACCCATTTATATAATACGGGTTGGTTTGGGTTAGGACTGAAAAGGAAACAGATCAAACTGTTTGAATGGGTCAAACTCGTTGAAAGTCATATTAAAAATTTGTTGAAGTGTATAAACCCTTCTAACTTGCTTTGTCAAATAAAATTCAGATTGTTATTTAAAGTTATAATTTTTTTATATTGTAAGGGTTAATTTAGGTTAGGTCAGGGGCCAGGCTTTGTTTCTAGCTGTTAAATGGGTTACGCTAAAAGATTCCACTAAAATAGAAACGAGTTGAGTGGGTGAAAAAGTGTTGACTGGCCAAACAAACCTGCCCAAAAATGTTAACCACTTAACCTTTTTATCTGAATCTGCCTTAGTTTAAAAGCGCACCTGATGACGTGTCAACGAGACAGTCATTCTTTCTGACCACACGAGGGCCCGCAAATCGGAGTGCCTCTTGTACATATAACTTTTTAGGTTGTACAAGAGGTTATTTATATATAAAATCGTATCTAAAGGTTTTACTATCTAAGTTTTGGGTATGTGATGATAGAAACATATCGCCCTGGTGGCCTTGCGGCTTGCGCCCTTTAAAACCAAGCAACCTGCCACCTGTATGGACTACTGGTATCAACTCATGCAGTAATGCACATATGTTGTAGCTTCAGTTCCTCTATTTCTAACACGAATGCCGATTTCTTAATTTTATGGATTGATATATACAGTCCATTGTAGCATTATAAGTTATTGTTTAACATTCCTTTTGGCTTGTTACAGAGGGGAAGTCTGTAAAAGAAATGGTAGATGAAGCTCTACGACATGTTCCTAACCATGATGGTTAGCTTTCTTTCTTTTTGATATATTTTGTGATTATTTAAATACTGAGATAAATGTGTATTGTTTTTCAGGTGACAAAAATATTGACCAGGTACCCAATTTTTCAGTTATCTATCAGACATATGTGAATTCTATAACTCAATATCTAAATTTTTTCGTTGTCTTAAAATAGGTCAACCAAATTCGGGACTCTCTAGCTATCATGGGCGACAATAGCACAGCTTTCAGCTTACAACAAGTATGGTCCTTTTAATCATTAAAAAAATATACCATTTTAATAATAATAATAATAATAATTAACGTCAGTTATATTATTATAAAAAATATACCATTTTGTTAATAATCTTATGTTTTGAATGAAATGATATTTGCTGGTTAATGCATAAAAATAACACTTTGGGAAACCTTCAACCCCCGTTTAAGCATTTTCTTGTTATGTTACTTATTTGACCAGTTAGCGATACAGCATAACCCAAGTTGATGGGTCAAACGTGGCACCTCTACGGCTCTACACGTTAATCCAAAAAGTTGGTTATTTCCACCTTTGCTAATATTATTGTTCTGCGTATACGAGCGGCCGCATTCCCAAACGACAAAGCTGTGTGACTTGAAAGACTGGGAGCTTGACCAGAGTAATTTGTCACGGGTCCTAGGTGTGTGAATTTCAGACACGAATCAAAAACACGACACGGACCTGACATGAATTTTTCGGGTTTAGGTTTAGGGGCTGTTTGGTAGCCTCTGAATGGTTATTAAGAGGCTACCTCTTAATGGAACGATTAAGAATTTTATTAATGAGAAGGTAGAAGAATGTGACATGTGATGATTTACCATTCAGAGGTTACCTCTTAACCATTCAGACTTGAGGTTACCTCTTATTCATTCAGAGGTTTTAAACCATTAAGAGGTAGCATCTGAATGGTCATTAAGAGGCTACCAAACAGCCCCTTAGTCTAATATGGTTCAAGTCACTTTCAGGTTGAACATTCGAACACGTTTAGCTAAACAGGTCGGGCTCATGTATAACCTAATGGGTTGGCGGCCTGACTCGTATAACCTATATTTTTCAAAATGTGTTTTTATGTCATAGGTTAAATTGGTTGGGTATTTTATGCAATACTTACATTAAAAGAGAATTTGACATAAGATTTTATAATTAAAATGTAATTGTTTTACACACCTCTATTTTTTGCTGTGAAATTTTATTTTGAAAACATTAATATGCGGAAAAATAATCGGGTTAAATGGGTCGTGTTCGGGTCAACTAGTGAATATTCGTGTCGTGTTTAGCGTATTTCTTAGGAGAAATCAAATTATCAAAGTGGTATGGTTTTGGTTGGGTTGGGCTGAGTAATCATTGCCTCATTCGAATTTTCTTTCTATTACATAAAGAATTGATACGTTTACAAAACTATTAAGTAAAATAACGGTTCAGTTGTTTTGAGTAAAACATCCAACTATAAGCTCTTATTGAATGTTTACTAGATATCCATTTTTGAACCCTTCTTATTTAGAAAACTGATCAATTTTTTTTTCTTCAGATTTTAGAAGCTTTAAACAAGGGGGAGATTCCCTCAACAGGGTCTCTTGTGGAGGTATTCAACAAGAAAATATTGGAGAGATGTCTGAAGCTATACAAGGATAGAATGACGAAAGTGATTTTACCGATTCACGAGGAATCTTTACAATCCATCCATGAAGCTTCAAGAGCCGAATCTTTGAAATCTTTTGACGAACAACATTTTGGCTGTCACCATGCCAAGAAATCTGTTGAAACACTCGGTAAAGATATCGAAAAGGTAAAAATTTGAGCATTTAGTGCACTCAGTCTTTACTAGATTTCTTTTAAATATGGTAAATTAAGTTCTAAATATTAATATTTTTTGGCAGATGTTTAAGAGTTTTGTGATGGCAGGTAAAAATTTGAGCATTTAGTGCACTCAGTCTTTACTAGATTTCTTTTAAATATGGTAAATTAAGTTCTAAATATTAATATTTTTTTGGCCGATGTTTAAGAATTTTGTGATGGCAAACCAATATCAGTCGTCAAAACTGTGTGAGGCACTGTATACAAAGTGCGAGGACCAAATGGACCAACTTCAAGTACTCAGACTACCGTCGATGGCCAAGTTTAACGCATGCTTCCTTCAATGCAACCTAAGTTATGGAAAAGAGTGTGTTGGGCCATCTAAAACCATATATGAGCAACGAATGGTGAAGGTTGGCATATGCTTTTTGTCTTCAACGTTCTCGGTATCAATAAACTATCGTCATTTCGTTCGTAAAGACATCTGTTTAAGGTGACTGGACCACTTTTTGTGAATGTGCAGATGATGGAAAAGTCGAACTGACATTTTGTTTTAGGAATATTTTTTTCAATGTTTACTAAGTAATTAGTTTAATAAATTTGTTGATTTGTGCAACATAAAGCAAAGATAGATTATTAAAACTTTTGTATATTAGTTTTGCCTTAATATATTCTATTACATAATATTTAATCCATAAGACCATAAAACCATCTAATCTTTCTCTTGTCTTAGAATATGCAAAGAGATATAACTTTTTTTGTTGATGACTTAGGTTTGTAGATTTGTAATTTTTGAGTATTAATAAGCAAAAACGAAGAAAAATAAAATTTCTTTTGGGTCAAATGAGTCTCGTTTGGGTAAAAAATATGAAAAACTTTGACTTGATTATCACCGAAGGCATATACCCCTTACAAAAATCATGATCCCGCCGCAACGCGCGGGTTACCTACTAGTGAATTATGGTGTATAAATTCCATAACTACTATTTGCAAACCTTCAAAGTTACATGATTTTATTTGTAATCAAATTTCAAAATCTAACTAATCATACTAAATTGTTGCATTCAATTAAAATCACCAAAAAGAATAAGCTTCTAAATGATCAAGACTACAGTAGCAGTAATAACAATGATCGCAGTATAAACATGATTCACGAAAAAGTCGTTGTTGAACACATAAGCTATTTAATATTATATGAATATTATAATGAGTTTCAATTATCATGCATATAATAAAAAACATTAATTGCTAGATGATTAATAAAATTCACTAAAAAAACTTTGACAAATTTAATTTTTATGTACCAACGCATAAACATTTTTCTTTAAGAATTTTACATTGTAGTTATTAAATTCAGCTCCAAACAAAACTGTAAATCAATTGAGGATATTAGAA
Source organism: Helianthus tuberosus (assembly GCA_030545235.1). Taxonomy (NCBI): domain Eukaryota; kingdom Viridiplantae; phylum Streptophyta; class Magnoliopsida; order Asterales; family Asteraceae; genus Helianthus; species Helianthus tuberosus. The sequence goes on from CM060426.1 coordinate 5,384,440, forward strand.
AATTGTTTGTAGAAGAAATAATATGGAGTAATATATCTTAGGGAAAAGAAACTATTATTCTTACAAAATCCTTTTCATATTATTAACCCTAGGCGTCAATAAGTTTCATACCCATAGAAATAAAACCCAATTATAAATTTTCTAGATCAATAAATATAAAAGAATCAAGTAATATATATTACCTTTCGCAAATTTTGGCTCACAACAGTATGGGAATTCTTTTCTTATACACTTAACGTAGAATCAACCACCAACTGCCAATTGCAACATAAACCCCCACGCCTGTTCCGTCACTACTAGAAGGTTTAAAGATCACAAAACACAACTACAACAATGTTTTTCTCTTGAATCGATCAAGACAATTGCCTTATCTAGTTTGGAGGCCAGAAGAGAAAAGAAACAGCGGCAAGGAAAGGATTAGCGTTTTGGACAGAGCACTTTCGTGCTGATAACGTGTTGTAAAACAACTAAACCTAATAGCAATATAAGGAGAAGAATAAGAGAATGAGGAAATGTAAATCTTATTGATGTATCATACAAATACAATAGCTAGTATTTATAGGGCTTGACATTAATACAAATACATTAAAGTGATGGGAGTTAAGCATGTGGAAAGTCACAATATTATAACTCATTCATAACAATGATCACGTATTTATTTTCGGTCGCTTTTTTTTATGAAATGTATACTTTATTCACAAAGCACAACCACAAACAGGCTGCCTAAACATAACAAACAAAGAACTTACATCAGTGAAAACTTACACCACTTATCCAATGAGACCCCATTGTTTTTTATTCTATGCTTATACCACAAAAACCCAATTGATTTAATCTCTTGAATGATGCCGTCGATTTTCACTTCCACATTAGCAAATCTGTTGTTGTTACGAGCCTTCCATAAACACCAAAATGCCACGATGATGATACATTTCAGCGCTATGCTATCCTTTAAATTCAACCCCACATGGTTATGCACTTCCACAAGATCCTTGATTGAGAAATGAATTAAAGGGCCAATTTTACACCATGCACTTATGGCATTCCAAACAGCAGCAGCAACATAACAAGAACAAAATAAATACTTTGTTGTTTCGTCCCTATAGTTACATAAAACGTATCCCATATCTCCGTTATAACAGTTTCTAGCCCGGTGCGCATCAACCGTAGGGACTCTGTTCTGAACCAGACGCCATATAAAAATATTACACTTCTTTGGGACCCACTTACTCCATTCGAAAACATATCTGCTGCTGTAATCAATTCCACTGCCAAAAACCGCTTAACGGCCCCAACCGAGAACTCAGAATCTTCGCCTCCTACCCAGGACCATTTATCTGGCTTATCAGATAAAGTCACATTAAAAAGAATAACTGAACAACATCTTAATTCTGACGTTTCCACTTCATAAGTCAAATCCCGACTCCATTTCCAACATCCCGAGAAAGGTCCCACTGCATCGTTAAACTTGTCCTTCACCTTACATTTTTTTATCCTGCTCCAATTTAAACAGTTGAGGAAACTTATCCTTTAATGGCACGTTGGAAACCCAAGGATCTAGCCAGAATCGAATCCCATAACCATCCCCTACCTCCCTTTTAAAAAGCTGATATAAACTGGTTCCAACAATCTTGACTTTTTCAATCACGCACACTATATTTTTCCAATTTCCATCCAAGTTTTTATTGACATGAAGAAAAGACCAACTACCTTTTATGTCATGAACAACATCATTAAAAAGTTTCCAAACATTATTGTGCTCAGTTTTATACCTCCACAACCATTTTGATAGGAGCGATATATTTATGTCTTTTAAACTACTAAGCCCGAGCCCTCCGTACTTGTCACACCCCAACCAATGGCGGAATCATCGGAGTGGGACTTGTTCAAGATTGCAAGATACTTCATAACACTATTGGTGACAATATTTAATTCAACCGATTTCATTTCACAAATAAATTGTCAAAACATTACAAGAAAATCAAATAACAACATTGTTCAACATAACATAAACAAAATTTGATACAACACTTTAAACCTAAACGTCTAAGTGGGTATCTAGGCATCTTTGCTATCCATTTTCATAGCATCATCAATCATCAACCTGTAACATGTTTAAAATACGATTCAATGCAAAAGAAAAGTCGAGTATACAAGTTTAAAAATAAGTATAAGTATAAAGTTTAAAACGAATCCACATGGCAACTTAGTTTATACAAGATCAACCTAACATGGCATGCAATATTTCTAGCCAATCCTCTGTTTACGCAACAATGATATAATTCAACATGACCACAAGTCTACGGGCGGTGCATTACTCCTATAGCGCTATACATGTCAAATGGAGGCTCGTGAAAGCTAATGACTAAAACATATCACATAAGTATGGTCCACGTAAGCATCAAGTATCATAACATAGTATTCATGTATAAGGATTGTTTTCGCGCATTGCATAAAGGATAAGTTTAAGTGTAGTTTAATAGTTAAATATGTTACACCCCAAAAGTGGTAAACATAAAAAGGGGCTTGCGAGTATACTCACGGTTTTGAAAGTCTTCTACTTGATAATCCCGCGAGTGATTTGATTGATAAGGAGTTTGGAACACCAAGTCCTTCTACACAAAGGAAACATAGGTGTGTGAGTTTGGGCATTCGGAAGATTTAGGGATTTAGGAAGTTAAAACACAAGAATATATGTATTCGAAAGTAATCATCCTTCAACATCAAGTACTTGTTCTTGACACTATGAAACCTCAAGGGTTAATGTTTTCATGAGTAGTTTACTCATTAGAATCGTAACTAGTCTTATGTCTTGGATGATGTATTCTACTACTTTGACGAATGAACACAAGTCCACCATCAAGAGTTCGAATGGTAAATATAGGTATAAGTATTATATGTATTATTTAGTCCCATAATCAAGCATGAGGTAGAAGATTAATCTTCATTTAGGTACCTCAATTGTGTCATAGAATTCATGTAGGGGGTAGGAAGAACAAGCTTCCATTTAGGTACCTCTTATGGTTCACCAGTACACTTGATGTAAGAACATACAAGAAGGGTCTTGAACTAATATCAATACAAGAATAAGAAACATCTACACTATGAGAAATCATCAAGGGATGTGGGGATTTTATGTTGGACAACCCAAGTTAGTCCACAATCACACCTTTATCAAGCTTGAAGCATGAACACCACTTGTGGATCAAAAACCCTAAGCAAAACAGAAAGTATTTGAGGATTAACCTCTGATTTTGTATATATCAGCCCCGTTTTTAAGCTTAACTAACCATAGAAGTGGTTATAAGCATAAGGACGTGGGTTTGAGTGAGTTAAACTCAAGTTTGCACAAGTATAAACAATGTTTAGTAAAGATGAATGAAAACAGTGAACTTTGGAGCCTATTTTCCGGAGTTCCAGGGCCTTATTCTCTGTGAAATACCCATGGAATCGAAGCTAAGGTCAATCCAAGCACATAGGAAAAAGAATGGACTAAATCAGACAAGTATTGAGTGAGTTATGCTCACTTTTGTGAAGGGGTATGCTTCTGCCCGAACTTCTGCAATCAGCTGCGAATTTGGATGATTTGGGAATGATTAGAGAGTGTTGAGAGTGTTTAGAAAAGTGAAAAATGGCTGGGATTAGAGTGGTATTTATAGGGAAGGATTAGGGTTAGAGTTAGGTTGCCATTAAATGTGAATTAGGTGGGAGATATTTGAATTAAACAAAACCAAACACGTACTTACAAACTTGCAGCCGTAAGGCTGCTTTGGCAGCCATTTTATTTATATATATATATATATATATATATATATATATATATATTGTGTCATAAATTAATTTATGTCTTGTATACATCCTAAACATTCCACTACTATTAAAATATCATAAAGTTAAAAGTTTTAACAATCAAAACACATTTTCAAAAGTTTGGCAGCTTCCGATCGCTGCTATGTTGCCATACATTCTTTTATTTTTTTTTGTTTTGCAATGATACACATAACAATTAAAACATCAACTACACGTTGATGTTGATGTTAAGATGTTATTATTATTATTTTAGTTATTATTATTATTGTATTGTTATTATTATTATTATTATTATTATTATTAACCACGTATTAGATAGGTATCAAGCATGTATAAGTTATGGGTACCAGTATGACGAGTATCGGTCGCGCGTACGCATTTGAGATTGGTAACGTATAACCCAAGTATTGCAACACGTATAAGCATGCACGAATATGTAAAGTATAATTTGTATGAAATAACAAATTTTATTACGATCAAGGTCTCAGATTTACAACGATACAACAAAATATGATTACAAGGAACACAAGACTTCCAAAAATAGAAATACAAGACACGTTTTCTAATTAAGGAAAGTACGAAAGGGCAGGGCGTTACAGTCTCCCCTCCTTTAGTGAACTTCGTCCCGAAATTTAGGAAGATGTAGGGAAAAGTTGCGGATACTTCGTCTTCATGTGACTCTTGAGTTCCCAAGTGAATTCAGCGCCACGTTTACCTTCCCATCAAACCTTGACGATATGAATTTTACTGCGCCTCAATAACTTGACTCCTTGATCCACAATTTCGACGGGTTTTTCCACATAGTGCAAGGTCTCGTTGACTTGAAGGTCCTCGAGTGGAACTTGAAGCCCTTCGTCAACTAGACACTTCTTTAAGTTGGACACGTGGAAGACAGGATGTACATTGTTGAGTTCTTCAGGTAGGTCCAGTCTATACGCAACTTTGCCAATCCTTTCGAGAATCTTAAAAGGACCAACATAGCGAGGTGCGAGTTTCCCTTTCTTACCAAATCGAACAACACCCTTCCAAGGGGATATCTTGGGAAATACTAAGTCACCTGTCTCGAATTCCAAAGGTTTGCGACGCTTGTCGGCGTAACTCTTTTGTCGGCTCCTGGCTTTCAGTAAGTTGTCTCGAACCTGTAAAATCTTGTCCGTCGCTTCTTGTATAAGCTCGGGGCCAGTGAATTGAGATTCACCAATCTCGTGCCAACTAATAGGTGAACGGCACTTGCGACCATACAGTGCTTCGAAAGGTGCCATTTGAATACTCGCATGATAACTGTTATTGTACGAGAATTCGATCAACGGCAAGTGTGAATCCCAGTTGCCACCAAAATCTATTACGCAAGAACGAAGCATATCCTCTAAAGTTTGGATTGTACGCTCGGTTTGACCGTCTGTTTGAGGATGGAAAGTGGTGCTAAGGTTAAGAACAGTACCCATAGCAGATTGAAAAGTTTGCCAAAGACGGTACGTAAAACAAGCATCACGATCGGAAATGATGTCAACGGGGGTACCATGACGACAAATGATCTCATCAGTGTAGATCCTAGCCAATTTCTCGACTTTGAAATCTTCACGAATGGGAAGAAAATGAGCTGATTTGGTCAATCGATCAACGATCACCCAAATACTGTCATGACCAGAAGAAGTACGAGGAAGTTTAGTGATAAAGTCCATGGCAACGCTCTCCCATTTCCAGATAGGAATTTCTGGTTGTTCGAGTAAGCCAGAGGGACGTTGATGTTCAGCTTTTACCTTCGAGCAGGTCAGACATTTCGCAACGTAAGAGGCGATATCTCTCTTCATCCCATGCCACCAATAGGATGTACGCATGTCGTGGTACATCGTATCAGCACCAGGATGAACAAAATACCTTGTTTTGTGTGCCTCATTCATGAGAAAGTCTTGGAGGTCTTCACGATTAGGGATCCAGATACGATTGAGATAGTATAGAATACCATCAGATTTAGACACGAGTTCATGTTCCTTAGCGCCTTGTACCTCAACAGAGAGGCTACCTTCGTTAATGGAGGCGTATTGAGTTTCACGTATACGTTTCTGAAGGTCGTTAACGATTTGGAGACAATAGATACTCTTCACATGAGTTTTACGACTAAGAACGTAGGCTACTACGTTCGCTTTACCTGGATGGTATTTGATTTTGCAGTCGTAGTCGTTTAACAATTCCACCCAACGACGTTGACGCATGTTCAGTTCCTTTTGGTCGAAGATATGTTGAAGGCTCCTATGGTCGGTGAAAACTACACACTTAGTACCATAAAGGTAGTGTCGCCAAATATTCAACGCAAAAACAACTGCGCCAAGTTCAAGGTCGTGAGTAGTATAGTTTTTCTCATGAATTTTGAGTTGCCTCGACGCATAAGCGATGACCTTGTCTCGTTGCATAAGCACACAACCAAGACCAAGGCGTGAAGCATCGCAATATACAAAGAAGTCGTCGTTACCATCAGAAAGTGTGAGGATGGGAGCATTACACAGCATCTCCTTGAGTGTTTGAAAAGATTCCTCCAGTTCGGGACCCCAAACAAAAGGTTTCTCTTTTTGAGTCAAGGAGGTCAAAGGAATAGCGATCTTCGAGAAGTTAGAGATAAAACGGCGATAATAACCAGCAAGACCAAGAAACGAACGAATTTTAGACGGAGATTTAGGTGCGATCCAGTTCTTCACAGCTTCGATTTTAGTGGGGTCAACGTGAATACCAAGTTCGTTGACAGTATGACCAAGGAATTGAACCTCTTTTAGCCAGAATTCACACTTGGAGAACTTGGCGTATAGACGTTCGGTACGGAGAAGTTCGAGGATAAGACGCAAGAAGGGTCATGAACTAATATCAATACAAGAATAAGAAACATCTACACTATGAGAAATCATCAAGAGATGTGGGGATTTTATGTTGGACAACCCAAGTTAGTCCACAATCACACCTTTATCAAGCTTGAAGCATGAACACCACTTGTGGGTCAAAAACCCTAAGCAAAACAGAAAGTATTTGAGGATTAACCTCTGATTTTGTATGTCTCAGTCCCGTTTTTAAGCTTAACTAGCCATAGAAGTGGTTATAAGCATAAGGACGTGGGTTTGAGTGAGTTAAACTCAAGTTTGCACAAGTATAAACAATGTTTAGTAAAGATGAATGAAAACAGTGAACTTTGGAGCCTATTTGCCAGAGTTCCAGGGCCTTATTCTCTGTGAAATACCCATGGAATCGAAGCTAAGGTCAATCCAAGCACATAGGAAAAAGAATGAACTAAATCGGACACGTATTGAGTGAGTTATGCTCACTATTGTGAAGGGGTATGCTTCTGCCCGAACTTCTGCAATCAGCTGCGAATTTGGATGATTTGGGAGTGATTAGAGAGTGTTGAGAGTGTTTAGAAAAGTGAAAAATGGCTGGGATTAGAGTGGTATTTATAGGGAAGGATAAGGGTTAGAGTTAGGTTGCCATTAAATGTGAATTAGGTGGGAGATATTTGAATTAAACAAAACCAAACACCTACTTACAAACTTGCAGCCGTAAGGCTGCTTTGGCAGCCATTTTATATATATATATATTTTGTGTCATAAATTAATTTATGTCTTGTATACATCCTAAACATTCCACTACTATTAAATTATCATAAAGTTAAAAGTTTTAACAATCAAAACACATTTTCAAAAGTTTGGCAGCTTCCGATCGCTGCTATGTTGCCATACATTCTTTTTTTTTTTTGTTTTGCAATGATACACATAACAATTAAAACATCAACTACACGTTGATGTTGATGTTAAGATGTTATTATTATTATTTTAGTTATTATTATTATTATTATTATTATTATTATTATTATTATTATTATTATTATTAATCACGTATTAGATAGGTATCAAGCATGTATAAGTTATGGGTACCAGTATGCCGAGTATCGGTCGCGCGTACGCATTCGAGATGGGTAACGTATAACCCAAGTATTGCAACACGTATAAGCATGCACAAATATGTAAAGTATAATTTGTATGAAATAACAAATTTTATTACGATCAAGGTCTCGGATTTACAACGATACAACAAAATACGATTACAAGGAACACAAGACTTCCAAAAATAGAAATACAAGACACGTTTTCTAATTAAGGAAAGTACGAAAGGGCAGGGCGTTACAGTACTTGACTGGGGAAGCGACCCTATCTCAAGCCACCCAATGGAGTTTGTTACCCTCCGAAGAGCCACCCCATAGGAACCTTTTAATTATCATCTTCAATTTATTTAAAACTTGCGATAGCACTTTATAGAGAGAAAAATAATAGTTTGGGAGGCACTCCATCACCGACTTTATAAGAGTTAACCTACCCCCCGATCGACAAAACTGTCGCCTTCCATGTCTACAACCGTGCTTCAAAAATATCAAAAATAAAATTCCAATTGTTCACTCTATTCATAGCTGCTCCAACTAAAATCCCCAAGTGTTTAAACGGAATCGACTCCGCCTTACAGTTTATGATGTTCACCATATATTATTAAACTTCTTCCATTTAGAGCCAATGCCCATAAGATTCGATTTTCCCATATTTATTTTCAACCCCGAGCAATAATAAAACCACCTTAAAAGTCTTGCTGAGTTCTTCACATTATGGGACGACCATTCCCCTAAAAGGACACAATCGTCTGCATAAAGAAGATGCGAAATACACGGCCCATTGTTTGGAAGATTGACACCCTTAAAAGCACCCACATTGAATGCCCTTCTAACCATCCCGGAAAAAGCTTCCATCACAATTATGAATAAAAAAGGCGAGATCGGATCTCCTTGCCTCATACCTTTGTAGCACGGGAACTCGAAGGTAGGGGGCCGTTAACTAGAACCGAAGACCGAGCCGATGAGAGAATACCATAAATCCATTTCCTCCATCTCGGATGGAAATTTTCTCTAAAACCGAAATAAGAAACGACCAATTCACATTGTCATATGCCTTTTCAAAGTCGATTTTAAAAACAAAAGCATTCTCGTGCCTTTTTTTCAGCCAACTTATAATTTCATTAAGAACCAGAGGGCCATCCAAAATATACCTATCTTTAATGAACGCGGATTGATTCGGGGAAATAATTGTATTAAGGACCTTCTTTAAACGATTAACGAGGACTTTGGATATCACTTTATTTATTAGACCCACTAAATTGATCGGTATATAGTCATTGAGACCATTCGGATCAATAACCTTTGGCACAATCGCTATAAAGGAGGAACTACACCCACTATTTATATCCCTATTTATAAAAAAAACTTCTGAAAGATTTCAGAAAAGTCTTCTTCAAAGAAATTCCAAAACCGCTTTAGAAATCTAATATTAAAACCGTCCGGACCCGGGGCACGATCATCGCCACATTCAAAAACCGCACTCTTTATTTCTTCTTTAGAAAAAGCCATAACCAACATCTCAACATCCGAACTATAGAGCCTTTCTTGGAAATAACATTCAAGTTCCGGCCAAATACTCATATCTTCCCGAAACCGATTTTTGAAGAAGCAAAACACTTCTTTCTTTATCAATTTTGGTTTAGTAACCCATGCGTCTCCAATCATGAGGCCCGGAATAGCGTTGCTCGATTTCCTTTTATTTATTATACCATGAAAGAATCTTATACTTTATTTTCGGTCGCATGAGCGAACTTTTGAAAACCTATGAAATTTACCTTTCAAAAAAGAATCTTACTTTATTCCTGTTACATGAGCGAACTTTTGACTAGACACGATTATAACACGAAATTTGCGAGTTTGAGTTTGGTTTAAACAGGACCATGTAAGTTTTTTGTCGAATCCACGAACACGTTTAGCTAAACAGACCGTGATCACATCAACCTGGTGGGTACACAGGTTGACCCATTTATTTATGTAATGTGTTTTTAATAAAAGAGTAAATTACAAGTTTTGTCCTTTACGTTTACACCAGTTTACAGGAGGTGTTCTTTAGCGCAAAAGTTGACAAGTTCTGTACTTAATGTTTCAAAATCTTGCACGGTATGTCCTTTAGGCCAAACCCTATTATTTCTCTCACTACCTCTCTCTCTCTCTCTGCTATCATCCACCACCAACCCGCCACCACCACCATCTCCGGCGACCCACCATTTCCACGGTGAAATCTCCAAAACTCAGCAAGCCCTCCATCTCGCTGGTTCATCCCGGTGGTCCGGCGACCTCTCCAAAACTCAGCAAGCCCCCACGGCGACCTCTCCAAAACCGGTGGTCCGACGGCTCCTCCACTCTGGTTCAAGTTGGATCTAAGGCGGTTGGATTTGAACAAGGGAGAGTGATGGGTTTGGATCTGAGGCGGTGGTGGGTTTAGATCTGAGATGATGGCTGGTTATGATGGTGGATGTGGTGGACGGTGGTGGGTTGGTGTTTGGTTAGGGTTAGTGTAAGTCCCGAAACGAGATCACAATGATATCACACAAGCTTGAATGGTGGCGGAATCACACAAACAAGCAATCAACACAAGAAAAGAGATGAAGTAGAAAGTTCTTTGATTGATGATGATGATTATCTTGCATATATAATCAAATGTCTAATACAAGATTTGCCAATGTCACCAACACCATGACCTAATACATGACTTGCTATTTATAGTAAGTGTTTAGGGAGGAGGCTCCCTAAACCCTTGGCCCATTTACCCAAAATAGCCCATTCCATCTCTATTAATCCACAAAGCCCTTAAACCACTTTGCTACTAATCCATAAACCTAATAAGGGTCTAACAATCCCCCCTAGGTTTACTGGATTAGAAGCTTCATCAATTTTGAGGTATGCCTAGATTTGGTAGTGGATCAGCAAACAAATGATGACGAAGTATGTTGGCAGCAGCAGTCGTCCATTCCTTTCCACATGCTTCATACTTCTCATTGCAGCGAATATGGTGACTGGAGATAACCACGATGTCTTCCTCGTGAAAACTCATCAGATCATAAGAGTTTGGAATCCGGATAGATTGTTCTTGAGTGACTATCACAGCTTCGGCCATCTTCGATCATATGCCTAGAATTTGAGGTGCCTGAGAATTCCCTTTTCAAACCTGTGATGTAGGGGAATGATCTTTTCTTTGTCGGTTGGAGGCCAGATGACAGACTTGGTGGTTCTTTTGGTGAAGGGATCACGAACACCAGGATTTCTTCGAATCTCTGATTCAGCAGTCTTCATTGTTGCAAAGCTGCTTTTAACCCCCTTCTCGAGTCTAGAATGGAATGCCCAGCCTCTACCTCGTTGATTTAGCTCTGGATCATAGTATGGGGCACGCAGAAGACTTTTCAAATCAATCTTTGTCCATGACTCGAACTGAGCTTCATGTGCATAATATTCTTGATGACAGCTCTTACGTGTGATCAACCACATCTTCTTGTCATGTTCGTACCTCCAGCAGGCGACTTCAAATTTGTTTCCCACTTGATCATAGAAACTTGATCCCAATTCCATCACATATCTATCTGGCCTCTTTGTTGGATCCTTGAGTTGGAAGTTTTCATCTAGAGGATTCAAGTCTTGTTCTTCATCACCAACATTTGTTTATTGCTTTGTTTCTTCTTCTTGGGTTTGCTGCTTCTCTTCTACGGCTCTGCGACCAGATAGGCATTGAATGCGGGTTCACGTTCTGCCTCTGCTGCTGCATGAGTTGCTGCTCTCTCTTCAGGAGTTTGCTCAGGACGGCCAACATGAAACTGTTCATCTTCTTTATAAGCAAACTCATTTCTAAACTTTTTCTCCAGCTTCGCCTTCAAATCATAAACAACAGACATTAACATTCCCAAATCACCTTGCAGTTGATCTATTGTTTGATCTCTGCTAGAGATTTGGGCCTGAAAAGAGGAGATTTGCTTTCAGGGCAGAATCTTGCTGAAGCGATGAAATCTGAGCATTCTTCAATCCTGCATCCTGTTCCAATACAACCACTCGACGTTTCAATCTTGCAACGTTTGCATCTTCATCACTATCGCTATCACTCTGTTCGATGACTTGTCTTTTACCAGTTGCATAACGGAATGTTGCTTCATCATGCTCAGTAAATCCAGCTCCATTAGAGCTTCCTGTTTCAATTCTAACACCACTCGAGCTACTTGGTTGTGAGGGCGTAGATTCAAAATCAAAATTGAAATCATACAAATCAGGTTCCTCTGTGCTTGTTTTCTTTGTTGCAGCATCAGGTTGTGGATCAGGCTGTGGATCAATGGATGTAGCGGGCTCTGGACCAGAAACTGGGCAAATAGGATCAGGATCAGTGTTGGTTTTCTGTCTCTTGCTAGCAGCTTGTTCAGCATCATAAGTAATTGCTTCGATTTCTGCTTAAATTTCTAATGTAACTGCAACGTCATCTTTGTTAGTGCATGCATCTGTCGACTTCGTCTTGTATCGAGTCTTAGACTAGATTGTATTGATCAGGGCACGTTTTACGAGAAAACAGCATGTATTAGAATGTAAAAAGCTGATTTCGCTCCAACCTACATGTGTAGGTGATTCCGCCCGGAATCATAAGAGCTGATTCCGCTCCAAATGACTTCATGTCATTTCGGGCGAAATCAGAACCCTATATATAGGTGTTCATGAGCAAAATCAGATAGTAAGTTGAATCCAGTCTTTGTATTCCATGCCGAAGTGCTGCCGGTGTGAGATTTGAATGTAATCAACGTCAGATCAATACAATTAGTAGTTAAAGTGAAGATCAAGCTGTTACTAAGTCTATTTCTTGTTTTCCGCACCTGAAATAGATCAGAACCTCTCTGAACGACTCATTCGGATCAGTCGAACGATCCTGCAATTGGTATCAGAGCTCAGGAGGAGGAGTTCTGCAGATTACAGCCTTATTTCATCGAGATTTCTATATTCTACACCTTCTTTCTTTATCAAAACGAGATTTAATGGTCAAAACTGTTTCAATTTTTCACAGACTGTGTATAAAGACATATAGACAAATCCTTGAAAGTTTGAAACTAAAATTCACAGTAAAAATGGGTAAAAATGATGTGCGAACTGATTCCGCTCGAACAGACAATTTTTGATTCCGCTCGAAACTGTGTCTGATTTCGCTCTAGGGTACCATTTTTTGAGATTCCGCTCCAAAGTTAGTGTTGATTTCGCCCCAGACAACGAATCTCTTAATTTCGCTCCAAAGTATTTTCAGATTTCGCTCCAGAGATACAAGTTTCTGATTTCGCTCCTGTGTGTATTCAGATTCCGCTCTAAAGTTCATTTGTTGATTCCGCTCCAAGAGACTGTTTACTATTTCGCTCCAAAAGACATCTGTGTTATTTCGCTCGAAAGCTACTGTTTTTGAAACACGTGATACACAATCATGAGTGAAGAGTTCTATAACGTGTTCGCTTCATCTCCTACTACTCCGGCTTCCATTGCTCAGAATATGAACTTGGAAAACGAGACCGGAACGTTACAAAAGCCCCCGAAACTGATGTGTATTGAAGAGTACTATGGATGGAAAGACAGATTCGAAAACTGGGTTCAGGCAAACCATCTTAGGTCATAGGAATGTATTCTGAAGAAATATGTTTTACCAAGTACTGAGTTACAGGTTGTGAAAACAATTTCTGAGTTTAGTGATCAAGAACGAGATATGTATCGTGCTGAAAAGATGATGATAAGTTTGCTTCAACAAGCTATCAAAGAAGACATTTTTGTGTTGTTACAACATGATAAGACTTCAAAATCAATTTGGGATGCTCTTCGAATTAAGTTTGAAGGTAGTAAGAACATGATTAAGAGCAAGAAGGCGTTGCTAAAGAAAGAGTTTGATCTGTTCAGTAGTTTACCGGGAGAAGATACGAAGAAGCTGATTGAACGATACTGCCACTTGGTGCGATCCATGTCTATGCTTTGTATAACAAAAGATCGTGAAGAGTGGGTAGTCAAGTTAGCCGACGCTTTACCACAAAAAGAATGGGGCACATACTTGATGATTCTAAAGAATACTGGTGTTTATGATGGGTTAACGATTTCTCAGTTTATCGAGAAGATTGAAGGTCAAGATTTGGAACAGCAGAAGATCGCAGGATGAACAGTCCAAGTGGTCAACAAGATGTAAAGATGTACTACAAAGGCAGTTTTCTAGAAGTTGAAAGAAGCCCAAAAAATACAGACTGCGTTTAGTGCTGGAGATTCTACTGAAAATGTTGATCAAAGTTCTAAAAGCAATAGTGGATTCTCTTCATTTCCGAGTGTTAATCCGATAGAGTCAACTACAAGTTTTCACTCTCAAAGCACAAAGGCAGGAAATGGTTATGTGATTCAGTGTAACATTGCTCTAAATCTTTCTGATGGTCAAAGTTTTTTGGAAGAAGTCGCAAAAGATCACATGGCGTTACTTGGTTCCGTGCTTCTATCTTATGAAGGATTGGTTGCTGGTCGGATCGGGAATCCTATGCTCACAAAGGAGGATTACTTTCAAATAGACGCCGAAGAAATGGAGTTAATGGACATCAAATGGTGTCTAGCTAGCGTTCTTAGGCATGCTGAAAAGTTCAAGATGATTACTGGGAGAAATGACTTTCTTGATGCACATGTTTCTACTTTAGGTTTTGATAAATCTAAAGTTACTTGTTTTAAATGCGGGGAGAAAGGTCATTTCAAACGGGAATGCAAGAATCGAGAGGCTAGTAATGCTCAGAATCCGTTCAGAAAAGACGATTACTATCGGAAAGCCATTTATCAACAGGTTGGTCAACAACAACAACAACAAGAACCGCAGGTGGCTCATGGTAGAAGAATTGAGGATTCAAAGAGAGCATGTTTGGTGAATTTTAACTGAAATTTTCAAGATGATGAAAAATTGCCCGAAGGATTTAGCTGGGATATGTTTGTTGATGAAAAAGGAGAATTAAAAGCTTTCATTGCTAAAATAGTGAAAGAACCAGATATGTTTACCACATGGATGAAGTCTATTGTTGAAACTATGAAGAATGTGGAGGAAAAGTATGTTGTATCTGATGAAAGTTCTCAGAGCTCAGATGAAAGTGTACAAAGTGATGAAAGTTCAGAAAAGGAAGTTGTTTTTGATCAAACACCAGTTGATTCTAGTTCTTCGGATGATAATGCTGAAAAGTCTATAGAGTTTGATCAGTTGCCAACAGATGACAGTAGTGATGACGAAGAAGAAAAACATATTAATATTGCAAAATCTCATCTTTCTCCTAAAAGTTTTCATTTCTATTTTGCAGATCACTTAGAAAAACTGAAAAAGAAACAAGTTGCAAAAGAACAAATGAAACAGAAGTCTGAAAGTGTTGATCAAACAAAGGAAGTTGTTCAGAATGAAGAAGTAAAAAGTGTTGCTGAGGAAATTGCTGAAGAAAAGATATATGAAGAAGAAAAGGTGGTTGAAGTTGAAAAAATCATTGAAGTTGAGAAAATTATTGAAGTTGAAAAGATTGTTGAAGTCGTCAAGCCTTGCTTGAAGTGTTTGGAACCTTGCAAGGAATGTGCAGCTAGAGATGAGAAGCTGGCAGAGTATGAAAGGATTAAGGAACAATTACTGTTTAATATTAACTATGTGAAAGAATCATATGATGTTTTGAACAGAACAGTAACTGGTCTTCAAAAGACTAACTCTGAGAGAGAAGATGCTTTAACAATGATGAATGCTACGTTGATGACAAAGCAAAAAGCTATAAATCATTACATCGAAGAATGTGCTATACTGAAGCAAGAGTTAGAGAAAGAGAAAATTGAGAATGAGAGGATCAGAAGATTATTGCAGAGTTATTCTAGTTCTGATTATCTTATTGATCTAATTTATCCTACTGTTGCAGGTTTCGAAGCATTCTCGTGCCTTTTTTTCAGCCAACTTATAATTTCATTAAGAACCAGAGGGCCATCCAAAATATACCTATCTTTAATGAACGCGGATTAATTCAGGGAAATAATTGTATTAAGGACCTTCTTTAAACGATTAACGAGGACTTTGGATATCACTTTATTTATTAGACCCACTAAATTGATCGGTATATAGTCATTGAGACCATTCGGATCAATAACCTTTGGCACAATCGCTATAAAGGAGGAACTACACCCACTATTTATATCCCTATTTATAAAAAAAACTTCTGAAAGATTTCAGAAAAGTCTTCTTCAAAGAAATTCCAAAACCGATTTAGAAATCTAATATTAAAACCGTCCGGGCCCGGGGCACGATCATCGCCACATTAAAAAACCGCACTCTTTATTTCTTCTTTAGAAAAAGCCATAACCAACATCTCAACATCCGAACTATAGAGCCTTTCTTGGAAATAACATTCGAGTTCCGGCCAAATACTCATATCTTCCCGAAACCGATTTTTGAAGAAGCAAAACACTTCTTTCTTTATCAATTTTGGTTTACTAACCCATGCGTCTCCAATCATGAGGCCCGGAATAGCGTTGCTCGATTTCCTTTTATTTATTATACCATGAAAGAATCTTATACTTTATTTTCGGTCGCATGACCGAACTTTTGAAAACCTATGAAATTTACCTTTCAAAAAAGAATCTTACTTTATTCCCGTTACATGAGCAAACTTTTGACTAGACACGATTATAACACGAAATTTGCGAGTTTGAGTTTGGTTTAAACAGGACCATGTAAGTTTTTTGTCGAATCCACGAACGCGTTTAGCTAAACAGACCGTGATCACATCAACCTGGTGGGTACACAGGTTGACCCATTTATTTATGTAATGTGTTTTTAATAAACGAGTAAATTACAAGTTTTGTCCTTTACGTTTAGACCAGTTTACAGGAGGTGTTCTTTAGCGCAAAAGTTGACAAGTTCTGTACTTAATGTTTCAAAATCTTGCACGGTATGTCCTTTAGGCCAAACCTTATTATTTCTCTCACTACCTCTCTCTCTCTGCTATCATCCACCACCAACCCGCCACCACCACCATATCCGGCGACCCACCATTTCCACGGTGAAATCTCCAAAACTCAGCAAGCCCTCCATCTCGCTGGTTCATCCTGGTGGTCCGGCGACCTCTCCAAAACTCAGCAAGCCCCCACGGCGACCTCTCCAAAACCGGTGGTCCGACGGCTCCTCCACTCTGGTTCAAGTTGGATCTAAGGCGGTTGGATTTGAACAAGGGAGAGTGATGGGTTTGGATCTGAGGCGGTGGTGGGTTTAGATCTGAGATGATGGCTGGTTATGACGGTGGATGTGGCGGACGGTGGTGGGTTGGTGTTTGGTTAGGGTTAGTGTAAGTCCCGAAACGAGATCACAATGATATCACACAAGCTTGAATGGTGGCGGAATCACACAAACAAGCAATCAACACAAGAAAAGAGATGAAGTAGAAAGTTCTTTGATTGATGATGATGATTATCTTGCATATATAATCAAATGTCTAATACAAGATTTGCCAATGTCACCAACACCATGACCTAATACATGACTTGCTATTTATAGTAAGTGTTTAGGGAGGAGGCTCCCTAAACCCTTGGCCCATTTACCCAAAATAGCCCATTCCATCTCTATTAATCCACAAAGCCCTTAAACCACTTTGCTACTAATCCATAAACCTAATAAGGGTCTAACAATCCCCCCTAGGTTTACTGGATTAGAAGCTTCATCAATTTTGAGGTATGCCTAGATTTGGTAGTGGATCAGCAAACAAATGATGACGAAGTATGTTGGCAGCAGCAGTCGTCCATTCCTTTCCACATGCTTCATACTTCTCATTGCAGCGAATATGGTGACTGGAGATAACCACGATGTCTTCCTCGTGAAAACTCATCAGATCATAAGAGTTTGGAATCCGGATAGATTGTTCTTGAGTGACTATCACAGCTTCGGCCATCTTCGATCATATGCCTAGAATTTGAGGTGCCTGAGAATTCCCTTTTCAAACCTGTGATGTAGGGGAATGATCTTTTCTTTGTCGGTTGGAGGCCAGATGACAGACTTGGTGGTTCTTTTGGTGAAGGGATCACGAACACCAGGATTTCTTCGAATCTCTGATTCAGCAGTCTTCATTGTTGCAAAGCTGCTTTTAACCCCCTTCTCGAGTCTAGAATGGAATGCCCAGCCTCTACCTCGTTGATTTAGCTCTGGATCATAGTATGGGGCACGCAGAAGACTTTTCAAATCAATCTTTGTCCATGACTCGAACTGAGCTTCATGTGCATAATATTCTTGATGACAGCTCTTACGTGTGATCAACCACATCTTCTTGTCATGTTCGTACCTCCAGCAGGCGACTTCAAATTTGTTTCCCACTTGATCATAGAAACTTGATCCCAATTCCATCACATATCTATCTGGCCTCTTTGTTGGATCCTTGAGTTGGAAGTTTTCATCTAGAGGATTCAAGTCTTGGTTCTTCATCACCAACATTTGTTTATTGCTTTGTTTTTCTTCTTGGGTTTGCTGCTTCTCTTCAAAGGCTCTGCGACCAGATAGGCATTGAATGCGGGTTCACGTTCTGCCTCTGCTGCTGCATGAGTTGCTGCTCTCTCTTCAGGAGTTTGCTCAGGACGGCCAACATGAAACTGTTCATCTTCTTTATAAGCAAACTCATTTCTAAACTTTTTCTCCAGCTTCGCCTTCAAATCATAAACAACAGACATTAACATTCCCAAATCACCTTGCAGTTGATCTATTGTTTGATCTCTGCTAGAGATTTGGGCCTGAAAAGAGGAGATTTGCTTTCAGGGCAGAATCTTGCTGAAGCGATGAAATCTGAGCATTCTTCAATCCTGCATCATGTTCCAATACAACCACTCGACGTTTCAATCTTGCAACGTTTGCATCTTCATCACTGTCGCTATCACTCTGTTCGATGACTTGTCTTTTACCAGTTGCATAACGGAATGTTGCTTCATCATGCTCAGTAAATCCAGCTCCATTAGAGCTTCCTGTTTCAATTCTAACACCACTCGAGCTACTTAGTTGTGAGGGCGTAGATTCAAAATCAAAATTGAAATCATACAAATCAGGTTCCTCTGTGCTTGTTTTCTTTGTTGCAGCATCAGGTTGTGGATCAGGCTGTGGATCAATGGATGTAGCGGGCTCTGGACCAGAAACTGGGCAAATAGGATCAGGATCAGTGTTGGTTTTCTGTCTCTTGCTAGCAGCTTGTTCAGCATCATAAGTAATTGCTTCGATTTCTGCTTAAATTTCTGATGTAACTGCAGCGTCATCTTTGTTAGTGCATGCATCTGTCGACTTCGTCTTGTATCGAGTCTTAGACTAGATTGTATAGATCAGGGCATGTTTTACGAGAAAACAGCATGTATTAGAATGTAAAAAGCTGATTTCGCTCCAACCTACATGTGTAGGTGATTCCGCCCGGAATCATAAGAGCTGATTCCGCTCCAAATGACTTCATGTCATTTCGGGCGAAATCAGAACCCTATATATAGGTGTTCATGAGCAAAATCAGATAGTAAGTTGAATCCAGTCTTTGTATTCCATGCCGAAGTGCTGCCGGTGTGAGATTTGAATGTAATCAACGTCAGATCAATACAATTAGTAGTTAAAGTGAAGATCAAGCTGTTACTAAGTCTATTTCTTGTTTTCCGCACCTGAAATAGATCAGAACCTCTCTGAACGACTCATTCGGATCAGTCGAACGATCCTGCAATTGGTATCAGAGCTCAGGAGGAGGAGTTCTGCAGATTACAGCCTTATTTCATCGAGATTTCTATATTCTACACCTTCTTTCTTTATCAAAACGAGATTTAATGGTCAAAACTGTTTCAATTTTTCACAGACTGTGTATAAAGACATATAGACAAATCCTTGAAAGTTTGAAACTAAAATTCACAGTAAAAATGGGTAAAAATGATGTGCGAACTGATTCCGCTCGAACAGACAATTTTTGATTCCGCTCGAAACTGTGTCTGATTTCGCTCTAGGGTACCATTTTTTGAGATTCCGCTCCAAAGTTAGTGTTGATTTCGCTCCAGACAACGAATCTCTTAATTTCGCTCCAAAGTATTTTCAGATTTCGCTCCAGAGATACAAGTTTCTGATTTCGCTCCTGTGTGTATTCAGATTCCGCTCTAAAGTTCATTTGTTGATTCCGCTCCAAGAGACTGTTTACTATTTCGCTCCAAAAGACATCTGTGTTATTTCGCTCGAAAGCTACTGTTTTTGAAACACGTGATACATAATCATGAGTGAAGAGTTCTATAACGTGTTCGCTTCATCTCCTACTACTCCGGCTTCCATTGCTTAGAATATGAACTTGGAAACGAGACCGGAACGTTACAAAAGCCCCCGAAACTGATGTGTATTGAAGAGTACTACGGATGGAAAGACAGATTCGAAAACTGGGTTCAGGCAAACCATCTTAGGTCATGGGAATGTATTCTGAAGAAATATGTTTTACCAATTACTGAGTTACAGGTTGTGAAAACAATTTCTGAGTTTAGTGATCAAGAACGAGATATGTATCGTGCTGAAAAGATGATGATAAGTTTGCTTCAACAAGCTATCAAAGAAGACATTTTTGTGTTGTTACAACATGATAAGACTTCAAAATCAATTTGGGATGCTCTTCGAATTAAGTTTGAAGGTAGTGAGAACATGATTAAGAGCAAGAAGGCGTTGCTAAAGAAAGAGTTTGATCTGTTTAGTAGTTTACCGGGAGAAGATACGAAGAAGCTGATTGAACGATACTGCCACTTGGTGCGATCCATGTCTATGCTTAGTATAACAAAAGATCGTGAAGAGTGGGTAGACAAGTTAGCCGACGCTCTACCACAAAAAGAATGGGGCACATACTTGATGATTCTAAAGAATACTGGTGTTTATGATGGGTTAACGATTTCTCAATTTATCGAGAAGATTGAAGG
The DNA here is from genome assembly GCA_030545235.1 of Helianthus tuberosus. NCBI lineage: Eukaryota > Viridiplantae > Streptophyta > Magnoliopsida > Asterales > Asteraceae > Helianthus > Helianthus tuberosus. The sequence continues at coordinate 5,405,072 of CM060426.1, forward strand.
TCAAGATTTGGAACAGCAGAAGATCGCAGGATGAACAGTCCAAGTGGTCAACAAGATGTAAAGATGTACTACAAAGGCAGTTTTCTAGAAGTTGAAAGAAGCCCAAAAATACAGACTTCGTTTAGTGCTGGAGATTCTACTGAAAATGTTGATCAAAGTTCTAAAAGCAGTAGTGGATTCTCTTCATTTTCGAGTGTTAATCCGATAGAGTCAACTACAAGTTTTCACTCTCAAAGCACAAAGACAGGAAATGGTTATGTGATTCAGTGTAACATTGCTCTAAATCTTCCTGATGGTCAAAGTTTTTCGGAAGAAGTCGCAAAAGATCACATGGCGTTACTTGGTTCCGTGCTTCTATCTTATGAAGGATTGGTTGCTGGTCGGATCGGGAATCCTATGCTCACAAAGGAGGATTACAATCAAATAGACTCCGAAGAAATGGAGTTAATGGACATCAAATGGTGTCTAGCTAGCGTTCTTAGGCATGCTGAAAAGTTCAAGATGATTACTGGGAGAAATGACTTTCTTGATGCACATGTTTCTACTTTAGGTTTTGATAAATCTAAAGTTACTTGTTTTAAATGCGGGGAGAAAGGTCATTTCAAACGGGAATGCAAGAATCGAGAGGCTAGTAATGCTCAGAATCCGTTCGGAAAAGACGATTACTATCGGAAAGCCATTTATCAACAGGTTGGTCAACAACAACAACAACAACAAGAACCGCAGGTGGCTCATGGTAGAAGAATTGAGGATTCAAAGAGAGCATGTTTGGTGAATTTTAACTGGAATTTTCAAGATGATGAAAAATTGCCCGAAGGATTTAGCTGGGATATGTTTGTTGATGAAAAAGGAGAATTAAAAGCTTTCATTGCTAAAATAGTGAAAGAACCAGATATGTTTACCACATGGATGAAGTCTATTGGTGAAACTATGAAGAATGTGGAGGAAAAGTATGTTGTATCTGATGAAAGTTCTCAGAGCTCAGATGAAAGTGTACAAAGTGATGAAAGTTCAGAAAAGGAAGTTGTTTTTTATCAAACACCAGTTGATTCTAGTTCTTCGGATGATAATGCTGAAAAGTCTATAGAGTTTGATCAGTCGCCAACAGATGACAGTAGTGATGACGAAGAAGAAAAACATATTAATATTGCAAAATCTCATCTTTCTCCTGAAAGTTTTCATTTCTATTTTGCAGATCACTTAGAAAAACTGAAAGAGAAACAAGCTGCAAAAGAACAAATGAAACAGAAGTCTGAAAGTGTTGATCAAACAAAGGAAGTTGTTCAGAATGAAGAAGTAAAAAGTGTTGCTGAGGAAATTGCTGAAGAAAAGATATATGAAGAAGAAAAGGTGGTTGAAGTTGAAAAAATCATTGAAGTTGAGAAAATTATTGAAGTTGAAAAGATTGTTGAAGTCGTCATGCCTTGCTTGAAGTGTTTGGAACCTTGCAAGGAATGTGCAGCTAGAGATGAGAAGCTGGCAGAGTATGAAAGGATTAAGGAACATTTACTGTTTAATATTAACTATGTGAAAGAATCATATGATGTTTTGAACAGAACAGTAACTGGTCTTCAAAAGACTAACTCTGAGAGAGAAGATGCTTTAACAATGATGAATGCTACGTTGATGACAAAGCAAAAAGCTATAAATCATTACATCGAAGAATGTGTTATACTGAAGCAAGAGTTAGAGAAAGAGAAAATTGAGAATGAGAGGATCAGAAGATTATTGCAGAGTTATTCTAGTTCTGATTATCTTATTGATCGAATTTATCCTACTGTTGCAGGTTTCGAAGCATTCAAGGATGAGAAACCAAAGAAGAAGGATACTAGTAAGAAACCGAGTGTTATCTATAACAAGTGTCCGCTTTGATCTGGGAAGGTTATTCTCCCAGAAAACCAAATGAGGAGCAAGTCGAAAAAGCAGTCAATATAAAGTTAAAAACCGACACAACTGATGAATTACCAGAAAACATTGACGTCATTTTTACATCATCTGACACTGATCATGAGTCTGAGTTAATCAAAAAGGTGGTCGATCAGGTGTTGGATACAGATGAGGAGTCTGAGTCAAAGTCTGAGTCTGGAAGTTCAAGTTCATCGGTCAACAGTCCAAAGTCGTCGGTTAAAAGGGCTTACAGTAAAGAGTTTTTGTTATCAAAAGCAAATTTGGATGATGAAACATTTGAAGTAGCATATACTTTAAATGATTCTGACAAATTATATTCTGACAAAGAGTTTCCAATAAGAAATGTTAGATTTGAAATGATCAAAAAGGTTTTCAAAATGATAGAAATTAAGATTTCTGAAATAAAAGATTTAAATGTTACTGGAAAACCTAAAAAATACACTTCAAGAGTTAAACAACGATTAAACAAGAAAAAGGGTTACAATTCTGGTTCTGGTTTTCAAAAGAAACCAAATCATAATGGTAACTACAAAAAGAAAGGTTTAGGATTTATTCCACCTAAAAATTATAAAAATGAGAAAAATTCTAAAACAAAAACAGAATTTGTTTCAGGTGGAAGTGATGAGGAGGAACAGAAGAAACCTTTCTGGAGACAATCAAACCATGAGTTTCTTGCTGAGAAGAGAAGGAATGGAACTGGAGTGTTTCATCCAAGAGAGACTCGAACCTGTTACAAATGCAATGAAGTTGGTCACATTGCATGGAACTGTCCGAAAAATGCCAAGACAAAACAGGGAGTTTCTGACAAATGGAAAGAAAAAGTTGTTGATGTTAAACCACCAACCGAAAAATTTAAATTTTTTGAAAATTCAACTTATGAGGTTGGTGAGTGTTCTAAAAAGAATGCTTACAAAAAGAAAGCAAATGACAACCAAGTGTGGGTTGTTAAGAAGTCTGATGAGAAAGTCGGCGATGAATCTGGTTCCACAAAGCCAGAAGAGCCACAAGTTGAGACAAAAGATTCAGTGAATGATGATGAATTTCCATCACTGAAATTTGAGGAAATTAAAAAAAAATTGGTAAAGTTGAGATCTCGGATCAGTTTTACTCCGGGAAAAATGAATTTGATGTCGAGAAAACATTCAATGGGAATGTTAAGAAAATTTTTGGAAAAATGCTTAATGGGAAAGCAAAGGGGGTTAAAGATTTCTATGCAACTAAAAAGGCAACATATAACCCTACTGAGCAAGAATTGAAAATCCTCAAGTCTGAAAAGACTTGGGTGGAAATTATATTCCCTTGAAGTCTTAGGACTACGCCGGAGATCCCAAGTTTGTAATCGTGGATCATGAATCGGCATCTTTCTTGATGATTGTGAATGAATTTTATAATGGTTATATTGTTTTTACAGGATAAGTGTGAATTGCCGGAGCTTCCAGGTTGGTAAGTGTGAAGCAGGAATCGGCATCTTTGTTGGTAAAATGAATTTGTGTAGATGTGATATTCCTACAAAGTTGATTGATGAAGGTTTACACCTAAAATTGGTAAATCAAGGACATTAGGTTGTACTTGTTTTTCCTACAAGTGGTTAATCAAGGTCATTAAGTTGAACTTGATTGGACCATACCTACAATTGGTATTTTGAAAGACAATGTGATGAACCACACCCCTAACTTACAAGTGGTCATTAAGTTGAACTTATTTTGAAAGACAATGTGATGAACCACACCCCTAACCTACAATTGGTATTTTGAAAGACAATGTGATGAACCACACCCCTAACTTACAAGTTGAACTTGATTGGACCATACCTACAATTGGTATTTTGAAATGACTTAACAACATTTAACATACATTAAGGTTCAACTATGTCCATACTAAAATATCCAAACATCATCTCCAAGATGTACTTGAGGGATTAGCAAAATATAATTACATATATACTCGAACTGCAGTTCGAGTAATAATTAGACCGTGCCAAGGTCATTCAAAAATTATCCCTCTAAAAGCTCGACAATTTCTCTCGATGATGCCTAGACCTCATTACTGTAAATTGCGATTATAGTGAACTTTTAAAAGTAGAATGTTCATAGAACATGGCTAATTTAATCAAATTTTCACATGACTCGCGTAAAAGAAACATTTGTATCCAACATATTTTACAATTTCAGTTGTATGGACTGTTGGTTCATAAACTTTCCATTTTATTAGAGAACTAAACTCTGCCTTATTTGTGTCTTTCTATTTTGGCCATTCATTTCTTAATATTCATTCATAGGCAGATCTTAAATCTTGATCCTCATCATTTAATCATTTTAAGCGCTACATTATATACAAAAGTATAAAGACGTCGATTTTTTTTATTTCGATTCCATACATATCTTAGACATGATACAACTTATCGAGATCTCTTTATTTTCAGGTACCTAAGGTTCTTCTTGAACCATCATGTCTAATGTCTCTGCAGGAGATCCTATTAGTATAACCTCGACTTGACCATCTTAATTACTTGCTCCAATTTTTGAGGAATTATATTATTGGAATCGACTAGTCTACCACGCTTTAGTTGTGTAATAGACTCATTACAAAAATATGTTGTTGTCCTCTTGGGACACAGATATAACTGGAGCATAAGCAGTTGACTATGTGATTTACTTAGTCACTCAATTTAGGTCAGTGAACTTGTCTGGTAATTTGTTCTTTAATATTGGTAAATGAATTATACTTTAAACTTCTAGTTCATAGTTTATAGTCTGAGGATCAAGATGACATGATAATTCATTTCACTTTTCACTTTCCAACTGCTTGTTATCTCCCCCCAAATGTTGGGAACATTCATTCACTAAAGTGAAAACCAATGAGCCATAAACAAATTTCTCACTAATGGCTTTAAGTATTCAACCATAGACGATTATTTATACCCAACATATTCTCAAACTTTTTAGAAGTCCCATCTTTGTGCGGTGTGGTGGATGAGTTTCAATATATGTCGCACAACCAAAACCTTTGATGAGACATCTTTGGTTCCTGACCAAAAACCAACTGTATGGGGAGAATTATAACTTATTGGCTTGATGTGAATTGATGGTACTATATATAAAATTACATGTACCTAAACGAACTTTTGCTCCTCTCATGATCATCGGCTCTCTAAACAATAGCAATCTGGATTAATATGCTTGCTATCACATTAGCTAAGCCACAATCACACAAGCTTCAAGTTGTGGATTTGATAACCATTTAGACGATGCATCGATTTCAGAATACTAAATGGTATCATGTTGGGATCTGCATATCCTTTAATCGCTTCCAAAATATTCAGGTATACACACCCTCATTTATTTTGCAAATATATAATTTCCCTTGGGAGCAAACATTACATGCTAATTATTATCTTGAAGAATCTTCCAGTTCCTTCCAGTTCTTCAATATGTTTCACATCATCAATGACTCGGGATGGTCTGACCGGTCATGCCATTGAATTAAATAATCACGATCCATAAACTTCTGGTTTATGATCGTATATGTTTTAGTTGCAATCGTGTTTGTTCAATACACGATAGGAAGTATGAGAGAATAATGTAATATTATTTCAACATTCATGGTATAACATGTTTCCCATGTTTTATGTTCGTATAATCACTCCCTAAGTGTGCCACTTTTTGTGGTCGATTTCAATATTAACATGGTTGAGGATCATTATAGTTTCCTCATTTACCATGATCATGACCTTTATAATGATCGTTTTATAGTCATCGCAATATAAACATGGTTAATCTCATTACATGAGCATCATTTCTCAATTACCATGATCACGATCTTTGCACTAATTATCATCAAATTTTATTCAAGGAATAATCATACAACATTCATGGTGGTATCATTACAATTTCCTTAGTTATTACATGATTGTGACCTTTCACTGATCGTTATATCATTACATTCACTTTAGGGAATGGATAGTTCCACATAACTTTTATTCTGGTAATAACATTGAATATTCTTTAATAATATTGCTATTTTATGAGCATATGATCATATATGTAGTACTTGCACTATGTTTTATGTGCACTTTGTTTGTATACTAAACATATAAAATGCGAGACAACATCGTATTAGCAACTCAAACTTTCAACACTTTATTCTCATATGATCACTATCTTTATTGGCCTCTTTTGGTGGTCTATCTCGTTATTAACATGACCATCATTACACTTTTTTTATAATCGATTTCATTATTAATTTGATCATCATACCAATTTTTCAGTTATCTCTATGATCACAATAATCAATATATAGACACATTCACTTTAAAGAATGAAGGAAAGCCAAAAATGCTTCATAGCTTTTCATTATATGAAATCATTTCAACTTTTTATTTAATATTGCTACTTCAAGAGTAATCTCAGGTGTGATTAATGGAAAACTTTATCTTGTTTTTCCTTAAAAACAATCTTATTTTCTCATCAATATATAATTTGAGAAAAACTTACATGACCGACTCGTATAAGATTTATTGGTCAACATATGACGAATTTTCAATGCGCATGACACACTTTGAATGTCATACCTGAACATATTTATAATAATTTATGAGAGTTGATAAACCACAAATTTTGGTTTTTCATTTGCTTAATTTATCCAATAATATCTACATACAAACAGTATATAGCATATAGATGACATATACTACAAAGTTAAATCAAGCAATACATAACATATTATCTAAACAGTATAAACTATAATGCCAATAAGTAAGAGATATAATCTGTCTATAATTTCGTATTGGAGTTTTAAAATCACGATCTCTTAAATTAAATTGTAAATCACCTAATTTTTTTTTAAAATAGTATTATTGTGACTATCCATATTCATAACTCCATATAATTTAAGATTGTAATTAAATGGATATTAAAGATCATTTAAAGTAAAAAGAATTAATCAAATTTCTAACGTTAAAAGATATTAATAAGAATGAATTAAAATTAATAAAGAATGAATTAAACTACATGATGGGAAAAATGATATTTAATGATTTTAATTTCTAAGCATTAACCAACATCATATATATTAATATCGTTTAAAGCCTTTTTTAACTTTTTAAGAATACAATTGGTTTCCTTCCCCATAACCTTTATATACATTGTCACCAAAACAAGTAAAGGATTTAAAACAAGTAAATAATATCAAAATATTCACGTGGTTCTCCAAGTTTATTATCATCATTTTCTATTAATTTGTCTTATATCAATAATTTTACATATCTATAATATATTATAAAGGAAAAGTGATGGATACAAATGTAATTTAGCATCAGGTACAAATTTTATAACAACATGTACAAGGAAATAAAGCACTTTTAAAAGGGTTTTGAGCACAGTTTTAAGACACCTTATGCATTTACTATCCAGAATTCCAATCGCCTCCCCCCGTTTATACATCATCCATCTCCTGTTCTGTGATGTTGATAAATCACGGCAGCCTTCAATCACCACCTCCACTTTGCCGGTCACTCACCCTCATCAAGCACTGGCCGTCGCCACCACTCACACGATCCATCTCCGTCTCCGGTCACCCACCACTGTACTCCTTCTCCACCCTGAACCCCAATCGCCGTACAAGGACGTATTTCTGGTGGCCGTCTCCGGCGGTGGAATGGACACATCAATCACTGGTGAGTTGCTATTACTTTTCAATTTTTCAGTTTGATTCATCTTCAATCTTATTGGAACCATAGAATTCGTATCCATGTATATGTAAATCAATATGCAGGGTTTGAAGAGGGGTTATCGCATACATGGTCAACCTAGGGTTAGGATGAAGATGCAGTGATATGACGGCACAGGTAAGCAAATGACATCTTAATTTATGCAAAAAAATATGGTTTGTTTCGATTCAGTATGGTGGGTTGAGATTTCGTTCACATTTTCAGTCTAAATAATTGAAGACACGAATTGAATGTCTGTTACTCTTCGTCGCTCTACATAACCCCCACTTTTGCTTTTGTGTACAAGGTAAATGGTTTTTTTTTCAATATTTGATTTGTGTTGTTACTGATGCTTAATTGTTATGGTTGGTTCTTTGTAAATATCATAAATGTTTCATATGATTGAATTGCGACTTTGTTCTGTTGTGATGAATACTATTTTATAGTTGTAAAGGTGATTATTGTTGGTACAATATCACATTCGTCTGAAGTTGACAGTCAATCATTTCTGAATTATGAAATTTTGTTCATAAAATATTAGGGCTTCAGGAAAGTGTATCCAGATAGATGGGAATTTGCAAATAAAGGGTTTCTTGGAGATCAAAGGCATATTCTAAAAGACAATAAGGAGAAGAAATGTGGTTCCATTGGCCCAACTAAAGCAGGAATTCAGACCGTGTACCGAAGTAGGCCAATTTGGGATTGAGGAAGAAATCAAAGGACTTAGAAGGGACATGAGCGTGTTAATGGTGGAAATTGTAAGGCTACGGCAACTACAACAACATTCCAAAGACAAACTCATATCCATGGAGGACAGGTTAAGAACCACAGAAAACAAACTTTAAGTTGTTTAAATTGTTTTTTGATGTCAATTAATTAACAAATGATGGCAAAATGATGTTCTTCTACTAATGTGACTGTAAACAAATCGGAAAAAACAAGAGATTTACAACCTCTCTTTCTTGAAAGTATGTGAGTACTACACTGGATAGAGTGCCAGTCATCCCTAAAAACGATGAACTCTGGCATGAACATTAATTTGAACCAACTAGACTCTTGTGGCTTATACAACGTGACTTCTTACGTAAGTTTTTTTCTTTCCGTTTATGTAACTTTGAAGTGACAATATTGACCCATTTGTATAATACGGGTTGGTTTGGGTTAGGACTGAAAAGGAAACAGATCAAACTGTTTGAATGGGTCAAACTCGTTGAAAGTCATATTAAAAATTTGTTGAAGTGCATAAACCCTTCTAACTTGCTTTGTCAAATAAAATTCAGATTGTTATTTAAAGTTATAATTTTTTTATATTGTAAGGGTTAATTTAGGTTAGGTCAGGGGTCAGGCTTTGTTTCTAGCTGTTAAATGGGTTACGCTAAAAGATTCCACTAAAATAGAAACGAGTTGAGTGGGTGAAAAAGTGTTGACTGGCCAAACAAACCTGCCCAAAAATGTTAACCACTTAACCTTTTTTATCTGAATCTGCCTTAGTTTAAAAGCGCACCTGATGACGTGTCAGCGAGACAGTCATTCTTTCTGACCACACGAGGGCCCGCAAATCGGGAGTGCCTCTTGTACATATAACTTTTTAGGTTGTACAAGAGGTTATTTATATATAAAATCGTATCTAAAGGTTTTACTATCTAAGTTTTGGGTATGTGATGATAGAAACATATCGCCCTGGTGGCCTTGCGGCTTGCGCCCTTTAAAACCAAGCAACCTGCCACCTGTATGGACTACTGGTATCAACTCATGCAGTAATGCACATATGTTGTAGCTTCAGTTCCTCTATTTCTAACACGAATGCCGATTTCTTAATTTTATGGATTGATATATACAGTCCATTGTAGCATTATAAGTTATTGTTTAACATTCCTTTTGGCTTGTTACAGAGGGGAAGTCTGTAAAAGAAATGGTAGATGAAGCTCTACGACATGTTCCTAACCATGATGGTTAGCTTTCTTTCTTTTTGATATATTTTGTGATTATTTAAATACTGAGATAAATGTGTATTGTTTTTCAGGTGACAAAAATATTGACCAGGTACCCAATTTTTCAGTTATCTATCAGACATATGTGAATTCTATAACTCAATATCATAATTTTTTTCGTTGTCTTAAAATAGGTCAACCAAATTCGGGACTCTCTAGCTATCATGGGCAACAATAGCACAGCTTTCAGCTTACAACAAGTATGGTCCTTTTAATCATTAAAAAAATATACCATTTTAATAATAATAATAATAATAATAATAATAATTAACGTCAGTTATATTATTATAAAAAATATACCATTTTGTTAATAATCTTATGTTTTGAATGAAATGATATTTGCTGGTTAATGCATAAAAATAACACTTTGGGAAACCTTCAACCCCCGTTTAAGCATTTTCTTGTTATGTTACTTATTTGACCCGTTAGCGATACAGCATAACCCAAGTTGATGGGTCAAACGTGGCACCTCTACGGTTCTACACGTTAATCCAAAAAGTTGGTTATTTCCACCTTTGCTAATATTATTGTTCTGCGTATACGAGCGGCCGCATTCCCAAACGACAAAGTTGTGTGACTTGAAAGACTGGGAGCTTGACCAGAGTAATTTGTCACGGGTCCTAGGTGTGTGAATTTCAGACACGAATCAAAAACACGACACGGACCTAACATGAATTTTTCGGGTTTAGGTTTAGTCTAATATGGTTCAAGTCACTTTTAGGTTGAACATTCGAACACGTTTAGCTAAACAGGTCGGGCTCATGTATAACCTAATGGGTTGGCGGCCTGACCCGTATAACCTATATTTTTCAAAATGTGTTTTTATGTCATAGGTTAAATTGGTTGGGTATTTTATGCAATACTTACATTAAAAGAGAATTTGACATAAGATTTTATAATTAAAATGTAATTGTTTTACACACCTCTATTTTTTGCTGTAAAATTTTATTTTGAAAACATTAATATGCGGAAAAATAATCGGGTTAAATGGGTCGTGTTCGGGTCAACTAGCGAATATTCGTGTCGTGTTTAGCTTATTTCTTAGGAGAAATCAAATTATCAAAGTAGTATGGTTTTGGTTGGGTTGGGCTGAGTAATCATTGCCTCATTCGAATTTTCTTTCTATTACATAAAGAATTGATACGTTTACAAAACTATTAAGTAAAATAACGGTTCAGTTGTTTTGAGTAAAACATCCAACTATAAGCTCTTATTGAATGTTTACTAGATATCCATTTTTGAACCCTTCTTATTTAGAAAACTGATCAATTTTTTTTTCTTCAGATTTTAGAAGCTTTAAACAAGGGGGAGATTCCCTCAACAGGGTCTCTTGTGGAGGTATTCAACAAGAAAATATTGGAGAGATGTCTGAAGCTATACAAGGTATCACACCCCGATTTCCACGTGTTACCGGTGGGCCCGGTGGGGAGTATCGTGACGTGGTTGGCAACATAATAGTCAAACAACACAATATATAAGTATGCACAGCGGAAGCAAAAGATAAATTATATATTACAAATCCGAATTTAAAGTAATATCCAGTATTACAACGGAAAGTAAAGGATCCACAAGCGGATCTTAAAACATATCATTTGTTCAACAGACTTTAGACGCCTAGAACTTGCAAGATTCCTTATTAGCGCCCTGAGCTTCCAACCAATTTCGTTCAGTACCTGTCACTTAACCTTTTTGGAAAATACGTCAGTTTTCACTGGTAAATACACTCAACCGACTCATTTGAAAAGAGTTTAAGAAAATTGGTTTGAATGCACGTGGCACAAAATATCTTTTATAATTTAATTAAAATGCACAGAGGCAAAATTAACCTTTTTAACTTGGGAAAATTATTTGTATATAATCTTGTATACAGTTTTACTTATTTGTCGTCCGTTAGGGCCGGTTTGTAGGGCCGGACTAGATTAACTGACACGCCACAGGTATAATGCCCACAGGCTATCATCCTCTAAGTGGATTACCAGTTCCAGTATAATGCCCACAAGGATGATACCTCGGAGTGGATTACCAGTTTTTACATAATGCAGCTGTCAGGTGTATGCCTACACCCCGTGCTTAGGTCGTGGCCATTTCGTAAAATGATGCCAAGGATATCCGGGACATGGTCATTAACCCCCAAAGGCCATACACCAAATAATACATATTAAACGGGTTGTAAGTACATCAATCACAATACGATTTAAATAACTACACACCCGACCAAGCGGTACTTTTATAGTGCCGTATCCCAAGCCCGTATAGGGAAACTAAGTTAAGAGTATTTACCTGAGCTAGCTCCTGTCTTAAATAGCAAGAATCTAATAACTCAGTCGTATTCACTTAAGTAAGCGTAGGTACCATTTACCGAAATTCTCTAGTCTGGAATGATGGTATAGATAACCAATTAGAATGCTAACGGGTCTTTAATTTAGCCTAAGCTTAGACCGGTTAGTCTTAAGGGAATATACGGTTCAGACGCATGATTAAGCGAAGACCGGAATAGAATGTGGTTTAGACCCGACAAGTTTGAAGACTTGTCTTAAATGGGTATTTCATACACATTCTGGATTTTGAGATAAAACCAATAAGGTTTGACCCGTTTTGGCTAATTTATGTAAACTTGTTACATAAACCGAACCGTACGCGTAATAAGCGTGACGGGTATTCATGAGAGCCATATACAGGTTTCCTAAGTTAATTTTGTCTCAAATATGTTGTGACCTCAGTAAGATGTCTTTCATTATGCCCGTAACGTATATAAACACAAACTAGGCCCCGTAGGGGTAGTTTGGTCATTTAAAAGGTTATAAAAGAGTTTAAGTATTTACCTGAGTTACAGGTCTGATATAATCAGCAAAAATACTTATTTTGATAAGTTATAACAGTAGGTTAAAGTATATATGTGAATTTACCAAGTATAACCAAACTATGCACCGTAGGGGCATTTTGGTAATTTCACATAAGCCGTAAAGCTCAAAACTGAAGTCTGAGTTAAACAACTTTTGCTTACTATTAAAATATTATAATTTGCCTCAAATATCAGTAGGTATCACCCTTAGTATGTTTAAAATAGTTTTAGTACATACTATGCGTTAATAACGCTTAATTTAGGCGATTAGAAGCCATTTCCGGGTTCGATACATAAAGCTGATATTTTTATACTTCCAGGAGGCTTAAAATAATTTATTTAACATATCGAATCAGTAGAAAAAGGTTTGGAGTCGTTTAGATATGTAAAACTCATTTTATGGCCCGAAAGGGCAAAACCGACAATTACCGGATTAAGCCTACGACTACTAGTTATGCACAGTCTAAAATTAATTAAAAATCTTCAAAAATCCCAAAATAATATATTAGATCAGTGGGTATTAAGTTTGATACCAAAAAGTAGGCTTAACTAGGCTATACGCTAATTTCGCCGTTTTATTAACATAAAGCGTTCATTTTACGCTAACGAGCATAACTCTTAATCTACACCTCAAATTAATGTCAGACTTTGCATACAAGTTTATATATCAGTAATTAAAGTTTCTACTCTTTTACATTTCCAAAAATCACGTTTTAAGATAATAAGGGCATAATGGTCAACATATGAGCAATTAACGGAAACGCGTAAACGAATGGGTCAATCAATGGACCAACCACAGAGGGTTGTGCTAACATGTAGCCTGGTCCTAAAGAAGCTCTAAAACATTTTCAAATCATACTAAAGCGGGTCAGAACTGAAAGTCAAAGTGAAAGTCAAACTATGTGACTTTCGGTTCCGAACCGGGTCTAAACAGGAAATTGTCGGGTTGAACATGTTTAGACATGTTCTTACACTTATTACTAAGTTATAACAATGATCCAACAGGTTGTATATGATCTACAATGTTAATTATGCATAAATGGCATTTTAGACTTCTTGTTGACTTTTTAAATATAAGTTTGACCCGACTTTTGACCTGGTTAGAGTGGTGATCAGGGGAAACCCTTTTGAGGTTTTATTACCCACATAATTACCAACTTATAACTACTTTCACTTCGACTAATCACTGGACCATTAGTGATTAATCTTAAAGTCAACCGTTAATTACGACGGTTTGACTTTTAAGCTAAAACTAAGCTAAAACTTAATCAAGAAAGGATTAGAACACTTACTGAAGTCCTAAGCTTGATTAGGAAGGACTTGGGTCTGCTTTGAAGCTCCAGAAGGCTCCTCAATTACAGAATGAAGGTGTGATCACAATGGTAGCACATGAAGGCCTTTTATAGTGTTCAAGACACCACAAAATATTGACAACCAAGTCTACCAACTGACCACAACCTTCCAACATGTGTTCCTAGTGTCTAGGGGTCGTTTAGGGGGCTGAACAGGCAACCAGAACATTTTTCTGCATCTGGGCGTCCCAGGCGGCCCGCCTCAGATCTTGTTAAATGCCACGCGGGCCGCGTGGGCCTTGAATCCAGGTTTTACATTTTCTGTTTGTTGCATATTCGACTCTTGGCCCTTCCGAAAGGTCAACTAACCTTTATATTGCAATTTGAACCCTCTAATTTGATACATAAGGGCTTCAAGATATATACCCACTTTGTTTAGTCCTCGGTTAACTTTATTGTCACCAGAAAAGTCCAAACTTTCAACGTTGACGCTTTAACCCCTTGTACACGAATTTGACCATAACTTTCTCATACGATTATGAAACTTTATGAAATTTATATCATGCATTCTAGTGAGCATAATTTACCGTTATAAAGCTTCGAGTTTGTCAAAAGGTCACTCAGAGGTATAACTTAAACATGTTGACACATTTAACCCCTGTAGTTTGTAATCTCTCACTTTTAGTTTCGTATGATCCATGATTTATTCGTTTGAAGGTATGAGCATCATATAGTGTTAATATACTATATATTTATTCACTGTTGACATCTAGAACTCGTATATTATCATACTTTCCATGTTTGTCAACTTTAGTCCTTTCAGATCATTCTTTCACACGTTCAAACATATGACACGTGTCAACACATTATAGGACGTGAATTTTCGAGGTGTTACATCCTCACCCCCTTAAAATAAATCTCGACCCGAGATTTACTGAAATAAATAAGGGTACTTTTCTTTCATCGTGGATTCAACCTCCCACGTGAATTCGGGTCCTTTACGGGCATCCCACTTGACCTTTACTATAGGCACATGCTTCCTTCGAAGCTTCTTAACCTGTCGACCTTCAATCGACAAAGGTTTTTCCACAAATTTTAAGCTCTCATCTATATGCACATCCGTATGTGGTATAACCAGTGATTCATCAGCGAAACACTTCTTCAGATTGCAGATGTGGAACACACTTTGAATTCCACTGAGCTCTTCAGGTAAGTTTAGCTTATAGGCAACTGAACCGACACGTTCGATAACCTCGAAAGGTCCTATGTATCTCGGGCTTAGCTTGCCTTTCTTACCAAACCGCATCACTCCTTTCCAGGGTGATACCTATTGTTGAACCTTATTTCTTAACGAGAATTTAGGATGTTTGCTATTTTCATTAATCCTTGATTTTCTGCCAGATATTGGCATCTTACAAATAATTAGGGATTTGTGTGATCTGCTTTGTTGTTTCCACTGCAACTCTCAGATTCTGATAATTGAACTTACCTATCTATTGTCCTAACAATAGATGTTTAACATGCCATTTATACAAGGTCTCCAAGGAGCCACCTTGATACTTATATAGCAGTTATTATAGAAAAGCTTATCTTAAGGTGAGATGGTTATTCCAACCATTGCTCAAAATTAATCTTACGGAATAGCTAATCTTTACAGTTAGTTGAACAAATCGACGATCCTGGTTAGTTGATGGCGATTCTTAATCGTTGCCTAATTAGGGTTGCGGTAAACCATGCCTTAGCAAAATGAACCGTCTTTCATAATTTACTATACCGAATTCTCAGGATATTGAGTTTGGCTTTATGAATCTATATCTTTAAAACTTACTTAACCAGGGTTTTCGATTCTGCCAATATGGTACTAGTTGTCTTGGAGATTTCATAATAATGCAGCCCTAAATGGGATATTAAACTTAACTCTACCTGCCTCCCAAGGGTAAACAGGGTAATCTTAGGAGAAGATAATCAAGGTACAAGGAGGTTACAGAGATTTCCATATCTCAGGCTCCAGTTCGCTCATCATTGCTTGTGTCAAATAAGTGACACATTTATGTTACTAGTCCACGAGTTCCTTAATCGGGACTATCTACTTGGACAATTTCATTCTGGATATCTTCTTTGAATACTATTAGTTGACTTTAGTTCCATATGATCATTGGAATATCTTTGTGATCCCATGCATTAAACCTCCATACTGATCAGGCATGGAAGCAATCTATGGAACTTATTAAGATACACCAATCCTCATATAGCGCTTTTGTCATACCATTTGGTATTCGAAATCGATAGAGATTAAAGAGATATCAACTATATGTGCTTATATTTAATCAGAATGGAAATTTTCACAAACTAGGCACCTAGCTCGGTTGGCTAGGCGCGCGAAAGGGTGCGGCCTAGACCCAGGTTCGATTCCGGGGACGGCCAATTCCACTATTTTTTATGTTTAATATTAATTAATCGTACGGATACATGTAATTATGAGGGTTGTCTCATAAGGGGTCTCGATAATTAATCGCTTCTTATCACCCACAATATGGGCTTGATTTTTAAGGTAACCAATCGATTTTTATCACTATATGGAGTCCCTATATTTAACGGAACTAGGACATCGAAAAACTGATTCCTAATGGATATAATAATGCTGAAGCAGTCTCTGAGGTATACAGGCTTCTTACTGAACTTACGTTGCTTTTTATTAGGCATGTACTTGCTCTCTTTCCCAGATTTCTGGGAGTTATCCTCCTTCTTTGGTTCATCCTTCATATTTGAAGTGTGAACATAGCTCTCCTCATGAGCAATTAAACATGGTTTTTTTTTTTTTTTTTTTGGAATGAGATTTAGAGCGAGAAGCATTCGGCTCTTTGGATTGTCTCATGACCTTTTCCCATGATCCCTCCAACTGCTGCGTCAACCACAGCCTGGAGATTAACTCCATTAGTATTGAGGTTTACGTTTGTAGTTTTTATTAACATTCGTCGCATTATCAATGGCGCGATTGACGGTTGTCTTATCCGAGTTTATCATACTCGAGATTTTGTTCCTATTGCCAGGTGAATCCTTTACTTAGTTGTAATCCAACATCTGCTATTCATTACCCTGATGGACTTAACATATACTAACCATGGTCTCATCAAACTATACTGGCCAATAAGGCATTATCATTCTTAATGAATGTTATTTTAAAAATATATCAATATCACTTAGCCTAGGTCACAAAGGACCATCAATGGCATTTGAGGGTTGGACCTAGTCCATCACCTTTTTGACAGGGGATCAAAATGTCACATCTGTCTTTAATATACTGATGAATTTGGATAGTTTGATAGTTTGCCATGAGGGTATCAGAAAAGAGTGATTTCTAATAGATATTAAATATCAATATAGGATTTGTTGGAGCATTTTCTAAAGTATCATCGGTCAATTTCTACCTCGCATTAAGTGACCGGAGTCTTAATCAGGCGGAGACAATAGTTCTCAACATTTATCATTCATTATAGAGTCATATGTGCCAGTATCAAATAAAATTCATGCCTAAACTGTTTGATATGAAAAGGTATCTGCTATATAGTTATCATTCTGCATCATCTCCTTGGCGTTCGTATGGAAGACTCATGCGTTTGCTTTCTTGGCCTCTTCAGTCTTCTTTGCGTACTTAGGGCAGTTGGTCTTTATGTGCCCCTTCTCATTGCAATTGTAGCAGGTGGCATCTTTAATCTTCCTGCATTCAACAGTCTTGTGCTCCTTAGACTTGCATAACCCACATGTAGGTGATTCAGACTTAGAATTGGATTCAGATCTGCACTTTCCAAAGTGGCGTCTTTGACAAGTCGTGCACTTTGGCTTCTCCTCTGTTCGCTGACTGTTCCTTCCAAACCCAGACTTCTTAGAATCAGTGTTTCCCTTGTGCTTCTTCTCTGACCCTCGTGAGTTATCATCCTCACGATTCCTCTTACTTTCTTCAGATTTCTTTAGCGATCTCAATCTGACCGCATCTAAAGTAAGGGATAAGGAAATGTCAGCTACTGATCTAAAAGTCGCTGGCCGAGAAGCTTTTACGCTTGCCTTGATCTCGGGGGCTAAACCACCGATAAAATGAGCTATCCGTTTTGGTTCCGGGGTTACCAGGTATGGAACCAACCAAGACATAGTGTTGAAGCTCGTTAGGTAAGCTTGACAGTCGAGGTTTGTCATCACCAAGGATAGAAAATCGGACTCTATCTTCTCCACCTCATGCTGAGGGCAGAAATTTTCCCTGATAAGGGAAACAAATTGATCCCATGACATATTGTACAGTGGGATTTTCCCGGTGGCTTGAATCAGAGATCTCCACCATGCTAAAGCTTCACCCTTGAAAGACTGCGACACAAACTTGACCACGTCTCGCTCAGCGCATCCGCTGATATCAACAACCGTATCCATCTCATCCAGCCATGTCATACAATCGATGGCTCCTTTCTCCCCAGTGAAATCCCGGGGTTTGCAGGAAACGAAATATTTATAGGAGCAACCCTTAGCAAGGGGTCCTTTATTCAGTATGACCTGCTGAGATGGAGCACTGTGGTTTGAGGAGTGTCGGTCATCATTTTTCTTCGGGTCGTCGTTATTGGACGGTGGCTTTGAAGGCTGTGTAGATAGGGTCCTACTACGAGTCCCACTATACTCATCATACTGCCTTTCCAAAGCTTGTGTAACTGCGCCGTCTATGATCGCTTTTAATTCCGCACTAGTTAGATTAATTCGGGCGTCATTATTAACCTCCGCTGGATGACTATTACCCTCGTCTGAGTTAGCCATTACAATTGAACTGTTGCAGAAAACAAGGACAATAGTTTATTTGGGAGTTTATTATGGAATTGCCCCTCAGGGTAATTCATTAACCATGGTAAACAGAGACCATATTTGGTTAATTTATTAATCAAATTTATTTAGGATTTCTATAATAAGTTATCCTAATTATAAAACAGTAACAGTCTTATTCGTGGCACCAAAGGCCTAGTCACATGGACAATTATAAATTATATGCTAGGATTTCAGAGAATCGAAGCATTTGAGGTTTGAACCAACGTTCATTACCTTTCCTTGACAGGGAGTTATAGGCTACCACTGTCTCTAGTCCCAGAGGACGTTAATTATAGCCCGTGGGCACTTCATCCATAAGGGATGATTATATAAATAAGGGATTTAGAATAACCCCAAAAAAATGACTTATGTGATTTTATCGCATCACACTTTGTCAAGCATGTTAATATGCTTTCAAATGTTTAATAAGGATTTGAATCTCTTGAATAGGTTCTACCATCTTGGCCTTGTCTACAGTGACACTTAAGCTAGGTTTTACCCTTTAGATTCTTTTTAATAATTAACGCAGAAAAATTTCTAAATTGAACTGTTAACAAGGATCTGAATCTAATTGTGGAACTACCATCTTGGCCCTGTCTTAATGTGACGTATGGCTAGGTCTCGTCCTTTTTAGATTTTGCCATTTTATTATAATGGTAGATCTTATAATATAGGAATGATATTTTTAAACATAATCGTTCCTTTTAAAATTTAATCAAGTATATGGTTGCCCTAAACGGGACTTCTGATAAAATGACTTGCCCATGCAAAGGCTAATCAGAAAAACAACAAGGAAGTAATTAAAAGACAATGAAACGAATTTGGATTTGTCTTATGTTCTTGTCTAGACTCAAGAATGTGCAATTGTGTAACTGAGATTAAACACAAAAGGCTAGCGTTTAATTCACTCAGTGTTGGCTCTGATACCAACCTATCACACCCCGATTTCCACGTGTCACCGGTGGGCCCGGTGGGGAGTATCGTGACGTGGTTGGCAACATAATAGTCAAACAACACAATATATATGTATGCACAACGGAAGCAAAAGATAAATTATATATTACAAATCCGAATTTAAAGTAATATCCAGTATTACAACGGAAAGTAAAGGATCCACAGGCGGATCTTAAAACATATCATTTGTTCAACAGACTTTAGACGCCTAGAACTTGCAAGATTCCTTATTAGCGCCCTGAGCTTCCAGCCAATTTCGTTCAGTACCTGTCACTTAACCTTTTTGGAAAATACGTCAGTTTTCACTGGTAAATACACTCAACCGACTCATTTGAAAAGAGTTTAAGAAAATTGGTTTGAATGCACGTGGCACAAAATATCTTTTATAATTTGATTAAAATGCACAGAGGCAAAATTAACCTTTTTAACTTGGGAAAATTATTTGTATATAATCTTGTATACAGTTTTACTTATTTGTCGTCCGTTAGGGCCGGTTTGTAGGGCCGGACTAGATTAACTGACACGCCACAGGTATAATGCCCACAGGCTATCATCCTCTAAGTGGATTACCAGTTCCGGTATAATGCCCACAAGGATGATACCTCGGAGTGGATTACCAGTTTTTACATAATGCAGCTGTCAGGTGTATGCCTACACCCCGTGCTTAGGTCGTGGCCATTTCGTAAAATGATGCCAAGGATATCCGGGACATGGTCATTAACCCCCAAAGGCCATACACCAAATAATACATATTAAACGGGTTGTAAGTATATCAATCACAATACGATTTAAATAACTACACACCCGACCAAGCGGTACTTTTATAGTGCCGTATCCCAAGCCCGTATAGGGAAAATAAGTTAAGAGTATTTACCTGAGCTAGCTCCTGTCTTAAATAGCAAGAATCTAATAACTCAGCCGTATTCACTTAAGTAAGCGTAGGTACCATTTACCGAAATGCTCTAGTCTGGAATGATGGTATAGATAACCAATTAGAATGCTAACGGGTCTTTAATTTAGCCTAAGCTTAGACCGGTTAGTCTTAAGGGAATATACGGTTCAGACGCATGATTAAGCGAAGACCGGAATAGAATGTGGTTTAGACCCGACAAGTTTGAAGACTTGTCTTAAATGGGTATTTCATACACATTCTGGATTTTGAGATAAAACCAATAAGGTTTGACCCGTTTTGGCTAATTTATGTAAACTTGTTACATAAACCGAACCGTACGCGTAATAAGCGTGACGGGTATTCATGAGAGCCATATACAGGTTTCCTAAGTTAATTATGTCTCAAATATGTTGTGACCTCAGTAAGATATCTTTCATTATGCCCGTAACGTATATAAACACAAACTAGGCCCCGTAGGGATAGTTTGGTCATTTAAAAGGTTATAAAAGAGTTTAAGTATTTACCTGAGTTACAGGTCTGATATAATCAGCAAAAATACTTATTTTGATAAGTTATAACAGTAGGTTAAAGTATATATGTGAATTTACCAAGTATAACCAAACTATGCACCGTAGGGGCATTTTGGTAATTTCACATAAGCCGTAAAGCTCAAAACTGAAGTCTGAGTTAAACAACTTTTGCTTACTGTTAAAATATTATAATTTGCCTCAAATATCAGTAGGTATCACCCTTAGTATGTTTAAAATAGTTTTAGTACATACTATGCGTTAATAACGCTTAATTTAGGCGATTAGAAGCCATTTCCGGGTTCGATACATAAAGCTGATATTTTTATACTTCCAGGAGGCTTAAAATAATTTATTTAACATATCAAATCAGTAGAAAAAGGTTTGGAGTCGTTTAGATATGTAAAACTCATTTTATGGCCCGAAAGGGCAAAACCGACAATTACCGGATTAAGCCTACGACTACTAGTTATGCTCTGTCTAAAATTAATTAAAAATCTTCAAAAATCCCAAAATAATATATTAGATCAGTGGGTATTAAGTTTGATACCAAAAAGTAGGCTTAACTTGGCTATACGCTAATTTCGCCGTTTTATTAACATAAAGCGTTCATTTTACGCTAACGAGCATAACTCTTAATCTACACCTCAAATTGATGTCAGACTTTGCATACAAGTTTATATATCAGTAATTAAAGTTTCTACTCTTTTACATTTCCAAAAATCACGTTTTAAGATAATAAGGGCATAATGGTCAACATATGAGCAATTAACGGAAACGCGTAAACGAATGGGTCAATCAATGGACCAACCACAGAGGGTTGTGCTAACATGTAGCCTGGTCCTAAAGAAGCTCTAAGACATTTTCAAATCATACTAAAGCGGGTCAGAACTGAAAGTCAAAGTGAAAGTCAAACTATGTGACTTTCGGTTCCGAACCGGGTCTAAACAGGAAATTGTCGGGTTGAACATGTTTAGACATGTTCTTACACTTATTACTAAGTTATAACAATGATCCAACAGGTTGTATATGATCTACAATGTTAATTATGCATAAATGGCATTTTAGACTTCTTGTTGACTTTTTAAATATAAGTTTGACCCGACTTTTGACCTGGTTAGAGTGGTGATCAGGGGAAACCCTTTTGAGGTTTTATTACCCACATAATTACCAACTTATAACTACTTTCACTTCGACTAATCACTGGACCATTAGTGATTAATCTTAAAGTCAACCGTTAATTACGACGGTTTGACTTTTAAGCTAAAACTAAGCTAAAACTTAATCAAGAAAGGATTAGAACACTTACTGAAGTCCTAAGCTTGATTAGGAAGGACTTGGGTCTGCTTTGAAGCTCCAGAAGGCTCCTCAATTGCAGAATGAAGGTGTGATCACAATGGTAGCACATGAAGGCCTTTTATAGTGTTCAAGACACCACAAAATATTGACAACCAAGTCTACCAACTGACCACAACCTTCCAACATGTGTTCCTAGTGTCTAGGGGTCGTTTAGGGGGCTGAACAGGCAACCAGAACATTTTTCTACATCTGGGCGTCCCAGGCGGCCCGCCTCAGATCTTGTTAAATGCCACGCGGGCCGCGTGGGCCTTGAATCCAGGTTTTACATTTTCTGTTTGTTGCATATTCGACTCTTGGCCCTTCCGAAAGGTCAACTAACCTTTATATTGCAATTTGAACCCTCTAATTTGATACATAAGGGCTTCAAGATATATACCCACTTTGTTTAGTCCTCGGTTAACTTTATTGTCACCCGAAAAGTCCAAACTTTCAACGTTGACGCTTTAACCCCTTGTACACGAATTTGATCATAACTTTCTCATACGATTATGAAACTTTATGAAATTTATATCATGCATTCTAGTGAGCATAATTTACCGTTATAAAGCTTCGAGTTTGTCAAAAGGTCACTCAGAGGTATAACTTAAACATGTTGACACATTTAACCCCTGTAGTTTGTAATCTCTCACTTTTAGTTTCGTATGATCCATGATTTATTCGTTTGAAGGTATGAGCATCATATAGTGTTAATATACTATATATTTATTCACTGTTGACATCTAGAACTCGTATATTATCATACTTTCCATGTTTGTCAACTTTAGTCCTTTCAGATCATTCTTTCACACGTTCAAACATATGACACGTGTCAACACATTATAGGACGTGAATTTTCGAGGTGTTACACAAGGATAGAATGACGAAAGTGATTTTACCGATTCACGAGGAATCTTTACAATCCATCCATGAAGCTTCAAGAGCCGAATCTTTGAAATCTTTTGACGAACAACATTTTGGCTGTCACCATGCCAAGAAATCTGTTGAAACACTCGATGAAGATATCGAAAAGGTAAAAATTTGAGCATTTAGTGCACTCAGTCTTTACTAGATTTCTTTTAAATATGGTAAATTAAGTTCTAAATATTAATATTTTTTGGCAGATGTTTAAGAGTTTTGTGATGGCAGGTAAAAATTTGAGCATTTAGTGCACTCAGTCTTTACTAGATTTCTTTTAAATATGGTAAATTAAGTTCTAAATATTAATATTTTTTTGGCAGATGTTTAAGAATTTTTGTGATGGCAAACCAATATCAGTCGTCAAAACTGTGTGAGGCACTGTATACAAAGTGCGAGGACCAAATGGACCAACTTCAAGTACTCAGACTACCGTCGATGGCCAAGTTTAACGCATGCTTCCTTCAATGCAACCTAAGTTATGGAAAAGAGTGTGTTGGGCCATCTAAAACCATATATGAGCAACGAATGGTGAAGGTTGGCATATGCTTTTTGTCTTCAACGTTCTCGGTATCAATAAACTATCGTCGTTTCATTCATAAAGACATCTGTTTAAGGTGACTGGACCACTTTTTGTGAATGTGCAGATGATGGGAAAGTCGAACTGACATTTTGTTTTAGGAATATTTTTTTCAATGTTTACTAAGTAATTAGTTTAATAAATTTGTTGATTTGTGCAACAGAAAGCAAAGATAGATTATTAAAACTTTTGTATATTAGTTTCGCCTTAATATATTCTATTACATAATATTTAATCCATAAGACCATAAAACCATCTAATCTTTCTCTTGTCTTAGAATATGCAAAGAGATATAACTTTTTTTTGTTGATGACTTAGGTTTGTAGATTTGTAATTTTTGAGTATTAATAAGCAAAAACGAATAAAAATAAAATTTCTTTTGGGTCAAATGAGTCTCGTTTGGGTAAAAAATATGAAAAACTTTGACTTGATTATCACCGAAGGCATATACCCCTTACAAAAATCATGATCCCGCCGCAACGCGCGGGTTACCTACTAGTGAATTATGGTGTATAAATTCCATAACTACTATTTGCAAACCTTCAAAGTTACATGATTTTATTTGTAATCAAATTTCAAAATCTAACTAATCATACTAAATTGTTGCATTCAATTAAAATCACCAAAAAGAATAAGCTTCTAAATGATCAAGACTACAGTAGCATTAATAACAATGATCGCAGTATAAACATGATTCACGAAAAAGTCGTTGTTGAACACATAAGCTATTTAATATTATATGAATATTATAATGAGTTTCAATTATCATGCATATAATAAAAAACATTAATTGCTAGATAGGCATGAGTTGCTGCGACCAGATAGGCATTGAATGCGGGTTCACGTTCTGTCTCTGCTGCTGCATGAGTTGCTGCTCTCTCTTCAGGAGTTTGCTCAGGACGGCCAACATGAAACTGTTCATCTTCTTTATAAGCAAACTCATTTCTAAACTTTTTCTCCAGCTTCGCCTTCAAATCATAAACAACAGACATTAACATTCCCAAATCACCTTGCAGTTGATCTATTGTTTGATCTCTGCTAGAGATTTGGGCCTGAAAAGAGGAGATTTGCTTTCAAGGCAGAATCTTGCTGAAGCGATGAAATCTGAGCATTCTTCAATCCTGCATCCTGTTCCAATACAACCACTCGACGTTTCAATCTTGCAACGTTTGCATCTTCATCACTGTCGCTATCACTCTGTTCGATGACTTGTCTTTTACCAGTTGCATAACGGAATGTTGCTTCATCATGCTCAGTAAATCCAGCTCCATTAGAGCTTCCTGTTTCAATTCTAACACCACTCGAGCTACTTGGTTGTGAGGGCGTAGATTAAAAATCAAAATTGAAATCATACAAATCAGGTTCCTCGGTGCTTGTTTTCTTTGTTGCAGCCTCAGGTTGTGGATCAGGCTGTGGATCAATGGATGTAGCGGGCTCTGGACCAGAAACTGGGCAAATAGGATCAGGATCAGTGTTGGTTTTCTGTCTCTTGCTAGCAGCTTGTTCAGCATCATAAGTAATTGCTTCGATTTCTGCTTAAATTTCTGATGTAACTGCAGCGTCATCTTTGTTAGTGCATGCATCTGTCGACTTCGTCTTGTATCGAGTCTTAGACTAGATTGTATAGATCAGGGCACGTTTTACGAGAAAACAGCATGTATTAGAATGTAAAAAGCTGATTTCGCTCCAACCTACATGTGTAGGTGATTCCGCCCGGAATCATAAGAGCTGATTCCGCTCCAAATGACTTCATGTCATTTCGGGCGAAAACAGAACCCTATATATAGGTGTTCATGAGCAAAATCAGATAGTAAGTTGAATCCAGTCTTTGTATTCCATGTCGAAGTGCTGCCGGTGTGAGATTTGAATGTAATCAACGTCAGATCAATACAATTAGTAGTTAAAGTGAAGATCAAGCTGTTACTAAGTCTATTTCTTGTTTTCCACACCTGAAATAGATCAGAACCTCTCTGAACGACTCATTCGGATCAGTCGAACGATCCTGCAATTGGTATCAGAGCTCAGGAGGAGGAGTTCTGCAGATTACAGCCTTATTTCATCGAGATTTCTATATTCTACACCTTCTTTCTTTATCAAAACGAGATTTAATGGTCAAAACTGTTTCAATTTTTCACAGACTGTGTATAAAGACATATAGACAAATCCTTGAAAGTTTGAAACTAAAATTCACAGTAAAAATGGGTAAAAATGATGTGCGAACTGATTCCGCTCGAACAGACAATTTTTGATTCCGCTCGAAACTGTGTCTGATTTCGCTCTAGGGTACCATTTTTTGAGATTCCGCTCCAAAGTTAGTGTTGATTTCGCTCCAGACAACAAATCTCTTAATTTCGCTCCAAAGTATTTTCAGATTTCGCTCCAGAGATACAAGTTTCTGATTTCGCTCCTGTGTGTATTCAGATTCCGCTCTAAAGTTCATTTGTTGATTCCGCTCCAAGAGACTGTTTACTATTTCTCTCCAAAAGACATCTGTGTTATTTCGCTCGAAAGCTACTGTTTTTGAAACACGTGATACATAATCATGAGTGAAGAGTTCTATAACGTGTTCGCTTCATCTCCTACTACTCCGGCTTCCATTGCTCAGAATATGAACTTGGAAAACGAGACCGGAACGTTACAAAAGCCCCCGAAACTGATGTGTATTGAAGAGTACTACGGATGGAAAGACAGATTCGAAAACTGGGTTCAGGCAAACCATCTTAGGTCATGGGAATGTATTCTGAAGAAATATGTTTTACCAAGTACTGAGTTACAGGTTGTGAAAACAATTTCTGAGTTTAGTGATCAAGAACGAGATATGTATCATGCTGAAAAGTTGATGATAAGTTTGCTTCAACAAGCTATCAAAGAAGACATTTTTGTGTTGTTACAACATGATAAGACTTCAAAATCAATTTGGGATGCTCTTCGAATTAAGTTTGAAGTTAGTGAGAACATGATTAAGAGCAAGAAGGCGTTGCTAAAGAAAGAGTTTGATCTGTTCAGTAGTTTACCGGGAGAAGATACGAAGAAGATGATTGAACGATACTGCCACTTGGTGCGATCCATGTCTATGCTTAGTATAACAAAAGATCGTGAAGAGTGGGTAGACAAGTTAGCCGACGCTTTACCACAAAAAGAATGGGGCACATACTTGATGATTCTAAAGAATACTGGTGTTTATGATGGGTTAACGATTTCTCAGTTTATCGAGAAGATTGAAGGTCAAGATTTGGAACAGCAGAAGATCGTAGGATGAACAGTCCAAGTGGTCAACAAGATGTAAAGATGTACTACAAAGGCAGTTTTCTAGAAGTTGAAAGAAGCCCAAAAATACAGACTGCGTTTAGTGCTGGAGATTCTACTGAAAATGTTGATCAAAGTTCTAAAAGCAGTAGTGGATTCTCTTCATTTCCGAGTGTTAATCCGATAGAGTCAACTACAAGTTTTCACTCTCAAAGCACAAAGGCAGGAAATGGTTATGTGATTCAATGTAACATTGCTCTAAATCTTCCTGATGGTCAAAGTTTTTCGGAAGAAGTCGCAAAAGATCACATGGCATTACTTGGTTCCGTGCTTCTATCTTATGAAGGATTGGTTGCCGGTCGGATCGGGAATCCTATGCTCACAAAGGAGGATTACAATCAAATAGACGCCGAAGAAATGGAGTTAATGGACATCAAATGGTGTCTAGCTAGCGTTCTTAGGCGTGCTGAAAAGTTCAAGATGATTACTGGGAGAAATGACTTTCTTGATGCACATATTTCAACTTTAGGTTTTGATAAATCTAAAGTTACTTGTTTTAAATGCGGGGAGAAAGGTCATTTCAAACGGGAATGCAAGAATCGAGAGGCTAGTAATGCTCAGAATCCGTTCGGAAAAGACGATTACTATCGGAAAGCCATTTATCAATAGGTTGGTCAACAACAACAACAACAACAAGAACCGCAGGTGGCTCATGGTAGAAGAATTGAGGATTCAAAGAGAGCATGTTTGGTGAATTTTAACTGGAATTTTCAAGATGATGAAAAATTGCCCGAAGGATTTAGCTGGTATATGTTTATTGATGAAAAAGGAGAATTAAAAGCTTTCATTGCTAAAATAGTGAAAGAACCAGATATGTTTACCACATGGATGAAGTCTATTGGTGAAACTATGAAGAATGTGGAGGAAAAGTATGTTGTATCTGATGAAAGTTCTCAGAGCTCAGATGAAAGTGTACAAAGTGATGAAAGTTCAGAAAAGGAAGTTGTTTTTGATCAAACACCAGTTGATTCTAGTTCTTCGGATGATAATGCTGAAAAGTCTATAGAGTTTGATCAGTCGCCAACAGATGACAGTAGTGATGACGAAGAAGAAAAACATATTAATATTGCAAAATCTCATCTTTCTCCTGAAAGTTTTCATTTCTATTTTGTAGATCACTTAGAAAAACTGAAAGAGAAACAAGCTGCAAAAGAACAAATGAAACAGAAGTTTGAAAGTGTTGATCAAACAAAGGAAGTTGTTCAGAATGAAGAAGTAAAAAGTGTTGCTGAGGAAATTGCTAAAGAAAAGATATATGAAGAAGAAAAGGTGGTTGAAGTTGAAAAAATCATTGAAGTTGAGAAAATTATTGAAGTTGAAAAGATTGTTGAAGTTGTCAAGCCTTGCTTGAAGTGTTTGGAACCTTGCAAGGAATGTGCAGCTAGAGATGAGAAGCTGGCAGAGTATAAAAGGATTAAGGAACAATTACTGTTTAATATTAACTATGTAAAAGAATCATATGATGTTTTGAACAGAACAGTAACTGGTCTTCAAAAGACTAACTCTGAGAGAGAAGATGCTTTAACAATGATGAATGCTACGTTGATGACAAAGAAAAAAGCTATAAATCATTACATCGAAGAATGTGCTATACTGAAGCAAGAGTTAGAGAAAGAGAAAATTGAGAATGAGAGGATCAGAAGATTATTGTAGAGTTATTCTAGTTCTGATTATCTTATTGATCGAATTTATCCTACTGTTGCAGGTTTCGAAGCATTCAAGGATGAGAAACCAAAGAAGAAGGATACTGGTAAGAAACCGAGTGTTATCTATAACAAGTGTCCGCCTCCGATCTGGGAAGGTTATTCTCCCAGAAAACCAAATGAGGAGCAAGTCGAAAAAGCAGTCAATATAAAGTTAAAAACCAACACAACTGATGAATTACCAGAAAACATTGACGTCGTTTTTACATCATCTGACACTGATCATGAGTCTGAGTTAATCAAAAAGGTGGTCGATCAGGTGTTGGATACAGATGAGGAGTCTGAGTCTGGAAGTTCAAGTTCATCGGTCAACAGTCCAAAGTCGTCGGTTAAAAGGGCTTACAGTAAAGAGTTTTTGTTATCAAAAGCAAATTTGGATGATGAAACATTTGAAGTAGCATATACTTTAAATGATTCTGACAAATTATATTCTGACAAAGAGTTTCCAATAAGAAATGTTAGATTTGAAATGATCAAAAAGGTTTTCAAAATGACAGAAATTAAGATTTCTGAAATAAAAGATTTAAATGTTACTGGAAAACCTAAAAAATACACTTCAAGAGTTCAACAACGATTAAACAAGAAAAAGGGTTACAATTCTGGTTCTGGTTTTCAAAAGAAACCAAATCATAATGGTAGCTACAAAAAGAAAGGTTTAGGATTTATTCCACCTAAAAATTATAAAAATGAGAAAAATTCTAAAACAAAAACAGAATTTGTTTCAGGTGGAAGTGCTGAGGAGGAACAGAAGAAACCTTTCTGGAGACAATCAAACCAGGAGTTTCTTGCTGAGAAGAGAAGGAATGGAACTGGAGTGTTTCATCCAAGAGAGACTCGAACCTGTTACAAATGCAATGAAGTTGGTCACATTGCATGGAACTGTCCGAAAAATGCCAAGACAAAACAGGGAGTTTCTGACAAATTGAAAGAAAAATTTGTTGATGTTAAACCACCAACCGAAAAATTTAAAATTTTTGAAAATTCAACTTATGAGGTTGGTGAGTGTTCTAAAAAGAATGCTTACAAAAAGAAAGCAAATGACAACCAAGTGTGGGTTGTTAAGAAGTCTGATGAGAAAGTCGGCGATGAATCTGGTTCCACAAAGCCAGAAGAGCCACAAGTTGAGACAAAAGATTCAGTGAATGATGATGAATTTCCATCACTGAAATTTGAGGAAATTAAAAAAAATTGGTAAAGTTGAGATCTCGGATCAGTTGTACTCCGGGAAAAATGAATTTGATGTCGAGAAAACATTCAATGGGAATGTTAAGAAAATT
Organism: Helianthus tuberosus; assembly: GCA_030545235.1. Lineage (NCBI taxonomy): Eukaryota > Viridiplantae > Streptophyta > Magnoliopsida > Asterales > Asteraceae > Helianthus > Helianthus tuberosus. The sequence continues at coordinate 5,435,143 of CM060426.1, forward strand.
TTTGGAAAAATGCTTAATGGGAAAGCAAAGGGGGTTAAAGATTTCTATGCAACTAAAAAGGCAACATATAACCCTACTGAGCAAGAATTGAAAATCCTCAAGTCTGAAAAGACTTGGGTGGAAATTCTATTCCCTTGAAGTCTTAGGACTACGCCGGAGATCCCAAGTTTGTAATCGTGGATCATGAATCGGAATCTTTCTTGATAATTGATGATTGTGAATGAATTTTATAATGGTTATATTGTTTTTACAGGATAAGTGTGAATTGCCGGAGCTTCCAGGTTGGTAAGTGTGAAGCAGGAATCGGCATTTTTGTTGGTAAAATGAATTTGTGTAGATGTGATATTCCTACAAAGTTGATTGATGAAGGTTTACACCTAAAAGTGGTAAATCAAGGACATTAAGTTGTACTTGTTTTTCCTACAAGTGGTTAATCAAGGTCATTAAGTTGAACTTGATTGGACCATACCTACAATTGGTATTTTGAAAGACAATGTGATGAACCACACCCCTAACTTACAAGTGGTAAAATCAACAAAACTTATTTTCCGGAAAAATCATTTTGGTTAAAACAAACTTAAGTGTTTTGAAATCATAATGAGAAAATAGTTTTGTGAAAGGGGGAGTTCGGATTGTTTATGCCAAGTGGATGGCGATTTGAAGCGATTCGATATCGGTTGTCAAGTTTGATGTATAGTTTGTTTTCAAATTTCCTGAAATGTGTTTGCATTTTAGGGGGAGTAAAAATTTCACAGAAAATCCAAAAACATTAGAAAATTTGAAAAAGACAAAAACATGATAAAATCAAAAAATGAGTTTTAGTGTCAAAGAAGAGGAAATGATAGTACATCAGTAGACAGTCACAGTATGCTAAAGTAATGTAATGTTTAAATAGTATTAAACAGTCTTACTGATGATATGCCAATAGGTTTTTATACATTTAGTAAACTTTTTCGGGATATAAACATAAATTCAAACTTGTTCATTTCGTGGGGAACACTACTTGGATATATAGGTAACCCCTGAAATCTCGTTTGAAAGGTCCCTCTTTCTGAGATACTAGGTCTTTATACTCAGTGATATCTGGGGTATTATCCCGGGACTTCTGCTGAATGGAAATTCTGACCTAGTCCCCGGAGAATACTTTCTGCTTGCTTGAAACATAGCGCCGCCCTCAGCAAATTGATGAAACAATAAAATTGATAGTCATTGCTGTTGTAATTCAAAAAATCCTCTAAAGGGGACACACCAAAAGTCGAAGCCGTCATCTCTCTGCGTATACGGAAGTATCGACCTGAGCTCTCACGGCCCTCGCAATTTAACCCCTTACAGATATCATCTGTGGTATACTCACCTGTAAGACTGAATATTGGGATCTGGATACGGGAATATATTCAAGAGGTGGGACACATGAATGAGTTTAAGTTCTTAAAGCATCTAACTCATATCCTGAATTAGTTGAAATTTGTGTGGAAATTTAAGTGGATCAGTATATCGGCAATCTAAGTGAATTGTTTAATTCTTAATGTGTAACTAAGATCAACGGTATTTGTGACTTGTCAAAAACTGATATGATCCTCTTGCACGAACTCACAAAAATATTGTTTGTAAATATTTCTTTACTGCATTTCTCCATATTAAAAAAAATTTAGTGTGTTTTAGCATAAATTTTTGAATAATTAAAAAAGATTTTCGACAACTGGTATTGAAAAGCGGATTTTCAAAATTTCAAGTGCTAAATTTGATGAGCAAAACTTGAGGGGGAGTGTGTATTTTGAAATTAAATGTTTTCAAAATTTAATTCTTCAATTGGTTCATCAAAATCTTTGTATGATCTAAGGGAGAGTCAGTATTGGTGCATGTCTCTATAATTGGAAAATGAGAAATTTATTGTGAGGTAGAGTTTATGCAGGTTAAATATGAGCTGGGTTATCGATCCTGAGCAGAACAAGAGCCAAGTTTCGATCATGGACAAAGTGTGAAAGCCAGGCAACGATCCTGAAGCTGATGATGCTGATGAACTTAAGGAATGCCAGCATATCGCAAGGGGGAGTCTAAAGACAATTTAAAGATGAGAAGAGAGAGTGAAGCCCAGAGACTGATCAAGACTGAAGATGCGAAGACATGACATTGTCAAAGACTCGACACGTGCGACTCGTCAACATCTGAGGGGGAGTCTGTTAGTGCATGCATCTGTCGACTTCGTCTTGTATCGAGTCTTAGACTAGATTGTATAGATCAGGGCACGTTTTACGAGAAAAAAACATGTATTAGAATGTAAAAAGCTGATTTCGCTCCAACCTATATGTGTAGGTGATTCCGCCCAGAATCATAAAAGCTGATTCCGCTCCAAATGACTTCATGTCATTTCGGGCGAAATCAGAACCCTATATATAGGTGTTCATGAGCGAAATCAGATAGTAAGTTGAATCCAGTCTTTGTATTCCATGCCGAAGTGCTGCCGGTGTGAGATTTGAATGTAATCAACGTCAGATCAATACAATTAGTAGTTAAAGTGAAGATCAAGCTGTTACTAAGTCTATTTCTTGTTTTCCGCACCTGAAATAGATCAGAACCTCTCTGAACGACTCATTCGGATCAGTCGAATGATCCTACAATCTTGAACAACAGAGGAAGGAACGGATGAAGGGCTTCTGTCACCACCCTGCAGGGTTATAAGTAATGCTGCTAAGTTCTCAGCAGTCATCAGTTCGGGATGTCTCACGGATTCCTTAACCTATCAGATGTAAACACTTCCACTTCATCATCGGAGTCAGATTTTTCTTCACTAGAGTCTGTCTCTGAACCTGAATCAAGTATCTCAGCTTCAACCTCAGCTGCGTTGGCAGCCACTTGCTGTACTTGTTGCACATCATGTTCTTCATCAACTTGCGTATTTATCTATTGAGGAGCTGGTACAACAGGAACTGCAAGAACAACATCACCAAATCTACCGTGCTTCTCAAGATCAAATTTCCCAACAAAGTTGTGTTGCTTGGCTCTTTTTGCTCTGTAAGCATTTTCGAAGCAACCTGCCCCCATTGGCTTCAAGTTTATGTAATTCGGGCCCTTGACCAACTCCGAGTGTTCCTCATCGAGGATCATCTGGATGAACCTTGGGTACAACATAAAGATTTTCTTCTTCGGGTCTTCGATCATCTTCTTCATGTTGTCGAATATGAAGGCTGGGACGTTGTAATCCCATTCATTCACTAAAGCCACAAGAGCACATGTCTGTGTCTTGTTCAGCTGATCATATCCACCCTTGTTCTCTACGATACATTGCAGGAAGAAATGTACTAATAGTCTCTAGTAGGGTGGGAATAGCTTCTTCAAGACTGTGGGATAGCCTCCTTCATAGCTTATTCTTCTAAGAGCGGTAATAACTCTGTTTTGATCATATGAGGTTGGATGTTGTGGTTGATCTCCTAGCCTCAAAACTTCCCGAATAATGGCTTCAGAAATGACAATCTTCTTTTTCTATATGGTGGCTTCGATAGCTCCAGCTCCATTTGCTCCCTGTCTGTTAACTTTGGCTGTGTTCCAGAAAGTGTTAATACAACTGTTGCAGATCACCGGTTCCGCTCGTAATGCATGTGTAATTGGGCAGTTGTTTAATCCTCTGATTAGTGAACCAAACATTTCTGCATGATCGGCAGGAGGATCAGAAAGATATCCAGCTTGGTTATGGAAGAGTTCCACCTCCAGCTATCTTTGATTCTGCTCCTCCATCATCACTTGCGCCATGTTCTGCAAAAATCTTCAAACGGTAAGCCTTTAATAAAAGTTAACCATCATTTGGAATTTGGAACGTCAATGAGTCAACAAAGGGTCAACAATCCAAATGACGGTCAACGGGTCAGAAACAAAGGGTCAACAAGCAGTCCAGGTCAGATAAAGGTCCAAGTTGACTGGTCAATGTCTGGAATGAAGAGTGTTCATCTCGGATGAATCTCCTTATCCGGGATGATGTAATCATCTTATCCGAGATGATCCGGGATGGGATCTCCTTGTCCAAGATCATCCGAGAAGGTGATCTCTTTGTCCGAGATCATCCGAGATGTTGGTTTCCTAGTCCGGGATGATATACCTTCTGTTTGAGATGTGTTCAAGATCGTTCGAGATCGTTCAAGATGAAAGTTTTTGAGAGAATTCCTTTGAGATGCTTATCAGACTTGATTCGATATTTGGATTGAAACATGTCTGATGATGCTTTTATGTATCTTGAATGGGCCATTGGGCCAGGCCCATCTCAGATGACTTGTCCGAGATGATGAGCCTGTTCAGTCTTTGACTTAGTCAACGCAGGTGGCCCCATCCGAGATAGTGGGCCATGCCAGTTCATTATTTTTAATATTATTTTAATGATATTTTTCAAGACTAACATACCTTTTTTAAAATCAGTGAATCAACGCACCGAGCAACTATTTACCATCAATATTATACTACTATTATAATAATAATAATATAGTAATATAATAATACTAACATAGGGGTATATTGGGGAGATTTCTGTTGGATCAAATCATTCTTAAATTGATTAAGGAACACTTTTCAGCTCACGCTTACTTAGACTGGTCTACACGATTGTTAATATATTTGTCCTCTTAAATCTAACGCTCAACCTTCAACTTTCAACCTTGTGATACGCTTAGGGTAGAATTATACTGTGACATCCATGTGTCCCATTGCAAGGCATACCCCCGCGATCAAGGTAAGCACTACTATTCATCGTAGCACGTGAGTATACTGAGTCCATCCTTTGTTTTTACAAAGCCAGACTTTCTGGTGAACAGGTCAGTACTTTCATACAGCAGAGAGACCAGAGAAGTCTGACGAGGGCTGGGCATATACCTTTAATGATACGAATTTAGCTCTTATAAACTCAGGGAATTCTCTTTATGAGATTTTCTTCCGTTTTAAGGTTTTGGCCCTCTTTGCGGCTCTTTCTCAAGATATCCTGACTGTGCCTAGGTCTGCATATTGTTGGTGCATTTACTGTCTGTTAACTTCGTTTTAATCGAGTCTTATGTCTAGATAGGATAAACGAATGCACAACAGAGTGGAAATTAGGGTTAGATTGCATGTTAGTATGTAATTTCGCTTGAAGAGTGACATGGACATGTTCAAGCGAAATCAACATATGTGATTTCGCTTGAACAGGGCTGTGACATCCTCAAGCGAAATCATGTTGCCTATATATAGGGTTGTGAATTGTTCATTTCAAGAGGAATCAGGACATGTTCTCTGAGCCGAGGTGCTGTCCGTTTGTCATTTGAATTGTAAAAAGCTCAGGATTGATCAATAAAAGGAAAATTAGAAAGGAAACAAGCTGTTTGACATCTTTTACATTGATTCCGCCTTTGTACTAGATGATGAACTACTCAGAATGACTGTTTAGGGTCACACCACGATCCAACAAGTGGTATCAGAGCTCAGGACGAGGAGTTCATACCAATTCAGCTTGATTTTACCGGATTCTCTTACTTCTACTCTTTCTTTTCTGATTTGAACAAGTTTTCACGGTTGAAATGGCTTAAAACTCTCACATATCAAGCGAAACATAGTGTTAACTAATCCTTGAAAGAATTGGACCTTAATTCGAACAATTTCTGATAAAATTGGTTAATTTCGCTTGAAAAACTGTTCGATCATGCTGATGTCATACTAATTCCGCTTGAAATAGTATGTATGATTTCAAGCGAAATCAATTTGTCTAGTTGATTCCGCTTGAAAACAGTTGTTGATTTCGCTTGAAGTCTTATTCAGCTTGAAATTGTTATCTGATTTCGCTTGAAATCAGATTCCGCTTGAAAATTCAAGCGAAATAAGTGATTTCGCTTGAAAATTCTTATCCCATTTGAGTGGTATTTCGCTTGAAAGCTGATTCTGCTTGAAAGCTGATTCCGCTTCAACTGATTCCGCTTGAAATTACTGTTTTCAAAATTTCAAAAATTTTTCTAAGTGTTTGATTGACTGTTTCAGGTACGTGAAAGATGGATGATTTGTTCATGAATCCTTTATGTGATGTGTTTGCATTTACTGGTGGTTCGGGAGATGGCACTTCAGATAACACGAATGAAACTACACCAACACCGAGTGCGAAGAAAATCCTTCAGGATGCAATGAGCGTAGACAGTGCTTACGGAACATACAATAAGCCGCCCAAGTTGATGGCTATTGAAGATTACAACCGGTGGGCTACCAGATTCGAAGAATGGCTTAAGGCATTTGCTTATCAGAGTTGGAGAAGTTTGAAAAATGGATTTGATATGGGAAGAGATGATTATGAGAACTTAGAGGAAAATCAGATTGAAAAATACGTTGCTGAACAGAAATGTATTGCTCTACTTCACCAATCTGTCCGTGATGATATTATCGCACTGATCGAGTACAAAGATTCGAGAGACCTTTGGGAAAAATTAAAAATAAAATGTATTGGTAGTGCTGAAATAGTGAAGAACAAAAAGAAACTGTTACGAAAAGAGTTTGATTTGTTTGGTTGTTTAAAGAACGAGTCTGTTTCCAAGATGATCGAAAGATTTGGACATCTAAAGATGGAGCTTGCTAGACATGACATCATCTACAGTCAAGAAGAGCTGGTAGACAAATTGTTTGATGCTCTACCAAATGAGCAAGACTGGCAGTATTTTGCATTGATGTTGAAGAATACGATAAAGCCAGCTGATTTGAAAATTGATCTGCTTATAGAAAGACTGGAAAGCCATGAATTGGAGATCAAGAAATCCAGCAAAGTCAATAACACATCTTATCAGCAGAATGTGGAGTTGTACTACAGAGGGAATCTACCAAAGACTGGTTCTCCAAGAACAACATTTTCTGCAGAGAGTTCAAATACTGTGAATCAAGAAACTCCTCACAGTGGTTTTCATAGTGGATCTTCTTCAACAAATCCAAGCCAATCTGCATCAAAGAATTTGTTCCAATGTAACATTGCTGTGGATCTGAAGAACGCTCAAAATTTCAGTGAAGAGTCAGCAAAACAACAGATGGTGTTCTTAGCATCGGTGTTAGAATCGTATGAGAGTCTCGTGGCGGGAAAGATTGGAAACACCAACCTGACAAAGGAGGACTATGATCAAATAGATCCTGAAGAGATGGAACTGATCTATATCAGGTGGTGTATGGCCAGTGCAGTCCGAAGAGCTCAAAGATTCATGGAGATTACGGGCAGACATTCAATTAGCGGACCGTCCACAAAACTTGGCTTTGACAAATCAAAAGTCACGTGTTTCAGGTGTAAACAAAAAGGACATTCTAAACGTGAATGTCGTAATGCTCCTGCTGATGATACTGCAAATCCATTCCGCGAGGATTACTACAAAAGAGCGATTTATCATCAGAATAAATCAGAACCGCCCAGAATGAAGCAGCTTGAGGATGCCCCCAAAGAAAAATCAAGAGCTCTTGGTGTTATTCATGATGATGAAGGTTTTGATTGGAGTTAACTGCTACCAGAGGAAGATGCAGTAGGATATGCTTTCGCAGCAGAAAAGATTACTCCTGTCAAAGACACCAGAACTGAAGAACAAAAATATCTTGCAAGAAAGCAGAAAGCAGAATTCAAGATGATCAGATTATCTAAGGTGTTCAGCGAAGCCAAGAGAGCAAAGAGATGGGATGCTGATAGAGAATGTTACCTTGATCCTCAAGGAAACATTGCTATTGATACGAAAACTCTTAGTATAGAAGCTTTCATTGAGGAATACAAAGCAGAAGAAGATGCCAGACAGAGAGAATGGTGGGGAGGAGGAGGAGAAGCCGTTGAAAAAGAAAAAGAGAAAGAGTCTCAGTCTAAGAAGATTGATGATGGGATTATCGATACTTCACAAGAATTTACCGCTGAAAACTTGGGGAAGATGGCTGACAAAGTGCTTGCTGCAAAGGAACTTGAGGTAGACTCTAAGTCTGAAACTGAGTCTAAAAGCAAGGTCAGTCCAAACGTTTCAACAAGTGAGACAGTTAAGAAAGTCAAAGGTGATAGTGAATGCAAAAGTTGCATGAAAAACTGCAAGTTTTGTAGTACACTCACTTACCTTAGTGATACAAAGGTTACAGAACTGACAACAAGAGTCAGAAAGGTTGAAGATCAGATTCTAGATCGTGATAAAATGCTAAAAGCTTCAAATGATCGAGCTAACAAGTTAACTGAAAGAATTGAAAATGATAAAATTGAAGTAGAAAGAATTAAGAAAGAAAATGAAAAATTGGTTCTTGAAAATCGTAAAATTTCAGAAAATTTTGACAAACTAAAACGAACGGTACAAGATTCTGATGAAAGAAATGGTAAAACCAATAAAGAAAATGAGCATTTAACTGTAGTTCTTAGACACAAAGAAGAGCAAATCAACCAACAACTGGATGAGATTGCTAAATTGAAGCTGCAGTTTGAAGAAGCTAAGATTGAGAATGAGCGTATCAATCTGAAATTAAGCAGTTACAACTCCGCAAGCTTTGTTTTACAACACTTTGTTCCTAAACCCATCGGGAAAGACAAAGCAGGCGAAGATGTTTACTTTGATGGAACTGGGGTTGGGTTTCTCCAGGTTCCACCACTAGTTTTAAACAATTTCTCAAAGAAGAAATCCGGGTTGGTTAATGATGAAGATGGTAATGAAATAAAACTTCCAGAATCAATTATGTGACATTTTCTTCATCTGATGAAAGTGTTCAAACTGAGATTGAGCAAGGCATGGCTGAAAGTGTTTTGAAATCTGATAGTGATTCAGTTGAGGATGAAGAGTGTTTTCTGGATAAATACATTCCAAAACCAAAGTCCAAAAACAACTTAAATGAAGAACCTACTCTTGTCATGTACAAGATGTCGGGATCGGATAAGTTGTATTCGGATTCTGAGTTTCCACTGGAGAATGTTAATGTTGCTAAATTGACAAATGTGTTCAAATTGGTTGAAATTGATCCGTTTGAAATTGAAGGTCTAAAACAGACAAAGAGGCAAATGAATTTTGAAAAAGATAAAGCTTACTACAAGAAACCTGTTGTTCCACCATGTTTTTATAACAACAATCGAAACAGATGGTCAGGTGGTTATCAAGGTGGTAAGAATTATCAGAAACAGAATGTTCAAAACAAGAAGTTTGCTGAGAAAAAGGTGTTTGTGAACAGTTCAAGTTCACTTTCTGATGAAGAATCTGAGATTTTTTCAAAATCAAATAAAGAGTTCTTTAAGAAGAAAGCATCGCAGCCTTAGTCTGAAGGCACAAGTCGGGTAGTTGACACCCGAACATGCTTCAAATGTAATCAAGTTGGACATATTGCACGAAAGTGTACCAATTTGAAGCCTAAGACTGAAGTTGTGATGAATTCAAGAAAGAAAGATGTTGTGAAGGGAAAAGCTCCATTGGTTGTTGAGAAAAAGGTTTTGAAAAATGACAACACCAAAATCAAAACTGAACCTGTTAAGAACATGGTAACTAAAAATGACAAGTTTTACAAACGGGTCATCGTCTCAACAAACATGGAAGCCAAAAGTGGTTGACAAGAAAGAAAGTTCATCTAAACCAAAGGTTTCAGAGTTAGAAAAACAATCGTCTTCTACCACTTCGGTAAAGATGGATGTTCCTTTGGATTATTATGAACAATTGGAGAAACAATCTTCTACTCCACCAGAGAAGAAGAATGTTCAAAAGAAAGATCAACCAACTGGTCAACCTCAGAAAGATGAGTTCTTTTTATACAAAAAGGTTGAGGTTGGATCTGAGGAGAGCTTAAAGATGAATGACAAGAATTTTCTGCCACTTTACATTGCAAAATCTCACATCAATGTCAAGTTACCCGAGTCAAAAGAGGCTTGGGTAGCATCAAAATCTCACTAAATCTTTGTGATATGTGCAGGAGCTTCCAAGATCCGTTTCACGATGGATTATGGATAGTGGAGCTTCTCGGCACATGACAGGGAAGAAGACCCTACTGTATGATGTTAAAGGGTTTAACGGAGGATATGTGGGATTCGCAGGCAATCAGGGTGGTCGAATAATTGGAGAAGGAACTTTATCCAATGGCATTGTAACGTTTGAAAGAGTTAACTACATCACTGAGCTTGAAAACAATCTTCTGAGCATATCTCTAATTTGTGATCGTATGTACACAACGCACTTTACAGACAAAGAATGTTTGATCTTGAAACCAGGATTTGTTGTTCCCGAAGAATGGATTATCATGAGGGCACCTAGAGTGAATGATTTGTACGTGTTGGACATGAGCATAGCTACTACAGCCACGGGTCAAGCACACTGTTTTGTGTCCAGAGCAACGGAGAAGGAATTGCAATTGTGGCACCGGAAGATGGGTCATATACATCTTAGAAAAATGAATCACCTGGTGCATAATGACTTAGTTACAGGTGTTCATGTGAAAGGTTTTCATCTGGAAGGGGAATGCATTAGCTGTGTCAAAGGCAAGCAAAAGAAGAAATCACATCCTCAAAAGAAAGTCAATTCAGTTTCGAGACCTTTAGAGAGACTTCATATGGATCTTTTTGGGCCAGTGAATGTCAAAAGTATAACCGGTGATAACTACTGTCTCGTAGTAACTGATGATTATTCCAGATTTTCATGGGTATCATTTTTGAAAACCAAGGATGAGACATTTGATAGTTTGATGGCGTTGTTCAGAAAAATTGAAAATTTGTACCAAAGGCGTATCAAAAGAATCAAAAGTGATAATGGTACTGAGTTCAAGAACAACAAAATGAAAGTATATTGTGATGAGAGAGGTATATTGCATGAATTTAGTGCTCCTTACACTCCGCAGCAGAATGGAGTAGCTGAAAGAAAGAACAGGACACTAATTGAAACAGCTAGGACAATGCTTGCTGATTCCAAACTACCTGTAACTTTTGGGCAGAAGCAGTCTCAGCTGCGTGCTATACGCTCAACCGGGTTCTCACTGTAAAGAAATTCAACAAGACATGTTTCGAGCTGATCAATAACCGCAAACCAAACCTGAAGTATTTAGAGTCGTTTGGGTCACCATGTACAGTTCTAGAGCCTTTTGGAAAATTTGGTGCAAAGAGCATTGAAGGAATTTTCATGGGTTATGCTAGTCCACAAAAACGAGTCTTTGTTCCAAGCTTGAAGCGGATCATCGAAGCACAAAATGTTGAGTGTCAGGGGTATACTATGCCGTCTCAGAATCCCGGTGACTCATGGCGTTTTAATTACGATACTTTATGGGATTCGTTTGACATGGAAGAAGAAAAGGAAGAAGAAGAAGATTTCTTTGACGAGTTGGATATTCTGAGAGAGTATGAGTCTTCGCAGGAAAGGTTCCCAGCTGAGTATTCAAGACGACCACGACAAACTTCAAATGATGATGAAGCAGGTCCGAGCAATGCTGGAGAACATGATGATATTCAACAAAATGAAGTTGCTCATGATAATCAGACGGCAGTCAATGATAATCTAGAATCTGATAATATGCCTGTATTCGATCATGGTGATTCAGATTCTGAGGGGGAGCAAATTCAGATTTCAAGTCAAACAAACCCAGTTGATGAACAAGGTGCAAATCAAAATTTCACAAATTTGGAAGGTGAGGTAGATGTTCCAGGCGAAGTGATGCCAAGAACTCTTTCATACCATCCAGAGGAATTGATCATTGGAGAATTGCAGACAGGCGTTCGCACAAGACGACAAATTGACCAAGGCCTTACTTGTTTTTATTCTACAGTAGCACCTTTACAAACTGAGTTTTCACTAAGTTGTTTTATTTCACAGATCGAACCACGAACTTACAAAGAGGCGCTAACTGAAGATTCTTGGGTCAATGCTATGCAAGAAGAGTTGAGTCAGTTTGAGAAGTTAGGTGTGTGGAAGTTAGTAGACTTGCCTGATGGTCAGAGGAAGATAAACACCAAGTGGGTGTTTAAGTGCAAGAGGGATGATCGTGGGGTTGTTGTTCGTAACAAAGCTCGACTCGTAGTCCAGGGCTTTAGTCAGCAGGAGGGTATAGATTTCACCAAAGTGTAAGCTCCAGTGGCTTGACTATAAGCGATCAGAATCTTCCTAGCATTTGCATCTTGGAAAAATTTCAAAGTTTATCAGCTAGATGTTAAATCGGCATTTCTCTATGGGAAGGTAAAAGAGGAGGTATATGTCGGTCAGCCACCGGGCTTCACCGATCCAATCCACAAAGACAAGGTTTATTTTCTAGACAAAGCGCTGTATGGTTTACACCAGGCCCCGAGAGCTTGGTACGAGACATTGTCTCAACACTTACTAGCCAACAGCTTCATCCGTGGAAAAGTGGATGCCACTCTCTTCACCAAAGAGGTTGACGGACATCTTCTGATAGTTCAAATTTACGTGGACGACATCATATTTGGGTCAACAAATGAGAATCTGTGCAAAGATTTCAAACAAGTTATGAAGCAGAAATTTGAAATGTCATCGATGGGAGAGATGAAATTCTTTTTGGGACTGCAGGTTGATCAACTACCCAAAGGAATTTTCATACATCAAACGAAGTACGTTCATGATATCTTGGAGAAATTTGGGATGTCAGGTTCTACTCCAGCTTCCACCCCATTAGCGACGAATCATGGGATAAACCCTGATCTCACCGGAGAGAAGGTAGATGAAACGATGTATCATTCTATGATCGGTTCGTTAATGTATTTGACAGCTTCAAGACCCGATATTATGTATCCAACCTGCCTTGCAGCAAGGTTTCAGTCTAATCCTAGAGCTTCGCATATGGTGATTGTGAAAAGGATATTACGCTACCTGAAAGGAACTCCATCATTGGGGTTGTGGTATCCAAGAGAAGGCGATTTCACGCTTGAAGGGTATTCTGATTCTGATTTCGGATGCTGCAAAGTTAATGCTAAATCAACAACAGCGGGGTGCTAGTTTTTCGGAACACGATTGGTTACCTGGCAATGCAAGAAGCAGACCTCTGTAGCTTTATCCACATGTGAAGCTGAATATGTATATGCGAGCAGTTGCTGTTCTCAGATCTTGTGGATCCAGCAACAGATGCGCGACTACGGTTTGCAATTTCTAAACACCCCTATCTTTGTTGATAATGAGGCAGCGATTAACATTACTAAAAATCCTGTTCATCACGCTAAAACCAAACACATTGAAATTCGTCATCACTTCATTCGCGATTGCTTCGAGAAGAAGTTGATACGAATTGAGAAAATCCACACTGACGAGCAAAAAGCTGATTTACATACCAAAGCATTTGATAAAACACGTTTTCAATATTTGTTAAAACTGAACGGTATGAAGCTTTTATCGGTGTTGGAAGATATTATTGGCGTTGATGAAGGAGACATTTTAGATGATGTTGAGAAGAAATCTGCAATGGTTTGTCGATTTTTTACTTGTTTTGGTATTTAGGGGGAGAGTAGGGTAATATTTTCAGAAAATACAAAAACAGTAAAAATTTCAAAAATACAAAAACATGAGATATTTTCAAAATCCAAAAACAATAGAAAATCAGAAAAGAGCTTGTGTAAAAAGGGAAAATGATAGTACATCGGCTTGACAGTTACAGTATGCTAAAGAATTGTAATGTTTAAAAAAGTTTTAAACAGTCTCGCTGATGATGTGCCGATAGGTTTTTACACATTTAGTAGGTTTATTCGGGATATAAACCTAAATCTTTACTTACTTATTTCGTGGGGAACACTACTTGGATATATAGGTAACCCCTGAAATCTTGTTTGAAATATCCATCTTTCTGAGATACTAGGTCTTTATACTCAGTGATATCTGGGGTATTATCCCGGGACTTCTGATTTTGCGGAAGCAATGGCCTAGTCCCCGGAGAATACTTTACTGCTTGCTTGAAAAATAGCACCGCCCTCAGCATAAAATGATGAGACAATAAAATTGCTAATCAATGTTGTTGTAAAAAAGATCCTCTAAAGGGGACCCACTAAAGTCGAACCGTCATCTCTCTGCTGAATGGAAGTTCTGACCTGAGCTCTCACGGTTTTGCAATTTAACCCCTTACAGATATCATCTGTGGTATACTCACCTGTAAGACTGAATATTGGGATCTGGATACGGGAGTATATTCAAGAGGTGGGACACACGTATAAGTTTAAGTCTCTAATTCATCTAATCCGTATCCTGGACAGATTGAAATTTGTGTGAGAATTTAAAGTAGATCAGTATATCGACAATCTAAGTGAATTGTTTAATTCTAAAAATGAAATTAAAGCTTAACGGTACTTGTGACTTGTCGAATAGCTGATATGATTCCCTAACACGCTCGCCAAAAATATATTTGTATATAGTTTACTTTTATTGCATTTTATTTATGTATTTCATTTCTAGTTTAGAAACTTTATTAAAAAATACAAAAAGATTTTCATTTCTACTTTATTTTCCGACAAACCAGACTGGAAAGTTGATCTTCAGATTCGAATTGAAGCAGATGCAGGAAGTTTCTGGACTGGAGGATGAGTTTGGAGCTTAACATGATAATTGAGATAATGAAAAGTTAAAGCAAGTTCATTAACTTGAAACTTGTATATTTTCAGAAAATGGTTGAACTAAAAGTCAGTGTGAATTATCTCAGATCAACCAAGGTCATTAAGTTGGACTTGGTAGATAAATTGAGTAATCAGGGTCATTAACTTGGACCTGAATACTTAAGTGGATTTCTATTTCTGACAAGAATATCGAATGAGGTTGAATGGTAAGTTTGAATTGAAACTGTTATTATCATATATCTTATATTTGGGTAGAGTATATGCAGGTAACAGATTTAAGTTTGAGAAAGCAGCTAAGCAAAATCCCAGCCTACAGATAGGGGGAGTCTGAAAATTAAAGTCAGATGCAGTTCTGGATCTACATTCAAGAGGGAGCTTGAAGATTGTTAAAGATCCAGAGTCTGTGATTCATGCTAGCTGTTGATAGAAGAAAAGATTGAAGGGGGTTTTATAATGTCAAGACAATTTGGAAAAAGACAAAGACTAAAGACTCGACGCCGAAGACTTCGTCAACATCCAAGGGGGAGTTTGTTGGTGCATTTACTGTCTGTTAACTTCGTCTTAATCGAGTCTTATGTCTAGATAGGATAAACGAGTGCACAATAGAGTGGAAATTAGGGTTAAATTGCATGTTAGTATGTAATTTCGCTTGAAGAGTGACATGGACATGTTCAAGAGAAATCAACATAGGTGATTTCGCTTGAACAGGGCTGTGACATCCTCAAGCGAAATCATGTTGCCTATATATAGGGTTGTGCATTGTTCATTTCAAGCGGAATCAGGTCATGTTCTCTGAGCCGAGGTGCTTTCCGTTTGTCATTTGAATTGTAAAAAGCTCAGGATTGATCAATAAAAGGATAATTAGAAAGGAAACAAGCTGTTTGGCATCTTTTACCTTGATTCCCCCTTTGTACTAGATGATGAACTACTCAGAATGACTGTTTAGGGTCACACTACGATCCAACACATATAATCTGGATGCAACAGAAGGGTAGTCCTGATATCCCGGATGAGCATCATTATAAAGACCCGAAACTTCAGATGTTGGCTATCTATCAACGCAGGATTTAAGACCATGAAATCATACACCGTTGGTCTGTTACCCACGTGATGTCCAGTCCATTATGTTTATACCACTTGGTATCTTTTATCCTTTTGAGAGTTAGACCTATCAACACATCACAGTGAATCCTAGCCTTTTCAGCTTCGAAACCTTACATGTGTTAATCAAGTTCTTTAACACGAAAATTTATTTCACTTCCCAGCAACTATTTTCCCCCTAAATTTGTGCAAAAGTAGAATACTTTATGCCCAAATTTATCGGATGAGATACCGTTATTCTTAACCCCCCCCCCCTTTTAAGCTCAGTCGGTGAAACGCGTCATTTTCAAAAGGTCTACAAGCACATTGAACCTCGAGATGCTGACAGGTTTTGTAAAAAGATCCGCTGTATTAGCATCAATATGGATCTGTTCAAGTTTGAAGAAGCCTCTGTCAAAACAATCTTGAATGAAGTGGACTTTGATATCAATGTGCTTGGTTTTGGAGTAAAAAATTGGGTTTTTAGTGATTTGGATAGCGGAATCATTATCACAATAAATAGTACTGTCAAGATAAGTCAAACCGTAATCCTCTGGCTGATGTTGCATCCAAAGAACCTGGGAGCAGCAAGCAGATGCTGCAACATACTCTGCTTCCGCAGTGGAAAGAGATACAGTTTGCTGCTTCTTGCACTACCAAGAGATAAGTCTATCTCCCAAGAATTGACATCCAGCTGATGTAGATTTTCTATCGCTGTCTGTCCCTCCAAAGTTGCTGTTTGAAAAAGCAAACAGATCAATGTTCGAATCACTGGGATACCAGAGTCCGAGTTTAGGAGCTCCTTTCAGATATCTAAAAATTCATTTAACAGCAGTTAGATGATAGAGTTTAGGATTAGCCTGATAATGAGCACACTGACAAACAGAAAACATGATGTCTGGTTGGCTTGCAGTTAAGTACATCAGTGAACCGATCATAGATCGATACAAACTCTGGTTAACAGGGCTTCCTTCAGGATCCTCAGTCAATAACGGCCGCTCTGCAATTGGGGAGTCTATCGACTTTGAGTCTGTCATGCTGAATTTTGCAAGAACGTCGTGAACGTATTTACTCTGATGAATCAAGATTCCTTGATTGTTCTGAAAAACTTGCAAGCCCAAAACATCATCATTTCTCCTAAAGAACTCATCTCGAACTTCCTCTTCATTACCTCTTCAAACTCCTTGCAAAGCACATCATTTGTGGACCTGCAGATGATGTCGTCAACATGTATCTGAACAAGGATGATGTCCTTGTCAACACGTTTGATAAACAACGTTTGATCGATTGTCTCCCGAGTGTACCCATGAGCAAGCAAATGTTCTGTTAGGGTAGCATACCATGCACGAGGTGCTTGGTGCAAATCGTACAGAGCCTTGTCTAACTTGTAGGAATATCCTTCCTTTTCTTTATCAATTTGAGCGACATAAATCTCCTCCTTGACCTTCCTATATAAAAATGTTGTCTTAACGTCCATCTAATATACTGTAAAGCCCATGAAAGATGCATATGCCAAGAAAATGCGGATGGCCTCAATACGTGCTACTAGAGCATATATTTCATCATAATCTAAACCTTCAACCTGACTAAAACCTTGGACTACTAATCGAGCCTTGTTCCTAACGATCACTCCAGTATCATCTTGTTTGTTGCGAAACATAAATCGTGTGCCAAGAGCGCGCTTTCCTTGTGGTAGCTTCTCAAGCTTCCATACTCCTAGTCTTTCGAGCTGATTGAGCTCTTCATGCATTGCATTAACCCATCCAGGTTCCTGCAAGGCAACATTAATGTTTTTAGGCTCAATCTGTGAAATAAAACAAGAGTATAGACATGAGTTGATGTCTTCCTATTTGCTGCGGGTCTGGACACCAGCAGATACTGGGCCAATTATATTCGTGATTGGGTGACTTCTCTGAACACGTTGTGGAATTGTTGCAGCAAGAGCTTGCAAGTTTGATTGCAAATTTGAGAAACTTCTTGATGCTATTCCAGATTGCTCCCCCTCATTTAGTGCAGTAGCATTGTTGATCACCAGTGGATCTACAGTGCAATCTTATTGAATTGCTCCTGGAAACAAAGAAGTTCCTTGAACATTTGAGGGTCCTGCGGAGGCTTCAGTGTTACGGACTACACCATCAGGGAAAGCTACAGCAGGTTCAGAAATCGGCTCCTGAACTGTCGAAGAGTGAAGCTGTGCTGGAGTATCCTTGTGAAATCCCGATGGATCCACAGTGAGTTTCTTGAGCATGTTTTGCAAGGGCACATCTTCATCTTCATCTTCAATGGGAATAGGCATCTCTGCACTCGAAGCACCTACATTAACAACTTCATCAGACAAAATAGTAAACGATTTAAACAAGGAGAAATAATCATATAGCAAATCAGGTCCAATGCGAGCATCTTTAGGATTTTCTTCCAACCAATCCACATGGTATGCTTCCATGATCTGCTTCTTGACCTTGTTGTACACACGATAGGAGGTGTTCTTAGCATAGCCAATAAAATAGCTAGGATCTCCTCGAGCTTCAAATTTTCCACTGGAATCCATGAGAAGAAGCACACATGGACAGCCAAAAGTGCGAAAGTGTTGCACCGAGGGTTTTTGACCTTCTACTATTTCATAGGGAGTCTTCATGTGACGTTTATTGATCAAGGCATGATTATGAACATAGCAGGCCGTATTCACTACTTCTGCCCAAAATATCAGTGGAAGACCTGAATCTATCAGCATAGTGCGAGCAACTTCAATGAAAGTTCGATTGCGTCTTTCTGCTGAGGAGATCTAGCTGTACTGTACTAACGGTTGATTCATTTTAAGGCACAAAATTCATTTAGCTCAACATTTTTAAATTCCGTCCCGTTGTCACAATCATGGTTGTAAAAGTCCCGCCTAGGCACCGAGTACTACCCGAGTACTCGCTACAAGGTCAGCTGCCGAGGCCCGAGTATTGTTCGCCTAGGCCAATTACTCCCCGAGTAATCTCCGCCTAGGCCGAGTACTTCCCAAATACTCCCGAGTACTCTCAAATCCGACTAGGGAGCGACTAGCGACTTTTGCAACCATGGTCACAATGAATAATGTTTACTCGCTTATTCGCTTGATTCTCCATAAGAGTCACAAATTTCTTGATCAAACCAGTTGTCTCACTCTTCTGATCCAGGAAAACCACCCAAGTGAAACGAGAAAAATCATCGGTAATGACCAAACAGTAAGCCTTTCCTCCGATATTGAGTACATTGACAGGACCAAATAAATCCATATGCAGTAGCTCCAGAACTTTTGAGGTCATGTGCACAGGTTTGGACTTATGAGGTCTACGATGTTACTTTCCACGAGCACATGCTCTACATTTTTCTATCTGCATGAAATCCTTGATTGGCAAATTCCTGACTAGACCTCCCTTGGCTAATCGATTGAGATTTTTTGTGTTCAGATAACCCAATCTGCGGTGCCACAACATGGCATCATGTTCAGCTATCTCTGAGAATAGACTAGTAACTTGATCAGTGGGAGCTTTGTTCATGTCAATCACATAAGCGTTTCATCGTTGTTCAGCTTCAATCAAAAACCAGTCTTCAGGTACGATAATTCCTAGTTTCAGAATGACGTAGCCACTCTTGGTGAGGAGAACCTCCATTCCTTTGTCGCACATCTGTGATATGCTCAACAGGCTGTGCTTCAGCTTCGGGACATAATTGACGTCTGAAAAGGTGAGAACTCCATTTTTTGTCGTGCCTTTCATGGTGATTCTTCCAGCTTCTCCTCCTGCGAAGTTGACACATCCTCCGTCGAATATTTTTATGTCATTCAACTAGGATATGTCTCCCGTCATGTGCCTATAACAACCACTATCAATAAACCAAAGTCTAAAGATAGCCCTCAATAGTCGTTCCTGCACATTTAACGGAATCAGTTAGAGACTTGAACCCTGTAAGTCCCGTATAACCGAATCTTTCAATGATATCAAACAACACCAAGTTTGTACAGAATCCAAACTTGATGTGATTCAAGAATAAACACAAAAAAACTGAAAATATGAAAACGAAGAACAATACCGAATCACTTTTCAACACTTGCACATGATTCTATTACTATGAAAGCAAAACCGTCTTATACAAGTGTCCTTCACAATCTATCGCCTCCCACTCTCTGGTTCTCTAGAATTTTGTAACAATGTAGTTCAAACCTAAAAACAAGTTAGAAACTTGTTTTTATACTAACTCAAGCCCACTTCCCTACATGGGCTCCCATTGGGCCTGCTTGGCCCACATGGCCTAAAACTTGGCCCAAGTGACCTATAAAGGTCCACAACCTAATATAAACTAACCCAGTCAAGCCCAGTTCGTAACCATAGCCCGTTTTGTTAATTTGATGCGTCAGTCTCACACTTTAGGGCCTAACAATCTCCCCCTAGACTGATGCCATCAAATTGTCTTCATAACATGAATTCAGCAACGTCTTCAACGAAGTCTATGGTTGTCGCAATGCTGCAGATGTTGTGGAAGTTCTTATCTTCTGAACTCTCAGCACTGGGTCTCTTTCTTCAGCTCTTGTGGTTAGCTTCATATCAGGATCTCGATCAGCTTTTGCTTGAAAGTCTTTGTTAAAAAGAATGTGAGAGGAGGATTCTCAACAGCTTTTTTCTTCTTCAATCTTTCTCTTCAAGCAGGTTCACAGTACTTCTTCAAATGTACTTTCACTGTCAGACGGCGTTTCGTATCCGGTTCTTCTGACTCATGTACATCTTGTTGTTGTGCTGCTTCAGGCTTCTTCAGTAACTAACAACATCTCAGTCTTCATCAACCCCTGGTCTTGATTGAAATCAAGTTCTGCACATGCTCATAAATTGATAAGCAAACATTTCTTATGCACATGCTCATATATTTGTCCACTTAAACTTTAACGCTCAACTTTCAAGTTTTCAACTTCGTGATATGCTTAAGGTAATATTATACTATTATACCCGTGTGTCCCATTCCAAGGCATACCCCCGCGATCAAGCTAAGCACAACGATTCATCGTAGCAGGTGAGTATACTGATGTCATCCTTTTTTATTTACAACATTAGACCATTGGTGACGGGTCAATACTTTTGTACAGCAGAGCGACCAATGATATTGTCCAAAGAGGGCGAGGCAAATACCATTTTGGTACGAATTTGGCTCTTTGAGCATTTGGAATATTCTCATTTTGAGATTTTGATTCCTTAGGGTTTTTGTCCTCTTGGGATCTTTTAAGATATCTTGACTGTGTCTAGGTCTGCATATAATCTGGATGCAACAGAAGGACAGCCAAGATATCCCCAGATGATTCAACAATATAAAGACCCGAAACCTCAGATGTTGGCTATCTATCAACGCAAGATTTAAGACCATAAAATCATACGCCGTTGGTATGTTACCCACATGGTACATAGTTCGTTATGTTTATATCACTTAGTATCTTTTATCATTTTGAGCGTCAAGCCTATCGATATATCGCAGTAGATCCTAGTCTTTTCAGCTATGGCACCTTACATGTGTTAGTCAAGCCCTTTAACATGAACATTTATTTCACTTCCCATATCATGCTATTTTTCTTTTTGGCTTTTTCATTTTTCTAATGTTTTTGTATTTTCACATTTTCTCCCCCTAAATCAATGCATATATATACTGCAAACTCTTTGTGTATTTTTCTTTTTCTGAGTTTTCTCCCCCATAAACTCTATATCTATCTATATGTCTCTCACCCCCCCCCCCTAAATTTGTGCATAAATCTTATGCGCAAATTTACCGTTTACTAGAGAAAGGACACTTTATGTACAAAGTTATAAACTAAGAAAAAGAAAAAAATATTTTTGCTTAACCGTTCTGTCATCAGATTGAAGACTAATCAATTTCAAATCTAAGTACTGAATTTAAATGGTACCTTTTGCTGATCATTTCTTACTTCTCTTATCTCCTCCAAAGGAAACATATCATTTGTAAAAAAAAAATATGAACTTTTTGAAATAGTGAAATGTTACCCGTTTTTATCTCTGGAACAACTGCTATCAACATTCCAGAGATTGTCAACAGCTCCTCCTTAGTTATTCCTGAAAAATAAGGAGATTAGTAAGACATCGGTACCCAGGCCATCGTGGTCCTGGGATTTCCTGAAGCATCAAAATAGGACACTTCTTTCAAACACAAGTCCCCTTTTGTCTCAAGGATTGGAGACTTTGCTGCTTTGGATTTGGGTTTCCAAATCTGTTTCGGTCTAGCAAACGCGTTTGTTGCCTTCGGTTGAGCAACTTTAGCTGTTTCAGGTTTGTTAGTTTTAGAAACACGTTTTTGTTCCTAAACAGCCTTGCGTTTGTTTTTAGCAGCATTCCAATCCCCATCAGAAGGTTTAACCTTGGGATTCACATTCTTCATTGCCTTAGGTGAAGATACCTTCATTGGCTTAGAATGGTAGTTATCCTTTGTTGTAACCCTCTTATTTTGCATATAATAGGATACACAGGGACGACGTGTGCAGTTTCTAGCAATATGACCCACAGAGCCACAGTTGTAGCAAGTCTGTCTTTTCATTGGAAAGACGTTTTGAGCAGCTTGATTTGCTCTAGCAGGTCCTGAAGGACAAACCGGTCCTTTTTGCGTTGGATGCGCCTGCACTTTACTCTTAGACATAGACGAATTTGGGTGCTTGTATTTGCTGTTTGCAGAACTCTTTTTGCTATGATCACCATTTATTGTCTTTTCTCCTTGATTGGAGCTTTCATTCACCTTGTCACGAGCCTTATAAGGATTATTGCTGCCTTGTCCTTGATGAGCAGACTTCTTATATCCTCGACTTTGATCTGCTCGTTTTGGCTCCTTTTGCGTGTTGTGAACCGGCTCACAAACACCAGCACAAGAGTGAATATTAGCATTTTGTTGCACCTTTGGACGATGAACACAATTTCTAGCAATGTGTCCAGGAATTCCACAGTTGAAACATGTTTGTCGCTTCAATGTATGGAGATTCGAAGAGCTAGCAGCAGTAGCTGATCTGATTGGTTTAGATGAACGAGCTTGCTTTGATTGCTTTGCTTGCGTTCCATGTGCCTTTTCTGGATGTTTAGGTATCTAATGATCAGAACTAGCACAAGCATGAGATGTAGACGGATGATGTGTTTCATCCTTCTTACTTTTATCATGATCATTTCGAAAAATCGGTTTTGTTTCATCTTTATCTTTCTTTTCAGAAACATTTTGTTGTGACTGTTCATTTATTTCAACCACTTTTTCTTCTTTAACAAACTCTGATTCAGTTTTAATTTCAAAACATGTTGAAATTTCATCAAAACGTGTTTCATCAACACGCATATCATGAGAATCTACTTGTGGTTTGCTTTCAACTACGGTTTCCAATGGGGTCCCACTAGATTCAACATTAGGGACACCCACTGAGACAGATTCAGAAGAAGAATCAGGATACTCTTGATTTTCTTGAGAAGGAGTTTCAGTGGTTTCACTGAATGTGTCCTGAGGGACCTCACATGTAACACTGTCATCAACTGAAACATTAGAAACATTACAATCACACGCATTAACTGAAAAACAATCATCACCACAATTATTGTTCAAGGATTCAACACAAACATAATCAGTTTTGCCCAAAACATCAGGCTCACTTGACGACACATAAGCACAAAACGACTCAAACAAGGTTTTTCCAAAAGCAATTTCAGACTTAGTTTGTTCAAAATAATTTTCAGAAATATCGGAATGAAAAACTTGTTCACTCCCAAGAACATCTCCACACTTTACTTCAGGTACTTCATCTGCACATGAAGATGAAGCATTAGGATCAATTGTACCTTTAGAGACAAAATTGATTGGAGGGAACACCCGTTTTTCAACAGGTCTGCCGTTAATTGATGACTTATTGTTTTTAGGACCGTAAGTCATCTTGCTTTCATTCATCAGCTCCTCCTCAGTCATAGGTAAATATGTGTAATTATCATTGTAAGGAGGAGGAGCCTGATTGAAACCCAATCCATACCCTTTCTTTTTCTGATATGCAAGTTGTTGATCACACAAATTTTTAACTAGTTTGCTGGAAGACTCATATTTCTTAATATTGAGTTCATTAATTTGATATCTTTCTCTGATATCTTCCAGTTCTTTGATCAAAATGCATACCTTCTCTTGTGCTTCTAAGAAATGGGTTGTCTTTACACTTACATCATCCTTAAGTTTGATGATGTCTTTTCGCTGAGCTTCAATTTTCTCTTTATAAAGTTTTTCATTTTTTGATAAAGTAAAATTTTTTATTTTTAATATCCTGATAATCTTGTATTAGCTCAGCATTGTGTATTCTATATGCCTCAACCTTTCTCAACACTAAGGAGTGCAAAAGACAGAAAGTATCTCTTCACGAGTAATTTCTTGAGCCGCGGGTTGTGAAACATAAATGCCATAATTTCAGTGGGTGGCTGTTACTTTTGTTCTTTCCCCCCAAAACACAAACCAAACGAGAACCCGTGTACTCGCTAACTCAAACCCTTTGCACGTAATCGAACCAGCTTTCTGAACCGCACCTCAAAAATCTGTCAAAACCGTTATCACAAATCAAACAAACCCCTTTTTTTATTATTTATAAAATAAACCTTTTTTATTATTATAAAAGAATACTTATTATTATTATAAATAAATAATGATTAGGTAATTATGATCCAATGATTAGTCAATTTATTATTATAATTAATATTATTAAACCTAAACGACAGAATACAGATGTCTGTCAGATGTCTTCGTCGTTCAAACAATTCACCCCAAAACCTAAATCAATGTATCACGACAATGAAGAACGACGATGAACTTAACGGCGATGAAGGTGGTGACCGGTGAAGGTTTCTGTCGGAAATGATCAGTGATTGTTGGAGATGCGATGTGTTGATGATGATGAACGACGGTCGGAGAAGATGACCGGAGTTGCAGGTAACGTCGGTGAACGATGATGTGACGATGGTAACTGGATGAAGAACGAAAATGATGAAGACGAAGGTGGTGGTCGGAGATCGTCGGAGAAGGTCGGGTGATCGGAGGTTGCGACTCGAAAATGGTTGCGACTCGAAAGGTTGATGACCCGAGACCTTGAGTCAAGACCTTGAAAGTTGTTGACTCAAAACAGTTGATGAAGGTTTGGTGGTGTTTAGTCTAGACCTGGGTGAAGAGATGTTGAAGACTCGAGACCGTGAAACTTGTGAGTCGAGACAGTGGTTGCGACTCGAGAAGAACGATGATTAATGAGTTGAGACCGGTGAGGATAACAGATATGAAGATGATGAGTCGAAATCGTGGAGATGGGACTCGAGACCTTGAATGTGATATCCAAACTTCTGTTGCGACTCGGAACCATGGTTGCGACTCGAGACTGTGAAAATTGATGAGTCGAGACCTATGTGAAGTCGAGACCGAAACCGTGAGAAGATAACTCGAAACCTTATGAGTCGAGACCAGTGAAGATGACTCGAGAACTTAAAATCAATTACTCGAGACCAAATTGTTGATGACTCGAGACCTTTTTTATGATTGCGACTGGATATGCAGATGACTCGAAAACGTGAAGTCGAGACCGTGGAAATGATGAGTGCAGTTGTGAATTGGAATGTGATTGTGACTCGAGAACGGTGAAGAAATGATGGGGGGACTCGAAACCTGTGATATTATAATTGGAAACAGTGGACTCGAAACCCCTTATATGGAAAGTAAAGAAATTTGAGTATTCCAAAAGATATTGTTCCGAAAATTGTCAAACTAATTTTCCCAAAAATTAGGAAAGTGAAATCGTTCAATAACAAAAATATTCTGTCACACCCCGATTTCCATGTGTCACCGGTGGGCCCGGTAGGGGAGTATCGTGACGTAGTTGATATCATCATAGCCAAACAACACAATATATAAATGCACAGCGGAAGCAAAAGATAAATATATTACAATCCGAATATAAAGTAATATCAAGTATTACAACGGAAAGTAAAGGATCCACAGGCGGATCTTAAAACATAATTATTGTTCAACAGACTTTAGACGCCTAGAACTTGCAAGATTCTTTATTAACGTCCTGAGCAGCTTCCAGCCTATTACGTACTTGTACCTGTCACTTAGACTTTTGAAAATATGTCAGTTTTCACTGGTAAATACACTCAACCGACTCATTTGAAAATGTCTATGAAAATTTGTTTAGGTGCTCAAGGCACGAAGATGTTTTGACACTTTGATTAAAATACATAAGGCAAAATTAATCTATTATACTTGGGACAAACTATATTTCATGTTATCAGTTTTACATAACTTGCTCTACATACGGGGCCCGGTTCTATGCCGGTTCATGATTAACCGACACACCACTATTCCCTTATTGGGAATCCCTTATTGGGTATAATTAATTAATAAACATATGGCATCTGTCAGGTGTATGCCTACACCCCGTGCTTAGGTCGTGGCCATTGCATTTAATGAGTCAAGGATATCCAGGACACGGTCGCATTAATCCCCAATGTTTCAGTCAAGTAATACGAATTAAAAACAGGTTATTTGGATTTCCCGACTTATTGGTCTTTGAATCCCATACCTGACCATGCGGTATTTATATTACCGAATCCCAAGCTCGTAATAGGGAAAATAAGTTAAGAGTATTTACCTGAGCTAGCTCCTGTCTTAAATAGCAAGAATTATAATAACTCAGCCGTATTCACTTAAGTAAGCGTAGGTACAATTTACCGGAAGGCTCTAGTCTGGAATGATGGTATAAATAACCAATTAGAATACTAACGGGTCTTTAATTAAGCCTAAGCTTAGACCGGTTAATTATACGGTTCAAACGCACGATTAGGCGAAGACCGGAATAGAATGTGATTTAGACCCAACAAGTTCGGAGACTTGCTTAATATGGGTATTTCATACACATTCTGGATTTTGAGATAAAACCGATAAGGTTTGATCCGTTTCGGCTAATTTATGCAAACTAGTTACATAAACCGAACCGAACGCGTAATAAGCGTAACGGGTATTCATAAGAGCCATATACAGGTTTCCTAAGTTAATATGCTTCAAATATGTTGTGACATCAGTAAGATGTCTTTTATTATGCCCGAAACGAATTTAAACACAAACTATGCCTCGTAGGGGTAGTTTGGTCATTTTCAAGGTTATAAAAGAGTCTAAGTATTAACCTGAGTTACAGGTCTGATATAATCAGAAAAAATACTTAGTTTACTAAGTTATAATAGTAGGGTAAAGTATATATGTGAAATTTATCAATTATAACCAAACTATGCACCGTAGGGGCATTTTGGTAATTTCACATAAGCCGTAAAGCTCAAAACTGAAGTCTGAATTAAACAACTTTTGCTTACTCTTAAAATATTATAGTTTGCCCAAAATATCAGTAGGTATCAACCCTTGTATGTTTAAAATAGTTCTAGTACATACTATGCGTTAAAAACGCTTAAAAAGGCGATTAGAAGCCATTTCCGGGTTCTATAGATAAAGCTGATATTTTTATTTTTCCAGGAGACTTAAAATAATTTATTTATCATATGTAATCAGTAGCAAAAGGTTTGGAGTCAATTAGATATGTAAAACTCATTTTGTAGCCCGTAAGGGCAAAACCGACAATTACCGGATTAAGCCTACGACTATAAGTTATGCTCAGCCTAAAATTAATTAAAAATCTTCAAAAATCCTAAAATAATATATTACATCAGTGGGTAATAAGTTTGATATCAAAAAGTAGGCTTAGATAGGCCATACGCTAATTATGTCGTTTAATTAACACAAAGCTTTCAATTTACGCTAATGAGCATAACTCTCAAACTACACCTCAAACTGATGTCAAACTTTGGGTACAAGTTTATATATCAGTGACTAAGGTTTCTACTCTTTAACATTTTCAAAAATCACATTTTAAGGTGAAAAGGGCATAATGGTCAACATATGTGCAATTAACGGAATCATGCGTATTAATTGGTTAACTAATGAACCATGGTGTATAATCACAGAGGGTTATACTAGCATGTAACCTGGTCCAAATAGAGCTCTAAGGTATTTCTAAATCATACCAAAATGGGTCAGAACTGAAGTCAAGGCAAAAGTCAAAGCTTTGCGACTTTTGGTTCCGAACCGGGTCTAAACAGTAAATTGTCGGGTTGAACATGTTTAGACATGTTCTTACACTAATTACCAAGTTATATTAATGATCAAACAGGTTGTATGTGTTCTACATTGCTAATCATGCATAAATTAGAAACTAAGTATCCTGTTGACTTTTTAATGACAAGTTTGACCCGACATTTGACCTAGTTAGAGTGGGAATCAGGGGGGACCCTTTTAAGGGTTTATTACCCACATAATTACCAACTTATAACTACTTTCAATTCGACTAATCGTCGGACCGTTAGTGATTAATCGCTAAGTCAACCGTTAATTACGACGGTTTGACTTTTAAGCTAAAACTAAGCAAAAACTTAACTAAGAAAGGTTAAGCATACTTACCAAAGCCTAATGCACTATTAGGGATGGCTTGGATATGCCCTTATGCTCCAGGAAGCTCCAAGAAAGCAGATGAAGTGAGTGATCAAATGGTTGCAACCATGAAGGCCTTTTATAGTGATTTTGATCCCTTAAGATCATGACAAATCATGCTATACATGATCATGGATCAGTAACAAGTGTCCCTAAGGTCTAAAATCAGTTTAGGCGGCCTTTGGGAGTGTTAAAGGGCAAGAGGTGTCGCTTACATAGCTTGAACAGCCAACAAAACGAGTTTCTGCATCTGGAAGCAGGCTTACGGACCATAACGTCCACAGTGTTGAGGTCCGTAAGGACCTAGTCAGCAATATGAAACTTTCACATTTTGACAGATTTAGCCCCTGCACTTCTTAATGCCATTTTCGACACATCCAAGGCCCGTTAAACCATTTTTAAGGCTCTACAATGATGCCTAAGTATGGGGAACATGAAATATGCTCAAAAATATGCCGGATGTCGGTTCGTTTGGTCGTACGGTCACGTTGTTCGGTTAATTACGACGAAACACGGACGGACGCGAAAAACGATCCAACCGACACGACGAATGGAATTTTATCAAGCCAAACACTAAAATAAAATATTTTAGTGCTTGCATAAATTTTTGGGTGTCCGGGGATATCCAGAAGGTAAGATATGCGCGTAAACGCAAACTTGTGCGCTTTTTGACACTTTTAGTCCCTGCATGACCTAAAAGCTTATTTTAGCGCACCAAACACCTCTAAGCCTATATCTAAGATATATTAAAGATAAATAGGGTATGTTTATCTCCTGGTCATATTCCTGAAGGTCCGATAACATACGAATCGGTATACTTTAGCAGTTTGACGCTTTAGGTCCTTCTAATGTGCAAAGTTGCGTAACTCATCATTTAATAGCATTGAAGGCTCATCTAATTCATATTAGGCATTCTTGAAAGTATTATTAAACATCAAAATTCTTCGGGCTCGGTAAAAGGTCATTCAGAGGTATAATTAAACATATTGACACTTTTAGTCCCTTATATTTGCAAAGTTGCGCGTAACTTCACTTTTGGGCATAAAAGCCTTGGGTGGCCAATGATTGGCAAATCCCGAGAGTATAATCAAATATCATGAGGCTCTCGGTTTGTTAAAAGGTCACTCAGAGGTAAGAATTAACATGTTGACGCTTTTAACCCTTTTCTGCGCAAACTTTCAATTAATTACATAAACGGCTACACTTGATTAACAAGTGGCTCATTTGTGAATATAAAACCGTAAGAGGTTATTTAGAAGCTTATTTTAGGTATGATAATACTTCCAGTTCTTTCATAATCAAAGTTTTCGATTTTTCGAAAAATTAGTCCCTTAAATTCAACGTTTGACTTCATTAAGGTTTATTACACGTGTCAATACTTTATTGGTCGTGATTTTTCGAGGTGTTACATCCTCACCCCCTTAAAAGAAATCTCGACCTCGAGATTTGCTTAAAGTAAAGGAAGTACTTTCTGCCGTATCATGGATTTAACTTCCATCGTATATTTGGGCCTCTAAGGGCATCCCAGTTGACCTATACAATAGGTGCATACTTTCTTTTGGAGCTCCTTAACCTATCGATTCTCAATCGACATAGGTTGCTCACACTATCATAGATCTGCATATCATTATGTGATAGTGCTTTTCAACTTATTGGTGACACGTCGCTAAATCATTAGTGTGGGTCACATTGCGCGTTCCACCAAGCTCCTAAATTAGGTCTTAGCTCGTAAGCTATTTAGTCTTAATACATTCGAATCCTTCGAATGACTTTATATATTCTGAGTTTAACTAACCTGGAAATTACAACTCGGCACACCCTTCTAGGGTGTTATCTTTTGTTGAACCTTATCTTTTAACCAGAACTTAGGAGGTTTGCTATTTTCATAAATCCTTGATTTTCTGCCGAATAATGGCAACTTACAGATGGTTGTGATCTTATTTGTTGTTTCCTAGGCAACTTTCAGATCCTGATAATTGGACTTACCAATTCTCTATTTAATAATAGATGTTTAACATTTCACCTATATAAGGTCTCCAAAGGAGTAGCCTTGATACTTACATTATAATTGCTATAGAAAAACTTATTTTATGGTGAGATGGTTATTCCAACCATTGCTTAACTAATCTCAAAGAATAGCTAATCCTTACAGCTAGTCGAACCAATCAACGGTCCTGGGCAGGTAATAGCGATTCTTAATTGTTGCCTATATAGGGTTGCGGTAATCAATGCATAAGCAAGATGATCCGTCTTTCTTATTTATATAAATCGGAGTTCTTAGGACTTCGAGTTTTGGCTTTATGAAATCTTCTCTAGAAGCTTATTGATTTGGCTCCTAGTTCTTCCTATTCCGTTGATACTAACAGATATAAGGCTTTTACAATAATTGTAGCCCTAAGCGGGATGTTCGTCCTAACATTCACTTGCCTCTCAGAAGGTAAACATGGTAATTCTTATAAAGAAGATAATCATGACACACACAGAGATGTTAGAGATGTCTGTATTCTCAGGCTTTGGTTCATCTATCGATGTCGGTATATGACACATTCTCTTTACAAATGCAAGGATGCCCTAAGTAGAGATACTTATAAGGACATTTTATATTGGATATCTTCTTTGAATACCACTAGTCGACTTTAGTACAATATGACCATTGGGATATCTCAGGGGTTCCATGCATTAAACCTCTATACTGATCAGGCATGGAAGCAATCTATGGGACACACTAGGATACGCCAATCCTCATATGGCACTCTTATCAAACATAGTTTGGCATTCGCAGGCGATATAAAATAATGAGGAAATAATAGAATAAAATAATATATATTGTCGTACTCTTTCTGGGGAAGAGTACTCCAGTTTCTTATGAAAGGATTATCTCCGAGGATGGGAGAGAGGGTCATTAAAGATTCCATTGGTAAATTATACCTCATTTTTAATATCTGAAGTTCTTATGAATGCAATCAAAAGTTTGCTAAGCTTATGGTTTGCTAAAGGTTTATTATCCCTTGCATTAACGTAAAATACTTAGCAGGTACAATCGATGCTAAAAGGTAAGGACGTACCTAATGCTAATATTGATATGCACTGTCTCTGGCGTTCACCCGTTAGTTTAGGCGTTTCCTTTCTTATCCATCCCAGACTTAGCTGCTCCTTCCTTGGTAGCCTCAGGGCAATTAGTACTGATGTGGCCCTTTTCGCCACAGCTGAAACAGTTTGCATTCTTTATGTCCCTACATTCGTGGGACTGGTGGCCCGTTCTTTTGCAGATGCCACATTGCTTTATCTTTTGGTTTGATCGACACTGTCCCCAGTGTCTTCTTTTGCTGGTTTTGCATGTAGGCTTCTTGTTGGAATCCGGTTGGTTATTGTTGAACTCGGATTTGCTCTTCTTAGGATTCTGGGATTTATCCTCCTCCCTTTTACGCTTTCCATCTTCAGAGGCCTTGGCAGCCTTGTTTCTAACCACATCGAGTGTGAGAGATAGCGACAGATCTGCCGCTGACCTGAATGTAGTAGGTCTCGATGCTTTCACACTTGCCTTTATTTCTGGGGCTAAACCCCCAATAAAGCGAGCTATTCGCTTTGGTTCCGGTGTGATCAAATAAGGAACCAATCGAGACTTGGTATTGAAACTTGTAAGGTATGCTTGACAATCTAAGTTCTCCATGACTAATGTCAAGAATTCAGTCACGATCTTCTCAACTTCATGTTGAGGACAGTAATTTTCTTTGATAAGAGCAACGAACTGATCCCAAGTCATGTTGTACAAAGGGATCTTCCCGGTGGCTTGAATCAACGATCTCCACCAGGCTAAGGCCTCACCCTTAAATAATTGTGACACAAACTTGACCACATCCCTCTCAGCGCATCCGCTGATATCCACAACTGTATCCAGCTCATCTAACCATGTCATACAATCTACAGCTCCTTCCTCCCCAGTGAAATCCCGGGGTTTACATGAAACAAAGTACTTGTAGGAGCAACCCTTATCACGGGGTCCTTGATTCAGTATGATCTGTTGAGACGGATCACTGTGATGATTAGAAGAGTGACGCTCATCATCTTCCTTCTTGGGTTCATCCTTCTTGGAAGGAGGCTTCGAATGCGGTGTAGATAGGGTCCTACTCCGAGTCCCACTATACTCTTCGTACTGCCGCTCTAAGGCCTTTGTAACTGCGTCGTCTACTAACGCTTTTAGTTCAGCACCCGTTAAATTAATTCAGGCGTTATCATTGTTCTCCACTGGGTGGCTATTAATTTCATCTGAGCCAGCCATTTAATTGAACTGTTACATAAAACAAGGACAATAGTTTACTTGGGAGTTTATTATGGAATTGTCTTTTATGGCAATTCATTAACCATGGTAACGGAGACCATATTTGGTTAATTTATTAATCACATTTATTTAGGATTTATATTATAACTTATCCTAATTATAAAAACAATAACGGTTTTACTAGTGGCAAGAAAGGCCTAGTCACATGGACATTTATAAATTATAAGCTATGATTTCAGAGAATCAAAGCATTGAGGTTTGAATCATAGTTCATTACCTATTTCGGTCAGGGAGTCATCGCTACCCCTGTCTTTTGGCTCATGTAGAAATGAGCAAGGCCCGTAGGCACTATATTACCAATGCATGGTCAAAATATGATCATCTTAATTGATGATTTAAACCCATGATGCAGAGATCATTAAGTTGGGTTAGGAATCTTTTGAAGAATCCTTATATAAGAATGACGTGTGTGATTTTAATGAATCACGTCTGCCAGGAGTGTTAACATATTTTCAGATGTTAACAGGGATACGAATCTTTTAAACAGGTCTTACCATCTTGGCCAGGTCTTTATAATGACACTCAGGCTAGGTTTCACTCTTAATATTCTTATTCATATGTATACTGGCAGGGAAGGAAGGATATTTATTTTATTCAGGATTTTTATTATAAATCCTAATTTACAAGTTAATAATAGCACAAATGGCCTAGTCGCGTAGACAAGTTTAATTTATAAGCCATGATTTCAGAGAATCGAGGCATTAAGTTTTGAATCAAAGTTCATTACCTTTTCTTGACAGGGAGTTGTAGGCTACCACTGTCTCTAGTCTCAGGGGACATTAACTATAGCCCGTAGGCACTTCCCTTCTAAGGGATGTTTATAATATGATCATCTTATAGGATGATATAAGCCATGATTTCAGAGAATCGAGGCATTAAGGTTTGAATCATAGTTCATTACCTTTTCTTGACAGGGAGTTGTAGGCTACCACTGTCTTTAGTCACAGAGGACGTCAATTATAGCCCGTAGGCACTTCATCCTTAAGGGATGATTATATAAATAAGGGAAATTGGAGTAATCTTATTTAAGGATGACTCATGCGATTTTATCAAACCACGTCTGCCAGGAATGTTAACATGTTACAGATGTTAACAAGGATTGGAATCCTTTGGGTAGGTTTTACCGTCTTGGCCATGTCTGCAATGACATTTAGGCTAGGTTTTACCATCTTGGCCATGTCTGCATTGACATTTAGGCTAGGTTTTACCATCTTGGCCATGTCTGCATTGACATTTAGGCTAGGTTTTACCTTTAAGATTCCTTTAATATTTAACGCAGAACAATCCTAAATTGAAATGTTAACAAGGATCTGAATCTAATTGTGGAACTACCGTCTGCCCTGTCTTAAAATGACACATGAGCTAGGTCTTGTCCTTTTTAGATATTGCCATTTTATTATAATGGTAGATTTTATAATATAGGAATGATATTTTTAATATAATCGTTCCTTTAAAATTTAAACAAGTATATGGTTGCCCTAAACGGGTCTTCTAACAGAAAAATGACTTGCCCATGCAAGAGCTAATCAGAAAATGACAAAGGAACCAAATAAGGACAAATAAAACAAATTAGAATTTGTCCTATGTTATTGTCTAGACTCAAGAATGTGCAACTATGTAACTGAGATTAAACACAAAAAGGCTAGTGTTTAATTCGCTCAGTGTTGGCTCTGATACCAACCTGTCACACCCCGATTTCCACATGTCACCGGTGGGCCCGGTGGGGGAGTATCGTGACGTAGTTGATATCATCATAGTCAAACAACACAATATATAAATGCACAGCGGAAGCAAAAGATAAATATATTACAATCCGAATATAAAGTAATATCAAGTATTACAACGGAAAGTAAAGGATCCACGGGCGGATCTTAAAACATAATTATTGTTCAACAGACTTTAGACGCCTAGAACTTGCAAGATTCTTTATTAACGTCCTGAGTAGCTTCCAGCCTATTACGTACTTGTACCTGTCACTTAGACTTTTGAAAATACGTCAGTTTTCACTGGTAAATACACTCAACCGACTCATTTGAAAATGTCTATGAAAATTTGTTTAGGTGCTCAAGGCACGAAGATGTTTTGACACTTTGATTAAAATACACAAGGCAAAATTAATCTTTTATACTTGGGACAAACTATATTTCATGTTATCAGTTTTACATAACTTGCTCTACATACGGGGCCCAGTTCTATGCCGGTTCATGATTAACCGACACACCACTATTCCCTTATTGGGAATCCCTTATTGGGTATAATTAATTAATAAACATATGGCATCTGTCAGGTGTATGCCTACACCCCGTGCTTAGGTCGTGGCCATTGCATTTAATGAGTCAAGGATATCCAGGACACGGTCGCATTAATCCCCAATGTTTCAGTCAAGCAATACGAATTAAAAACAGGTTATTTGGATTTCCCGACTTATTGGTCTTTGAATCCCATACCTGACCATGCGGTATTTATATTACCGTATCCCAAGCCCGTAATAGGGAAAATAAGTTAAGAGTATTTACCTGAGCTAGCTCCTGTCTTAAATAGCAAGAATTATAATAACTCAGCCGTATTCACTTAAGTAAGCGTCGGTACAATTTACCAGAAGGCTCTAGTCTGGAATGATGGTATAAATAACCAATTAGAATGCTAACGGGTCTTTAATTAAGCCTAAGCTTAGACCGGTTAATTATACGGTTCAAACGCACGATTAAGCGAAGACCGGAATAGAATGTGATTTAGACCCAACAAGTTCGGAGACTTGCTTAATATGGGTATTTCATACACATTCTGTATTTTGGGATAAAACCGATAAGGTTTGATCCGTTTCGGCTAATTTATGCAAACTAGTTACATAAACCGAACCGAACGCATAATAAGCGTAACGGGTATTCATAAGAGCCATATATAGGTTTCCTAAGTTAATATGCTTCAAATATGTTGTGAAATCAGTAAGATGTCTTTTATTATGCCCGAAACGAATTTAAACACAAACTATGCCTCGTAGGGGTAGTTTGGTCATTTTCAAGGTTATAAAAGAGTCTAAGTATTAACCTGAGTTACAGGTCTGATATAATCAGCAAAAATACTTAGTTTACTAAGTTATAACAGTAGGGTAAAGTATATATGTGAAATTTATCAATTATAACCAAACTATGCACCGTAGGGGCATTTTGGTAATTTCACATAAGCCGTAAAGCTCAAAACTGAAGTCTGAGTTAAACAACTTTTGCTTACTGTTAAAATATTATAATTTTCCCAAAATATTCGTAGGTATCAACCCTTGTATATTTAAAATAGTTCTAATACATACTATGCGTTAAAAACGCTTAAAAAGGCGATTAGAAGCCATTTCCGGGTTCTATACATAAAGCTGATATTTTTATTGTTCCAGGAGGCTTAAAATAATTTATTTATCATATGTAATCAGTAGCAAAAGGTTTGGAGTCAATTAGATATGTAAAACTCATTTTGTAGCCCGTTAGGGCAAAACCGACAATTACCGGATTAAGCCTACGACTATAAGTTATGCTCAGCCTAAAATTAATTAAAAATATTCAAAAATCCCAAAATAATAAATTACATCAGTGGGTAATAAGTTTGATATCAAAAAGTAGGCTTAGATAGGCCATACGCTAATTATGTCGTTTAATTAACACAAAGCTTTCAATTTACGCTAACGAGCATAACTCTCAAACTACACCTCAAACTGATGTCAAACTTTGGGTACAAGTTTATATATCAGTGACTAAGGTTTCTACTCTTTTACATTTTCAAAAATCACGTTTTAAGGTGAAAAGGGCATAATGGTCAACATATGGGCAATTAACGGAATCATGCGTATTAATTGGTTAACTAATGAACCATGGTGTATAATCACAGAGGGTTATACTAGCATGTAACCTGGTCCAAATAGAGCTCTAAGGTATTTCTAAATCATGCCAAAACGGGTCAGAACTGAAGTCAAGGCAAAAGTCAATGCTTTGCGACTTTTGGTTCCGAACCGGGTCTAAACAGTAAATTGTCAGGTTGAACATGTTTAGACATGTTCTTACACTAATTACCAAGTTATATTAATGATCAAACAGGTTGTATGTGTTCTACATTGCTAATCATGCATAAATTAGAAACTAAGTATCCTGTTGACTTTTTAATGACAAGTTTGACCCGACATTTGACCTAGTTAGAGTGGGAATCAGGGGGGACCCTTTTAAGGGTTTATTACCCACATAATTACCAACTTATAACTACTTTCAATTCGACTAATCACTGGACCATTAGTGATTAATCGCTAAGTCAACCGTTAATTACGACGGTTTGACTTTTAAGCAAAAACTTAACTAAGAAAGGTTAAGCATACTTACCAAAGCCTAATGCACTATTAGGGATGGCTTGGATATGCCCTTATGCTCCAGGAAGCTCCAAGAAAGCAGATGAAGTGAGTGATCAAATGGTTGCAACCATGAAGGCCTTTTATAGTGATTTTGATCCCTTAAGATCATGACAAATCATGCTATACATGATCATGGATCAGTAACAAGTGTCCCTAAGGTCTAAAAATCAGTTTAGGCGGCCTTTGGGAGTGTTAAAGGGCAAGAGGTGTCGCTTACATAGCTTGAACAGCCAACAAAACGAGTTTCTGCATCTGGAAGCAGGCTTACGGACCGTAACGTCCACAGTGTTGAGGTCCGTAAGGGCCAAGTCAGCAATATGAAACTTTCACATTTTGACAGATTTAGACCCTGCACTTCTTAATGCCATTTTCGACACATCCAAGGCCCGTTAAACCATTTTTAACGCTCTACAATGATGCCTAAGTATGGGGAACATGAAACATGCTCAAAAATATGCCGGATGTCGGTTCGTTTGGTCGTACGGTCACGTTGTTCGGTTAATTACGACGAAACACGGACGGACGCGAAAAACGATCCAACCGACACGACGAATGGAATTTTATCAAGCCAAACACTAAAATAAAATATTTTAGTGCTTGCATAAATTTTTGGGTGTCCGGGGATATCCAGAAGGTAAGATATGCGCGTAAACGCAAACTTGTGCGCTTTTTGACACTTTTAGTCCCTGCATGACCTAAAAGCTTATTTTAGCGCACCAAACACCTCTAAGCCTGTATCTAAGATATATTAAAGATAAATAGGGTATGTTTATCTCCTGGTCATATTCCTGAAGGTCCGATAACATACGAATCGGTATACTTTAGCAGTTTAACGCTTTAGGTCTTTCTAATGCGCAAAGTTGCGTAACTCATCATTTAATAGCATTGAAGCCTCATCTAATTCATATTAGGCATTCTTGAAAGTATTATTAAACATCAAAATTCTTCGGGCTCGGTAAAAGGTCATTCAGAGGTATAATTAAACATATTGACACTTTTAGTCCCTTATATTTGCAAAGTTGCGCGTAACTTTACTTTTGGGCATAAAAGCCTTGGGTGGCCAATGATTGGAAAATCCCGAGAGTATAATCAAATATCATGAGGCTCTCGGTTTGTTAAGAGGTCACTCAGAGGTGAGAATTAACATGTTGACGCTTTTAACCCTTTTCTGCGCAAACTTTCAATTAATTACATAAACGGCTACACTTGATTAACAAGTGGCTCAGTTGTGAATATAAAACTGTAAGAGGTTATTTAGAAGCTTATTTTAGGTATGATAATACTTCCAGTTCTTTCATAATCAAAGTTTTCGATTTTTCGAAAAATTAGTCCCTTAAATTCAACGTTTGACTTCATTAAGGTTTATTACACGTGTCAATACTTTATTGGTCGTGATTTTTCGAGGTGTTACATATTCCTTTTGAGATGCCAAAATCATTCAATATCTTTTAACAGTTTCAAACAAAAGTTGACACACCAAAATATATTGATTTTTGACAAATATTCGATGAACACTACCAAGAACGCGAAGAACACTATGATCAAAATTTTCAAATCTTGAATATTTGATATCAAACTGAGCCTAGAAACAGGTTCTAATGGCTCTGATACCACTTGTAAGTCCCGTATAACCGAATCTTTCAATGATATCAAACAACACCAAGTTTGTGCGGAATCCAAACTTGATGTGATTCAAGAATAAACACGAAAAACTGAAAATATGAAAACGAAGAACAATACCGAATCACTTTTCAACACTTGCACACGATTCTATTACTATGAAAGCAAAACCGTCTGGTACAAGTGTCCTTCACAATCTATCGCCTCCCACTCTCTGGTTCTCTAGAATTTTGTAACTATGGAGTTCAAACCTAAAAACAAGTTAGAAACTTGTTTTTATACTAACTCAAGCCCGCTTCCCTACATGGGCTCCCATTGGGCCTGCTTGGCCCACATGGCCTAAAGCTTGGCCCAAGTGACCTATAAAGGTCCACAACCTAATATAAACTAACCCAGTAAGGCCCAGTTCGTAACCATAGCCCGTTATGTTAATTTGATGCGTCAGTCTCACACTTTAGGGCCTAACAAACCCAGGCCATAGTGGACCTAAGTTCACCATTGCTATCTGTGTAAGACACTTCACGGAATATCATATGACTCTTAGAATCGTTTGAGTTTTTAGGCGATGAGGTAGATGTTGATGATTGCAAACACAGAGACTGTGATCTATTATGGACTTTAGGTTTCCAAATTTTGGTGTCTGAAAACTTTGAAGTATTTCCTTTCGAAAGTGTAGCTTTTGACTTCATTTGAAACCTTTTTGTATTTGCAAATTTTTTATTTTCCCTTTTTGCTAAATTCCAGGCTCCATTAGAAGGCTTGCCCTTAGGAGGTCGATTCTTGACTGACTTAGAATGCATAGCCTTCTGATGATACGTGTTGCCAGAGTAGTAGGGACGATGAACACATTTTCTTGCAATGTGTCCCGGAATTCCACAATTAAAACATGTTTGCCTTTTTGAGAAAAAGACATTTAGTTCTGCTTGTGTTATTCTTTAGAATTGATCAAGTCTTTTCTTTTCATTTGACACTAATTACTTGCGTGCATGTTTGATCTTGGATGAACCCTGCTTACATTTATCAGCACAAGACTAAGTATCCGCAACTTTACCCTTAAGTTTTGGTTCAGTTTGCTTGAGATTCGGGGTTTTTTTTTTTTTTTTTTGCTTTTCTTTTTTCACGGCCTTCTGATTTTACGTGACTGTTTCTTCTTCGAAGGAACAGATTCTGTAGACTTTGCCTTATTAGAAATACTTTCTTCAGAATCTAATCCTTTGGGGTCAAGGGATGAATTATCTGTTGAAGTGACTTTCGCAGATTCCTTTTCCTCAGAGACTGTGTTCTCAGGAGTTTCTGTAGAAGAGGTTTCCATAAGAATTTCTTCTTCAGTTTCATCAGATGACTCAACTGCCGAATTGACTTCTATGGACCCCTTTTCTTCAGGCTCTGAGGTCTCATGAGTTCCTTCAGAATTGGATTCTACGAATATCTCTTCTTCAGCTTCATCAACCTCTGAGTCCTTGACATCAAACGCTTCTGGTTTATCAGATGATGAGCAATCAACGTCTGAAACAGTTTGACTCTCTTCTGTTGCAGTGCTGTGAGATTCTATTTGTTCATTACAATTAGAAATCTAAGATTCTGATTGTTCATCACAAACAGAATCCTTGGAAGGGCTCTGCTGGTTATCTGATGCTTCTGAATCTTCTGTTTGATTTTCAGATTCGTCAGATGACCCCTGTTCATCAATTTCTTCATTATCACCATCTTTATCATAAGTTTCTGATGTATCATTCGATGTTTCAGGTGCACCAGAACAGTTACCCAAATCATCAGAATTGATTTCTGAGTCACTTGAAACAGATGTCTCAAGTTTATCAGTCGATACATCAGGTTTTTCTGTCAAAACATTTTCAACACAATCATTTTTATCATAACCATAGTCTAAAATAACAGCACCAGATTCATCAGTTTTAGTGGGAACACCCCAAGTCTCAGCAAACCAAGAAAAAATATAGTTCCAAGCATAAAGGTCATTTTTATCAGAAATAACATTATCAGCAACACGTTGATGTGATTCATCATCCTCTTTAGACTTCTCCTCTGTTCTTACTGACTCTGCACATGAACTAGAACAGTTAGTGTTGTCAACAGAATCAGAATTTAGCGAACTTTCCTGTATCTCCTCTGTGGATGTTTTGACTGGTTTTGTTTTCGTTTCTGTTTCTATTTCATTCACGTGTTCGGATTTACTAGATGATTTATTTGAACAATTTTCACTTAACCAATTTTTCTTTTCATTTGAACAACCTTCATTTTCATTTTTGATAAAATTCATTGGTTTCTTGAAATCAACTGGTTGGCCATTTTTAGATTTTGATGGTTCCCATGTAACATAATCACTAGGCTTACCATAAATCATTTTATCATAGTTCTCTAATTCTTGCTCAGTAGTGGGCAACCTAGAGTAATTATGATTATATGGTGGTGGAACCCGTGTATATCCCAAACCCTTTCCCTTGTTTTCCTTGAATACAAGTTGCGCATCGCACATATTACGAACAATGTCACTGGAAGTATCAAATTTTTTAATGTTTAACTTATTTTGTTTGTACTTTCCAGTGAGAAGTTCCAGCTCAGCTTTTACAGAGTTGTATTCAAGAGTTTTCACCATGAGTCTATGTTTATAGTCGTGAACCCAACATTGCTGTTGATTTACATCTCTGTGATGCTAAGCTATATCCTTCTTAAGTGCCTCAATCTTTTCATAGAGAATTTTATTATTCTCTAGAAGACTAATGCACTTTCCTATTACACTGTTGTAATCAGTGATCAATGCTGAGTTTTGAGATCTCGGAAATGCAACTTTCTTTCTATAGTGTTCTGTGCATAAAAGGAAATTTACCATCTCGGAGAGTGATTTCGGTTCCTCGGTTAGTGCCATCAAGCATTGATGAACCTTCTCAGCAGCAGCAGTTTCAGACAGCTTCATTGATTCCACTTCTGCAACTGCATCAGCCCAATTGAAGCCACGCTGTTCCTGCGTAATCAAAGCCTTTCCAGCTCCATAGTTTCTTGTCCAGTTGAAGTCGAGGTCTCAGCAGGTGTGACAGGAACCATTGACCTCTCCTGGTTTCGAGCAGCAGCTGCTTGAGTAACTTCATATCCCACTGGTGCCCTTTTGCAATCCCTAGAAAAGTGTACCGGCTCATAGCATCAGTAGCACCTTAGCCTGTCTTTCAGCATTCCAGGACGTGCATGTAATAACCCTAAATTTAAAAATCATTATTCTAAAAATAAAAGAATAATAATAAATTAACAATTATCTTATAATCCATCTTTCTGTATATCAACCAAAACTATTATTAGTATTTATAAATTACTCACTAGGAAACCCTAATTAAGACACCCAAGTGATTCTGCACCAACCCTAAAATTTTCAGAATTTTCAGAATCAGGATCAGGGCCCCTAAAACTCAGGGGGGGGGGGGGTATTTTCTAGTGATGATTATCCATTTAACTCGCTGTCTAAATTGAATATTATAAAACTGTCGACTCAGCTGAGCTAGTCCCACACGTGGCCACCCTATACGAATTACATGACCCTTACGGACCGTAAGCATTATTTGTTACGGTCCGTAAGCTATGCCAAAAATTGTGTATAAATAGCAGACATTGGCACTTGCTTCTGGACGCTGAAACGACGAAAGAATTCGTAAAATTCTTCGAGTTATCGTCTGATTATCACAATTAACACACACGAAACACTAATTAAGTATAGCGGGGTGCTGCAGAACAGGGTAATAACTCGATCGCTATTACGATTCATTGTCCGATCGATCAATGTACTCAATGGATGTTTAAGTGCTGCCCACATTAGGGTGATGCTTTGTCAT
This sequence comes from Helianthus tuberosus, assembly GCA_030545235.1. Lineage (NCBI taxonomy): Eukaryota > Viridiplantae > Streptophyta > Magnoliopsida > Asterales > Asteraceae > Helianthus > Helianthus tuberosus. The sequence goes on from CM060426.1 coordinate 5,477,430, forward strand.
TAATTGTGATTCCGACTGGATGTTGAGTGCCACCCGAATACGGGGAATACTCTGTCCTTCGTTGTGAATCTGATGGATGTTTAAGCATAGCACTTTGTCATTCGTTGTGAGGGTTGATCTCGTGAGTTATCGTAAATGCTGTATTAAGTTACTAACCTAGTTGTGTGCATGTTATTTAAATTAGGTTAAAAGACTAATCAGTAGTCTAAATTCTGCCCGTATAAATCTGAAATATTATCATAAGGTAGCATCACTTTGGAATTACTATATTACTATATCTTTTAAAAACTCCTTATGTCTTTGATTATCGATTCATTTGACAGTCCGTTCGATTCCTACTCTAATCATTTGATTTAGTTTTCATGTCATGCGATAGTATTATGTTAGTTGTACTCATTATCGCATGTTCCAATATAAGTTCCGTTTTGTTATGAAAATAAGTTTGATAAGTTATGTAAATAAGACTATTTGTACTCTGTTACCCTAAGTATCGCTTCTCGTGGAGTGTCCCACGAGCATGTTGTTGCGGCATCGACATCATGTGCTCCATCCGTGACGGAGAGATCAGTTCACGGCGTCTCTTAAGTACAAGTGTGGTACATAAGGCTATTAGGAGGCGTATGGATCGATCCTAGGATTTAAGTATAAGGAGGTGGATAACGGGTATGCCAATTCGCCATCTCATGTGATAATTATGCAGGAGTAGCTACCTGTGTATTGTCACGTTTTAAGTTTGCTCATGGGTACATCCGTAAGATATGATTTTGAAAATTTGTTATTTGCATCAAGTTTCATCCGAATAAAGTGTTATTTGTTATTTGAGCCTAATATTCCGTACTGAGCATTCGGCTCATTCCGTAAATTTTTGTATATATACAGGTACGCAGGTTACTTTAGGCAGGGAAAAGAGAGAAGAATAAAGCTTAGGAATAAATCTGAAGATGTTAGTAAATCAAGTCGAATATGTTCGCTTGTATATAAACCTTAAGTTTAGTAGTCGTGTGGTTGTATCCTTGTCCAATAAATAAATAAAGGAAATTATGACTTTTGTTTATGATACTGTTATTGTGACACGTCAGCCCTTCCGGGTTGTGGTGTTACAGCTATGGTATCAGAGCAAAGGCTCTTTCCTGTAGAAAACTTGAAGATAGTAATAAAAACCTGTGAGGAATGGGTAGATATCTATGATAGGATTCAACTTGATCTCTTATTTGATTTAATTCCTATGTCTATTCGTATAGATATGCCTCCTCGTCGTCCGCTACGTAGGAGTACTCGTACTAACCATGTACGTAACAACACTTCTTCGAATGAGACTCCAGTTGATCCAAACGTAATTAATGCTATCAACCAGGCTGTTGCCGGGTTGCTTCCAAACCTTGTTGCTCAAACAGCTGATGCCGTTATTCAACAAACTCGTCAGCCAGAACATAATAACACGAATCCAATTTCTGGTGAAGAAATTCGTGAGAATACCACGAACCATACTACCTATAGTATAGACATATGGATCGCTAAATTCCAAAAACAAAAGCCGAAATCCTTTACTCACGCTAATAATCCAGTCGAAGCAAGGAACTGGATAGCTCATATTGAAAAGATCTTCGGAGTTCTTGGAGTTCCGGAGCAATACAAAGTTAGATTGGCTACCTACAAATTTGAAGATGACGCACAAACTTGGTGGGAAGGATATAAGCATGTCAAAGGAGGGGATGATTTTGACGCTAATCTTTCATGGGTCGACTTTCGTACCATCTTTTACGACAAGTATTTTTCGACCGCTGATAAAGAAGCTTATATCAGGGAGTATGCAGTGATTCGACAGGGAAGTGATGAACCAGTCTTTGAGTTCATTACTCGATTTTCAAGGTTGGCTAGTATTGTAGGAGACGTTGCAGGATCAGCAGAAGTCCAAGCAGAAAAATGCAAGTGGGCAGTTAATGATCGAATTCGGAAGTCGATCATGTACATGAAATTTAAGGATATCACCGAAGTTGCTGATGCAATCAAGACTTTTGAGTTCGAAAGGAAAGAATTTTTATCTCGAACTGGGGATAATAAGAAGAGAAATAGGGAAGGACAAATTAAGCAGGAAATCGGCCAATCATCCACTACGCCACAGCATCAAGATCGCAAAGTGCAAGGAAATCAAAACTCTGGAAATCAGGCACGTCCATGGCAACCTAGACTGCAAAACCCGAGGCCTGCTCAAAACCAGATTCAGTTGTATGCAGAACCTATTAGAACTCAACCACTGAATCAACATGTAAACCCAAATCAAATTACATACCCTCTATGTAATACTTGTGGTAAGCGACATCAGGGCGTATGTCACCGAAGTACAGGAGCATGCTTTAGATGTGGCCAAACTGGACACATGATCAAGGAGTGTACCAAGAAAGACACTAGGAAGAATAACCGACCAAACGTTGCACCACCCAATGTTGGAGGAAGAATTTTCACACTTTCTGCTACTGATGCTGCTAATGTCCCATGTACTGTGTCGGGAACCCTTCAACTTGGTAAACATAGTATCTATGTGTTATTCGACACAGGAGCGACTCATTCTTTAGTATCCCACTCGTTTACTAAGTACCTTCCGATAAAACCAACTCTCTTAAATCATACCTTAACCATTTCCACTCCCATGGAAAATTCATCCGCAATCACTTACGTATATAAAGATTGTCCGATCAGTATTGAATCTATGGTGTGTAAGGCAGACCTATTTCCAATACATATGTGTGACTTTGATGTTATTCTAGGAATAGATTGGTTGTCTCGACATCGCGTAACTATAGATTGTCATTTCCGACGTGTTATTTTCGGTGATCTTCATCATCCTGATATTATATATCAGGGAACTCAAGCTCATAAATCTCTTAAGATTATCTCTGCGCTCAAAGCTCGAAAATTCATAGCAAACGGTTGTGCTGGATTCCTAGCATTGATTAAGGATACTTCTGCTAGTGTTAAGAGTATCGATAGCCATTCCGTTGTTCGTGAATATCCTGATGTATTTCCAGATGAACTACCGGGATTACCACCTGACCGTCAGGTAGAATTCACCATCGACTTGATCCCTGGTGCCGAACCTATTTCTAAAGCTCCATACCGTATGGCTCCAATGGAACTGAAGGAGTTGAAGGAACAATTGCAAGAATTGTTAGATCTAGGATTCGTAAGACCCAGTGTTTCACCTTGGGGTGCTCCGGTCTTATTTGTGAAGAAAAAAGACGGTAGTATGCGTTTATGTATTGACTACCGAGAGCTGAACAAGATTACTATTCGTAATCAGTATCCTCTGCCTCGCATTGATGATCTCTTTGATCAACTTCAGGGGGCTCAGTTCTTCTCAAAAATTGACCTGAGGTCCGGGTACCATCAGCTAAAGATCAAGAATGATGATGTTCCTAAGACCGCCTTTCGTACTCGATATGGTCATTACGAATTTTTGGTTATGCCCTTTGGGCTAACTAATGCACCCGCAGTCTTCATGGATTTGATGAATCGCGTATTTCACAAATTCCTAGACCAATTCGTAATTGTTTTTATCGATGACATTCTGGTATATTCCAAGAGTCGTGAAGAGCATGAAGCACATCTACATGCAGTATTTGGAACCTTGCGGCATGAGAAGTTGTACGCGAAATTTTCCAAATGTGACTTTTGGCTTAGCCAAGTGGCATTTCTAGGTCATGTCATATCAGCAGAGGGAATTATGGTAGACCCAACAAAGGTTGAAGCTATTACCAAATGGCCAAGACCCACTTCTGTTACCGAAATACGAAGTTTTTTGGGTCTTGCTGGCTATTACCGAAGATTTGTTGAAAGATTCTCGGTAATTGCTTTACCACTCACAAAACTCCTAAGGAAAGGGGTGAAGTACTCATGGAATGAGGAACAAGAGAAAAGCTTTGAAGAATTGAAGAAACGACTCGTATCCTCCCCGATACTCGCTCTCCCTTCTGGATCAGGAGGTTACCAAGTCTATAGTGATGCCTCAAAGAAAGGATTAGGTTGTGTGCTAATGCAACATGGGAAGGTTATCGCTTATGCCTCCCGTCAATTAAAGCCTTATGAAGTTAACTACCCTACACATGATTTAGAACTAGCCGCAGTAGTCTTTGCACTTAAGATTTGGTGACACTATCTGTATGGTGAGAGTTGTGACATCTTTACCGACCACAAGAGCCTCAAGTACATATTTACACAAAAGGAGCTAAATATGAGGCAAAGAGGTGGTTAGAACTTTTAAAAGATTACGACGCAAATATTCAATACCATCCAGGCAAAGCCAATGTTGTAGCTGACGCGTTGAGCCGAAAGAATTCCGGGACTATATCTTGCTTACAAATTCAGCCTCATATTAGGAGGGATCTCGAAAGAATGAACATTTGGCTTCAGGTTAGTAAATCTGATGGATATCTAGCTAGAATGCAGATTGAACCCGACCTCATATCACGGATTAAAGATGCACAGAAGCAAGATGGAGAACTATGGGCAATTGTGCAAAATCTTGAGGTGGGTAAGCAGTCTGAATTTCGTATAGACCATCATGGGGTGATTTGGTGCGGTAAAAGACTTTGTGTACCCGATGACTCCAGCCTTCGTGAGTCATTGTTAGCCGAAGCTCACAGCTCACCATTTTCAATTCACCCAGGATCTACCAAGATGTATAGAGATTTAAGACAGAACTTTTGGTGGAATGGCATGAAGGAAGACGTTGCTCGATACGTAAGTAAATGCCTCACTTGCCAACAAGTGAAAATTGAACACAAACGAGCAAGCGGTCTGTTGCAGCCATTGGATATTCCCATATGGAAGTGGGATGAGATCACAATGGATTTTGTTACCGGTTTGTCTAAGACATTCAAGAAGAATGATGTTATATGGGTTGTTGTCGATAGATTGTCGAAATCAGCACATTTTCTACCAATTCAGCAAGGATTTTCGGTTAATAAGTTATCCGAAATATTTCTTCAAGAAATTATTCGACTTCATGGTACACCATCTTCCATTGTTTCCGATAGAGACCCACGTTTCACCTCACGATTTTGGAAAGGTTTTCAGGCAGCTTGGGGTACACGACTGAAGTTTAGTACTGCTTTCCATCCACAAACAGATGGGCAGTCAGAACGTACGATTCAGACCTTGGAAGACATGCTCCGAGCATGTGCACTTGAATGGTCTGGAAACTGGGATGAATATCTATGCCTTGTTGAGTTCGCTTACAACAATAGTTGGCAAGCAAGTATTGGCATGGCACCTTTTGAGCTTTTGTACGGTCGGAAATGTCGAGCACCAATATGCTGGGATGAAGTTGGAGAAAAGATTATTGAAGGGCCGGAACTAGTTCAGATTACAAATGAAAAAGTCGCTATGGCCCGAGAAAAACTGAAAGAAGCTCAGAGCAGACAAAAGAGCTATGCAGATCAAGATAGACGACCACTCGAATTTAAAATTGGCGACCACGTATTCTTAAAGGTATCACCTTGGTGTGGCGTTCGTAGATTTAGAATTAAAGGAAAGCTTAGTCCCCGTTTCATCGGTCCGTTTGAAATTCTTGAAAGAATTGGAGAAGTGTCATATCGACTGGCTTTACCGCCTCAACTCTCTCACGTTCATAACGTTTTTCATGTCTCCTCGTTAAGAGGATATAATTATCATCCACTCCATGTCATTAGTTATCCGTTACTTACAATTCACGAGGATTTGTCCTACGAAGAGGAGCCAGAAGCCATTTTAGATCGACAAGAAAGGGTTTTGCGTAGGAAAGTAATTTCGTTTGTTAAAATCCTCTGGAAAAATCACTCTGAGCGCGAAGCAACATGGGAATCTGAAGAATCAATTCGTTCTCTATACCCTAATCTATTCTCGCAATAGAATTTTAGTCGAGTAACGGTAAATCTTGCTCTTTGATATATGTTCATTTGTTTCTGTTTACGGTCATTTATGCTTTACCTTATGTGAATATATCTTAGCTATGATTAAGCATATCTATGTAGGAAATATCAGTATCAATAGTCACTCTAGTATCTGTAAGTCTCTATTGACTTATCGTACGGTAAGATATTTTATTAAGATACGTTATAGAAGGACCATTAGGGCACATATATAAGGTAATTGACAAGTATAGTCATGACCTTAGTTATGAATTTCAGATACACATGTGTGTTTAGGAGATTCTGGTTATATAAGTTAATAACTCTGCTATGACAGTTCCGTTTCTGTTACTTATGCGATAGGTTATATTCTTATTTGAAAAATTTCGAGGACGAAATTTCTTTTAAGGGGGTAATAGTTGTAATAACCCTAAATTTAAAAATCATTATTCTAAAAATAAAAGAATAATAATAAATTAACAATTATCTTATAATCCATCTTTCTGTATATCAACCAAAACTATTATTAGTATTTATAAATTACTCACTAGGAAACCCTAATTAAGACACCCAAGTGATTCTGCACCAACCCTAAAATTTTCAGAATTTTCAGAATCAGGATCAGGGCCCCTAAAACTCAGGGGGGGGGGGTATTTTCTAGTGATGATTATCCATTTAACTCGCTGTCTAAATTGAATATTATAAAACTGTCGACTCAGCTGAGCTAGTCCCACACGTGGCCACCCTATACGAATTACATGACCCTTACGGACCGTAAGCATTATTTGTTACGGTCCGTAAGCTATGCCAAAAATTGTGTATAAATAGCAGACATTGGCACTTGCTTCTGGACGCTGAAACGACGAAAGAATTCGTAAAATTCTTCGAGTTATCGTCTGATTATCACAATTAACACACACGAAACACTAATTAAGTATAGCGGGGTGCTGCAGAACAGGGTAATAACTCGATCGCTATTACGATTCATTGTCCGATCGATCAATGTACTCAATGGATGTTTAAGTGCTGCCCACATTAGGGTGATGCTTTGTCATTAATTGTGATTCCGACTGGATGTTGAGTGCCACCCGAATACGGGGAATACTCTGTCCTTCGTTGTGAATCCGATGGATGTTTAAGCATAGCACTTTGTCATTCGTTGTGAGGGTTGATCTCGTGAGTTATCGTAAATGCTGTATTAAGTTACTAACCTAGTTGTGTGCATGTTATTTAAATTAGGTTAAAAGACTAATCAGTAGTCTAAATTCTGCCCGTATAAATCTGAAATATTATCACAAGGTAGCATCACTTTGGAATTATTAAGGTACGGATCCTTACACCACTCTTTATTGCTTCATAGTCAAATTGTTATAAACCACTAAATTACTATATCTTTTAAAAACTCCTTATGTCTTTGATTATCGATTCATTTGACAGTCCGTTCGATTCCTACTCTAATCATTTGATTTAGTTTTCATGTCATGCGATAGTATTATGTTAGTTGTACTCATTATCGCATGTTCCAATATAAGTTCCGTTTTGTTATGAAAATAAGTTTGATAAGTTATGTAAATAAGACTATTTGTACTCTGTTACCCTAAGTATCGCTTCTCGTGGAGTGTCCCATGTCACACCCCCAAAATCCACCCGCGGAGTACCACCGCTTGGAGGCGTGACATGACCAGGATCAAGCCACCAATCATATTGAACATAAGTAAAATAGTAAAAGTCATACAACAATACGATAGGTGTTTCCATAACCAAATATAAACAAGTGTGCAGCGGAAGCATTTAATGTAAACCCAACATAAGTTATAAGTTCAAATATCGTCTACGATCCGTATCCCACAACGACCTGCTCCTTCCTGTGCAAGCTCCATATGTACCTAAGGTCCTGCAAGGCATGTAACAGAGAATCAACAACTAGTTGAGCGAGTTCACAGTAAATAAGTTCGTAATTGTAAGTTTGTTTCGTAACATGTGGCGCTACTAGGCCGATCGTATGTTCTATTAGTGGGGGCTTCCCATGTTGCATATACACTAGACTATTTGTAACCATAAGTGTTCTTCACAACCGAGAACAGTAGTACGTACATAGTTTACGTAGGCTTTACGTAAGTGTCCTTCACAACCGAGGACAGTATTGAGTATAAGTTCACGTAGGTTTTACGTGAGTATCCTTCACAACCGAGGATAGTATTGAGTATAAGTTCACGTAGGTTTTACGTGAGTATCCTTCACAACCGAGGATAGTATTGAGTATAAGTTCACGTAGGTTTTACGTGAGTATCCTTCACAACCGAGGATAGTATTGAGTATAAGTTCACGTAGGTTTTACGTGAGTATCCTTCACAACCAAGGATAGTATTGAGTATAAGTTCACGTAGGTTTTACGTGAGTATCCTTCACAACCGAGGATAGTATTGAGTATAAGTTCACGTAGGTTTTACGTGAGTATCCTTCACAACCGAGGATAGCGAGTGGCATAAGTATACGTAGGTTTTACGTATGTGTCCTTCACAACCGAGGACAATGGTATGGTAGTCTAGTATCAGTGTATGTACGAATCTATTCAACCTTATTCCTTCCATCCCATTCCCCAAACCCTGGGAATCCCATGCCTTAGTAAGGGTGTGAACTCACCTTGTTTTGCTCGGTATGCTAAGTGTATGCTCACAAGTAATCAATCGCGTCCTAAAGTAGGCACGTATGTGAAATCAGTTTGAGTTCAAGTCGTTCACGTATAAGCATGCAACACGTAATCACAGTCATGTACAATATGGTTACACTTAACAGCAGTCAAATATTCCAGTTAACACTTAACAGAATTAACTCAAGTTACTGCACAGATCAGCTATTCGGCGAAACACGCATGTTGGCGAAACACAGATAATGACGAAACACATATAATGGCGAAACACATTCTGTTTCGTCGAGGTGTCCCCTGGCGAAACAGAACTTCTGATTCGTCGACTACTCTTGGCGAAACACATTCTGTTTCGCCGAGAGTTCTGTTTCGTCGAACAGTTCAGTTTCGCAGACATCAGTTACAGCAGATGCGAAAAACACATAAACCCTAACAGCCGTAAAACAGCAATTCCTCAATCATACAGAAATCATTCAACGCAGAATCATCGTAACATCATCATAACATAAGCATCACAGTTCTTAACGTCTAGCACGAACCCTAGGTTATGTGTACAACATATAGATTAACATACAACATCATATCATCGATTCCTATCAAGATACTAATGTGTATTCAGAATCAGGCCATATAAACAACATTCAGAACCGAGTATCATCAACATACCCTCCTATAATCCAGAAATCAAGCATAAACACAATATGTATAAAGAAATCAAGGGACAAAGAAACCGATTAGACGAGCACGCACTAACCGAGATATCCGGGATGAACAAGGGAGGATTCGAGAGAGAAAGATGATGGTTGAGGATGGTTATCGCCTTCACAGAGTGGAGAGTTCTAGGGTTTCTATTTTTTGTTAAAAGTGTGAAACAGGGAGTCGGTTCACGTTAATATGAACGAATTACCGTTCTGGGCCCTTAATGGGCTTGGCGAAACTGGGCTTGGCGAAACAGACTTCTGTTTCGTCGGGATGCTTATGACGAAACAGTCTGTTTCGTCGGGTCCTGTCTGTTTCGTCGAGTCCTGTCTGTTTCGTCGAGTCCTGTCTGTTTCGTCGAGTCCTTTTATGTGTTAACAGTTTAAGTTTTCAACAGGTGTTTCATGTTATACAGCCAAACACAAAATCATGCAACCACAATGCGTTCATTATAAAATAACGTATACAGTTACAAGTTAAACAAGTCAAACAACTACACAGTCAAAGTCAACGTGCACTAAATGCGAAAAAAGAAAGTCGGAAACTCGAGTTGTCACATTATCCCCAACTTGAAAGAAATTTCGTCCCGAAATTTAGCATGCGGTTACTGAGGAAGCTAGGTAAGTTATCGTTTACTGGTTTTCCTGGGGCGTCACATCATCCCCCCGTTGAGTTGGGATTTCATCCCGAACTTCTGTAGTAGCTTCAGCCTCAGTAGTAGTTGCATTGTTTTCGAACAACTGGGGATATTTGAGTTCCATTTGGTCTTCGCGTTCCCAGGTAAACTCTGGGCCACGACGGGAGTTCCAACGAACTCGAACAAGTGGTATTCTGGTGTTCTTGAGGACCTTAACATCCCGGTCCGTGATTTCAACTGGTTCTTCGACGAAATGCAACCGTTCGTCGATAGTGAGCTCCTTCAAAGGAACTACGTGGGTCTCATCTGACAGAAACTTCTTCAGATTCGACACGTGAAAGACGTTGTGAACTGCACTGAGTTCAGCTGGTAAGTTCAGTCTGTAGGCCACTTTGCCTATTTTCTCAATAACTTCGAAAGGTCCAACGTATCGTGGATTGAGTTTGCCGCGTTTGCCAAAACGAACCACACCCTTCCAGGGTGAAACTTTAAGTAGCGCTCGATCCCCAACCTGGAATTCGAGTAGTTTCCTGTCTTTATCAGCGTATACTTTCTGACGGTCACGAGCTGCCGCCATACGTTGTCGTATTTGAGCAATCTTTTCAGTAGTATCAACTACCATTTCTGGACCTGTGATTTGACTTTCCCCCACCTCTGCCCAACAGAGAGGTGACCGGCACCTACGCCCGTACAATGCCTCGAATGGTGCAGCTTTAATGCTGGTGTGGTAGTTGTTGTTATACGAAAATTCCACGAGTGGCAGATGTTTCTCCCAACCATTGCCAAAGTCAATTACGCACGCCCGAAGCATGTCTTCTAGAGTTTGAATAGTGCGCTCAGACTGCCCATCTGTCTGAGGGTGATAAGCTGTGCTCATGTCTAAACGAGAGCCAAAAGATTTGTGCATTGCTTGCCACAGTTCTGAAGTAAAACGTGCGTCACGATCAGAGATGATGGAGGTGGGCACTCCGTGCCTCGAGACCACTTCTTTTAAGTAAATGTCTGCCAAGGTAGAGAACTTGTCTGTTTCTTTGATTGCTAAGAAGTGAGCAGACTTTGTGAGTCGATCTACGATCACCCAAATAGTATCATTTCCGCGCTGAGATCTAGGTAGGCCAGTAACAAAATCCATGGAAATTTGCTCCCATTTCCATTGTGGTATTTCAGGTTGTTGGAGTGGTCCTGACGGTTTCTGATATTCTGCCTTGACTCTCGCACAAGTCAAGCATTTGCTAACGTATGTGGCTATGTGGGCCTTCATGCTAGGCCACCAATATGTAGTTCTGAGGTCGTGGTACATCTTATCCGAACCAGGATGTACTGAGTAGCGAGACTTATGAGCTTCATCCATTACTAGCTCGCGTAGGTTGCCGTACAGTGGGACCCAAATGCGTCCTGTGACGTAGTAAGCACCATCTTCCTTCTGTTCTAAGCGTTGCCTTGAGCCGCATAGGGCTTCAGCCCTGACGTTGTCTGGTTTCAATGCTTCTATCTCTGATCCCGTCATCTTCATGTTAAAGAACTCCACTTCCAACTTGTGGATGGCATCATAACTACTGTATTCACGTTTGATCAGTTCCTTAAAATCATTCCATGGGGTGGCATTAGCAGCCGCCAGCCCCAGTATCGTAACTTGCGCGCTCCACCAAGTTTGCGCAGTACCTTCGAGAATATCAGTGGCATATTTCACCTTACGAGCCTCAGGTCATTCGCACATTTGAAGGCCGATTCGAGTGTCGCTGAAAGTAGTAGGACGACAGTCCATAAAAATCGTGTATGTGCACACAGGTGGCTGAGCGTGTTGACTTGTCGTGTGCGTAAGAGTAATCAAAATTAAGCACAAGTGTTGAGTTACGAGAGTAGGATCTAAGGATCCTAGAGTAAGTGGTGATGGCAGGTTACACCTCCTGCCTGGGCAGCTGCGAGTGCTGCAGTAACTTGTTCAGTGATCGAAGCCGCCAACTGGGCTTGAGTTAGGTTAACGCGTCCACACATGATCTTGACATCAAGGAGAACATGTGGGTGAGAGGTTCGCGAATAGTGCGAAGAGAGTGAGCACACAAGTATCCTCATGCAATAACAAATAGTGAGCAATGTAATCTAAGTATACCACGAGCAAAGTTCTATGTAGTTCTAGCAAGTAGTAAGGTAACATGAATAGTAGTACCTATGATGTTGAGTCTTGCACGTGGAGCGAAGCGTCGTTGTGGATCGTTGAGAGCACTGTTCTGGTTATAGTCTGGTTTTAATAAAAATGTTTTCCCCTTATTAAAACCGAGTTCTCTATAACCAATGGCTCTGATACCAATCTGTCACACCCCCAAAATCCACCCGCGGAGTACCACCGCTTGGAGGCGTGACATGACCAGGATCAAGCCACCAATCATATTGAACATAAGTAAAATAGTAAAAGTCATACAACAATACGATAGGTGTTTCCATAACCAAATATAAACAAGTGTGCAGCGGAAGCATTTAATGTAAACCCAACATAAGTTATAAGTTCAAATATCGTCTACGATCCGTATCCCACAACGACCTGCTCCTTCCTGTGCAAGCTCCATATGTACCTAAGGTCCTGCAAGGCATGTAACAGAGAATCAACAACTAGTTGAGCGAGTTCACAGTAAATAAGTTCGTAATTGTAAGTTTGTTTCGTAACATGTGGCGCTACTAGGCCGATCGTATGTTCTATTAGTGGGGGCTTCCCATGTTGCATATACACTAGACTATTTGTAACCATAAGTGTTCTTCACAACCGAGAACAGTAGTACGTACATAGTTTACGTAGGCTTTACGTAAGTGTCCTTCACAACCGAGGACAGTATTGAGTATAAGTTCACGTAGGTTTTACGTGAGTATCCTTCACAACCGAGGATAGTATTGAGTATAAGTTCACGTAGGTTTTACGTGAGTATCCTTCACAACCGAGGATAGTATTGAGTATAAGTTCACGTAGGTTTTACGTGAGTATCCTTCACAACCGAGGATAGTATTGAGTATAAGTTCACGTAGGTTTTACGTGAGTATCCTTCACAACCGAGGATAGTATTGAGTATAAGTTCACGTAGGTTTTACGTGAGTATCCTTCACAACCGAGGATAGCGAGTGGCATAAGTATACGTAGGTTTTACGTATGTGTCCTTCACAACCGAGGACAATGGTATGGTAGTCTAGTATCAGTGTATGTACGAATCTATTCAACCTTATTCCTTCCATCCCATTCCCCAAACCCTGGGAATCCCATGCCTTAGTAAGGGTGTGAACTCACCTTGTTTTGCTCGGTATGCTAAGTGTATGCTCACAAGTAATCAATCGCGTCCTAAAGTAGGCACGTATGTGAAATCAGTTTGAGTTCAAGTCGTTCACGTATAAGCATGCAACACGTAATCACAGTCATGTACAATATGGTTACACTTAACAGCAGTCAAATATTCCAGTTAACACTTAACAGAATTAACTCAAGTTACTGCACAGATCAGCTATTCGGCGAAACACGCATGTTGGCGAAACACAGATAATGACGAAACACATATAATGGCGAAACACATTCTGTTTCGTCGAGGTGTCCCCTGGCGAAACAGAACTTCTGATTCGTCGACTACTCTTGGCGAAACACATTCTGTTTCGCCGAGAGTTCTGTTTCGTCGAACAGTTCAGTTTCGCAGACATCAGTTACAGCAGATGCGAAAAACACATAAACCCTAACAGCCGTAAAACAGCAATTCCTCAATCATACAGAAATCATTCAACGCAGAATCATCGTAACATCATCATAACATAAGCATCACAGTTCTTAACGTCTAGCACGAACCCTAGGTTATGTGTACAACATATAGATTAACATACAACATCATATCATCGATTCCTATCAAGATACTAATGTGTATTCAGAATCAGGCCATATAAACAACATTCAGAACCGAGTATCATCAACATACCCTCCTATAATCCAGAAATCAAGCATAAACACAATATGTATAAAGAAATCAAGGGACAAAGAAACCGATTAGACGAGCACGCACTAACCGAGATATCCGGGATGAACAAGGGAGGATTCGAGAGAGAAAGATGATGGTTGAGGATGGTTATCGCCTTCACAGAGTGGAGAGTTCTAGGGTTTCTATTTTTTGTTAAAAGTGTGAAACAGGGAGTCGGTTCACGTTAATATGAACGAATTACCGTTCTGGGCCCTTAATGGGCTTGGCGAAACTGGGCTTGGCGAAACAGACTTCTGTTTCGTCGGGATGCTTATGACGAAACAGTCTGTTTCGTCGGGTCCTGTCTGTTTCGTCGAGTCCTGTCTGTTTCGTCGAGTCCTGTCTGTTTCGTCGAGTCCTTTTATGTGTTAACAGTTTAAGTTTTCAACAGGTGTTTCATGTTATACAGCCAAACACAAAATCATGCAACCACAATGCGTTCATTATAAAATAACGTATACAGTTACAAGTTAAACAAGTCAAACAACTACACAGTCAAAGTCAACGTGCACTAAATGCGAAAAAAGAAAGTCGGAAACTCCAGTTGTCACATTATCCCCAACTTGAAAGAAATTTCGTCCCGAAATTTAGCATGCGGTTACTGAGGAAGCTAGGTAAGTTATCGTTTACTGGTTTTCCTGGGGCGTCACATCATCCCCCCGTTGAGTTGGGATTTCATCCCGAACTTCTGTAGTAGCTTCAGCCTCAGTAGTAGTTGCATTGTTTTCGAACAACTGGGGATATTCGAGTTCCATTTGGTCTTCGCGTTCCCAGGTAAACTCTGGGCCACGACGGGAGTTCCAACGAACTCGAACAAGTGGTATTCTGGTGTTCTTGAGGACCTTAACATCCCGGTCCGTGATTTCAACTGGTTCTTCGACGAAATGCAACCGTTCGTCGATAGTGAGCTCCTTCAAAGGAACTACGTGGGTCTCATCTGACAGAAACTTCTTCAGATTCGACACGTGAAAGACGTTGTGAACTGCACTGAGTTCAGCTGGTAAGTTCAGTCTGTAGGCCACTTTGCCTATTTTCTCAATAACTTCGAAAGGTCCAACGTATCGTGGATTGAGTTTGCCGCGTTTGCCAAAACGAACCACACCCTTCCAGGGTGAAACTTTAAGTAGCGCTCGATCCTCAACCTGGAATTCGAGTAGTTTCCTGTCTTTATCAGCGTATACTTTCTGACGGTCACGAGCTGCCGCCATACGTTGTCGTATTTGAGCAATCTTTTCAGTAGTATCAACTACCATTTCTGGACCTGTGATTTGACTTTCCCCCACCTCTGCCCAACAGAGAGGTGACCGGCACCTACGCCCGTACAATGCCTCGAATGGTGCAGCTTTAATGCTGGTGTGGTAGTTGTTGTTATACGAAAATTCCACGAGTGGCAGATGTTTCTCCCAACCATTGCCAAAGTCAATTACGCACGCCCGAAGCATGTCTTCTAGAGTTTGAATAGTGCGCTCAGACTGCCCATCTGTCTGAGGGTGATAAGCTGTGCTCATGTCTAAACGAGAGCCAAAAGATTTGTGCATTGCTTGCCACAGTTCTGAAGTAAAACGTGCGTCACGATCAGAGATGATGGAGGTGGGCACTCCGTGCCTCGAGACCACTTCTTTTAAGTAAATGTCTGCCAAGGTAGAGAACTTGTCTGTTTCTTTGATTGCTAAGAAGTGAGCAGACTTTGTGAGTCGATCTACGATCACCCAAATAGTATCATTTCCGCGCTGAGATCTAGGTAGGCCAGTAACAAAATCCATGGAAATTTGCTCCCATTTCCATTGTGGTATTTCAGGTTGTTGGAGTGGTCCTGACGGTTTCTGATATTCTGCCTTGACTCTCGCACAAGTCAAGCATTTGCTAACGTATGTGGCTATGTGGGCCTTCATGCTAGGCCACCAATATGTAGTTCTGAGGTCGTGGTACATCTTATCCGAACCAGGATGTACTGAGTAGCGAGACTTATGAGCTTCATCCATTACTAGCTCGCGTAGGTTGCCGTACAGTGGGACCCAAATGCGTCCTGTGACGTAGTAAGCACCGTCTTCCTTCTGTTCTAAGCGTTGCCTTGAGCCGCATAGGGCTTCAGCCCTGACGTTGTCTGGTTTCAATGCTTCTATCTCTGATCCCGTCATCTTCATGTTAAAGAACTCCACTTCCAACTTGTGGATGGCATCATAACTACTGTATTCACGTTTGATCAGTTCCTTAAAATCATTCCATGGGGTGGCATTAGCAGCCGCCAGCCCCAGTATCGTAACTTGCGCGCTCCACCAAGTTTGCGCAGTACCTTCGAGAATATCAGTGGCATATTTCACCTTACGAGCCTCAGGTCATTCGCACATTTGAAGGCCGATTCGAGTGTCGCTGAAAGTAGTAGGACGACAGTCCATAAAAATCGTGTATGTGCACACAGGTGGCTGAGCGTGTTGACTTGTCGTGTGCGTAAGAGTAATCAAAATTAAGCACAAGTGTTGAGTTACGAGAGTAGGATCTAAGGATCCTAGAGTAAGTGGTGATGGCAGGTTACACCTCCTGCCTGGGCAGCTGCGAGTGCTGCAGTAACTTGTTCAGTGATCGAAGCCGCCAACTGGGCTTGAGTTAGGTTAACGCGTCCACACATGATCTTGACATCAAGGAGAACATGTGGGTGAGAGGTTCGCGAATAGTGCGAAGAGAGTGAGCACACAAGTATCCTCATGCAATAACAAATAGTGAGCAATGTAATCTAAGTATACCACGAGCAAAGTTCTATGTAGTTCTAGCAAGTAGTAAGGTAACATGAATAGTAGTACCTATGATGTTGAGTCTTGCACGTGGAGCGAAGCGTCGTTGTGGATCGTTGAGAGCACTGTTCTGGTTATAGTCTGGTTTTAATAAAAATGTTTTCCCCTTATTAAAACCGAGTTCTCTATAACCAATGGCTCTGATACCAATCTGTCACACCCCCAAAATCCACCCGCGGAGTACCACCGCTTGGAGGCGTGACATGACCAGGATCAAGCCACCAATCATATTGAACATAAGTAAAATAGTAAAAGTCATACAACAATACGATAGGTGTTTCCATAACCAAATATAAACAAGTGTGCAGCGGAAGCATTTAATGTAAACCCAACATAAGTTATAAGTTCAAATATCGTCTACGATCCGTATCCCACAACGACCTGCTCCTTCCTGTGCAAGCTCCATATGTACCTAAGGTCCTGCAAGGCATGTAACAGAGAATCAACAACTAGTTGAGCGAGTTCACAGTAAATAAGTTCGTAATTGTAAGTTTGTTTCGTAACATGTGGCGCTACTAGGCCGATCGTATGTTCTATTAGTGGGGGCTTCCCATGTTGCATATACACTAGACTATTTGTAACCATAAGTGTTCTTCACAACCGAGAACAGTAGTACGTACATAGTTTACGTAGGCTTTACGTAAGTGTCCTTCACAACCGAGGACAGTATTGAGTATAAGTTCACGTAGGTTTTACGTGAGTATCCTTCACAACCGAGGATAGTATTGAGTATAAGTTCACGTAGGTTTTACGTGAGTATCCTTCACAACCGAGGATAGTATTGAGTATAAGTTCACGTAGGTTTTACGTGAGTATCCTTCACAACCGAGGATAGTATTGAGTATAAGTTCACGTAGGTTTTACGTGAGTATCCTTCACAACCGAGGATAGTATTGAGTATAAGTTCACGTAGGTTTTACGTGAGTATCCTTCACAACCGAGGATAGTATTGAGTATAAGTTCACGTAGGTTTTACGTGAGTATCCTTCACAACCGAGGATAGCGAGTGGCATAAGTATACGTAGGTTTTACGTATGTGTCCTTCACAACCGAGGACAATGGTATGGTAGTCTAGTATCAGTGTATGTACGAATCTATTCAACCTTATTCCTTCCATCCCATTCCCCAAACCCTGGGAATCCCATGCCTTAGTAAGGGTGTGAACTCACCTTGTTTTGCTCGGTATGCTAAGTGTATGCTCACAAGTAATCAATCGCGTCCTAAAGTAGGCACGTATGTGAAATCAGTTTGAGTTCAAGTCGTTCACGTATAAGCATGCAACACGTAATCACAGTCATGTACAATATGGTTACACTTAACAGCAGTCAAATATTCCAGTTAACACTTAACAGAATTAACTCAAGTTACTGCACAGATCAGCTATTCGGCGAAACACGCATGTTGGCGAAACACAGATAATGACGAAACACATATAATGGCGAAACACATTCTGTTTCGTCGAGGTGTCCCCTGGCGAAACAGAACTTCTGATTCGTCGACTACTCTTGGCGAAACACATTCTGTTTCGCCGAGAGTTCTGTTTCGTCGAACAGTTCAGTTTCGCAGACATCAGTTACAGCAGATGCGAAAAACACATAAACCCTAACAGCCGTAAAACAGCAATTCCTCAATCATACAGAAATCATTCAACGCAGAATCATCGTAACATCATCATAACATAAGCATCACAGTTCTTAACGTCTAGCACGAACCCTAGGTTATGTGTACAACATATAGATTAACATACAACATCATATCATCGATTCCTATCAAGATACTAATGTGTATTCAGAATCAGGCCATATAAACAACATTCAGAACCGAGTATCATCAACATACCCTCCTATAATCCAGAAATCAAGCATAAACACAATATGTATAAAGAAATCAAGGGACAAAGAAACCGATTAGACGAGCACGCACTAACCGAGATATCCGGGATGAACAAGGGAGGATTCGAGAGAGAAAGATGATGGTTGAGGATGGTTATCGCCTTCACAGAGTGGAGAGTTCTAGGGTTTCTATTTTTTGTTAAAAGTGTGAAACAGGGAGTCGGTTCACGTTAATATGAACGAATTACCGTTCTGGGCCCTTAATGGGCTTGGCGAAACTGGGCTTGGCGAAACAGACTTCTGTTTCGTCGGGATGCTTATGACGAAACAGTCTGTTTCGTCGGGTCCTGTCTGTTTCGTCGAGTCCTGTCTGTTTCGTCGAGTCCTGTCTGTTTCGTCGAGTCCTTTTATGTGTTAACAGTTTAAGTTTTCAACAGGTGTTTCATGTTATACAGCCAAACACAAAATCATGCAACCACAATGCGTTCATTATAAAATAACGTATACAGTTACAAGTTAAACAAGTCAAACAACTACACAGTCAAAGTCAACGTGCACTAAATGCGAAAAAAGAAAGTCGGAAACTCGAGTTGTCACATTATCCCCAACTTGAAAGAAATTTCGTCCCGAAATTTAGCATGCGGTTACTGAGGAAGCTAGGTAAGTTATCGTTTACTGGTTTTCCTGGGGCGTCACATCATCCCCCCGTTGAGTTGGGATTTCATCCCGAACTTCTGTAGTAGCTTCAGCCTCAGTAGTAGTTGCATTGTTTTCGAACAACTGGGGATATTTGAGTTCCATTTGGTCTTCGCGTTCCCAGGTAAACTCTGGGCCACGACGGGAGTTCCAACGAACTCGAACAAGTGGTATTCTGGTGTTCTTGAGGACCTTAACATCCCGGTCCGTGATTTCAACTGGTTCTTCGACGAAATGCAACCGTTCGTCGATAGTGAGCTCCTTCAAAGGAACTACGTGGGTCTCATCTGACAGAAACTTCTTCAGATTCGACACGTGAAAGACGTTGTGAACTGCACTGAGTTCAGCTGGTAAGTTCAGTCTGTAGGCCACTTTGCCTATTTTCTCAATAACTTCGAAAGGTCCAACGTATCGTGGATTGAGTTTGCCGCGTTTGCCAAAACGAACCACACCCTTCCAGGGTGAAACTTTAAGTAGCGCTCGATCCCCAACCTGGAATTCGAGTAGTTTCCTGTCTTTATCAGCGTATACTTTCTGACGGTCACGAGCTGCCGCCATACGTTGTCGTATTTGAGCAATCTTTTCAGTAGTATCAACTACCATTTCTGGACCTGTGATTTGACTTTCCCCCACCTCTGCCCAACAGAGAGGTGACCGGCACCTACGCCCGTACAATGCCTCGAATGGTGCAGCTTTAATGCTGGTGTGGTAGTTGTTGTTATACGAAAATTCCACGAGTGGCAGATGTTTCTCCCAACCATTGCCAAAGTCAATTACGCACGCCCGAAGCATGTCTTCTAGAGTTTGAATAGTGCGCTCAGACTGCCCATCTGTCTGAGGGTGATAAGCTGTGCTCATGTCTAAACGAGAGCCAAAAGATTTGTGCATTGCTTGCCACAGTTCTGAAGTAAAACGTGCGTCACGATCAGAGATGATGGAGGTGGGCACTCCGTGCCTCGAGACCACTTCTTTTAAGTAAATGTCTGCCAAGGTAGAGAACTTGTCTGTTTCTTTGATTGCTAAGAAGTGAGCAGACTTTGTGAGTCGATCTACGATCACCCAAATAGTATCATTTCCGCGCTGAGATCTAGGTAGGCCAGTAACAAAATCCATGGAAATTTGCTCCCATTTCCATTGTGGTATTTCAGGTTGTTGGAGTGGTCCTGACGGTTTCTGATATTCTGCCTTGACTCTCGCACAAGTCAAGCATTTGCTAACGTATGTGGCTATGTGGGCCTTCATGCTAGGCCACCAATATGTAGTTCTGAGGTCGTGGTACATCTTATCCGAACCAGGATGTACTGAGTAGCGAGACTTATGAGCTTCATCCATTACTAGCTCGCGTAGGTTGCCGTACAGTGGGACCCAAATGCGTCCTGTGACGTAGTAAGCACCATCTTCCTTCTGTTCTAAGCGTTGCCTTGAGCCGCATAGGGCTTCAGCCCTGACGTTGTCTGGTTTCAATGCTTCTATCTCTGATCCCGTCATCTTCATGTTAAAGAACTCCACTTCCAACTTGTGGATGGCATCATAACTACTGTATTCACGTTTGATCAGTTCCTTAAAATCATTCCATGGGGTGGCATTAGCAGCCGCCAGCCCCAGTATCGTAACTTGCGCGCTCCACCAAGTTTGCGCAGTACCTTCGAGAATATCAGTGGCATATTTCACCTTACGAGCCTCAGGTCATTCGCACATTTGAAGGCCGATTCGAGTGTCGCTGAAAGTAGTAGGACGACAGTCCATAAAAATCGTGTATGTGCACACAGGTGGCTGAGCGTGTTGACTTGTCGTGTGCGTAAGAGTAATCAAAATTAAGCACAAGTGTTGAGTTACGAGAGTAGGATCTAAGGATCCTAGAGTAAGTGGTGATGGCAGGTTACACCTCCTGCCTGGGCAGCTGCGAGTGCTGCAGTAACTTGTTCAGTGATCGAAGCCGCCAACTGGGCTTGAGTTAGGTTAACGCGTCCACACATGATCTTGACATCAAGGAGAACATGTGGGTGAGAGGTTCGCGAATAGTGCGAAGAGAGTGAGCACACAAGTATCCTCATGCAATAACAAATAGTGAGCAATGTAATCTAAGTATACCACGAGCAAAGTTCTATGTAGTTCTAGCAAGTAGTAAGGTAACATGAATAGTAGTACCTATGATGTTGAGTCTTGCACGTGGAGCGAAGCGTCGTTGTGGATCGTTGAGAGCACTGTTCTGGTTATAGTCTGGTTTTAATAAAAATGTTTTCCCCTTATTAAAACCGAGTTCTCTATAACCAATGGCTCTGATACCAATCTGTCACACCCCCAAAATCCACCCGCGGAGTACCACCGCTTGGAGGCGTGACATGACCAGGATCAAGCCACCAATCATATTGAACATAAGTAAAATAGTAAAAGTCATACAACAATACGATAGGTGTTTCCATAACCAAATATAAACAAGTGTGCAGCGGAAGCATTTAATGTAAACCCAACATAAGTTATAAGTTCAAATATCGTCTACGATCCGTATCCCACAACGACCTGCTCCTTCCTGTGCAAGCTCCATATGTACCTAAGGTCCTGCAAGGCATGTAACAGAGAATCAACAACTAGTTGAGCGAGTTCACAGTAAATAAGTTCGTAATTGTAAGTTTGTTTCGTAACATGTGGCGCTACTAGGCCGATCGTATGTTCTATTAGTGGGGGCTTCCCATGTTGCATATACACTAGACTATTTGTAACCATAAGTGTTCTTCACAACCGAGAACAGTAGTACGTACATAGTTTACGTAGGCTTTACGTAAGTGTCCTTCACAACCGAGGACAGTATTGAGTATAAGTTCACGTAGGTTTTACGTGAGTATCCTTCACAACCGAGGATAGTATTGAGTATAAGTTCACGTAGGTTTTACGTGAGTATCCTTCACAACCGAGGATAGTATTGAGTATAAGTTCACGTAGGTTTTACGTGAGTATCCTTCACAACCGAGGATAGTATTGAGTATAAGTTCACGTAGGTTTTACGTGAGTATCCTTCACAACCGAGGATAGTATTGAGTATAAGTTCACGTAGGTTTTACGTGAGTATCCTTCACAACCGAGGATAGCGAGTGGCATAAGTATACGTAGGTTTTACGTATGTGTCCTTCACAACCGAGGACAATGGTATGGTAGTCTAGTATCAGTGTATGTACGAATCTATTCAACCTTATTCCTTCCATCCCATTCCCCAAACCCTGGGAATCCCATGCCTTAGTAAGGGTGTGAACTCACCTTGTTTTGCTCGGTATGCTAAGTGTATGCTCACAAGTAATCAATCGCGTCCTAAAGTAGGCACGTATGTGAAATCAGTTTGAGTTCAAGTCGTTCACGTATAAGCATGCAACACGTAATCACAGTCATGTACAATATGGTTACACTTAACAGCAGTCAAATATTCCAGTTAACACTTAACAGAATTAACTCAAGTTACTGCACAGATCAGCTATTCGGCGAAACACGCATGTTGGCGAAACACAGATAATGACGAAACACATATAATGGCGAAACACATTCTGTTTCGTCGAGGTGTCCCCTGGCGAAACAGAACTTCTGATTCGTCGACTACTCTTGGCGAAACACATTCTGTTTCGCCGAGAGTTCTGTTTCGTCGAACAGTTCAGTTTCGCAGACATCAGTTACAGCAGATGCGAAAAACACATAAACCCTAACAGCCGTAAAACAGCAATTCCTCAATCATACAGAAATCATTCAACGCAGAATCATCGTAACATCATCATAACATAAGCATCACAGTTCTTAACGTCTAGCACGAACCCTAGGTTATGTGTACAACATATAGATTAACATACAACATCATATCATCGATTCCTATCAAGATACTAATGTGTATTCAGAATCAGGCCATATAAACAACATTCAGAACCGAGTATCATCAACATACCCTCCTATAATCCAGAAATCAAGCATAAACACAATATGTATAAAGAAATCAAGGGACAAAGAAACCGATTAGACGAGCACGCACTAACCGAGATATCCGGGATGAACAAGGGAGGATTCGAGAGAGAAAGATGATGGTTGAGGATGGTTATCGCCTTCACAGAGTGGAGAGTTCTAGGGTTTCTATTTTTTGTTAAAAGTGTGAAACAGGGAGTCGGTTCACGTTAATATGAACGAATTACCGTTCTGGGCCCTTAATGGGCTTGGCGAAACTGGGCTTGGCGAAACAGACTTCTGTTTCGTCGGGATGCTTATGACGAAACAGTCTGTTTCGTCGGGTCCTGTCTGTTTCGTCGAGTCCTGTCTGTTTCGTCGAGTCCTGTCTGTTTCGTCGAGTCCTTTTATGTGTTAACAGTTTAAGTTTTCAACAGGTGTTTCATGTTATACAGCCAAACACAAAATCATGCAACCACAATGCGTTCATTATAAAATAACGTATACAGTTACAAGTTAAACAAGTCAAACAACTACACAGTCAAAGTCAACGTGCACTAAATGCGAAAAAAGAAAGTCGGAAACTCCAGTTGTCACATTATCCCCAACTTGAAAGAAATTTCGTCCCGAAATTTAGCATGCGGTTACTGAGGAAGCTAGGTAAGTTATCGTTTACTGGTTT
Organism: Helianthus tuberosus; assembly: GCA_030545235.1. NCBI lineage: Eukaryota > Viridiplantae > Streptophyta > Magnoliopsida > Asterales > Asteraceae > Helianthus > Helianthus tuberosus. The sequence goes on from CM060426.1 coordinate 5,501,192, forward strand.
TCCTGGGGCGTCACATCATCCCCCCGTTGAGTTGGGATTTCATCCCGAACTTCTGTAGTAGCTTCAGCCTCAGTAGTAGTTGCATTGTTTTCGAACAACTGGGGATATTCGAGTTCCATTTGGTCTTCGCGTTCCCAGGTAAACTCTGGGCCACGACGGGAGTTCCAACGAACTCGAACAAGTGGTATTCTGGTGTTCTTGAGGACCTTAACATCCCGGTCCGTGATTTCAACTGGTTCTTCGACGAAATGCAACCGTTCGTCGATAGTGAGCTCCTTCAAAGGAACTACGTGGGTCTCATCTGACAGAAACTTCTTCAGATTCGACACGTGAAAGACGTTGTGAACTGCACTGAGTTCAGCTGGTAAGTTCAGTCTGTAGGCCACTTTGCCTATTTTCTCAATAACTTCGAAAGGTCCAACGTATCGTGGATTGAGTTTGCCGCGTTTGCCAAAACGAACCACACCCTTCCAGGGTGAAACTTTAAGTAGCGCTCGATCCTCAACCTGGAATTCGAGTAGTTTCCTGTCTTTATCAGCGTATACTTTCTGACGGTCACGAGCTGCCGCCATACGTTGTCGTATTTGAGCAATCTTTTCAGTAGTATCAACTACCATTTCTGGACCTGTGATTTGACTTTCCCCCACCTCTGCCCAACAGAGAGGTGACCGGCACCTACGCCCGTACAATGCCTCGAATGGTGCAGCTTTAATGCTGGTGTGGTAGTTGTTGTTATACGAAAATTCCACGAGTGGCAGATGTTTCTCCCAACCATTGCCAAAGTCAATTACGCACGCCCGAAGCATGTCTTCTAGAGTTTGAATAGTGCGCTCAGACTGCCCATCTGTCTGAGGGTGATAAGCTGTGCTCATGTCTAAACGAGAGCCAAAAGATTTGTGCATTGCTTGCCACAGTTCTGAAGTAAAACGTGCGTCACGATCAGAGATGATGGAGGTGGGCACTCCGTGCCTCGAGACCACTTCTTTTAAGTAAATGTCTGCCAAGGTAGAGAACTTGTCTGTTTCTTTGATTGCTAAGAAGTGAGCAGACTTTGTGAGTCGATCTACGATCACCCAAATAGTATCATTTCCGCGCTGAGATCTAGGTAGGCCAGTAACAAAATCCATGGAAATTTGCTCCCATTTCCATTGTGGTATTTCAGGTTGTTGGAGTGGTCCTGACGGTTTCTGATATTCTGCCTTGACTCTCGCACAAGTCAAGCATTTGCTAACGTATGTGGCTATGTGGGCCTTCATGCTAGGCCACCAATATGTAGTTCTGAGGTCGTGGTACATCTTATCCGAACCAGGATGTACTGAGTAGCGAGACTTATGAGCTTCATCCATTACTAGCTCGCGTAGGTTGCCGTACAGTGGGACCCAAATGCGTCCTGTGACGTAGTAAGCACCGTCTTCCTTCTGTTCTAAGCGTTGCCTTGAGCCGCATAGGGCTTCAGCCCTGACGTTGTCTGGTTTCAATGCTTCTATCTCTGATCCCGTCATCTTCATGTTAAAGAACTCCACTTCCAACTTGTGGATGGCATCATAACTACTGTATTCACGTTTGATCAGTTCCTTAAAATCATTCCATGGGGTGGCATTAGCAGCCGCCAGCCCCAGTATCGTAACTTGCGCGCTCCACCAAGTTTGCGCAGTACCTTCGAGAATATCAGTGGCATATTTCACCTTACGAGCCTCAGGTCATTCGCACATTTGAAGGCCGATTCGAGTGTCGCTGAAAGTAGTAGGACGACAGTCCATAAAAATCGTGTATGTGCACACAGGTGGCTGAGCGTGTTGACTTGTCGTGTGCGTAAGAGTAATCAAAATTAAGCACAAGTGTTGAGTTACGAGAGTAGGATCTAAGGATCCTAGAGTAAGTGGTGATGGCAGGTTACACCTCCTGCCTGGGCAGCTGCGAGTGCTGCAGTAACTTGTTCAGTGATCGAAGCCGCCAACTGGGCTTGAGTTAGGTTAACGCGTCCACACATGATCTTGACATCAAGGAGAACATGTGGGTGAGAGGTTCGCGAATAGTGCGAAGAGAGTGAGCACACAAGTATCCTCATGCAATAACAAATAGTGAGCAATGTAATCTAAGTATACCACGAGCAAAGTTCTATGTAGTTCTAGCAAGTAGTAAGGTAACATGAATAGTAGTACCTATGATGTTGAGTCTTGCACGTGGAGCGAAGCGTCGTTGTGGATCGTTGAGAGCACTGTTCTGGTTATAGTCTGGTTTTAATAAAAATGTTTTCCCCTTATTAAAACCGAGTTCTCTATAACCAATGGCTCTGATACCAATCTGTCACACCCCCAAAATCCACCCGCGGAGTACCACCGCTTGGAGGCGTGACATGACCAGGATCAAGCCACCAATCATATTGAACATAAGTAAAATAGTAAAAGTCATACAACAATACGATAGGTGTTTCCATAACCAAATATAAACAAGTGTGCAGCGGAAGCATTTAATGTAAACCCAACATAAGTTATAAGTTCAAATATCGTCTACGATCCGTATCCCACAACGACCTGCTCCTTCCTGTGCAAGCTCCATATGTACCTAAGGTCCTGCAAGGCATGTAACAGAGAATCAACAACTAGTTGAGCGAGTTCACAGTAAATAAGTTCGTAATTGTAAGTTTGTTTCGTAACATGTGGCGCTACTAGGCCGATCGTATGTTCTATTAGTGGGGGCTTCCCATGTTGCATATACACTAGACTATTTGTAACCATAAGTGTTCTTCACAACCGAGAACAGTAGTACGTACATAGTTTACGTAGGCTTTACGTAAGTGTCCTTCACAACCGAGGACAGTATTGAGTATAAGTTCACGTAGGTTTTACGTGAGTATCCTTCACAACCGAGGATAGTATTGAGTATAAGTTCACGTAGGTTTTACGTGAGTATCCTTCACAACCGAGGATAGTATTGAGTATAAGTTCACGTAGGTTTTACGTGAGTATCCTTCACAACCGAGGATAGTATTGAGTATAAGTTCACGTAGGTTTTACGTGAGTATCCTTCACAACCGAGGATAGTATTGAGTATAAGTTCACGTAGGTTTTACGTGAGTATCCTTCACAACCGAGGATAGTATTGAGTATAAGTTCACGTAGGTTTTACGTGAGTATCCTTCACAACCGAGGATAGCGAGTGGCATAAGTATACGTAGGTTTTACGTATGTGTCCTTCACAACCGAGGACAATGGTATGGTAGTCTAGTATCAGTGTATGTACGAATCTATTCAACCTTATTCCTTCCATCCCATTCCCCAAACCCTGGGAATCCCATGCCTTAGTAAGGGTGTGAACTCACCTTGTTTTGCTCGGTATGCTAAGTGTATGCTCACAAGTAATCAATCGCGTCCTAAAGTAGGCACGTATGTGAAATCAGTTTGAGTTCAAGTCGTTCACGTATAAGCATGCAACACGTAATCACAGTCATGTACAATATGGTTACACTTAACAGCAGTCAAATATTCCAGTTAACACTTAACAGAATTAACTCAAGTTACTGCACAGATCAGCTATTCGGCGAAACACGCATGTTGGCGAAACACAGATAATGACGAAACACATATAATGGCGAAACACATTCTGTTTCGTCGAGGTGTCCCCTGGCGAAACAGAACTTCTGATTCGTCGACTACTCTTGGCGAAACACATTCTGTTTCGCCGAGAGTTCTGTTTCGTCGAACAGTTCAGTTTCGCAGACATCAGTTACAGCAGATGCGAAAAACACATAAACCCTAACAGCCATAAAACAGCAATTCCTCAATCATACAGAAATCATTCAACGCAGAATGAGTTCTTAACGTCTAGCACGAACCCTAGGTTATGTGTACAACATATAGATTAACATACAACATCATATCATCGATTCCTATCAAGATACTAATGTGTATTCAGAATCAGGCCATATAAACAACATTCAGAACCGAGTATCATCAACATACCCTCCTATAATCCAGAAATCAAGCATAAACACAATATGTATAAAGAAATCAAGGGACAAAGAAACCGATTAGACGAGCACGCACTAACCGAGATATCCGGGATGAACAAGGGAGGATTCGAGAGAGAAAGATGATGGTTGAGGATGGTTATCGCCTTCACAGAGTGGAGAGTTCTAGGGTTTCTATTTTTTGTTAAAAGTGTGAAACAGGGAGTCGGTTCACGTTAATATGAACGAATTACCGTTCTGGGCCCTTAATGGGCTTGGCGAAACTGGGCTTGGCGAAACAGACTTCTGTTTCGTCGGGATGCTTATGACGAAACAGTCTGTTTCGTCGGGTCCTGTCTGTTTCGTCGAGTCCTGTCTGTTTCGTCGAGTCCTGTCTGTTTCGTCGAGTCCTTTTATGTGTTAACAGTTTAAGTTTTCAACAGGTGTTTCATGTTATACAGCCAAACACAAAATCATGCAACCACAATGCGTTCATTATAAAATAACGTATACAGTTACAAGTTAAACAAGTCAAACAACTACACAGTCAAAGTCAACGTGCACTAAATGCGAAAAAAGAAAGTCGGAAACTCGAGTTGTCACATCCCACGAGCATGTTGTTGCGGCATCGACATCACGTGCTCCATCCGTGACGGAGAGATCAGTTCACGGCGTCTCTTAAGTACAAGTGTGGTACATAAGGCTATTAGGAGGCGTATGGATCGATCCTAGGATTTAAGTATAAGGAGGTGGATAACGGGTATGCCAATTCGCCATCTCATGTGATAATTATGCAGGAGTAGCTACCTGTGTATTGTCACGTTTTAAGTTTGCTCATGGGTACATCCGTAAGATATGCTTTTGAAAATTCGTTATTTGCATCAAGTTTCATCCGAATAAAGTGTTATTTGTTATTTGAGCCTAATATTCCGTACTGAGCATTCGGCTCATTCCGTAAATTTTTGTATATATACAGGTACGCAGGTTACTTTAGGCAGGGAAAAGATAGAAGAATAAAGCTTAGGAATAAATCTGAAGATGTTAGTAAATCAAGTCGAATATGTTCGCTTGTATATAAACCTTAAGTTTAGTAGTCGTGTGGTTGTATCCTTGTCCAATAAATAAATAAAGGAAATTATGACTTTTGTTTATGATACTGTGATTGTGACACGTCAGCCCTTCCGGGTTGGGGTGTTACAGTGCATTCATTGGACGACGCCCATACCTCTTAGTAAACTTGTCTGCCTTAAAAGTTAACATAGCAAGATTCCAAGCCACATCCAGTTCATCCAAGTCTTCTTCAACCACCTGATTCATATCTGGAGTTATCTCACTTGAAGGCATGAGATCACCGGCTAAAAAAGCATTCAAACTAGAGATCATAGAAGCTGCGAGAGCCAGTTTTTCTTAATTCTGCTTCGTCAAGAAGGCCATATGTTCCATTGAAGATGAGGATGGAACACCTTAAGTTGCAGGCTAGGTGGTAGAACCAAAAGCAACATTTGCATGCTGTGGCTGAGGCTGGGGTTGCTGCTGAACACTGGTGGTATTGACAGTAGGTGACTGAGAAGTAGGAAGAGACATTCCGTACACATAGTTGGATTTCAGTACTGTAACAGGACTGAACACAATGTTTGGATTGTTGTTCATGACTCTATGAACTGGACTGAAAACCAGATTTGGATGAGCTTGAGACATCAAAGCAGCATTGTTGGGGCTAGTCATGCCAACAGCCATCAGTGAATTCTTGTGGTTTATCTCTCTCTGCCGATTGTCGATCTCACAAGACTTGATAGTGGCAATCAACTCAGTAAGTGTCATTTCATTCAGATCCTTCGTACGCTTGATCATAGAAACCTCTGCATCCCATCCTTTTGGTAGTGAATTCAGCAACTGACGGTTCATTCCACTGTTTGAGATGTTAATTCTAGCACTAACCATTTGTGACACAAGTTTGACGAACCTCCTTATCTGATTCTCAACAGTTTCTCCATAAATGTGATTAAAAGAACTGAACTGCTGGTTCATCAAGTTGATTCCGCTTGCTTTCATGTCAGCATTACCCTCAAATACGTGTGTCAGTTGATCCCAAATTTCCTTTGCACTCTTGCAGTTTCGGACGGCAATCGAAATGTCTGGACCAAGAGCCATCGAGAGATTTCCAAAAGCGGTTTCATCCTCAGCTATGACCTTTCTGTCTTCTTCAGTAAAAATACCTTCGGGTTTTGGAATCTGAGTGTGAGGGTCATCCTCAGTAGCATACATGATAGTGCGTGGTCTATTCTTAATGCTCCTCCAAACATGAGGTTCCTTCGCCTTATAGTATTGTTCAAACCTAAACTTCCACTCATAGTAGTCGTCTCCGTACAGAAACCTTGGAACCTTGGTAGACGTGCCAATGACTTGATCGAGCTCTTGATAGAAAGCTAGAGACTGAGTCTGAATTGCAGCAAGGGTAACATTGGCGAGATCAGCAGCAGTCACAACGCCGTTCATAACACCGTTTGGATTCAACATAGTGTCCGAGAGGTCTGAACAGTAATTCTAGATTACTTATCTGAGATGGTTGGTCCGAGATGAAGGGTTAGAGATGAACAGTGGTCAGATATGGTAAGTTGTCCGAGATGAGATGTGTATCCGAGATGAATGTCAAAGGAAATCTTTAAACAGATGATCCGAGATGATTTGATGACAATACGAGATGACTTGATGTTTATCCGAGATGATTTGATGACAATCCGAGATGGCTTGATGTTTATTCGAGATGGTTGATGATGGTTCGAGATGTCTTGATGATGATCCAAGATGATATGATGATGGTCCGAGATGGTATTATGATGGTCCGGGATGAAGGCAATCTTCAAGTTCGAGATCGTTGATGTTAATCCGAGATGATCCGAAATGCGATGAAGATTATCCGAGATCTGCAGGAACACGTCCGAGATGACCAGATACACAGTAGAAACAGAAGAAACAGCAACAGTCCGAGATTAGAAGCAACGTGATATCAGATCCGAGCCTGGAAACAGGTTCGACAGGCTCTGATACCAATTATAAGTCCCGAAATGAGATCACAATGATATCACACAAGCTTTAATGGTGACGGAATCACACAAACAAGCAATCAACACAAGAAAAGAGATGAAGTGGAAAGTTCTTTGATTGATTATGATGATTATCTTGCATACATAATCAAATGTCTAATACAAGATTTGCTAATGTCACCAACACCATGACCTAATACATGACTTGTTATTTATATTAAGTGTTTAGGGAGGAGGCTCCCTAAACCCTAGGCCCATTTACCCAAAATAGCCCATTCCATCTCTATTAATCCACAAAGCCCTTAAACCACTTTGCTACTAATCCATAAACCTAATAAGGGTCTAACAGTTAGGGTTACATTTAGGGGGAAGTTGAGAAGTGGAAAGGGTGATGGAAGTGTCTCTGAAAGTCTCGAAGAAGAAGCCACCTTCTGGGTGTGGTTTCAGATTCAACTTCACTGCAACCTCTGATGCTGCCATCTTCCTCCTTCGAATCAGATGTGGTAATTGAGTTCAATAAGTTCTTATTTTTCTTGCCATAGTTGTTTATGTTTTTGATAATATAAAAGTTTGATTGAAGTTGACCGGAGTTTGGCCGGAGTCGGTTACGGATAAAAGTCGTAAAGGGGATTTTTGAGTGTTGTTGGGTTACCAGATAATCATGGATTTCAGCCATTTACGAGATAAAGACTTAGCATCGGATAGTTATAAGATGGAGATAAGCATTAGCGCAATAAAAACGGGATTTGATCGAACGATTTGGGAGTTCCAGGTTTGCCGGAAAACCCGTCGGAGGTGTCGAAGCACCTGAACGAGATTGGATGAAACAATTTTTTTTATTTTAATGTTTTTAATTTTTGTACATAATAGGTCCTTAGACATATGTTATTTGCACAATAGTCCGGGGATAATGAAATGACAAAAATGACCTCATGTGCAAGGCACATGACCATATTTAACCAAAAAATCTAACTAGGTTTGGCCTAAAGGACATAACGTGCAAGATTTTGGAACATTAAGTACATAATTTGTCAACTTTTATGTTAAAGGACAGTGCCTACAATTTGATGTAAACATAAATGACAAAACTTGTAATTTACTCTTAATAAATAAACTATTCAGATATTTTTGTGTCAAAAATTCAAAATATAAATTTAAACATGATTGATTTAAGAAAATAAAAATAATATGTAAACTTAGGATTTAATACATCAATACGTAAAATAATAAAATAATATATTTTTTTATTAAATAGGTTGTGTTTGTGTCTTTCCAAGAATACACATACAACATTCTAGATAATACGCATAACACGATTTTCAGGTTCACATTGCATAAAATTTTGTGTCGGCGTGACATGACAGCCATAAACATGACCTCCTTAACAACCCTAATTCTCATTAGCATGCGAATAGCTTGGATGATGGTGTAATTCATTTTTCATTATATTTTTGGTATTTTTCTAGTTTTTTTAATGGTAATTTTTTGTTGTTTGTAGGACTTGAATCTAAGACCTCTACACCCAAGATGTTTTGGATCATTTGGTTATATTGTTTGGACTTATATTTCGTTTGGGTTAGTTTTGGGCTCATTTCATGGACTTAAGCATATACATTTTAGCCCATAGTAAACTAGCGGTATGAAGTCTCCCGCCCACCTCCAATCCCCTTTTTATGGATCAGCATTTGGTAGGGCCGTTCAAATCGTTTGCCGCTCGTCGCTCACTCGACGCTCGTTCGAGAATTGCTCGGAAAATGCTCGTTTAATTTGACGCTCGGTTATAAACGAGTCGCTCTGCTCGGTTCGGTTTGTAAACGAGCCAAGCATGAGCAAAGGTCCGCTCGGCTCGGTTCGGCTCGAATTATTATTTTTTAATTAGTATATATACATAAACATATACACATACATATATAAGCATATATATATATATACACAGGTAGAGGATCCTGTAAAAAATAGGTTTTTTGTGAGAAGGGTAAGCAAGAATCCACACCATTAGATATTTGATCTAATGGTTGAGATCAATAAGGACCAAATTGTAAATTGTGTTTTATTATTTTGGACTGATTTGAAAATTGTAGGGGAATAGAGTCTTTTTATCCATTTGAAAATAGGAAACTGTAAATCAAATCCCTACAATTTCGCGAATCAGTCAAAAATAATAATGATCCAGATCTGGATCTCGATCTTCTTCTCAAGACATCATCTTCTTCTCCAGAATCATTACATCTCCGTATCATCTTCTTCTCCAACATCGTCGCACCAGGCATCTCCGACATCGACCAACACATCAGGTTTGTCTCTCTCAGGTGGGTGTCGGGTGGTTGGGTTCGAGCGAGAGAAAGAGAAGAGAGACTGTAGAGAGGCGGCATCGGCCACCTCCCCACGACGGCGGGCGGCAGTGGTGGTGCTAGCAGTGGAACGACGGGGTTGTAGTGTTATACAAAGTTATAATAGGGTAATATGGTGTTATATACCATTCATAGTGATTTGTAGTGTTATATTTTGTTTTGTAGTGTTATGTACTTATTATAGTGTTATAAACTATTGAATGGTGTTTTGTAGTGTCTTTAATAGTGTTATATAATTATTGAATGGTGTTATATACTTATTGAATGGTGTTATATATGTGCTGAATGGTGGTTATAGTGTTATTCGTAGTGTTTTTATAGAGATCTTTAAAATGGTGTTATATACTTATTGAATGGTGTTATATATGTGCTGAATGGTGGTTGCAGTTTATTCGTAGTGTTTTTATAAAGATCTTTAAAAAAATCATGTTCCTATAAATAAGGGTGGCGGTTATGGAAGGTTATCAATTAATTAAATCAATGATAAAATTACTTGTTTACCCTTTTGAATTCATTTAGAATGAGGACACATGTCAATTCTCCACAATATTTCTCACACTTCTCACACTTTTAACATTTTTACAATAACCTTACCATATATACACACACACATATATATATATACACACAAATATAAATTATACGTATATACACACACATTACATATACATATATACTTAAATATAAATTAAATTTATAGTTTTGTATATACCACTCTATTAGATTTTGGTCCACTATATACAAATTTACAACTACATATATACGCACTAGCCCAAACACGCCAATAAAAAATTAATATCAAATCTAAAAGTTAAACCCTAAACTAATAAACAACAGTCTGGCCATTGTTCGTATACACACACATTACACATACATCTATACGCCTAAATGTTTCATGTCGTACCCTAAGTCGATCGTCTTCTGCTCTCAACGTCATTGTTCGTGCAATATGATAATCGACTCGTCGGCCACAACATTGTTATTCATAAGAAAACTATTATGCCATGAAATGTACATGTTTTTTAAGACAAAAACTTAAGACCCAACATTGTCACTATATCTCACAGCAAATTTAAATTGGGCAACATAGTTGTCCAAATCGCTCGAACTTCGCTCGACGCTCGCTTGGAATATTTGCTGCTCGGAAAATGCTCGCTTGATTTGAGGCTCGGTTTTAAATGAGCCGCTTCCCTCGGTTCGGTTTGTAAACGAGCCAAGCACAAGCAAAGGTCTGCTCGGTTCGGCTCGTGAACAGCCCTAGTATTTGGTACTAGGTACAGGTATCATATCATGCCAAATATATTCGATACTAGTACACATTTTCACTATTTTTTTTGTAGAGTATTCGGTACTGATACCCCGGTAGCAATTTCTTTTATTTTTGGGTGCTGTGGTATTAGGGCTGCAAACGAACCAAACGTTCGGCGAACAGTTCGTGAACCGTTCGACGGGAAGTTCATTTGTGTTCGTTCGTTTACTAAACAAACAAACATGAACAGAGATCGTGTTCGTTCGTTTATGTTTGTGAACGTTCGGTAACGTGTTTGTTTGTGTTCGATACTTAATTAGTGTTTTTAGTTTTTATATTTATTTAAATACTTCAAAGTTCCGTCAAATTAAATATCTAATAAGTGTAGGTGTATTATATACTCTGTTCATGAATGATTGTTTGCGTTCATTTGTTTCCATATGTGTTCTTGAACATTAGTTTGTGTTCATTTGTGTTCGTCAACGTTCGTTGCCTAAAATTAACAAACAAACTCAAACGCACAAGAACAGGTTCATTTCCTTAACAAACAAACACGAACATAAAATCTCATTTGATAAGTGTTCGTGAACGGTTCGCGAACACATATATTTCTTAACAAACGAACACGAACAAAGTCTTTTTCGTGTTCGTTCGGTTCGTTGGTTCGTTTGCAGCCCTATGGTATCATTCCATCCATCGTATCGTAATGAATGCGTAATGCTAGTTTCAGTCGGGTCATAAAACGGGTTGAAATCAGCGTCCCGACAATTTACTTCAACCACCTACCTGATCAACTGGTATACACCATACGCTTGCTGCACTCAAATTCATCTAAACTAAGGTTAGTTTCTCTATAATCCGATCCCTGTAACCATTTCGTTACTAGCTTGGTATAATCAAACCGGAACCTTTCTTCTACCGCTGGTCAATTCAATTGCAAAAGTTTACCTACCAGTTTGCATCGGTCATAAACAATGCCTCAAGTTCCGTCGTTGATCACTTTATGCATAGGCGCAATTAGAGATGCAATCCTTGACGGTAATTTGTAGTTTTAACTGTTGATTTTGGTGCAAAAAAATTGCATTATTTATTGTAATTATGAAAAATAATTGATCAATTTGTGTGTGCAGAAAATGGCAATATACCTTATGTTTATCAACTTCCATCAGAATTGTTTGATCAGATTTTACCCAATTTACCTCCACTGGGATTGCAGAATCTACAAGATGCAATGTTTGTTCATTACTTCTTTCATATGTTTATATGTTTTTGTTCTGATTTATATATATATTTTTTTGGCTATCTGTTCAGGCCATCTGGTAGCTCTAGTGATAGCTGGTTTACTGATAATTGCTTAAGACCTTCGAGAAAACGGAAAAGGTATATGTGTTGTTCAGTTTTAAAGGGTGCTTGTTTGAAACTTTTAAAGTATAGTTTGAACTGAAAACAGTATGCGGGTTTACAGATATGACAACTTTGATATAACGTGGAGAGCCCGGTATAAATCAAGATGGCCAATTGTTAAAGAGGACGCAGCAGACACCGATTGGCAGCAGATTTACTGGGAAAAACATCTGCAGAAGTATGACTTCTGCAACCTTTTTGAGTTCAAAATCTTTGAGTAATATAAATATATTTATTTGTTTGATATTAAATTGTATCGTCTTGATTTGGCATCTTAACAGCTGCCTTGATGCTACAGCAGAGATGATTTCGATCACTTTGTTTGATGGTTCTCTTGGTGACGTCGAAATTCCAGGTAATTTTGACCGGCTTCTGTATCATCCATAGTGAATAATGGTGTGAAATCCTTTTGGGCATATGTTATATTTGTAGTTTTTTTTTTTTTTACACTTTCTGTTTCTGCAGATGCTTTGCTAAAATATATTAGTTATGAGGGGCACATAAGAAGGTCAAGAAGTTACTCGAAGTTGGCTTATCATTGTGAACGATTTGGTTTATATGCCCGGTAAAACTATAATACTTATGATCCTTTTCATCAGAAGCATGCGCAGATTTCAAATGTTTTTAAGCGTTGTTTTTGGCTTTATTCAAATGCAGACGTCTCAGACTCCAAAGTGCTCATTGTGTTGCAGACATTGGTGTAAGATGAAGAAATAATTATCCGCACTCGTTAGTCATTACATTGTATTATTTACTAACGTTTGTATTTATGTAACAGCACTTATTAAGGAATACTCGATTGGAATATTTGGAGATACAGTGGCTCAAGTCTAAGGAGCAGGTAATTAGTAATTTAGTATTATCCCATATTCATTCATTAGACCATGTGTAGTGGTTTGAGCAATAATGCCCCCACCCTTGGGCGTTTTGCGCCACGTGGCAGTCCAGTCAGCATGGGGGCATTATTGGGGGTTATTGCAAAAGTGGCGTAGTGGGAATAATGCCCAATAACGCCCCTTCCAATCATTAAACAATTATTATTTTTTTAATTAAAAACTTAAAATACTTCATTAAATTAAAAAAAATACAATACTAGAAATAAAAAAAAAAAATCCGACTAAATTAAAAAAAAAATACATTAGTTTTCTTCTTCGCTTTCTTCACCCTCGCCAACTTCATCTTTCATCAAACGATCGTGTGCCGCGCGTCGGTCTCGTTCAATATAACCTCTTTTTTTAATTTCTGGTTCGGGGCGGCGACAATGCTTCACATATCTCACCGCTAGTTGACAAGCACTCGTAACCTCCTCTTGCTCGACCTCCTCATCGGTGGAATCGTCGCCATCCGCAAAAAATTCTTTGTAGTAAAAATTTACCATTGATGAAGAACTAGGGGAATCCATCAATTTTTATAAAATGGTAGTGTTTTTGAGAGAGTTTTTGAGAGAGTTTTTATAAAATGGAGTTTATATATATATAGAGGTAAAAGGTTTTAAAAAAAAAAAAATATATATATATATATATATCAAGTAGCCGTTATACTAGCCGTTGCTAGTTCCTCATTGGCCGGTCAACCCACATCGAAGCGTGATTCAAAAAATGCCAATTCGAATTTTGCCCAAAATAACGCCCAAACATGCCGGGGTGTAATGGCGTGTGGGCGTTTTCCTGCGTTTTCTTCGAAAATTTTTTACAAATCACGCCCCATTACGGCCGGTCTTATTGTTTTATTATTCATTTTTTTTAACTTTTTTCAGGTTGAGGGTCTATGCAAACTTCTAGAACAAAACAAGGAAACTTTGGCATCACTTGAATTTGTTCATTGCAAGCTTCCTGCAAATCTCGTGACTGCAATATGCGAATCACTGCACGTGAAGGGATTTGAAACAAATGTGATTAAAAGTTTCTCCATTAAGAGATCAAGCTTTCTTGACTGCTCAGATTTTCCTCTACCTCTTGGTTTGGAATCATTATTAATAGCAACAAGGTGTGTTATGCGTATGCGTATGAATATTTTAATTCCATCATTAATTATCTCATAAATCATAATGTGTGTGATTGCTTGTAATGTTTGATGTTACATGTTTAATTGTTGTATTATGGTAGCAGTGGTTTAACTTCATTGATACTCTCTGACAATTACATGTGGTGGAAAACTGCAAAATTGGTGTTTGATACGCTTCTCGAAGCTGAATCATGTTTACAAGTTCTTGATCTCTCAGAAAACAATGTGTGTGCTGCTATACAACTATATGATTTTTTTTCTTTTTATAATATATGGATTTAATATTATGATTCCGAGGTTTCAGATTGCTGGATGGCTTTCACATTTTAAGTGGGGATCGCCAAGTTGTATTAATACAGATCGACAAATTAACAAATCACTAAAATCGTTTCGTGTGCTGAACTTGAGGTATTTTGAATGCCATTATCATTTTTATTAAATTACATGGCAGCTTCTTTAAATAAGAATAATAATTGCTGTCCGCAGATGCAATAATTTGCAAAAAGATGATGCGGACTGCCTTAAATATGCCATGGTTTATATGCCGAATTTAGAGGTGCTAAATTTAAGTGAAAACCCTCTTCAGGATGAAGGGATTAGGTCAGTACATTTTGCGTTTCAACAGATGACTCATATATACTATGTAAAGTCTGGTCTGATACATCACCTTTTAATTGTAGGATTTTGTTTCCGTATTTTGTTGAGAAATCTAAATGTGACACTCCGTTGGTTGAGTTACACTTGGAAAATTGTGAGCTTTCTTGTCAGGGAGCTAGTCAGCTATTGGAAATTCTTGCTGCGTTAAACGTCCCGCTGAAATCTCTGTTCATTGGAGATAATCACCTTACCAGGTTGGTGTCTCAAGAAGTAGAGGTGGCAAAATGGGCGGGTGGTTAACATGTCACTTAAAGAATAGGTTACTTGTGTGTGCGGTTTGACGATTGAGTTGACCCAAAACACTTTTCAAGAATTTTAAACTTAGTGTGTCAAGAAATTTCATAGCAACATTTCAGACCACCTAAAAGACAAGTTTGTTTGGTTTATGCCCGTTCCAGCCAAAAACTTGCCGGAATATTGTATATGACAAAAATGCCCCTGACCCAGGAAAATTGTATGTGTTTTCTGGAAGTATAAGGTAAGTCCAAGTAGTAAATACCCCTAGTTTTTTCTTTACAAAAAATAACCTATAACTTGTAGATATCTTATCAAGGGTATGCACGCCTTTTGGGATATTAAGTGCGTTTCTGTCATATGATAATTTTTTGGTGAATTGGGATAACAAGACGGAATTGATATTTAGGTGGCCTGTACTGCTATTTGGATTAACCTTTTAAATACTTGGGTGACCTATGTATGCATCATCTCAAAATTATATTATTTTAATAACAAGTTAATTGTTATAATAGAATGATTTAGCAGGTTTTATGCATTGAAAATACTATGGGCAGGTTTTTATCTTCTCATATTCGTTAACCACTGAATAATTAGGTTGAAAGAGCCACCTCTATAATGAGATCCTTTTAAGTGTAATCTGTGTTTAAAAGTTTGTTTGTTTAAAGAATTTTCCTCGCAGCAAATTCGGGCCATCTCTGGGAAGATTCTTACGTTCAGGTATTCAAATCCTTGATGTTAAGGGAATCGGGTTGGGTTTAGCTGGATTTTCAGATGCACAAAAGGAAATTAGTCAAGACTTGAGTATCGTGCGCATCAACATAAGGTTCACCTCATTAATATTCTTATCTAAAGTTATTATTATCATTTGAAAAAAAAACCCTCACATTGTTGAATCTTGCATAGTGGTAATGCTGGTGGAGTCAGAAGTGCAGAATTTTTGTCAAAGGTGATTTCACAGGCGCCAAAACTTATTTCAGTCGACGCAAGCAGTAACTGGATCCCTGTTGAATCACTGCCTGCTATATGCGCGCTTCTGAAGGCTGGTAAAGGTGAGCAATTTTACATCTTTCTTTTATAAATATATCTATAAAAATATTTATATAACAGAATGGAAGTGGAATATAAACTTAAAATTTTGTTTAGGACAACTCGAGCATTTTAATGTGAGGCAGAATCCATTGTGCAACAAACCCGACATTGCTTCCGTGGTGGCTGAATTTCAAGTGAATGGAAAACCAAATATCTTACTTTCATCACCAGTTGCTACCCTTTATGATAATGACCCATAGTTGATAGAAAAGGCAAGATAGTTATGTAATTGTTTTAAGTAAATATGTTTGATTTGTTGTAGGATTAAATAAGGTAATCATTTGGTATTATTGGAGAAAAAGACATGACAAATTATCCTCCTAAAAATGATGGGTTGGTGGGTTGGCTTTTATCATGAAGTTATTATATCCTTCATTTTTGTCTACTCTAATAATACTATACATGAAATTATTTCGTGTATCTAGTTCGGTATATTATCACAAAAGCAGGGGCGGATCTACCTTATGATAAGGGGTAGTCTCCGTTACCCCTTGGTGCTCCGGAGGTAGTGTAAATTTTGGAAAAAATTAACGTTTTTTCGATTTCGTTACCCTTTTTTTAAACGTTACCCCTATGAAGATTTTCTAGATCCGCCTATGCATAAATGTCTAGGGTCATGTTTCAATATTTCGAAACTTCTCTCATGATACGTTAACAGCTAAATGAATATGTGGAATTTGTTTGTCATATATGTCAACTAGGTTAGCGACCCGTGTGAAACACGGGTTAAGAAATGCAATTTTGATTGGTAACAAATAGGTCTTCACCAGACCGGATCATGCACAAACCTAACTGTTGATTAGTTGAGGAACTTCCAGATGATTCATTTTCTAGATAACTGAAAATACAAAAAGAATTATGTTAGACTAAAAGGTGATATTAGTTACTGCATAAATGTATATAAAACACATTTAATTTAACTTTGAACAACACAGTGTACCTTTTTTTAAATGCTTTGATATCAGCAATATTAGTGTTGATGAACAGCCTAGTTGCATCAAATGCATTTGAAACAATCCGTTTCCCTGAAGTAAAAAAAAATAAAACAAAATAACCTTATATGTAAATACATTCTTCTCATCAAAAGGTAGTCTAGTAATAACTAATAAGATATATTTAACTACATGGTAAATAATATCACCTTTGTAAAGCTTCAAAACCCCAAACTGAATAAGTAAAACCACATGCATATCTTTATCTTTCAATGACATGTATGCATTCATCTCCTCAACAAACTCATCCCACAAAGTCACAGTTAAATCTTCATTACTGAAATATTTCAAAAATCAAAAGTTGTAATTAATTAAAAATAGGGTATTGTATATATCAAAGTTTAAGATTTGAAAACTTACTTTAAATCTCTTAACTTTAAAGTCATAGGGTAACATACGACAACATATCCACTCACATCTTAAAAAGAAAAAAACAATAAACAGTTAGTTCAAAATTATGAGTATTGCACCTTCGTAAACAACTACAACATCGAAACAATATCTTCACAAAATCGACCGCTTGCAAAAACCTAAACTTGAGTTCTCTAGCCGTATAACCAACCTTTAAGAATGTTATTTTGGTAGAAAAAGTAAATACATATCAGCAAATGTCATTTCCTTCTCTAAGAATACATACCATCAAACTTCAATATTTTTTAATAAAATTTTAGCATAACTAATTCATGTCCTCACCTGCATACACAAAAGTTATATCCTCAAAGATTCCCATGGCTTTATGCACTGGTCAATATAAACCTTATTATGAACAAACTCTCATGGTTCTCTCACAGTTATTATCCCTTGACTTTGACAATCAAAAATGGTATCAGTCAACTCTAAAAAAATTCTTTGTTGGCTCTGAATATTTCCACAAAAGGATTAATACCCGGAACAAAATTATCAAAATATAAATCGGGTTTAACTAATTGGCGGAAAATGGTACCAAAATCCCTATCTATTACCCCAAACAGAAGTATTACCTTTGACTTTAGAAGTCAAACTGTGGCACATCTATTACACTCCATATCATATTCTCAATAACAAAATCAATAGACGCAGTTCAACTTAATTTTTTTTTCAATGAATGGATATGTAAATTATTAACTAATTAAAATTAAAGACTCTCTTTTAAATATTGCAAACTTAATTGGTAACCTACGCTCAAGTTAAAGCAAACAATTGATGAGACTTTACGAACAATTTGAAAACGAAAGCATAAATGATAACTTACAGCAAAGGGATTAACATCATCGCCATCGTCAAAAAGAATAGGACATAACATCAAGCATGGTTCGATTATACCTAAATCGTATTGGAATCCATCGAAAGGACATATCCTTTTAACAGATTAGACGACAGCGATTGAGAGATAACAAATGAAACATACGTCAACTGAGAAATGGATTCGAAATTTTTAGATTGCCAAAAACCAAAAGCGTTAACTAACCTTGAAGATAATCAATTGAACCAGGTTTGTGGTGGCATTCAATTGTGGGAAGAGGAAAAATTAGGGTTACAAAAAAAGGAGAACAAAGGGTGGGGTCATCAGATGAAATGGAGCATTGCACGTGACCCGAATTACAACCCGGAATAATGAGCGGGAAACCCACAAAATCAATGGCCCTTAGAATTGGACACGTGTCCCCCAATTAGTTTTATTTATTATATATAGAAGATATGTGAAGTGAGTTTTGATTCGTAAAATAGGGGGATTTTATATATTCTCCTCTAAACTTGAAAAATACAAATGTTCTCAAAACACAAGTTTTTTCAATCCCTGTAAAATTTTTATAATCCAACATTATGTCAACTTGTTAACTATTAACAATTGTCTCCCTTTTGATTATGGATTAGCTCATAAACTTGGTTTTAAAAATTAGAACAGCATACGTCCCCTTTTTGATTTTGCAGTAGTTCATTCTTGGGTTTAGACAACATATATGAATCTTATCCTTCACATGATTATGTTAATAATATTTGTAAATCAACAATATTTTCATGTAATGTAACATTTGTAGATCGATAATATTTTTTCATATATACGGCATATAGACTATAGTCCAAGACATGTAGTATCAGGGGCGGACCTAGCATGTTACTAGGTAGCCCCCGCTACCCATTGACGCTCCGGCGGAATGTAAATTTTGGAAAAGTTTGACAATTTTTCGCTTTCGTTACCCCTTTTTATATGAAACGTTGCCCCTATAAGGATTTTCTAGATTCGCCAATGTGTAGTATCAAATATTCAAATGCCATACAACATATTATCTAAGAACATAAAAACTTTGTATTGTTTTACTAATTGTTCATAGATAAAAAGATGCCTTTTGAATTTTTAAATCACCGAAAGTTATATATATCTTTTATTTAAACTAATAACTTTTGATCCTTCGTCTAATATATGTAAATTGCACTGTCTTTTAATATAAAATGTGAAAATATATAATTATACTAAAGCATAAAAGTGATAAAACCCGTACCTGTTTATGTATGTCTATGATCAACTATATCGAAAGTCTTCAATAAACCCGACTTCTTATTTATATATCATTTTCGTTTTATGTGGATTTTTCAAAACAAATGAAATCACAATAAGACATATAAAGTGTTTGATTTACTCATCCGGGCTTAAATCAATCTTGAGGTATCAATGTATCATAACAATGTTGATATAGCTCGTCTTAGAGATGTATGACAAGAATATGTTGTAAAACACTACAACCTATTATTAGCAATATAGATTGAAGAATGAGAGAATAAGTTGTTGTTTTACAATATGATATAAATAGTAATAAATCTCAACTTGATCTCAAACTATACATATTACAATATTATTAACATTGGTAATTACAGACATGCTATTCTTTTAATAAATATTTGAGTATGGTATTGTACGATGCGACGGAAAACACTAACATTGGTAATTACAGACATGCTATTCTTTTAAATTAAAAATATTTATTATATAACAATCCCATACTCAAATTAAAAAGAATAACATGTTTGTTTTATGGCTTAATTGAAAAAGACAAATATTAACATATGAAAAAGTTATGTCCATTCAAAATCGTATGAGAAGTTGGTTTAAAAGTTAATATTATGTTTTAAAAGTTGTAATTATCTTTTGTCTTTCTTAGACCTTCCTCAATGCACTGCATTTTACAATGCATTAGGTGACATGACAAATAAGTTGATAAATATTACATTGGAGGTCACAATATGTTTGTTGATGCCCTGACTAAGTGCGGCATATTTGAGAATTAATGTGGGGCCATCACAATAAAACAATTAATGTTTCTAAGATAATGTGTTCAAACGGTGATATAATTTAGTAGCAAAACACAATTAATGTTTCAAAGATAATGTGTTCAAACGGTGATATTCTTGTTTGGTATAGAGAAAAACACTGTGGTTTGGAATTGTTTGTATTGAGATTGTATTGTACTAAAAAATTAGGGTTACAAAGAAGGGTGTATATATAGAACACCAAGTTACATATTTAGCCCTTACACTACGACACATCATTTACTTTCCGACACTCCCCCTCAAGTTGAGTAGTGGGATCACCAATGCTTAACTTGCTCAAGTAGGTACTAAACACGTTCCCGTTGACAGCTTTTGTAAGAATATCTGCGAGTTGATCTTTTGACTGTACATATGGGAGCTCTATGATACCTTCCTTCAATTTCTCCTTGATGAAGTGTCGATCTACCTCCACATGTTTTGTTCGATCATGTTGGACTGGATTTTCTGAGATCTGTATAGCAGCTTTATTGTCGCACATGATTTTGGTTGTTGTAGTAGGAAGAAAGCCAATCTCAGTTAGGAGCTTGCGAATGCACAGAATCTCTTCTAGGCCACGTGCAACCCCTCGGAATTCGGTTTCTGCACTAGATAGGGCGACTACCTTTTGTTTTTTACTTCTCCAGGTAACTAGATTTCCTCCGACCATGGTGAAGTATCCTGAGGTTGACCTCCTTCCTTTATCCCCTGCCCAGTCGGCGTCTGTATAAGCTTGGATTTCTAAGTGCCCATTTGATTTAAACAGTATACCATGACCTGTTGTTCCCTTGAGATACCTAATGATTCTTAATAGTGCTTCCATGTGACTCGCTTGGGGCTGGTGCATAAACTGACTTACCACTCCTACTGCATAAGCTATATCTGGACGAGTGTGGGAGAGGTATATCAGTTTTCCCACTATTCGTGATATCTCTCCTTATATGCTAGTTCTGCTCCATCTTCCATGTGTAGGTCGTGATTAACCACCATTGGGGTGTCCGCCGGTCTGCACTCAATCATTCCGGTTTCGGCCAGCAGATCAAGGATATATTTCTTCTGACAGATAAAAATCCCTTGTTTAGATCTCAGAACTTCAATTCCAAGAAAGTACTTCAATCTTCCCAGATCTTTCATCTCAAATTCCGAAAAAAGTTTATCTCTTAACATTGACATTTCCTCTTCATCGTTTCCCGTAAGTATCATGTCATCAACGTAGATAATTAAGCAGGTCACAAGACTGCCCCTACATTTCAAAAATAGGGTATGATCAGAGTTGCTTTGTTTGTAGTCATATTTCTTCATAGCAAGGGTAAACCTTCCAAACCAAGCTCTAGGAGATTGCTTAAGCCCATATAGAGATTTCTTCAATCGACATGTTTCTCCAGCCTTGAAATTCTCATTGAATCCCGGTGGAGCATCCATATAGACCTCCTCGTTTAGTTCTCCATGAAGGAAGGCATTTTTTACATCAAATTGATGAAGAGGCCAACCTTTATTAACAGCTATTGAAAAAAGAACTCTGATTGTATCGATTTTGGCTACTGGGGATAAGGTTTCAGAGTAGTCAATTCCATAAGTCTGAGTATAACCCTTTGCAACCAGTCGTGCTTTGTATCTTTCAATCACGCCATCAGGTTTGTGTTTGACTGAAAACACCCACCGACATCCCACTGGTTTCTTTCCTGGTGGAAGGGTGCATTTCTCCCACGTGTTATTCTTATTGAGTGCTTCCATTTCGGTCTCCATGGCCTTTTTCCATTCTTCAGATTTCAAGGCTTCCTGTGTTGTATATGGCATTTGTTCAGAGCACAAGGCACCGGTAAATGCTTTAGCTTCCTTAGACAAATTTCCAATGGCAATGTTTGCCACAGGATACCTAGACCTTGGAGCCATCTTTTCTGGAGAGTATCTCTTAGGAGGAACTCCTCTATTTTCTCTTGGAGGGAGAGAATATCTTCCGGTTGGCTTTGTTGCTCCTGGTTCAACATGTTCAATAACTGGTTCCACCTCTTCAACAACTGGTTCAACCTGTTCAACATCTGGTTCAACATGTTCTGTAGTTTCGGTTGTTGTCGGTTCTGTGTGTTCCCCCGTTGTCTCATAGTTACAAGACGTAGTACATTCATAATTGTCATTATTTCTTACCTCCGGTATCACGTTGGATGGACTTTCTTCAGTGGTACTGAGCTCCACAGATTGTGTGTCTGTGTTTGAAGGTGACTGACTCGGAGTACTGTGACGTTTTTCTGGTTCAACTTCTTCACATGATGGAAATTGGGTTAGCCAACTCAGAGTGTCTGTATGTTCATTCTCCCCCTGACCACTGAGTTGGGTGTTATAAAAGTATTTTGTTTCAAGAAAGTCAACATTCATTGTGGTGTACATTTGATGAGTTTTTGGATTATAACAACGGTAACCTATTTGATCGATCCCATAGCCGACAAATACACATTTCTCAGCACATGGGCCAAGCTTGTTTCTATTGGGTTTGGGTATGTGGACAAATGTTGTACACCCTAAGATTCGAGGTTCAAGTGAAAGAGGATGGGGAATACTGGCAGACTTAGATAGACAATCTAAGGGAGTCTTAAACTTAAGAGCTTTGGTGGGAAGCCGATTTAGGAGATACACGGAGGTTGCAACTGCCTCCGGCCAGAAAGATTTAGGTACTTGAGATTCAATTAAAAAAGCTCGAGTCATTTCAAGAATAATACGGTTTTTCCGTTCGGCAACACCGTTTTGTTCGGGGGTATAAGAACAAGAGGTTTGATGAAATAATCCTTTGGTTTTAAAGAATTGTTTCATGGATGTATTGACAAAATCCCCCCCCCCCCCATTGTCGGATCGAAGGATTTGGATTTGAGTTTGGAATTGAGTGTGAATCATAGCATAAAAAGTGATAAATTTCTCGTAAACTTCGGCTTTGTGCTTTAAAAAATATACCCATGTCATGCGAGTGCAATCATCCACGAATAGTAGAAAGTACCGAAGACCCTGCCCCCCCCCAATCACAGGAGCAGGACCCCACACATCAGAGTGGATTAGTGAAAAAGGTGAAGCAACTTTCGTATTGCTAGGTTTGAATGGTTGTTGATGGCTTTTAGCACGAAAACAGGTTTCACAGTCTATTTTCCTATTTGAAGGGAAGAGTTTTGGAAACAAAAGGTGCGAATATCCAACGGATGGGTGTCCCAAACGTCTATGCCATAGCCAGGCTTCCCGATTTTCGGCTCCATGTGACAACATCACAGTACCCTGTTGAGCCACTTCATCCACATAGTATAATCCTTGGCGCTCAGTACCACGTCCAATAATCACACCCGTCCTGATATCCTGTAGAAGGTAAAAAGTTGGATGCATTAGTACCGTGCAATTTAGCTCTTTGGTAATATGGCTAATTGAGAGCAGTTTATGTGATAATGATGGAACATAGAGACAATTTGATAATTTCATAGTTGGAGAGATTTCAATTGTTCCTCCTCCTCTCACTTGCATTATTCCGTTGTTTGCGGTATGGATTTGAGTTTTTTGAGGATTGGTCATTGACCGTATGTCCAACGGTTCAAACGTCATGGTGTCAGTGGCACCAAAATCGAATATCCAATAACTGTTTTTTCCATGATTGATTTCCATTTTTTGTGTTTGTTTTTTTTTTTTTTTGTAAATAAGTTGTCGTTACGGATAAAACAGCAGACCAACGTATTTAATAAATATGTTGGACACTTGAACTCGCGTTCAAGATTTATCAATTACGCCAGGAACAAAATAACTGGGCAACTTTAATCCGCCAGAATAACGACGCCCGAGAAAGGCGTTAGCTTACCGGCGTATTTATCAAATATGTCGGGCAACTTGAACTCGCGTTCAAGATTTAAAGTCGTCCGCAAACCAAAAAACAAGCGTATTTATGAAATCGGCAACCGACAGCGTAATTCTCAAATAGGGGACTTTCAATATAAAAGAAACTTTCAATAGAAAATGGAAACTTCCAACTTCCAACGTGAAAAGGAAACTTTGAAGATGAAACGAAATCGGCGACAAATCAACCAGTGGAAAAAAACAACCGGTGGAAAAGCACCGAGAAGGCAATTAGCAACAAAAGTCGCTCGGAAATCGGCTCTGGTGACTGGAAGAATCGGTGAAGAAACCGCACAAACTCAGGCCAGGAACGGTGACGCTACGTGAGATCCGGAAATACCAGAAGAGTAAGGAGTTGTTGATTCGAAAGCTTCCGTTTCGGCGGCGACAATAACTGAGAATTCCAGCGGCGACAATTGCATGAGTTTTCCGACGACGATTGTTCGATATGTTGAGGGTTCCGACTATATTAGGCTGAATTTTGGATCAAATGGCTGGTTACGGTTGAGTTTTGCAAAGATCGATGAACGATTTCTCGAAGTTTGATTTTGTTTTTCTGGTTTGAGGTTGAATGGGCTTGGATTCGAGGATCAGAAACTCCGCTCTGATACCATGTTGTTTGGTATAGAGAAAAACACTGTGGTTTGGAATTGTTTGTATTGAAATTGTATTGTACTAAAAAATTAGGGTTACAAAGAAGGGTGTATATATAGAACACCAAGTTACATATTTAGCCCCTACACTACGACACACAATTTACTTTCCGGCAGATATAATTTAGTAGCAAAACAATTTAAGAGTAACCAACTTATATTGTTAACGGTAATAACAATTAGAGTAAATTTCATTTTTTTGTCCTTTATGTATTATCTGAATTTTGAAACGTGCCTTTCAAAAGTTTTAATTTCATTTTATGTCCTAAAAACACATGTTATATAACATTTTAAGTCCTTTACATCAAACTGAGTTAAATTACTCAGTTAGGTTTTATTTAAGGCAAGGGCAAAAATGGTATTTCATAAATAAATGCATCAGATCCCCTTTCTCTCTCTAATTGTGCATCACCCCACCCACTCTCTCGTTCTCTCTAACTTTGCATCACCACCACCCTATGGCCCTGAAGTCGGTTCGATCAATGGGCAGCCGAGCAGTAACTCACAAACTTTTTCAGTAAATTCTTGGCATTTGTGTTAAGCCAACAGAGAAGCCAAATAGAGTTGCTTTATCATTATCCCCATATAATGTATTACTCCTTGTTCATCACATTTCAAGAGACCATTGATTTAATACCATAACTAAACACCCAAGCCCAAAGCCCTATTGTACACATACCTAATTAATAACCAATATCTTGATTGCAAGACATGGGTTCACAACTTCATATCAGCCATCTTCTGCAGAGATCGTCAAGGATTTCTTTAGGAGGGATGTCGTCTTTCAAAGGATCACTCGACGATGAGAATTATGAAGCTGCTGCGGATTTAAGTGTAAAGTTGAAAGTAGAAAAATATTTGCAGAAAGGGAGATCAAACCCTAATTATGTTTGTACATTAACTGAGAAATTAGTCCATTGATGAAGATTAAGAGGAACCCGTCGGATTATTGAAGAAAGCTCATCGCTCCGATTGGGGGTTTATTATGCTTGATGTTCTTGTATCCATAGCGATGATCAAAATAAACAAAAACTTACAGAATGGCGTATATAATCTCACACAAGATTATAAATCATTAACCAAGTTGATCAGAGGATAGAGGCATAAGCAATTAAACATCAGCATTAGGGTTTTTAAACACAAGCCCCAACAAGCAGCTTTTTAAACATCGGCATTTGGACCTAAACACAAGTCGGGTTACTGAGTCGACGATTAGGGTTTTGGACTTGCAGCTTTTGCAAGAACTCATTGATTTGAGACTGATTTAGGTGTCAATTTTGCGATCAAAGGGTACCCTGTTTCACCCCTTTGATCGAACCGACGTCAGGGCCATAGGGTGGTGGTGATGCACAGTTAGAGAGAGAGAAAAAGAAAGTGGGTGGGTGTCACGTCCCCCGACCCCACCCTGGGAGCGGGAGTGGGAGCCGTGAAGCAGCCAAGTGGTACCGGTGGTTTATTTTGAAAAGTATTGCAGCAGAAAAATTTCATCAGGACCGTGAGTTAGGAAAAATATTAGAGTTTTGAAACACCGGATTTTATTTATTAAACAGATGGGATAAACCCATATTTTGCAAAGGTAGCTTTAATATGGGATAAGCTCGAATACATAAAACAGCTTTTCTTAAAATAATTAAATTGATAAAATGAGCCACTTCTGTAAGCCTTTTGGTGCCGTATCCAACTCTTATTCCAATCTACTGTAATCACCTGACACGCGTTTTGAAAAGGTTTTGTCAGCAGGAAATACTGGTGAGTACATTCAATTTGCACAAAAGACACATTGTTATAGTTTACAGCATTAAGAGTTTTCACATTTGCCCCTATCTTAAAATTAGCTGGTTCAGTTGTCACTCGACCGTGTCTATGACTGTGGACATATCACTAATTAGGCTTGCCCACCTAAAGTGATAAATCGTTAGTAGTAATGTGCACAAAACCCCCACATACTGCCAGTAATTACAGATTAGCAAAGACTTAATCACTGCAAAGTATAACTGGAAAACATTTAGGGTTTTGTAAAGCAATTTGGTAAAAAGAGAATGACTCACATTATAAGCATGCAGTCTTGATTTAATAAGCTTCTTGATTCTACGCCTTCTGATAACTAAGCATTTACTTTATAGTTCTGAATCTTCTGATGATTAAACATCTTGTTTGATAGTATGGTATGGATTGGAGTTTTCTGATAGTTAAACATGTAGTTTAACAGAGTGGAATACGTATTAGTGTAAAACCATATCAAACCTAACGATGGTCACGAGATCAGAACCTTAACGAAATTCACAAAGTATAGTCTTATTTAGACAACACTTTGGCATTCGTTAGTTGGTTCCCGAATCGATCGGAAAGAATATTGTATCGGTGATTATTGGTTAGAACACCAACGTATAGAGAGAAAAATAGAAGTTTCCTCAACCATTAAGTTTCCTTAACCATTAAGTTTCCTTAACCATTAAGTTTACTTAATCATTAAGTTTACTTAACTAATTAACTTACTTAGCCGATTAATTAATCTTACTTAGCTTAATTAATCTTGCTTAGCTTAATTAATCTTAACTGGTTAATTACATCATTTACTTAGTCAATTAATTTACTAAATTAGCTACTTAACTGCTAAGGTTTACTTAACCATTAAGTTTACTTAAACAGTAAGTTTACTTAATCGCTAAGTATTCTAGTTTAGCAGCCTCCTGGTTATGAGTTCTAATTTCTAGATACAATGGAACCAGGGCCGGCTCAACCATTTTGGTGGCCTTAAGCGAAGTACAGAATTGAGGCCTTAAAAAAAAAAAAAAAAAAAAAAAAAAACTAGTTAACATACCTTGATAAAAGTCTATTTGATAAAAACCCTCCTCCTTTACCCGGGCTTGGGACCGGCAAAATAAACTAAATAGTTTATAGTTGGCGGAGTTAAATTTTTTTTTTTTTTTTGTATTCGTATATATATGTTGTATGTGTAAAGATATGTTTAGATTAAGTTTACTTTTCTAGCTTTAACAGATGCAAACTTTTTAATAAAATTTTCATAATCAGTTTCTTCTAACAAATCGTTTTCAATTGACAAAGTAGCTAATCCATTCAATCTTTCTTGTGACATTGTAGATCTTAAATAATTTTTTAACAATTTTAATTTAGAAAAGCTTCTTTCGGCGGAAGCAACAGTCACGGGAATAGTTAACATAATCCTATAAGCAATATAAGCATTTGAAAAAGAGTTAAAAGTGTTAATATAGTTTAGGATATTAATAGGAGTGTCACATTCTAAATGTATGATATGTCTTAGAACTTTTAGTTCATCAAATAAATCTAAACCATCAATATCTATACTAGTATCGTGTTTTAAAGAACTTTCAAGATTAATACAATGTTGTTTTAAAGTATTATCATCTAATAATTTCAGCTTTTTTATACTAAATAGAAAACCAAAAATACTTTCAAACATTTTAAATTGATCAAATCTAGTCTTGATTGAAGAAATAGCTTGATCTACTATATATAAAAAGTAATCGGTTTTAAATAATTCAATAGGAGTTTTAGTAGTTTCATTAGCAACATTTTCATCAAATCGTCTATTTCTATGGATGATACGTTTTTCACGAAACATAGGTTCTACATCCATCTCTAAAGCGATTTCTTTTGCATCAATAATAGCATTTTCAAATCCATTTTCTCTATAATTTTCAAAATAACACAAAAGACCATCTAATTTTTTTATAGCACTATCAATACACATATCTTTTTCCTGTAAGCTCTTGCTAACACGATTAATAGCACACAAAATTTCATACCAAATAACTATTCCTAATAAAAATTCAAACTTATTGAATTCAAAATCTGCCAAGGATTTAGCTTCACTTAGAACTTTTGCATCATCGTCACCATATAATTTCATAAGAGCCTTTTTTTATTTGTGGTGCTTGATATCTAATTGCCTTAACACTTTCTACCCTACTTTCCCAACGTGTTTGTGATAAAGGTTTTAGAGTTAATTTTGGTAAACAATCTTGTAGTATTTTCCACCTTTTGGTTGATGAAGCAAAAATTGTATAAGTACGTTGTATAATTCCAAAAAACTCACGAGCTTTTGTACACGAGTTAGCCATATCACAAAGAACTAAATTTAAACTATGACAACCACATGGTGTATAAAAGGCTCTAGGATTAATATCTAACAATTTTTTTTGAACACCTTGATGCTTTCCTTTCATATTTGAACCATTGTCATAGCCTTGTCCTCTAATATTATTTATGCCAAGACCTATATTACTAATTTCTTCAACCATAGCATCAAATAGACCTTTACCGGTTGTATCATCTACTATAATAAATTCAAAAAAATATTCTTTAACTTCAATCGGTGTTGATGAGATATCTAAGCATCGTAAAATAATTGACATTTGTTCTTTATGACTAGTATCGGGTGTGCAATCAAGTATAACTGAAAAGTATTTAGCTTCCTTAACTTTGTTAACAATTTTATTTTTAACTTCACATGCTAATAAACTAATTAGTTCGTTTTGCATATTATGACCAAGATAATGATTGTAGATTTCTTTGTTCTTTATTCGTCTAACATGTTCTTTCATTACGAGATCAAATTCTGCAATCATTTGAACAATAGCTAAAAAATTACCATTGTTTTTTTCATAAAGTTTTTCGTTATCTCCACGAAATGGTATATTGTTCATGCTAAAAGTTTTTACAACGCCAATAATTCTTTTAAGTACATCTTTCCAATGTTCCTTATCTTTATTTATAAGAATTTGAGTTTCTTTATCAATTGTATTATTTTTCGCTAATCTTGATTCTAACTCAAACCATTTGCTCATATTCATAATATGTTCTTTACTTGATTCATGCTTTTTTAGTTTATCATTCATATTTCTCCAATCCTTACTACCTCCTTTTGCTAATTTACTTTTACAAGAATTCACATCAAATAATTTGCAACAAAAACAAAATACCCTATCTAACTTTATTGAGTAAAGCAACCATTTTCTTTCGTATTTTTCCCCATTTGCCATTTTTTGCATATAAAAAGAAGAGCTAAAGTTTCTAGAATATTCATCTTTTGGAAAATCATAATCATAAATCTTTACCGGTCCCTTTTCTACAAGCAAATCTCTTAAATTAGCATTAATAACAGTCCATTCACTTGGATCATCTAAATTTATAGTTTCTTCTACATTCAAAGGTTCATCGCTATCATTTTCATTAGCATTCAAAGGTTCATCACTATTATTTACATCAACATTCAAAGGTTCATCACTATTATGTTCATCCACATTCAAAGGTTCATCACTATTATGTTCATCCACATTTAAAGGTTCATCGCTATTATGTTCATCGACATTTAAAGGATCATCGCTACTAAGGTCATCCATTTTAAACGGTTCATCACTATTGTTATCTTTCACGGTTGTTACATACTTTAATAACGATCCTTTTAATGATTCCATCTGAGCTTCTAATTTTTGTTTCTTTATTCTCTTAGAATGACCCGATTCATGCTTTCTATATCTATTAGACATTATAGATTCAACACCTAACAATTATCAACAATCCACACAAAATCTAATTTAAGAATTCAATTATCAAATAAATCAATAGTAATCTCAAAATCAACAGGAATCAAATTAGGGCAAGTATTGTAAGAGTACCTTAGAAGAACAAATGTCGGATTAATTGGCAGTAGTCTCAAAATCAACAGGAATCAAATCTCTACAGCTTTGAAATTGGCAGACTCCAAAGTCCAAACCAACATCCAACAACGGCTCCCTCAGTCGCCCTGTATTTTATCACTTGGAACAAAAACAATTTCGCAAAATCAACTATCACTTGATTCAGTTTAGAAGAACAAATCTCGGATTAATGAATATATATATATAGAGTAAACTGAAGAAATGAAGAACCAAGAAACTAGAAACCGTGAATATAAAAGATGATTATACCAGTGAGGCAATGAATCGGAGCTACAATATAGCATCCATCATTCGAAATCGGCGCTCCAATCTTGATCTGCTTCGATTCGTTTCCTAAACGATTACATCTTGGCTGTGATTGGGATTGGGAATCGCGGCTGTTCCGCTCGTCTTCAAACGTTCTAATTTGTAATTACCTTAAATGATTACAACAGATGGCTGGCTGTATTCATGCGTGTTGTTTCAAACCTTCCAACAGAATCAGGGCTGTATTACCCTAGTGGCCCAAATACACTTCTAAGACTGCTTTGTTTTAAGGCCCAATTCGAACATATGTATGAATAACAGAAAAAAATATTGGAGGCCCTATAAATTTTGTGGCCTAAAGCCCTAGCTTGAGTATGATGGCCCATGGGCCGGCCCTGAATGGAACTCGTATTAGCATGTTAACTCAATTCAACTTTAACGATAATCACGAGATCAAAACTCACAATGAATGACAAAGTATAGCCGTATATAGGCAGCACTTAAACATCCATTGGATTGGTTTTAATCAATCGGATATAGTACCGTGTCAGTGATTAGAGTTATTACCCTGATAACGAGCAGAGTTTCGGGGTTTTAGGGTATAATACCGAGCTACTATTTTTCTATAATAGAAGCTGAGGGAAAGAAAATAATTGAACGATTTTAACTGAAGCTTGAGCTCCTCATATATAGGGCTGGAAATGGGGCTCTCGCGCCCCGCGAGAGAGTTAAGACAGGGCTTCGCGGCCCGCGAGACCCTAAAGGCGGCAGTAGGGTTTGCTGAGTCATCGGTGGTCTTGACACAGTAACGACACGTGTCCATCAACGTGTCCGGATTGAGATGAGTCTCTCGCGCCCCGCGAGAGATCTCTCTTCGTTGTTCGCGGCCCGCGAGGACACCATAAATCAATTTTTTTTTATTTTCTCCTTTCGGTTTTCGTCATACGCGGTTAGGGTTCGTTCTAGGGTGTTTTGAGGGTCGTTACAGTGGGGGTGATGCACAATTAGAGAGAGAAATGGGATCTGATGCCTTTATTTATGAAATACCATTTTTGCCCTTGCCTTAAATAAAACCTAACCGAGTAATTTAACTCAATTTGCTGTAAAGGACTTAAAGTGTTATATAACATGTGTTTTTAGGACATAAAATGAAATTAAAACTTTTAAAGGGCACGTTTCAAAATTCAGATAATACATAAAGAACAAAAAGTGAAATTTACTCAAACATTTAATAAGAAAACAAATTCCAAACCAACTTATTCAATTTAAGGGTATAAATTTCAAACGGTAATAAATGGTAATATTTTTTAAATAATATAATAATATTTCTCAAACCGCTATAAATATAACTATACAACTTCATTTTACCACACCTAAAATCTTACTTAAAATAAAATTCCCTATAAATCCTAAAATGAGCTCTTGTGATAATGAAGGCACTCTGGGTTTGTTTATTAACTTTGCCCAAATGCAATTTCAACAACTAATGTCTGATAATATTGAGAAAATTGCCATCCAATTGCTAGAGCTTCAAACCGAATATAAGTTAAGTTCTTCTCGACCAAAGGCGAAACGCAAATATATAGATAGAGGTCGTGAAGATGGAGATAATCGTTTGTGGACCGACTACTTTGCTCTAGAGCCTGTGTTCCCTAAGAATTATTTTAGACGCCGATTCTGGATGAGTATACGACTTTTTAATCGAATCGTCGAAGGTATATCTCACCACTTTGAATACTTTACACAAAGATATGATGCATTGAGTAAAAAGAGTTTTCACCTAGACAAAAATGCACATGTGTCGTATGTCAGTTGGTATATGGCACAACATCTAACCTATTCGATGACTACATACGTTTTGGTGAAACTACTGCTATCGATTGCCTACACAAGTTTTGTAAGTGTGTTATAGATTTTTTTTTCCAAAGAACGCCAAACCAAAATGACTTCCAATGACTACTAGAAGCACATTCATCTTTGCACGGGTTCCCCGGAATGCTAAGGAGCATTGATTGTATGCATTGGGCTTGGAAAAACTATCCAAGTGCATGGAAAGGTCAATATATGTGTGGTGACCATGGAAATCCAACCAGTACGCTAGAGGCAGTTGCATCACATGACCTCTGGATTTGGCATGCATATTTTGGAGTGGCGGGCTCAAACAATGATATTAATGTTCTTAATCAATCGCCACTATTCAACCAAGTCCTAGAGGGGAAATGCGCCAAAATGTAACAAAGACCAACATTATCAATCTCCACTATTTAATCAAGCACTTCGAAGCGATTTAGTTGAACATCTCTGGTCTAACAGACACTAATATTATTTATGTGTTTTTTTTATTAATGTTTGTTTATTTATATGATGTTTAAAAGTTTTTTGGTCCAAATTTTAGTGTTTCAAATTCTGTTTTGTTATTTTATATATATTTAATTAATTTATTTTTTTTTACCGACAAATGTTACTTTACTCTACCTTTACATCAAATATTTAATTAATATAATTATATTTAATTATTATAATTATAATTATCTTTAATCATGTGAAAATAAAAAACACATTTATTATTATAGAAAAGAATTTGAGTATTAAATAAATAAATGTAAAAGGTGGTGATGATGTGAAAATTTAAGTACTGGTAAGTATGTTTGTAGGGTTGGAGGAAAAGAAATGTTTTTTGTGCACTTGTGAAAATCTGATATGACAACTGACTATGCATGCATATAGCTCATTGCATTGGTGATGGTCGTATATATGTTTTGTGATACTAGAGTGGTGTTTGCGCAATACGACAGAGAAACAGACACCGATAATCATGTAGTATATTAAAGTTAGTTAAAAAAACTATAGCATTGCATTAATCAAGTTAAAGAGAATAAAATAATCGTTTTTATTGTGTATTTAAAAAAATAATATATGAAAAGGTTAAGGCCGTTTAAAAATCACAAGGATAATTGGTTTAAAGTGAACAATATGTTTTAGATGATTATTTCATGTATTATAAAAGTTGCATTACTTGAACTTTTAGAATAATGTAAAGTCACACTTTTGTCTTCCTTATGTGCATACTTGTAGAAGTTACTAGGCGTTCCTAGGTTGGTTAACTGGGAAGTTGCGAGTACTCAGGGAATACACACACATAATAAATTATAAAGAAATTAAATTTCATAAAGTTATATATATGTCAATGATAAAAATTACTAATATTGATATCAAAATACGTAAATAGGGAGAAGATCATGCGAGAACCATCTCTTATTGCGAGAACCGCGAGAACCAATGTGAACACAACAAAAAATGTCTAAAAATAGCTAAAAATCACACAATTTTTTTTTAATATTTTTTATAAAAAAATCGCTACTTTTCGATGACAAATTTTTTTTTTTTTGGCTTCTAAAAGTAGCGATTTTAACATAAAAAATATTAAAAAAAAAATTTAGATTTTTTTAGGTTTTTTGGGGGTTTAGTTTTTAGCATTTTAGCTTGGGGGGCTTGGGGGTGGGGGAGGGGGTTTAGGTTTTTTTTTTTTTTTTTTGGGGGGGGGGGGGTGGGGGGTTAGGTTTTTTGGGGGTTTTAGTTTTTAGCATTTAGCTTGGGGGGGGGGGGGTGGGGGTAAGGTTTTTTTAGCTATTTTAGGTTGTGTTCACATTGGTTCTCGCGGTTCTCACAATAATGGTGGTTCTCGCATGAGCTCCTCCCTACGTAAATATCTATATAAATAAAAATATATATGTCCAAATGCTAAAGTATTTCAAAAATTGATATTCATTAATTAATATTAATATTATATACAAAGAAATTATGTTTTTATTGTTTTTTTGAAGCCAAACTCGTCCCGAATTGAGCTACTATATCCGATTCTAGTTGAGGTTTGACCGTCTTTATCGCTTCTGAGTAATTAAGCGGAATTAGAGAAGATCGCCTCGACACTATACCTTGTAACGATTACTCGAACTTCAAGATCTAGTTTTATAACATTGCTTATATGTATTAAAATATAAACTACAAGGAAATACAATTAGGTAAATTTCATAGAAATCAAGATTAAAATGGCAAAAGTTAAAATGTTAAGAAAGAAAGAAGATTAACTTTATTACAGGATCATCACGGTGTTTGTTGAGGAAGAAAGAAGATTCACGATATGTTGATTGTTTTGCAGGATCATCATAGTTGTTTGTTGAGGAAGAAAGAAGATTAACCTTATTTGGACGAGATACAAACAACAAGCTAATCTCTGGATTAACTTGGTGTTTCTTTAGGTCTCCTGACAAGTTGGTCTAGTGGTTAGTCATTTGGTTTCTCTCCTTAAGGTCCCGAGTTCAACTCCCACTAGCATTACTTTGAAGGATATTGGTGGTGGTAATGAAGTTTAGAACTAGGCCTCTCTGGAGGTCGTCAGATTGAAACCGAGCTGAACGGGGTTTTACCGCATTGGGCATTCCGGTGGGTGGGTTTTCCCCAGAACTGGTGGCTCGGGTGTGCATCCAACTCTGACCTTTATGAAGAAGGGGATGCATTTGCTCAATTGGGAGCTTCCCAGGATGCTTATCTCGTGATTTAGTTGGCCGGAAAAAAAAAACTACTAGCAGTATTCAATCAAAGAAACACTTAAGCTAGAGAGAGATTCATTTTTTTAATTTAAAATAACAAATAAGAATCTAATAATATTACTTTATAGAGTCAGGAATAAGAGTTGATAAAACTGGATAACCATAATCTTGTGGAAAAGAGATTCTTCATTTTTATTTGGTTACAAATGTTTGTTTTTATAACCGAACACACTAGTTGCGTAGTTTATGATATTTTTTTAAGAGTAAAATGTCCGGATAGTCCCTGTGGTTTTGTAAAGTAACATCTATAGTTTTCAACTTTTGGAAATTACACATGTGCTCCCTCTAGTTTACTTTTTGTTACTCGGATAGTCCCTAGAGTAGATGTTCGTTAGTTTTCTCTGTTAAGTCTATCTGAAATTACTTATTTACCCCTCCTCTTAAAAAAAAAAACAAATGTGGATTATTAAAGGTGTGGGGCCCACCTTATTTACCCATCCCTTATTCAACCACGCCTCCACTGCCTCCAACTACCGTCTGCACTGCCTCCAATCACCGCCTGCACCCCCACCGTCTCCACCACCACCCACTTCCACCCCACCCCACCATCACCAAAAACCCTAACCCTTCGGTTCCTAACCCACCCTTTCAAACCCAATTCAGTAGCATTATGCACAGTCCAGTCACGGTAGAACACCCCCCTGCACTCTCCCCTTAATCTCCACCTTCACTTGCAGTTAGTTAACAACCATCAACAATAACAAATGGGTCACGAATTTGACGTCAATTGGATGAATTAGAGGGAGATTTGACTTACCGTTTTGATGGGTGTAGATGGATTTGGTGGTGGAACTGAGGATGATTGAGAAGACATGTTAAGGGGACAAGGTCAGAGTGGGGGAGGGTGAGGCCGAATATGAAGACGACGAACCGGAAATTGAAGGGGATCATCATTCGATTTGGTGGGTGTTGATGGATTTAGTGGCCGTCGTTCGATTTCAGATGAAGGGGATCCGTGGTTGTCTTAGGTGGGTGCGGTGGCGGCTGGTGGCAGCATATGGTGGTGTTGGTGAAGACGGTGGTGGTGGTGGCATATGGTGGTGGTAGGTGAAGATAGAAAGAGGTGGTTGCCTTAGGTGGGTGCAGTGGTGGCTGGTGGTCAACGACAGGTGGGTTGAGATGGTTATCTGAGAGAGAGAGAGAGAGTAGAGAGAGATAGAGATATAGATAGAGATAAAGAGAGAGTCAGAGTGTGTGTGTGTGTTTTGTGTGTGATTTTTTTATATTTTAATAAAAGTAAGGGGTAAATAAGTAATTACAGATGGATTTAACAGAGAAAAGTAATCCCCATCTACTTGAGGGACCATTCGAGTAACAAAAAGTAAAACACAGAGAGCACCGGTGTCATTTCTAAAAGTTGAAGATTACAGGTGAACTATCCAAATATTTTACTCTTTTTTCAATAATAAAACGTCAAATACAAACTTTAGGATACGTGTGCATACCTTGTGTTAGCATGTAATTTAATGAAACATACAATCAATTATTGTTATAAACATTTCATACAATTCAATGTTCAGTTATTATACAAAACAATTATGGTAGGATAATAGAAGGGGACTTTATCTTTTTATGTTCTTTTTAGAAAGGAATCATTTTATGTATACACAACAAAAAAAATTATTTGTTAACTAAAACAATGTATTATGGTGAATATTAAATATGAAAACAAGTTTTTCACGTTGATAATGAAGAGTTTCATATTTCACACCCAAGAACACATATTTTGGAGATGTGAAATACGAAATGTAGTATGGAACTGAGATAGCTGAATATGATTGGGTATTTGTGGTATTTGATAACTAGAAAGAGTCAAAATCTTCAAACGCCCTAGGACTTATGGCCGTGACTAGTTGCATGACCCTGCCCTTGCGCCTCATCCACGCCCCTACCATGATCGTGCACCAACAAACCTGGCTTCTCTTCATCATTCTCTTCCACGTCGACAATCTCTTTCACATCCACAATGCACAATCGTAGGCTGGAGGGTGTGGTTGGAGCCCCCATGGGCTTTATCAGGCCACGTAGGATCCACGTCAGTCATGGAGTCCCCTTTAATTTGCAGGGTGTGGATGGAGCCCCCTATTAAACAAAGTAATTTTTTTTTATTGGATTACATGTTGTGGGCCCCACCTGAACACATTAATCTTCTCGTTACCATGCTAGCGCCTCAACCATGGCGCCCCCCTCTTAAAATGGAGGGTGTGGTGATGGAGCCCTATGGGGCGCTATACATGATGAGCTGGCGAGGGTGGCGTCCCCACACCCTCCAGTCTTACCACTAGCGGTCTAAAATAAAAAATAAAATCTAACTTATAATAAAAAACTCCAAATAATGTCACAGGACATTCTTTCTTTCAACCTTATAAATTTTATTTATATTTATTTAATAAATTTCTTTTAATATTAATATTAATTAATAACCAA
Organism: Helianthus tuberosus; assembly: GCA_030545235.1. Taxonomy (NCBI): domain Eukaryota; kingdom Viridiplantae; phylum Streptophyta; class Magnoliopsida; order Asterales; family Asteraceae; genus Helianthus; species Helianthus tuberosus. The sequence goes on from CM060426.1 coordinate 5,538,946, forward strand.
TATATAGATATCACTTATCTTTATCCTTATATTTATTTATAAAATTAATAGATAACTTCAATTTTGCAATTTAGACCCTTTATTTATTTTTTTTACTTTTAACACAAAGTTTTTTATTTTTTGCAATTTAATCCGCACTATTTTTTATATTCAATTTTGGTCCATCATACTTTTCATTTTTCCCATGTTTTTCGTTTTGTTCTAAATTTTGTGAGTTAACGCACCGCAACGTGCGTGTGAGGTTCAACATTTTTTCGTATATTTTTTTCCGTTTGACTGGCCCATCGCGTCACATCTATTTTTCTGCGTTTGACAACTTCGTCCAACATGCGGGTCCTGGATGGACTTCATTATTTTTTTTCTATGTTTTACGTTTCTGCTTAATTTTCTCAGCAACGAGCGTGCGTGATTCAAAGATTTTACGTCTGTTTTTCACTCGTCGTTATTTTTTCCCGTTTTTATTTATTTTTTTTACGATTTTTTTCAGTGTTGGTGATCGCTGACAATGATATAATATTGCTTCTACTTAATACAGTTTTATAACAACCACTACAGTAAACAAACAAGTATACAATCAGAATATATTGATTTTGACTAAAACATATTGAAAAAGAGAAGAAAAGAATAGAAAAGAAAACTCAACAAACAGGCTATATAGAAAACTGTACATAAATATAACACTTTCCCGTAACAATATTACTCTCTCTCTCTCATCTCGACCGTCGATCCAGCACAGGTTTTCACGGTTCTCTCTCCGCTGTCTCCGTCACACCCCAACCACCACCACCACCGTCAACCCCCACCCCCACACACTCCTTCCAACTTCTATCCATCTAACGCCGCCGTGGATCTGACCAGATCCAATCCTCTCTACAATGGAAGAAGCTCTCGAAATGGCACGCTCAAAGGACACGAAAGAGAGAATGGCCGGAGTAGAGAGACTTCACGAACTTCTAGAAGCTTCTAGAAAGAGTTTAACCTCCACTGAAGTCACATCTCTTGTCGATTGCTGCTTAGATCTCTTGAAAGACAACAATTTTAGGGTTTCGCAAGGAGGTTTACAGGCGCTTGACTCTGCTGCGGTTTTGTCTGGTGAACACTTGAAGCTTCATTTTAATGCCCTAGTTCCGGCCACTGTTGAGCGCCTTGGTGACGCTAAGCAGCCGGTTCGTGATGCCGCCAGGCGTTTGTTGCTTACTCTCATGCAGGTATTGTGTCGGTGTGTGTGTTTTTACTGTCGTTTTCCAGTGAAATTTAAGTTTATTTTATTGATTGTTACTGATTGTATGAGTATGATAGTGGTTTCGTGATCAGAGTTGTACATGTTGAAATATTATATGTAATTATTGGGGGAAAAGATTAGTTGGATACTGAACTATTGGTTTTAGGTTCTTTACGGATTGTTATTTCGATTATTGCTACTGTTGGTCTTCGTATGTCGGGTTACCACTCATAATAAGATATTATACTGAAGGTCTATAGTGGAAATTGCCAAATTTGGTAGTTTAAGTTCCGGTAATTCGTTCTTTAGGCTGGTTTCTTTGGCGGTTGATCGCCGTTTGACACCGCTTCTTATTATCTTTTGGCACAATGTTTCGGTTGCTAGCAAGGTTTATACATGCTTATATGAGTGGACTTATAGATATTTTGAGGTTAGCTTACAATGTAGTATTTTGACACGAGATTCTGTTGATCCATGGTTGCGAGCAGTATCTGTATTAGTTCTTTTCATGTTTTAGAACTTGCCCATGGGGATCTTACGTGTGTAGCTTGTGAAGTACATTTGAGTTCATTTGCTTGAAGCCTGGAACTTATGGGCATCGTGGTCTCGTGATCACAAAGATCGCACTATTGTTTGTTTATTTAGTTTTACGTATTAGTTGTGCATTCAAAATGAGTCATTACATTAGAATCTTCTTTCTTCTCTAGCCTTTGTGAAGGTCGCTTGCCCATCGTTATAGTATAAATACAGTTTCTTGTTTTAATGGTTTTATTTGAGCTAGACTGGTTGTATAAAAGCTTCTAATTCAGTGAATACTGAAAACAAACAGCTGAAAAGTTATACGCTTGCTTCTTGGTTGTGTGGTACAGGTCTCTTCTCCAACTCTTATTGTTGAAAGAGCTGGTTCTAATGCTTGGAATCACAAAAGCTGGAGAGTTAGAGAAGAGTTTGCAAAAACTGTCACATCTGCCATTGGTTTATTTGCATCTACAGAGCTACCCTTGCAACGTGCGATTCTTCCTTCTGTATGTTTTCTGCCAGTGTTTCATGAGGCTTTCAGTTGCATAGTTTCATCATGCAAACATAAATACTAATTCTTACACCCCTCATCTTCAATTGTCCAGATATTAAAGATGTTATATGACCCTAATCCAGGTGTGAGAGAAGCCGCTATTTTGTGCATCGAGGTTAGCTAACCATTTAATCTAATGTCCAGCTGTTACCTACTTGCTTAGAGATTGAGATTTAATCTAATGTTCAGCTGTTACATACTTACATACTTGTGTAATTATTATCCAAATGAATTTGTTTGACATTTTTCTTCTGCTGCAGGAGATGTATGCTCAAATTGGGCCTCAGTTCCGCGAAGAACTCATGCGCCATCAGCTTCCTTCATCAATGGTGATTATGTTAGGGCTAGCATTTCTGTTCATTTAGTCTATTTGTTCTTCTACACACCATATATCTTGCTTATGTGTGTATATAGCATGGCCCGTTATGTTTTATTCAGCAGACATTATCTTTTGGCATTTGAATATTTAAGCAATCATTATACCATTATGTAACTCAATTAAAGATCTTCATGGGATAGGGTGCCGGACATAGTTTTTTTTAGTCGTTATGACACTTCTGATATAAAAATTAAATTTTCATGAACACATTTCTGTTTAAAGACCTAAAAGGTTCGGAAGATATAATTTTTTTTCTGGCTTGAATTGAACCCAGGTAAAGGATATTAATGCCCGACTTGAAAGAATTGAACCAAAACAACGTTCCGCAGATATCCGAGTTAATACTTATGCTCCTGCTGCTGCCAAGCTTTCTAATCATAATCCCAAAAGAAGCAGCCCAAAGGCCAAGACATCCTCTCGTGAAGTGTCCCTTTTTGGAGGTTAGATATATAAATATATTCAGTTTTTTAATGTAACAAAATCTTCATTTAGTTTCTGAATGTATTTTTCACCCGCTTCATGTTTCTATTGGGTAGTTTTCTTCCATTTTTGTTTTAATATTCCAACTCGTTTTGTGTTATTGCTCACTGTCGTCGGCAAACTTTCACTTTTACTCATAAATATATATTTCAGGGGAATCTGATATTACGGAAAAGCCCATAGACCCAATCAAAGTGTATACAGAAAAGGAATTAATCCGTGAGTTCGAAAAGATCGCTTCAACTCTTGTTCCCGAGAAAGATTGGTCCCTCCGCATTGGAGCTCTGCAAAGGGTTGAAGGCCTTGTTCTTGGAGGTGTGCATGATGTGTTATTTATTTACTTTAAATTGTTTAAAATAAAAAATATATAACAATATTGTCGTGTCACACCAGGTGCAACTGATTATCCATCTTTTCGCGGACTTTTAAAGCAGCTTGTTGGTCCTCTAACTACTCAGTTGGCTGATAGAAGATCTAGCATAGTTAAGCAGGTATTCTGCAATCCCGTGTGAAGAAAGGATTATTTTCGATATTCGGATAACAATTTGACTATTTTTTTTCTCACGGTTATTGCTAGGCGTGTCACTTATTGAACTTTCTATCCAAAGAGCTGTTAGGAGATTTTGAGTCATTTGCAGAGATTTTCATACCTGTAAGAATAAGCTTTATCCTGTGCTTTGAGAGTTTGTAACATACCAACTACCTTTCTGACACATGATTTGACATTCAGGCTCTTTTCAAACTTGTCGTGATAACTGTACTTGTAATTGCAGAATCTTCGGATAACTGCATAAAAACGGTATTTACTTACCTATTCACTTTTTTTTAACACGTCTTGTAAATCTACTTCTTACACCTTTTTTTTTCAGATGTTGCGTAACTGTAAAGTTGCTCGAATACTTCCTCGTGTGGCTGAAACTGCAAAACATGACCGGAGTTCAATACTCCGTGCGAGGTTTTAGTTTCATTTGTTGAGCACAATTTATTTTGTATAATATAATCATATATCAGTGCTAATGACATGAGTAATGTCACATTTTAATTCTATACAGATGCTGTGAATATGCATTGTTGATACTCGAATATTGGGCTGATGCACCTGAGATACAACGGTCGGCCGACCTTTATGAAGACCTTATTAAATGTTGTGTGGGAGATGCAATGAGCGAGGTCTATTATTTTTGTTAGTTTTTATTGTTATGATTTTTATGATTAATAGGTAATTAATTTAACACGTAGTCACATCAGGTGCGTTCAACTGCTAGAGCATGCTACCGTATGTTTTCAAAAACATGGCCCGAGCGTTCCCGCCGCTTATTTTCATCGTTCGATCCCGTCATTCAAAGGGTATGTCTTATCTTACTTCTAATGAATTAAATAGAAGTCAATGATAGTATGATACTGCTGACGTGGCAATGCTTTAGTTGCATAACTGAATAACGTGCATGCACAGATAATAAATGACGAGGATGGTGGCATTCACCGGCGGCATGCGTCACCATCACTTCGTGACAGGAACCCACAAACATCGGTCAATACTCAAAATTCATCTTCTTCAAATCTAGCTGGATATGGTACTTCAGCCATTGTTGCAATGGACAGAAACGCAAGTTTACCATCGGTAACCTCTCACTCATCCGGCCTTTATTCTTCGCAATCAAAGCCTGCTAACAAGAGTACAGAACGTAGCTTAGAAAGCATGTTGCATTCTAGCAAACAAAAGGTTACAGCCATTGAAAGCATGCTTAGAGGTCTAGATTCCGGTAGAGTTAGATCATCAAGTCTTGATCTAGGTATATGTTGTGAAATCATTATATACAAGTATTATTTATTTTAGAGTAAAATGTCAGTTTCGTCCTTGAGGTTTGGCCAGTTTTGCAACTTTTGTCCAAAGGTTTGTTTTTTCGCATCTGGATACAAAAGGTTTGAAATCTTTGCCATTTTCATCCGGCTCGTTAACTCCATCCATTTTTTTCGTTACATCAGGGGTATTTCTGTCTTTTTTGCTAACTTAAAGGGCAATTCGGTCTTTTTCACTTTATGTAAAAGACCGAATACCCCTGAAAAAGACCGAATTGCCTTTTAAGATAACAAGAAAGACGAAAATACCCCTGATTTACCGGGATGAAAATGGCAAGATTTCAAACCTTTTGGATCTAGATGCGAAAAAACAAACTTTTGGACGAAAGTCGCTAAACTGGCCAAATCTCAGGGACGAAAATGGCGTTTTACTCTTTATTTATTTTCTGAATGGCTAGCTTCATCTTTTATTACCCCTAGTACAGGAGTGGACCCACCTTCATCTCGTGACCCGCCATTCCCGCTTGCTGCTCCTGCTTCAAATAGTCTCGCCAGTTCACTATCATTAGACTCGACCGCTTCTGGTATTACGAAACCTAACAATCGTAGTGGCGGGTTGGTGTTGTCCGACATCATCACTCAGATTCAGGCTTCACGTGATTCCGCTAAAAGTTCGTATCATGGTAATCTCAGGAATGAAACTCTGTCATCACTTTCATCTTACTCAGCAAGACGAGCCCCTGAAAAACATCTGGAAAGAAGCTCTTTTGAAGATCATAACGAAATTAGAGAGGCCCGAAGATCGGTTAATTTGCATACAGATAAGCATTATTTAGAGACGCCTTACAGAGATTCACACTCGCACAATAGTCATCATGTACCTAATTTTCAGAGACCATTATCGAGAAAAAATGTAACCGGGAGAATGACTTCAACCAGGAGAAGAAGCTTTGATGAGAGTCAATTTTCGCCTGGAGAAATGTCAACTTATACAGAGGGTCCCACTTCTCTTTACGATGCTTTAAGTGATGGTCTTAAATCTGGTGCTGATTGGAACGCGAAAGTTGCGGCATTTAATTATCTTCGTTCATTACTCCAGCAAGGTCCGAAAGGAGTGCAAGAAGTTACACAAAGTTTTGAAAAAGTAATGAAGTTATATTTTCTACATTTAGATGATCCACACCATAAAGTGGCACAAGCAGCTCTGACATCACTTGCTGACATCATCCCAGCTTGTAGAAAACCGTTTGAAAGTTACATGGAGAGAATATTACCACATGTGTTCTCTCGGTTAATCGATCCAAAGGAATTAGTCAGGCAACCATGTTCAACCGTATTAGAAATTGTCGGCCAAACGTATGGCGTTGATTCACTGCTGCCAGCTTTGCTTCGTTCTTTAGATGAACAAAGATCCCCTAAAGCAAAACTTGCTGTAATCGAGTTTGCAATCGTTTCATTTAACAAACACGCGGTAAATTCCGAGGGTGCTGGGAATATTGGGATCTTGAAACTATGGCTTGCTAAATTAGCACCACTGGTTCACGACAAAAACACAAAGTTAAAGGAAACAGCTATAACGTGTATCATATCTGTTTACACTCACTTTGATTCAACATCTGTTTTGAATTATATTCTTAGTTTATCCGTTGAAGAACAGAATTCTTTAAGGCGAGCGCTTAAGCAACATACACCCCGTATAGAAGTTGACTTAATGAATTACCTGCAGCAGAAGAAAGACAGACAACGGTCCAAATCATCTTACGATCCGTACGATGTTGTTGGGACTTCTTCTGAAGAAGGATATGTTCCAGTGTCGAAAAAGACTCCTATGTTCGGAAGGTATTCTGGTAGTTCTGTTGATAGTGATGGTGGTAAGAAATGGGTTTCGGGTCCCACCCAAGAATTGATCCAGATCACTAGAGACGATAATTTATATCAGGGTCTTGATATTGGCTCCAATAATGGTGGACATGGTTCAAATGATAAGGATAACGTGGCATCATGGTCCATTCAATCGGACAATTTGGAGGGAAATAGTAACACGGAGGTTAATTTAAATGCAAATTCAACACCGCGGCTCAATGGACTTGTGAGCTCGGATATCCAACTGGATGATTCGACAACTGATTTGGAACTTAGCCTTTCAAAACTTGCGGCTTTAAAGATCAATTCATCTCCTGATACTAAACCGAGCATCCCTCAAATCCTTCATCTAGTGAGTTCAAATTCCATAAAAGACTCCGTTTACTGTATTCATATTCTTCATACGCTTCTAACATTGCTTATAATTTAATCTTGTGTTTTATTTGTTGGATTAGATTTCTAATGGGACCGATGAATGTTCTACGACAACCAAGCGTACTGCACTTCAGCAGTTAATTGATGCTTCTGCGGCCAATGATTCTTCCGTATGGACCAAGGTTATTTAATTTGTTATTTCATAACGTGTAGCAAAACAATCATTTACTGATATGCTTTTGGTGTTTGATATATGTTTGCAGTACTTTAATCAAATTTTGATGGTCGTACTTGAGGTTTTGGATGACCCTGATTCATCGATTCGAGAGCTTGCTCTTTCATTAGTAGCTGAAATGTTGAAGAACCAGGTATTTTTTTATTTTTTCAACGTTCGGTGCCCTTTACAAACTGTTTTTTCTAAAAAGGTTTTCATCTATTGATTATTACAGAGAGATGCCATGGAAGATTCTATTGAGATTGTAATTGAAAAATTACTAAATCTTACAAAGGACACAATCCCAAAGGTAAGTTTCTATCCTACTTTTATCTTTCAATAAAGATCGCAATATTTACCGTATGCAGAGAAGTATTGCGTTAAGGTGTTGATGTTTTCTTCAATGCAGGTGTCAAATGAAGCAGAACATTGCTTAACTGTTATTTTGTCTCAACACGATCCCTTCAGATGTTTAAGTGTAAGTTATTTTAATCTTCTCACAAATCCATTATATATTTGCATCATTTTTTATTCATCTCTTGTGTTCTGACCTTGTAGGTTATCTTCCCATTATTGGTAACCGAAGATGAGAAAACTCTTGTTACGTGTATCAACTGTTTAACAAAGGTATATTCTCATCAAACCAAACAGAAATTTCCATTTTTTTGTACTTAAAACATAATCCAATGCACATTTTTGTGATCTGAAATTCATGAAATATGTGTTCTATTCTTCAGCTTGTGGGTCGGCTTTCCCAGGAGGAACTAACGGGCCAGTTACAATCGTTTTTGCCTGCTCTTTTTGACGCTTTTGGTAACCAGAGTGCCGACGTTCGCAAGGTAACTTCTTGAACATGTCCACAATATATTATATATCCCAATCATCATCAACAAACTCATGGTATTTTGTTGCTTTGTACTGGCAGACGGTTGTTTTTTGTCTGGTGGATATCTACATAATGCTTGGAAAAGCGTTTTTGCCATATTTGGAAGGACTAAACAGCACACAGTTGAGGTTAGTAACGATATATGCAAACCGAATATCACAAGCAAGGACTGGGACTCCTATCCAAGATTAGCAGCATGAAGATGAAGATAAAGAGTGTGATTTGGTATATTAATTCGGTTGTGAATCTTGTATATTTGTATGGTGTGTGCTGTACGTGTGCAAAGGCTTGTGGCTGGTTTTTCTTTGTGTGGCTTTATTTTTGTCGAGTTATTATTTTTTTAACACTTAGTTTTGTTGGAGTTGAGGCGAAGTGTGTGTTTCTGGTAACTTATTACAAAGTACACTAGTGATATTGTATCTTCCAGGTTTCTTGTGTCTATAATACATATTTTGTTTTTTTTTTTTTTGCGGTTTGATGCTTTAAATGGTCTATACTTCACATGGGTTGTAAAACAATTTTTGTTCTCGTCTTTTGCTTGATGTAGACTGCTGATATTAATAGTTAGAAAGAAATGCATTCAGTAATTGTCTTGTTTGACCAATAGTCCATAATCCATTTTTACTTTGTAGTGTTGTCAACCTTGGATTTTGCATTGATTCACTTATGGTATCATTTATGATCCTTCCTAAGGAAAGAAGGGGGGGGGGGGGGGGGGGGGGGGGGGGGGGGGGCTACTAGCTTGCAGGTATTATTTCGTTTTTAATGCTAACGTATGCTATTTATTGACCCTTGAGTATTTTTTATGGTGAACCCAATGAATTTTGTGTTTGAAATAATAATGATAGATGGTGGAGTGGTTACCTCTTGCATATTTTTTTGTATTGGTTTTTACGTGGTTTTTACGTCCTATGTATCTAATGACATTAAGGTGGAAGGGGTGTTCGATGGTTTGCCATCCGGGTTAGGCTGGGTTAGGCAAGTTCCACGTGAATGCCACCACAACCCCCTCCATCTCGCCAGATGGTATTGAAATCGGGTTAGTGAACCTGTTCAAGATGGTGGAACATTTGAAATTAATGCTTGCTGCATTTATTGGGAAAGCTTGGTTCAAGTGATGGAGCTAGAACACCATCGCAAGCGCCAATGATCTCTAGATCAAGTGGTGGAGGGCTTGCATTTCTCTTTAGAGATGCAGGTTCGACTCTCACTTGGTGCAGAGTGAGGCACTGGTGGGCAATGATAGGAGACCCAGGGAAACCTGGGTTGGATCCTTGAGCCAAACAGGTTTTACCAGTAATTTCACCGTCGTGCCTACGGGCGTGTGGGTTACCGGGTTTTCCCCGGAATTGGTGGTGGACTCGGGTTACTCTCGGAGTACTCCGTTTGTCCAGTGGGTGCCCCGAGAGTGCTCGGGACTGAGTTTGTTGGCCGTTCAAAAAAAAAAAAAAAAAGAACACTATCGCAAGCCCTTTGATCTTGTCGGGGTTCAAGTGATTGAACCCTTGAACACCCTTCACCCTTGTATGTTATTATGTGACTTGGCTCGGAAATTCTAATATTGAGCTGTTAGACATCCGAGCTTTGACAAAAACAACCCCGAATAAAACTTTCTAGCTCCGTACCTAGTTATGGAATTTAGGAATAAGCCGGGCCGTTCACTGAATCAAGACATTGGGTAACTCGCCAATGTTTTGATGTCTTGGCTGCAAGAAAGTGGTAAAACATTTTTCTAATAGTAAGTGTTGTGCAACTTGACCTTTTATGGAATTTAGGAATAAGCCGGGCCGTTCACTGAATCAAGACATTGGGTAACTCGCCAATGTTTTGGTGTCTTTGCAAGAAAGTGGTAAAACATTTTTCTTATTCGTCTCTCCTCTGATCTGGGTGATGAAGATGAGAGTTATTCAACGGTATAGTAGATGGGTTACATTAGTTATCATCTCGTATGGGAGGGAGAGGGAGACACAAACAACCGGTATTTACATGCTCTTGAACTTCCTTGTTTTGTTCGTCGGTTTGAGACCAAATATTGTGTTTATCGAATTTGTCTACTAGGCACAAGGAGAATAGAGGCGTTTGTTTTCTTGGTTGTATCTCTCAACATGTAACTTTTTTTTGTGCCACAAATTAGAAAATGCAAGAGTTTTTATACCATCTATTCAAGGTTGTATCTATACATTTGAAGATAGCACTTGCGTAGAAAATTGAATTTAGTAACTGAACATGTAAAAGGTAATTAAACCGTATAACATCTTACCCTTTCTACTGTGTAAACTAACTGAATCCTATATTTGAGAAATGATATGATATGCTTCCAACAACTTTCTTCTTTATGATTAATACAAACAAAAACAATTACAAGAGTTCATACTTCATAGGGATTTAAATTGCTTTATTCTTTATGTATAGAGTACAACTTCATACTAAGGATTTATTATGCTTACAATAATATTACAAAACTTATATAAGAACAATGACTTTTTACTCCTTGGTGATAGTTAATGCAAAATGTGACCATGTCTCATTCCTTTTGTGTTCTTCCAACCAAGTTTGATAAATCCTTCTTACAAGGTAACCGTTTATAGTTGCAAAAAGAAGATGCAACTACGACTATGAAAAGTACAAATACGATTATATACCCAATCAAACCAAACCCATGAGGCAAGAACAACACCAACACGAATGATAGAGGTGCAAGAAGGCTCCAAAAGCAAAATACACTCTGTAAGATCCTGTAATAGATATGTGGGAAACTTTCTCTGTTATGCGAGCTTTCAAACAAAACAAAGGCACTGGCATCGGTATAGCAATGATGTATGCGACAACCGCCATGTTGGCAAGTAGACCATGAGTTTCAAAAGGGGAGTGTGCTTTGTTTTGAAATTTGAGACTCACAAGTGCTATCATTGATGGAAACATGTAGAGAAGCGTTGCAGCATATACAAGATACAATAGTCCGGTGTAATTATGAAGCCTACATTAGACGATTACAACAAAACAAAATTAGAGAATATCAGTTTATTTTTATCACTATGTAAATAGCGCCAAAATTTAATATTAAAGAAATGATTTATTTATATAAGAAATAAGTATATAAATTGTTAAAAGTTTATTTAAGTTTTCAAATATTATATATAAGAATAAATTTTAACTAAGTTACTAACAGAATTAAAAAAAAAAAAAAAAGAGAAAAATCATCTACCCCACTCGTGCTAGCGCCCATCCCCATCCCCATGAACAACTTCCCCATAAAGGCCATGGACCGACCAGGCTTTGCGACGTCCACACCACACCCTGATGGCTTCGAGGGCACCAAGACCAGACCCATAGAGGGATACACACATATATTAAAGTTAAATAAGTGCCTAGCGATATAATGTAATATTGTATGTTATTGTGGGTTTTGATAATATTTGGTTACCCCTGCACTTTTGGGGCTGTAGCAAAAATAGAAGGAATAGCAGAATTAGAGGTCATTTTCCGGTTAATAATATTCACGAATAACTATTCTACAAGATCCTAGTCTTTTATAGGCGTACAAACTCAAAGTAACAAAGAAACACTAAGACCACTAACTGGTTACCGAAAGCAGTAGCATCACGAACCAAAAGAACTGACACCGAAATGTTGATATAGTGTTGGAATGTGTACTAGAAGTTTGTCCACGCAAATAAGCTGCATCGCTTGGATCATGAGCTTTTGAGATTATTTCAGGATAACCTGAGTGCTAGATTCAGGGGTCTTAAATTTCATGATTTTAGTGGTGACGACAGTTAGAGTTCATGAGTTAGCTGTTCTAAAAAAACATATCTCTCGATATTGAAATATGCGTGCTTCGGCTCATGGAAAAGCAGAGACATACAAACTGGAACTCACTGTGAAGGGATAGGAAATGGAGGTTCTGCAGGTTCAACGCTAATGGCGGTGTCAGCACTTCTTGGAGCAGGAATATTTGAATTCTCCAACTCCATCTCCACATTTGTAATGGTGGGGTTTTGAGCCACAGACCTTTAAAAAACATTTAGCATGAATATAACATTTATAGAAGCAGAAAAAAACTTTGTTGGAAGTTTACTGTGCAGTTGCAGCAGATTGGTCTTCATGTGTAATTGATACGTTGTGTGAATCCTCCATCTTTTAAACGGTAGAAAAAAATAAAATGGTAGCAAATATGTGGCAATAGGGCAATTGCTACGTGTGCTTTTCCTACCGAAGTTTTTGGTAGCAAAACGGTAGCAAAAGGGCAATTGCCACCTTTCTGCGACCGAAAACGTGGTAGCAAAAGCCCAATTCTCTTGTAGTAGACAGGTAATTCGCCGATATTTTGGTGTCTTCAACTCTAAGAAAGTAGTAAAACCCAAAACCATAAAATAAATTTCTTCTTACCTGTCTCTCTTCTCTGATCATTGTCCTTTCCCACTCCACTGAACCCCTCTCTGCAGTCCAGCTTGTGCAGGTGTGCCTAAATTAACCCAGTGAGAGTCTGCACTCGTATCCTAGCGCAGCAATCAGGGACCAAAATCTATTTCCTGTGTTTTGTTAGCAACATATGGTGCCATCCATGGTACCTGACTTCTTCTTAGACAGCCATTTCAGTCTCAAGGGATGTTACTCCCTCAGGTCCTTAGATTCCTGACACAGTGAATCTGGTCCTTACCCACGTCGGTAACGAGCTCGTAGAGAGCCCCCCGATTTCAAACACAACGATACCGCAAGATTGAAAGCCATGATTCAGGAACATGACAAGAGAGAACGACTCAAAGATATTCGGTCCCAACAGATTTTGAAGAAACGCCCCACAATACATGACCTGTGGGACTCAACAGGTGAACCTCTTCCAGCAGTTTTCACAATTCAAAGGTCATTGTACTGTCGGGACCATTGCATCTGCAGAGAAACCGAAAGCTTGAACTAACATGTGGAAGCAGCAAGTCCAACACACCTCCATGAGTTGCCTTGTTTCAATGTTTGATTTTGTGTTGTTTGGGTGAATGAAGATGAGAGTTATTCAACAGTACAATAGATGGCCTTCATTGGTTTTCATCTCAGACGTGAGGGAGAGGAAGACACAAACAACCGGTATTTACATGCTCTTGAACTTCCTTGTTTTGCTCGTCGGTTTGAGACCAAATATTGTGTTTATCGAATTTGTCTACTAGACACAAGACAAGGAGAATAGACGCGTTTGTTTTCTTGGTTGTATCTGTAAATATGTAATTTTTTTTTGCTTAGTTGTATCTGTCAACATGTAATCATTTTGCGACAAATTAGAAAATGCAAGAGTTTTTATACCATTAATACGAGGTTGTATCTAATCATGTTGAAAATAGCACTTGTAACAGACATTGGAATTTAGTAACATCATCCTATTTTTGAAAATCTGATATGCTTGCAAGAACTTTCTTCTTTATTATTAATACACACACCAACAATTACAAAAGTTTATTAGGGATAGAGATTGCTTTATTCTTTATATACAGGGTATAAGTTCAAATTTATACATAGGGTTTATTGTGCTTCACAGACAAAGAGTTACAATAATACAAAACATATATAAGAATGATGACTTTTACTCCTCGGTGATAGTTAATGCAAAATGTGACCATGTCTCATTCCTTTTGTGCTCTTCCAAGTTTGATAAATCCTTCTTAAAAGGTAAGCGTATATAGTTGCAAAAAGAAGATGCAACTATGACTATGAAAAGTATAAATATGATTAGATATCCAATCAATCCAAACCCAGGAGGCAAGAACAACACTAAGACGAATGATAGAGGTGCAAGAAGGCTCCAAAAGCAAAATACACTCTGTAAGATCCTGTAATAGATATGTGGAAAACTTTCTCTGTCCAAGCGAGCTTTTAAACAAAACAAAGCCACTGGCATCGGTATAGCAAGTATGTACGCAACAACCGCCATGTTGGCAAGCAAACGATGAGTTTCAAAAGGAGAGCGTGCTTTGTTTTGAAATTTGAGACTGACAAGTGATATCACAGATGGAAACATGTACAGGAGCATCGCAGCGTATACAAGATACAAAATTCCAGTGTAATTATGAAACCTGGAACAAAATAAAAACAGAGAATATCAGTTTATTTTATCACTATGCAAATGGCGCCACAACTTAAAATAACTTTTAAAGAAATGACTTATTTATAAGGAGCAATCGATGAGGCCCGGATTAAAACAACAAAGACCCGATGAAGGTGTCGATTAGCACACAAAAGTAATATGATGTATACCAGATATTCTGGGTGATGAGGAGCACCCGGACCTTGGCCCAACACTAAGAAACTGGCGATTAGGCCCAAGTCGCTCCTCTCAACTACACTTACAAGGGTTGAAGCCCAAAGAAAGGCCAGTCAACCAATTGGCTTCCTCGCCCTTTGCGATCAAAGGATCAGCACTCCGGTCAGAAGACAAGAGATCCTTCAAAAACTAGATGACAACCTCTTGACTTTGTGCACAAATATGGAGATACCTCTTAATAAAGGAAAAGGGAATATAAGCAAACCCATGCAAGACAGATAACCAATTTCATCCTAAAAACTCAGTTACAACACATTAAAATGGTCAGAATAAATTCGTCTCATTCATTATACAAAACAGTTTCTTACTCTAACGCCAATAGATGGTGACGCAGTGGCGAAGCTTGAGATTTCCGACCGGGGGGGGGGGGGGGGGCAAAATGTATATACCCAAAAATTTTTATATGAAAACCACATATATTACACTATTGAGCGAAAAGTTCGGGGGGTCGCCCCCCCGGCCCCTTCTAACCTGCACCAATGTGGTCACGGACACACCCTCTGGGTTCTCTGTGGCGAGACTAACGTTGCTCGTTTTGTAGGATTTCCGGGATTGGAAGCACGTAGGAGTGATTCCAATTCAGCGGCCACGTCAGACGGTCGATTTTGGCATTAACACTGGGGATTGACATGTCTCCATGTAGAAAAGGGCCTTTGGCCTAGTGGCACCAAAGGTTTCTCTCCCCAAGTGGCGAGGGTTCAAGTGTGACACACAAAATGTGTATATTTAGGAGTAGGATTAGAGAGCGTGAATCAGCCATTCTAAAAAAAGAAACAAGGGATACTAGAATTTAAAGAGTAACCAAGACATATAAATGAAATCTTGTATAAAACACAAGTGAATTCTCCATACAAAGGAAACTTGAACTCACTGTGAAGGGATAGGAAATTGTGGTTCTGCAGGTTCAATGCTAATGGCAGTGTCAGCACTTCTTGGAGCAGGAATATTTGAATTCTCCATCTCCACATTTGTAATTGTGGGGTTTTGAGCCACGGACCTTTAGAAAACATTTAGCATGAAAGAATCCAACATTTTATATAAAGAAGAAAAAAACTTAGTTAGAAGTTTACTGAGCAGGGCGTAGTTTAGCGGAAGCGGCTGATTCTTCTTCATGTATGATTGATACGTTGTTGTGTATAACCTCCATACTTTTACACTTCTGGCTGTTGATTATGAATTTGGGGAGAAGGGGGCTCCTGGTGGCAGGCAATTTTGACAGGTATATATACTATGATGTTGCAAAGTTAAAACCATTTTGGAAAATGATATTCTAAATATAAAATGACATTGGCATAGTCGCCTTACAAGTTACCACATCATCAATACCAAGAAAAAACAAATTATGGAAATCTAACCCCGTTCCCCCCACCCTCTCACACACACACTTTCCGGGAAACGATATTAAGTTATAATTTTTGAGACGGCATTTGTCTTTGACATAATCAATTAGGTTTTGGTGTCAAATGGGCTGCAATGACCAGACAAAATGTTCACCCAAGATTCAACCATATATGAAGAACAAACTGAAACCAAGTATATTTTAATAGATTTAGAGTTTTGAACAATTAATCATAACTTCTACAGTGTTTTTTAGTGATCAATAATCACATAACTATACACATGGGCCGTGGGCAGAACTTCATTTGGGCGAGGAGATCATCTCCACTTTGGCTTTTTAATGTCTAAGAACTGTAATATTAATTTCTAATATTTTCGGCCGCCTCAATTTAAACAATGTTTAAATTTGCCATTGAGTCTGTATGATAGAAATGTTTAAATTTGCCATGTCATCACCCAATATTCTATCACTAGTGATAGAAATGTAGTGGGGGTGGTCATCACTAGTGATGGGATTCCAATGTACAAGTATTAATACACAATGTACAAGTCATACGCTATCACTCCTCAAGTTCAACGCGTTATATATATAACGAGTTATTCCTATCACTCGTTATGGAAGTGGAGGCGGCTGTGTTAGTGATAGGATAACTCGTTATGGGGAGTCCATAACGGACCACCCCCTCCCCCTAATATGGTGAAGAATCACCCAGAATCGTCTTCTGAGAAAACTAATAACCCAAAGAAGAAGACGACAAACTTCATCCCATGACGTATTCTTCTACTCCAACGACCAACTTATCTCTTTTTTACTTATGTAAGACAAATACATGACAAGTATTACAC
This sequence comes from Helianthus tuberosus, assembly GCA_030545235.1. NCBI lineage: Eukaryota > Viridiplantae > Streptophyta > Magnoliopsida > Asterales > Asteraceae > Helianthus > Helianthus tuberosus. The sequence continues at coordinate 5,555,731 of CM060426.1, forward strand.
ATCAATTATTTCAAATAACAAAAATGTTTGCAACTTGATTGGTGCTATTTAACAAGACTTGATACCTAACCTCGGCCACTCGGGCAGTATATATTTTTAGAGTAAATTACAAAAATCGTTTTTTATGTTAGCTTTGTCTTCAAAAAGTATAAAAAAACGTACTCGATGTATGCAAACCCTTGCACGTTATATTTTTTTAGCCACAACTCAGTTTATTTTTATGGTTAAATCAGAGTATATTAGTAAATCTAATAATTTATTTAAAATATCTCTAACAGTTTATTTTTATGGTTAAATCAGAGTATATTGGTAAATCTACTAATTTATTTAAAATATCTCTAATAAATAAAACAAAAAAAAACTCTCTCTCTCTAACTTCATCTTCTCACCACCATTCAAGCACCACCATCACCATAAAGAATCCTCACAGAATTTATGACACATGCATTTAATCAATAAATTCCAAAGGCAACCCAAAATTTAAAGTTTCAATAAACAACATACAAACAGGTTCAATAAATCTTTGTTAATTTTTTTTTTGAACGGTAAAATTCTATGATTATAGAATAGGGCCAGCATATGCTGTAAAACCCAAAGTTACAGTACAGAAAATAAAAACCAAAGAGTGTCTCCCGACCCCCATTACTTCCTTTACAATTTAGTCCAGAAAGGGATGTAATACCGATTTAGTCCAGAAGCAGAGGAAGGTGAATGGTTTTAAATTTTGTCCGGATTTCACAAATTTAACCTTAAATCACCAAGAATTCTCATCAAATGCGTAAATACCCAAGAAATTAGTTTAATGTCTTTGAGAGATAACTAACCCACAACCGCCGCGTCACTTCCAACCTCTACCACCCCATCACCTAACCCGCCTTCCATTCAAACCACCATACCGTCATGGCATCGTCAATGTTGTTAAAAATATGTAACATTTCTACCTAATTAATGACTTATATGATTGTTGTTATAATATATTTTATAACATACATTTTTTCCTTTTATATTATAAGTTGAAATTGTGTATAATATGTTGCACTATTGTGCTGCGAGGTGGCATTGGGCTGCTGGATGTCATGGTGCTACATTGGGCTGCTGGATGTCATGCTGCTGGGCTTATAGTTGCTGTTGGACATGCGGTGTGCTGTGTTAAATTAAAGGCTTGGGCCGTCAATTCTTGGCCCAAGTATTGAAGTTATGTTTGCGATACGTATTGTGTACAATTATGAGATATTCTATATAAGAGAGATGAGACAGATATTTTTCATTCATTCACTCAGTTGTTATCTCTCTCATCCAAAGATTTAGGGTTTTAGCTAGTTGATCAGTTTCATCTTGAATTTTTTTTAACTAATATCTCAATTTTTATAAAAGAATAATAATTTACATCGAGATAGTTGGTAAACGGGCTACAAGCTGAAACGCTACCCCTTTTTGAATAGCAAAACTAAGCCTTTTAAAAACTACGTCCATAGATCTCGGGGTCATAACATTACTATGCATGACTCTTTGAACTCGACTAAGTAGGTTCACAGCCTCTGGCGCCAGAAAACCAAAAGTATCAAAAGCAAATGGGATAAACACGTGCTGGTTGTTAGCGTAGATCTCTGTTAGTTGATGTATAGATTATCGTGTTGATAATCTTGAGAGAATAGTTTGAGTGCTTTATCATCTTTGTATCTGTTCAGATTGTTATTGTTAGGACCTAGATTTTAATTGTTATGGATCCGATATCCTGATACATATTCTGGATAAAGTATCCTTGATGTGTATTACAGGACCTTAGAGGATCAAGGATCCTTAATGTTTGACATGGTTTCTAATAGTTGTTCTCAGTATTTTATTGTGTTTATTGTTTTGGTCAAAAATCAGTTTAAGGATAATTTAACCAAATTTTGTTTGTGAGGTGGAGTGCTTATGTGTTGGACAACAATGAAAATGATTGTAAAGGGTAACGAACACCGTGATTTGTACGAGGAAAAAACCCTTGATCTTTAGAAGATATCCGACATAAAAAACCTCAGGTAATGGAAACTACCGATCAACAAATATATTGAACAAACAACAAACAATTTGATACAACTTTGGATGATATTGGGCTTGTTACAAGTGAATTCTAGTGTACGGGTTTGAGAGTAGTTTGAGTGTTGCTAGAGCAGAGTGTTCACAAGCAGAGAGTGTTGTGTGTGTATGTTCTATCTATCAAGCTCAAATATCCCCTTATAAAATTAGAAATATCCTAGCCAACTAATAATACGAAAAATGTGCAAGTCCCACACGTTCGTCCATAATGGCTACCCTTCAACATGCAAGTGCTTATTTGGAGCATATTCATGTAACACCTCAAAAAATCACGTCCAATGATGTATTGACGCGTGTAATAAACCCTAATGAAGTCAAACATTGAATTTAAGGGACTAATTTTTCAAAAAATCGAAAACTTTGATTATGAAAGGATGGGAGGTGTTAACATACCTAAAATAAGTTTCTAAATAACCTATCACGATATTTATATCCACAAATGAGCCACTTGATGATCGAGTGTAGCCGTTTGCGTAATTAATTAAAAGTTTGCGCGGTGAAGGGTTAAAAGCGTCAACATGTAAATTCTTACCTCTGAGTGACATTTTAACAAACCAGGAGCTTCATGATATTTGATTATACTCTCGGGAATGCCAATTATTGGTCGTCTAAGGTTTTTATGCCTATAAGTGAAGTTACGCGCAACTTTGCAAGTTAGAGGGGCTAAAAGCGTCAATATGTTTAATTATGCCTCTGAATGACCTTTTAGCAAACCCGAAGCATCGTGATGTTTAATAATACTCTCAAGAATACCTAATATAGATTAGATGAGGCTTCGATGCTATTAAACGATGATATGCACAAGTTTGTGCATTAGAGGGACCTAAAGCGTCAACTTTTGAATCTACGCCTTTTGGTGACCATTTAGGCGATCGAGAGCATAGAAATAATTAAACTCATGCTTAGGAATGCCCATTATGGGCCATGGAAGGCTTGGATGTCATTAAACGACATTTCGCACTACTTTGTGCGATTAAAGGACTAATTGCGTCAAACTGCAAAAGTATGTCGATTCGTAAGGTATCGAACCTTCCGGAATATGATCATAAGTTAAACATGCCCTAAATATCCTTGGTATGTCTTAGTTATAGGCCTAGAGGTGTTCGGTGCGCAAAAATAAACTTTTAAGTCATGCAGGGACTAAAAGTGTCAAAAAGTGCACAAGTTTGCACTTTCGCGCATATCTCATGTTCTGAATATATCTGGACATCCAAAAACTTATGTAATCATTAAAATATTTTATTTTAGTGATTGACTTGATAAAATTCCATCCGTCGCGTAATTTGGATCGTTTTCCGCGTCCGTCCGCGTTTCGTCGTAATTAGCTGAACAACGTGACCGTACGACCAAACGAACCGACATACGGCATGTTTTTGAGCATGTTTCAAGTTCCCTATGTTTGGACATCATTGTAGAGCCTTAAAAATGGTTTAACAGGCCTTAGATGTGTCGGAAATGGCATTTGCAAGTGCAGGGGCTAAACATGTCAACAATTGAAACGTTGCTTTGCTGACCAGGTCCTTACGGACTGTATACACTGGACCATACGGTTCGTAAGCATGTGCCAGATATGAATTTTTGCTTGGTTTCTACTCTATTCCATTTTTAACCAATCAAAACCGAATCCTTGGGCTCCAAGACAATTATACAGCTGTCCTAACAGATGTAGTGATCTGATTAACCCCTTCAAACACTTGTCTCAATCCTAATCATGTCCAAAAACTATAAATAGGATGAGAACCCAACACTTTCATTTGCTCATTTCATCCCATCTTGCTATCTTCTCATTTCTGGAGGAATCCTGAGCTTTTGGAACTTCCTTGGATTTCTTTTCAGTCCTAAGGACCATTTGTAAGTGTCCTTAACCTCCTAATTTCAGTTTTGATTAGTTTAAGGGCCAAAAGTCAAACTTATCATAATTAAGGTTTGACTTAGTGTTTAAACACTAATGATCCAGTCATTAGTCAAATTAAGAGTAGTTATAAGTTGGTAATCATGTGGGCAATAAACCCTTAAAAGGGCACCCTCTGATTCCCGCTCTAACTAAATCATTTGTCGGGTCAAAGTTAGTTATAAAAACCCAACAGAAACATAATTTTCTAATTAACACATAATTAGCAATATAGAAGCCATACAACCTGTTTTACCACTCATATAACTTGGTAATTAGTATAAGAACATGTCTAAACGTGTTTGATCCGACAATTTTAAGTTTAGGCTCGGTTCGGAACCAAAAGTCGCATAATTTGACTATCGCTTTGACTTTCAGTTCTGACCCGATTTAGATTAGTTTAGACATGCCTTAAAGTTCCATTAGGACCGAGTTATATGATAGTATAACTCTCTGTGATTATACTACTTGACTCGTTGATAGTCCGATGTTCCGTTAATTGCTTAATGTTGACCATAATGCCCATTTGACCCTAAAACAAGAATTTTGGAAATGTGAGAGGACAATAATCTTTGTTACCAATTTATAAACATGTCCCTAAATTTTCACATCAGTTTGAGGTCGGGATTAGGAGTTATGCTTAATAGCGTAATTAGAAAGCTTTTTATTAATTAAACGGCGTAATTAGCGTAAAGCCTATCTAAACCCAATTTTGACACCAAATCTTTTACCCACTAATGTAACATAATATTTGGGATTTTTGAAGATTTTTAATTATTTTTAAACTGATCATAACATAGGGTTATTACCTTGATTCAGTAATTACCGATTATACCCTTTTCGTTTATAAAATGAGTTTTACGCAACATTTAGACACCAAGTCTCTTGCTATTGATTTTATATGTTAAATGAAGTATTTTGAACTTTATAAACTGATCATAAAACTCAGATTTCCTGTTATAACCCGAAAATCGCTTAAAACGACCTTTTACGCGTTTTAAACGCATAGTATGGGTTAAAATCATTTTTGTCATCTAAGACTTATCACCAACTGATATAGCTTATTAATTTAAGTATTTTTACTAATTATTGCATACCCGAACCTCAGAATTATATTTAACCTCTTTTATAATCTTTAGAATGACCAAAATACCCCTACGGGGCTTAAATTGAGATTAAACTCGTTTTGGGCATAATGGAAGGTATCCTACCGATATCACAACATATTTGAAGCATATTAACTCAGGAAACCTGTTCATGACTCATCTGGTTACCCGTTATGCGTTTTTCGCGTTCGGTTCGGTTTATGTAACTAGTTTGCATAAATTGACCGAAACGGGTCAACTCTTATCTTTTCACCTCAAAATCCAGAATGTGATTAGTTTACCCATACTATACAAGTCTTCAAACTTGTCAGGACTAAATCACATCCTAATCCGGTCTTCGCTTAATCATGCGTTTTGGACCGTATCTTTCTTTAAAACTAACCGGTCTAAGTTACGACTTAAATAAGACCTGTTAGGAATCTAATAGGTTAATAAAACCTTCGTTCCAGATTAAGAGCCCCAGTAAAGGTACTTGTGCTTGCTGATTAGGATATACGGCTGAGTATAAATTTCATTTTTAAGCTCAGGTAAATACTCTTAACTTATTTTCCCTATACGGGCTTGGGATACGGTATTATAATAATACCGCTTGGTCGGGTATTGAATGTTTAATCGAATTGTGATTAAATTATTGAGGTAACCCGTTTTAATCTGTATTGTTTGAAATAAAAGCCTTTAGGGGTTAATGACCATATCCCGGATATCCTTGGCATCATTATAATAAAATGGCCACGTCTTAAGCACGGGGTGTAGGCATACACCTGACAGTTGCATAAGGTGTGACAACCCGTAACTTCGAGGTAAAAACCCATCTATTTCGTTTTTTTTATAAATCAAATCTTATGCTTATTTAATTTGGTGAATTAACCAAATCCTTACCGTGTTGTACCGACCCGAACCGTTTGAACCAACGTGCATGCCTCACTTGTCGATCTAACCCACCCGTGTAATCCGAAGCTTATGAGGCCCGAACCATAATAATAATAATAATAATAATAATAATAATAATAATAATAATAGTTTATGGATGTATGTAAATTGTGTTATGTTTTCCTTCTTGTGTGTTCAGTATCAAACCCAAACCGACCCCCCACTTGCTACGGCCCAATCAGCCCACACTTAATAGCCCTTCATGCAACCACCGACTTCCTTTTTGTTCAGCCATCAACTACGTGAGTTTGTTATATATTACATAACGATCTCACAAGAATCCAAACCCTACGGCAGCAAGAAGACCCACCCCTCTCACATCGCAACTATTCCTCCCTCACCCGAAACTCTACGACGAACCAGCCAGCACCATCTTCTTCTCCGGCGAATTCAGCCTCCGCCGAACACCGGTAAGATCCTCTATCTCCCACCCGCTCGTAATTCTAGTTAAATGACTCGTCACGGTTTCGGTTCGAGTCGTAGTTCATGTTCACTTAATGCCATGGTTAACTGTTCATGTGTGTGTGGTGGTGCTATATCTATGTGTGTATATGAACACCAATAAAGTTGAGAGTTATGAAACTGTGTGTGGAGTTATATGTATATATTCATGCAAACATGTCTAGTTAGTGTAAATCTATGTGTATGCGTAAAAGGGTAATCGTAATATGAACGGACATCGTTATGGTCATAACAGCACTTGTTGATCGGGCTATACATGTAAACATAGCCGTGGATTTCATGAAGGTGTAGGCACGAAACGGATTAACGGCGCCGAGCATATATGAACGAATTATGAACGTTATGTATCTATAGTTGAGTGTTTTTCATGCAATTAATAAATAGCCGTACATGTACAGCGATACATGGAAATTCCGGTTCGATTTCGTGTTTTTGGTATGAGAATGTGGTGATATGTGTATATCGAGATGGTTAGAATATGTTTGAAAGTTAACAGTTAATGTGTTGATAACATTATGTGCTTATGTATGTATGATCACATGTAGATATGGAGGCTAGTTAACTGCTAATATGTATGAAAGTATGTCTTAGTGCAAGATATCATGTGCTGTAAATGTGTTTGTTTTAAATCCTTTGTGAATTTTGATTATGAAAAGGGGTAAATAAAGATGGCTGGTAAAGAATACACATGTAATCTAATGGCATTTTGTGGTCAAAATGTTTAATTGCTAATGGCTTTCTTTCCTTTGACCGATTATTTATTTTAAATCCTTTATCATAATTGAGTTTTGTTATGTAGGGATGAGGTGTTAAATGTGTTTTGATATTTTGGAGTGCTAACTGTCTTGGGTATGATTTAAACAGGAAATATGATGTTGTGTGTGCCCTCTTCATGACTGATGTGTATATTTAGTGGGTGTTTATATATGATAAACGATAGTGTAAATTTTGGAGATTGATCACGATAATTAGGATGATGATTTCATATGAATACGTGATATCTGTGCTACGTGTTGAATACGTGTATATGTGCCGTTAACCGAATACGAAACTAATGAAACATGGTAACTATAATAGGACGTGATTGACTAAAGAATTTTAACAAGTGAAATACCTGCCGAGCAAACCAAGGTGAGTTCACACTTTCCACAAGGCATGGGATTCCCAAGGGCTGGGAATGGGTAAAGGATTTAAACTGAAACTGCGTGATCTCCTGGTTTGGAACACGTACACACCCTCTTTATTGAAGGGTGACAACATGGATAAGGATTTGATTGGAACCTGCGTAATCATCTATTTTGGGGATTACGTACACACCCTCTTTATTGAAGGGTGACAACACGGATACTAGACCAAAACTCTCTATCATGAAGTCCCTCCTTTTATATCGACTTAATCGCCGGGCCAATGGCGAGCGGGTCATTAGTTAGATAGCGCTATTTAGGTTTGACAAGCCTCACACCGTGCCGCAGAGGACGGGCGTGAACTAATGGATCTGGGCACTAGTCAATGATGATAGACATTGACGTCAGGGCACCAACTTTCTTTAGTCAGTGGTCGATATGGTAAACAGGTCTAGTGGTTAACATGGGGAAGCCCCCACCAACTATGGATATGTTTGGGAAATAGGGTAAACGGATTAACTTACAACTTACAAATGAACTCCTGGTTTTGAAACAACTTAATCATGAACACCAACTGTGAACTCGCTCAACTTTGTTGTTGACTCGTTGTTACATGCCTTGCAGGTCGTTAGGTACTTATGGAGCTTGCACGAGGAGGCGTGGTCGTTGTGGGACATGGACAACTGTGTGCCATGTTAACATTTAAACATTTGAACTTATATTTGGTTTTGATTTAATCATTATGCTTCCGCTTGCAACTTAAACTATGTTTTGTTTGGACACCAATTGTATTGGTTGGATTTTTTTTAATTACTTACATGCTTGTTCAATATGATTGGTGGCTGGATCCTGGTCAGTCACGCCTCCAGGCGGTGATACTCCGCGTGTGGATTTTGGGGGTGTGACATAAGGGAAACGGTATCTCACTCTCTTGTGGGCCTATACTTGTGGCGTGTCTGTTAATCTTGACTCGGTTTCTACATCGGGCCCTGAACGTATAACGAACATGTAAATCTGTATACAAGATTATTTTTATATAATTGTCCCAAGTTATAAAAGATATTTTTGTGCCTGGTGCATCTAAATCAATTTTCTTAAACTCTTTTTAAAATGAGTCGGTTAATTGTATTTACCAGTGTAAACTGACGTATTTTCCAAAAAGGTTAAGTGACAGGTACTGAACGTAATTGACTGGAGCTCAGGGCGTTAATAAGGAATCTTGCAAGTTCTAGGCGTCTAAAGTCTGTTGAACAATGTTTATGTTTATGTTCTGTTTTAAGATCCGCATGTGGATCCATCTTACAAACCATTTGTAATATCTGATGTTACTTTTGATTCGGTTGTAATATATTTATCTTTTGCTTCCGCTGTGCTTTAAATTGTGTTGTTTGACTATGACGTATCAACTACGTCACGATACTCCCCACCGGGCCCACCGGTAAAACGTGGAAATATCGGGGTGTGACAGGTTGGTATCAGAGCCAACATTGAGTGAATTAAACACTAGCCCTTAGTGTTTAATCTCAATGACACAGTAGCACATTCCTTGACCTTCTGAGTCTAGACTTAACATAGGAATACTCTCAACCCTAATTTGTAAAATATTGCTTCCGATTTATATACTTTGGATATATTGCCAAGCAAAGGAGCCAAAATGAAAAATTCTCCACATCCGAAGCCTAGAAATGCCGAGCTTCGTACCGCGGCTAGGATAAACGTGCATCCAAGGAGAAAACATTCAGAAATAAAGTGAAGAAGAAAACTCCTTTTGCTGAAATTCGTTTCCTTAATAGTCCTTATAAGGACATATTTATTTTCTAGTCCCTTCATGGACAACGTCATTCCTTTCAAGTCTCGTTTAGGGCAATTATATACTCCTTTTAAAAATCATTTGAATATTTTATCTAAATTCCATTTTTATCATTTTATATGAATATAACATATGAAGTAAATCAAAATATAATTCCTTTTCGTAATTGATCTGCCAATATATATAATGAAAATAATCTTAAAGGGCATAACCTAGCTTGTATGTCATTAAAGACCTAGCTATGATGGTAAAACCTGTTTAAAAGAGATTCAAATTCTTGTTAACATCTGAAAACATGTTAACACTCCTGACAACAGTGATGCGATAAAATCACACTTGTCATCTTTATATTGGGAATTTCCAACCTCTTTATTTAGCCTAGTGATTTAGAAATCATGGCTTAAATCATCAAATAAAGGTGATCATATTATAAACATCCATTAGTGATGAAGTGCCTACGGGTAAAACTTGTTGTCGTTGGTCTTTGACCCCCTGTCTAAAGATGCTGGACTACGTCCAAGCATAATAGTCTGTATGATCAATGCGATCTTGACTAATATCATCAGATAAGATGATCATATCATAAACATCCCTAGAGATGAAATGCCTACGGGCCATATCAATTGTCCTAAAAGATAAAAGACAGTTGTAGTCTTTGACTCTCTGTCAAGAAGGGTAATGAGCTACGTTCAAACCTTAATGCCTCGATCCTATAAGATCATGGCTTATAAATCCAAAACTATCCTTGTGATTAGGCCTGTTGTGCCACTTTTTTTTTATCCTTAATGTTTTATATACTAGGATAAATTATAAATGAAAATACTAATATAATTAACAAATTAACCAATATGGTTTATATTACCATGGTTAATGAATCATGTAAATGATGATTCCATAATAAACTCCCGAATAAATCTTTGTCAAAATTTGTGTAGCAATCAAGCTACATGGCTGGATCGGATGAGGTCAACAACCACCCAAGGGAGAATAATGATGCTACCAGAGTTAATATAACTGGTGCGGAACTACAGGCATTAATAGATAATGCTGTTACTCGAGCTCTTGACAGACAATATAAAGAATCAAGTGATACACACTCTAAGACTCTATCCGTGGCTCATAGTAAGCCCCCTTCTAAATCACACGAGTCAAAGGAGGACGATGTTCATCACTCGTCAAATCAGAGGAGTGTTCCGTCTAGACATATGGTGCTTAATCAAGAGCCACATGTTAAAACCTGTTCGTATAAATATTTTGTCTCCTGCAAGCCCAGAGACTTCACGGGAGAAAAAGGAGCCATCGACTGCATGACGTGGCTCGATGAGATGGACACCGTTGTTGATATTAGTGGATGTGCAGAGCAAGACATTGTGAAGTTTGTTTCACAATCTTTTAAAGGAGAAGCTCTAGCTTGGTGGAGGTCACTAATCCAAGCTACTGGGAAAATCCCGTTATATAATCTGACATGGGATCAGTTTGCTGCTCTTATCAAAGAAAATTACTGTCCTCAACACGAAGTTGAGAAAATCGAGACTGATTTTTTGACATTGGTCATGAAGAACCTAGATTGTCAGACATATCTTACAAGTTTCAATACCATGTCTCGATTGGTTCCGTACTTGATCACACCGGAACCAAAGCGTATAGCTCGTTTTATTGGAGGTCTAGCCCCAGAAATTAAGGCAAGCGTGAAAGCATCGAGACCTACTACATTCAGGTCAGCGGCAGATCTATCGCTATCTCTCACACTCGATGTAGTCAGAAACAAGGCTGCCAAAGCTTCTGATGAAGGAAAGTGAAAAAGGGAGGATGAGAATTCTTATCACTCTGTTAAGAAGAAAAAGGGGAACTCTGATCATCAGAAGAGTTCCGGGTCCAAGAAAGGCATCCAGCAGTCGGGTGAAAAGACCAGGTGCAAAACCTGTAAGAAATACCACCTTGGGAAATGCAGATTTGAATCTCAGCCGCTACCCTGTGGAATCTGCAAGTCTAAGGAACATAAAACCTTGGATTGCAAGAAGTTGAAAGATGCAACCTGTTATGGTTGCAACAAGAAGGGGCATATCAAGACTAACTGCCCTAGGAATCAGAAGAAGCCTGAAGAGGCCAAGAAAGTGAACACGTGAGTCTTCCAGATGAACACCCAGGAGGCAGTATAGGAAGATGACATGATAAAAAGGTACCTTTCCTTATCAATGATGCTTATATGGAATTCATTTGATTCTGGCGCAGAAAAGTCTATTATGGACAATAATTGTTGTAAGCCGTTGTATCCGCCTATTAGGACCTTAGGCTTATGACGTGAGGTAGAATTGGCCGATGATACATTAGAAAATACTTCAACAACCTTAGATGGATACTTTATATCCATTAGGAAACACTCTTGTCCAATGTCCTAATGTCTAGCTTTCAAGCTATCCAAAATCATCAATATGATCAGGACAGATGTGACATTTGATCCCCTGTCAAAAAGGTGATGGACTAGGTCTAAACCTTAATTGCCATTAATGGTCTTTTATTGCCTAGGCTAAGTATCATTGATATATACACATATCTACATGACATTCATTGAGAATGTTCGTACTATATTAGCCTGTATGGTTTAACGATACCATGGTAAGTATATATTAGGTCATCAGGATGATGAATAGCGGTTGTTGGATTGCAACTAAATAATTGTTTTATTTGGTGTTAGGAACCAAATATCGAGTATGACAAACTCGGATAAGACAGCCGTTGATCGTGTTATGGATAATGCGACACATGCTAATGACGCCACAATTGTGAACCTTAGAATTTCCAAGGATGTTCTTCAAATTATGATAGACGCAGCTGTTGGAAAAGCTGTGAAGAAGGCCGTGAAAAAGTTCAAGGAGCCCCATGCTACTCGCTCTAAATTTTATCTAGGACCACATTTCCTTACTCATAAGGAGGATCTTGTTCATGCCTCAAATGCAAAGGATGAGCTAAAAAGGAAACGGAAGGGAGATAACTCCTAGAGTTCTAAGAAAAAGGGTAAACAAAAGCCCAACGAGAAACCTGTATGCAAGACCTGCAAGAAGCGCCATTATGGGAAGTGCAGGTTTGAATCAAAATCCCAATCACGGCCTAGGGCTTGTGGGATCTGCAAATCTGGTGAGCATAGAACATCAGAATGCAAGAAGATAGGAGATGCGACTTGTTACAACTGTAACGAGAAGGGGCATATCAAATCAAATTGCCCAAAATATGCAAAGAAGCTTGAAAAAGTTAAGGAGACCAACGCTAGGGTCTTTCAGATGGGGGCAGAAGAGGCCATGCAAGATGACAATGTTATAACCGGTACGTCCTTATCAATAATGTATATGCAAGGGTGTTTGATTCGAGTACAGATAAGTTGATTGTGGATAATAAATTTCGTAAGTTATTAAATCTGCCTGTTAGAACCCTAAGCATAAAATACGAAGTAGAATAAATGCCAAGAGTTCTATTTTGAATAGGATGCCAATATATCCTTCATAGATGGTAAGTATAACAAACTTTTAAAGCCTTCCATTAGAACCTCAGTGATTAAGTGTAAGGTAAAACTTACAAATGAAAATCATAGATTCCATTTCTTTTACTCCTGTCAGAAATCTTCAATCGTAAAGTCCTAATGTACCCTCTCTCCAGATAAAGTACATCATCATATGAAATTGATATCTCTTTGATCTCTATTGATTTCGAATACCAAATGGTATGACAAAAGCGCCATATGAGGATTGGTGTATCTTAATATGTTCCATAGATTGCTTCCATGCCTGATCAGTATGGAGGTTTAATGCATGGAACCACAAGGATATTCCAATGGTCATACGGCATTAAAGTCAGCTAATGGTATTCAAAGAAGATATCTAGAATGGAATTATCCAAGTAAATATCCCTGATAAAGGAATCTGTGGACTCATAGCATAAATGTGTCACTTATTTGACACAGGCAATGATAGATGAACTGAGGCTTGAGATTTGGAAGAATCTTTGTAACTTCCTTGTGTCTTGATTATCATCTCCATAGACTATCCTGTTTACCTCCTGAAAGGCTAGTAGAATTAAGGTATACATCCCGCTAAGGGCTGCAGTATCGTGAAATCTCCGTGACAATTAGTACCTCCAACTCGGGGATAATAGAAACCCTAATTAGACGAATTTTAAGATAAAGATTCTTAAAGCCAAATTCGTGTTTCTAAGAATATAAATATTATTAACTAAGAAAGACGGTTCGTTTTGCTTATGCATTAATTACCGCAACCCTATTTAGGCAACAATTAAGAATCACCATCAGCTGCCCAGGATCGTCGATTTGTTCGACTAACTGTAAGGAATAGCTATCCCTTAATATTGATTTTAAGCAGTGGTTGGAATAACCATCTCACCTTAAATAAGCTTTCTATAATAGTTATTATGTAAATATCAAGGCCGCTCCTTTGGAGACCTTGTATTGTTAGGATGTTAGGCCTCTGTTATTAGACAGAAGTTTGGTAAGTCCAATTATCAGGATCTGAAAGTTGCCTTGGGAACAACGAATAAGATAGTACGATTCGTAATCATCTGAAAGTTTCCAATAATCGGCGGAAAAATCAAGGATGGATGAAAGTCGCAACCCTCTTAAGTCCTTAATAAAAAATAAGGTTCAATTGAAAGTAGCATCTTAAGAAGGGTGTACTGAATCTTTATATACATCAGGCTAGTTAAGCTCTGGATATATAGAATCATTCGAGGAAATTGAATATTTCAAGATTTGTAACCTATAAGCTAAAACCTATTTATGGAACATGGTGGAACTCGCAATGTGACCCGCACTAATGATTTAAGGATATGTTTCACCAATAAGTCGAGAAGCATTATCACATAATGATATGCAGATTAATGAAATTTCTTGGTTTGATGAAAAACCAGTATCAATTAAGGATCAGCAGGAATAGAAACTAAGGAAGACAACGTGAACCTATTATAAAAGTCATTTGGGATGACTATAGAGGCCCAAATAGGTTGTGGAAGTTAAAATCCATTGTTCAACAGAAATTATATCTATTACTTTAACAAATATCGAGGTCGATATTTCTTTTAAGGGGGTGAGGATGTAACACCTCGAAAAATCACGTCCAATGATGTATTGACACGTGTAATAAACCCTAATGAAGTCAAACATTGAATTTAAGGGACTAATTTTTCGAAAAATCGAAAACTTTGATTATGAAAGGACGGGAGGTGTTAGTTACCTAAAATAAGTTTCTAAATAACCTCTCACGATATTTATATCCACAAATGAACCACTTGATGATCGAGTGTAGCCGTTTGCGTAATTAATTAAAAGTTTGCGCGGTGAAGGGTTAAAAGCGTCAACATGTAAATTCTTACCTCTGAGTGACCTTTTAACAAACCGGGTGCTTCATGATATTTGATTATACTCTCGGGAATGCCAATTATTGGTCGTCTAAGGTTTTTATGCCTATAAGTGAAGTTACGCGCAACTTTGCAAGTTAGAGGGGCTAAAAGCGTCAATATGTTTAATTATGCCTCTGAATGACCTTTTAGCGAACCCGAAGCATCGTGATGTTTAATAATACTCTCAAGAATACCTAATATAGATTAGATGAGGCTTCGATGCTATTAAACGATGATATGCGCAAGTTTGTGCATTAGAGGGACCTAAAGCGTCAAATTTTGAATCTACGCCTTTTGGTGACCATTTAGGCGATCGAGAGTGTAGAAATAATTAAACTCATGCTTAGGAATGCCCATTATGGGCCATGGAAGGCTTGGATGTCATTAAACGACATTTCGCACTACTTTGTGCGATTAAAGGACTAATTGCGTCAAACTGCAAAAGTATGTCGATTCGTAAGGTATCGAACCTTCCGGAATATGATCATAAGTTAAACATGCCCTAAATATCCTTGGTATGGCTTAGTTATAGGCCTAGAGGTGTTCGGTGCGCAAAAATAAACTTTTAAGTCATGCAGGGACTAAAAGTGTCAAAAAGTGCACAAGTTTGCACTTTCGCGCATATCTCATGTTCTGAATATATCCGGACATCCAAAAACTTATGTAATCATTAAAATATTTTTTTGTTTTAGTGATTGACTTGATAAAATTCCATCCGTCGCGCAATTTGGATCGTTTTCTGCGTCCGTCCGTGTTTCGTCGTAATTAGCCGAACAACGTGACCGTACGACCAAACGAACCGAAATCCGGCATGTTTTTGAGCATGTTTCATGTTCCCTATGTTTGGACATCATTGTAGAGCCTTAAAAATGGTTTAACAGGCCTTAGATGTGTCGGAAATGGCATTTGCAAGTGCAGGGGCTAAACATGTCAACAGTTGAAACTTTGCTTTGCTGACCAGGTCCTTACGGACCGTATACACTGGACCATACGGTCCGTAAGCATGTGCCAGATACGAATTTTTGCTTGGTCTCTACTCTATTCCATTTTTAACCAATCAAAACCGAATCCTTGGGCTCCAAGACAATTATACAGCTGTCCTAACAGATGTAGTGATCTGATTAACCCCTTCAAACACTTGTATCAATCCTAATCATGTCCAAAAACTATAAATAGGATGAGAACCCAACACTTTCATTTGCTCATTTCATCCCATCTTGCTATCTTTTCATTTCTGGAGGAATCCTGAGCTTTTGGAACTTCCTTGGATTTCTTTTCAGTCCTAAGGACCATTTGTAAGTGTCCTTAACCTCCTAATTTCAGTTTTGATTAGTTTAAGGGCCAAAAGTCAAACTTATCATAATTAAGGTTTGACTTAGTGTTTAAACACTAATGATCCAGTCATTAGTCAAATTAAGAGTAGTTATAAGTTGGTAATCATGTGGGCAATAACCCCTTAAAAGGGCACCCTCTGATTCCCGCTCTAACTAGATCATTTGTCGGGTCAAAGTTAGTTATAAAAAGTCAACAGAAACATAATTTTCAAATTAACACATAATTAGCAATATAGAAGCCATACAACCTGTTTTACCACTCATATAACTTGGTAATTACTATAAGAACATGTCTAAACATGTTCGATACGACAATTTTCAGTTTAGGCTCGGTTCGGAACCGAAAGTCGCATAATTTGACTATCGCTTTGACTTTCAGTTCTGACCCGATTTAGATTAGTTTAGACATGCCTTAAAGTTCCATTAGGACCGGGTTATATGATAGTATAACCCTCTGTGATTATACTACTTGACTCGTTGATTGTCCGATGTTCCGTTAATTGCTTAATGTTGACCATAATGCCCATTTAACCCTAAGACGAGAATTTTGGAAATGTGAGAGGAAAATAATCTTTGTTACCGATTTATAAACATGTCCCTAAATTTTCATATCAGTTTGAGGTCGGGATTAGGAGTTATGCTTAATAGCGTAATTAGAAAACTTTTTATTAATTAAACGGCGTAATTAGCGTAAAGCCTATCTAAACCCAATTTTGACACCAAATCTTTTACCCACTGATGTAAGATAATATTTTGGGATTTTTGAAGATTTTTAATTATTTTTAAACTGATCATAACATAGGGTTATTACCTTGATTCAGTAATTACCGATTATACCCTTTTGGTTTATAAAATGAGTTTTACGCAACATTTAGACACCAAGTCTCTTGCTACTGATTTTATATGTTAAATGAAGTATTTTGAACTTTACAAACTGATCAGAAAACTCAGATTTCCTGTTATAACCCGGAAATCGCTTAAAACGACCTTTTACGCGTTTTAAACGCATAGTATGGGTTAAAATCATTTTTGTCATATAAGACTTATCACCAACTGATATTGCTTATTAATTTAAGTAGTTTTACTGATTATTACATACCCGAACCTCAGAATTATATTTAACCTCTTTTATAATCTTTAAAATGACCAAAATACCCCTACGGGGCTTAAATTGAGATTAAACTCGTTTTGGGCATAATGGAAGGTATCCTACCAATATCACAACATATTTGAAGCATATTAACTCAGGAAACCTGTTCATGACTCATCTGGTTACCCGTTATGCGTTTTTCGCGTTCGGTTCGGTTTATGTAACTAGTTTGCATAAATTGACCGAAACGGGTCAACTCTTATCTTTTCACCTCAAAATCCAGAATGTGTTTAGTTTACCCATACTATACAAGTCTTCAAACTTGTCGGGACTAAATCACATCCTAATCCGGTCTTCGCTTAATCATGCGTTTTGGACATTATCTTTCTTTAAAACTAACCGGTCTAAGTTACGACTTAAATAAGACATGTTAGGACCTACGACATGAAGCATTTGGAGTTTTGTACATACGAATCCAGAGAAGCATATGTAAGTTATCTTATAAACTTAAAACATATTTGATTTTCAATCCGTTTTTGAACCAAAACCAAATTGGGCTTTTCCGTTTTCAGTTTTAAAATAATTTGATTCAAATAAAATAACAAATAATTGTTATTTAAGTTGTCATTTCGCTCATGCAATTACATTTTTTGCTTAGTCTTATTTTGTCAACTCAATCCAGTAAAAAATAATAGTTATTTGGATTTTTGGTCGAGGAAATAACAGAATTTGGTTTTTCGGTTGAAATCGAAAAACGAACTAAATTTTTTGAGTTTTCGTTTTCGATCGCAAAAACCTTCAAACCAAACCAATAAAAACCCCTGCTGCAATACAACAATTTATAGTTGGTTACACATTAAAAAAGGTGCATTTTTTTTCAGGTCATGGGTTGTGCTTTTTTATTTATATATTATATTATATTTTACATTAATTTTCTAAACAATTCTAAATTCAGTTGCCATGTTTTCTAGTGGTGGAATCCAAAATACCTACAAAAGTTGTACGGTACAGATTAATATAGGCTCATTCTATACACACCCCCCCTATTACTTTCTACACCCCCCTAGGCTCATTCTATACACACCCCCCCTATTACTTTCTACACCCCCCTTGTGAGAGGAAAACTGTCGGTCCCACGCAGGCCCCACCTGTAAGTATGTGAGAGGAGGGGGGGTGTAGAAAGTAATAGGCTCAAACTATGCAATCAGAGTTGGAAGACATTCAAGCTCGTCTTGAAAATGAGATGAAGGCGAGAGAAGATCTTATGGATCGTCTTGAAGTTGAGAGAAAAGGGAGAGAAGATCTTCAACAACACATAAATGAAGCGGTGAAAAGAGAGCTACAAGACTACATGAAGAATTGGCGTTCTAGTAATTAGTTATAGGTTGGTATCGTTTTAAACACATATGCATGCTAAGAGTTTGTTTTGTGGTTTAGACATACTAGATGTTGCGTTATGGATGTTACAAGTTGGTTAGCTTTATTGTGGATTTTAAAACATGTTTTACAATTTTCTAGTGATTTCGTGTTTCATTTTTTAGTAAAATAAGATCTGAATGCTTTTAGCTTTTTTTTTAAATGTTTCGTTACAAATGTGTTACAATAAAAGATCTGTTTTGTTGCAAATGTGTTGCAAGCATTAAAGCATAACAACTATGAAATGCATAGGAAATGCGTAGCAAAATTTGTGACACAATATTTTCGTAGGAATTATGTTAAAATTTGCGTAGTAAATGCGTAGTAATTAGTTTCCGACGAGGCTTTTTCCAACATCAAGGTTTTGTTGCAAATGTGTAGCAAATCTCAGTTTGCTACGCATTTGTGACCGAAATGCTTGTTAGAAAATGCCAAATTTCTAGTAGTGTTACGTGTGAGAGTCTGCACTCGTATCCTAGCGCAGCTATCAGGGACCAAAATCTATTGCCTGTGTTTTGTTACCAACATATGGTGCCATCCATGGTACCTGACTTCTTCTTAATCAGCCATTTCAGTCTCAAGGGATGTTACTCCCTCAGGTCCTTAGATTCCTGACACGGTGAATCTGGTCCTTACCCACGTCGGTAACGAGGCTCGTAGAGAGCCCCCCGATTTCAAACACAACGATATGGCAAGATTGAAAGTCATGATTCAGGAACATGACAAGAGAGAACAACTTAAAGAGGTTCGGTCCCAACGAATTTTGAAGAAACGCCCCAATACATGACCTGTGGGACTCAACCGGTGAACCTCTTCTTGCAGTTTTCATACTTCAAAGGTCATCGTACTGTCCGGACCGTTCCATCTGCAGAGAAACCGAAAGCTTGAACTCAACATGTGGAAGCAAGCAAGTCCAACACACCTCAATGAGTTTCCTTGTTTCAATGTTTTATTTCCTGTTGTCTGGGTGATGAAGATGAGAGTTATTCAACGGCACAGTAGATGGCCTACATTGGTTTTCATCTCAGACGTGACGGAGAGGAAGACACAAACAACCGGTATTTACATGCTCTTGAACTTCCTTGTTTTGCTCGTCGGTTTGAGACCAAATATTGTGTTTATTGAATTTGTCTACTAGACACAAGACAAGGAGAATAGATGCATTTGTTTTCTTGGTTGTATCTGTCAACATGTAATCTTTTTTTTTTTTTTTTTTTGCAACAAATTAGAAAATGCAAAATTTTTTATACCATTAATACGAGGTTGTATCTATACATGTTGAAAATAGCACTTGTAACAGACAATGGAATTTAGTACTTGAAGATGTAAAAGGTTATTAAACGGTGTAACATCATCCTATATTTGAAAATCTGATATGCTTGCAAGAACTTTCTTCCTTTATTATTAATACACACACCAACAATTACAAAAGTTTATTAGGGATAGAGATTGCTTTATTCTTTATATACAGGGTATAAGTTCAAAATATACATAGGGTTTATTGTGCTTCACAGACAAAGAGTTACAATATTACAAAACATATATAAGAATGATGACTTTTACTCCTCGGTGATAGTTAATGCAAAATGTGACCATGTCTCATTCCTTTTGTGTTCTTCCAAGTTTGATAAATCCTTCTAAAAAGGTTAGCGTATATAGTTGCAGAAAGAAGATGCAACTATGACTATGAAAAGTATAAATATGATTAGATATCCAATCAATCCGAACCCAGGAGGCAAGAACAACACTAAGACGAATGATAGAGGTGCAAGAAGGCTCCAAAAGCAAAATACACTCTGTAAGATCCTGTAATAGATATGTGGAAAACTTTCTCTGTCCAAGCGAGCTTTCAAACAAAACAAAGCCACTGGCATCGGTATAGCAATTATGTACGCAACAACCGCCATGTTGGCAAGCAAACGATGAGTTTCAAAAGGAGTGCGTGCTTTGTTTTGAAATTTGAGACTGACAAGTGATATCACAGATGGAAACATGTACAGGAGCATCGCAGCGTATACAAGATACAAAATTCCAGTATAATTATGGAACCTGGAACAAAATAAAAACAGAGAATATCAGTTTATTTTATCACTATGCAAATGGCGCCACAGTTTAATACAACTTATAAAGAAATGACTTATTTATAAGGAGCAATCGATGATGCCCGGATTAAAACAACAAAGACCCGATGAAGGTGTCGATTAGCACACAAAAGTAATATGATGTGTACCATAGATTATGGGAGATGAGGAGCATCCGGACCTTGGCCCAACACTAAGAAACTGGCGATTAGGCCCAAGTCGCTCCTTTCAACTACACTTACAAGGGTCAAAGCCCAAAGAAAGGCCAGTCAACCAATTGGCTTTCCCGCCCTTTGCGATCAAAGGATCAGCACTCCGGTCAGAAGACAAGAGATCCTTCGAAAACTAGATGACAACCTCTTGACTTTGTCCACAAATATGGAGATACCTCTTAATAAAGGAAAAGCGAATATAAGCAAACCCATGCATGACAGATAACCAATTTCATCCTAAAAACTCAGTTGCAACACATTAAATTGGTCAGAATAAATTCGTCTCATTCATTATATAAAACAGTTTCTTACTCTAACGCCAATAGATGGTCATGCAGCGGCGAAGCTTGAGATTTCCGACGGGGGTCGAAAACGTATATACCCAAAAATTTCTATAGAACCAGGGGTCGAAAACGTATATACCCAAAAATTTCTATACGAAAACCATATATATTACACTACTGAGCGAAAAGTTCGGGGGGTCGGGCACCCCCCGCAGCCCCTTATAACCTGCGCCAATGTGATCACGGACACACCCTACGGGTTCTCTGTGGCGAGACTAACGGTGCTCGTTTTGTAGGATTTCCGGTGATCGGAAACACGTAGGAGTGATTCCAAATCAGCGGCCACATTAGACCGTCGATTGACATGTCTCCATATAGAAAAGGGCCTTTGGCCTAGTGGTACCAAAGGTTTCTCTCCCTAAGTGGTGAGGGTTCAAATGTGACACACAAAATGCGTATATTTTGGAGTAGGATTAGAGAGCGTGAATCAGCCATTCTAAAAAATTAAAGAAACAAGGGATACTAGAATTTAAAGAATAACCAAGACATATAAATGAAATCTTGTATAAAACACAAATGAATTCTCCATACAAAGGAAACCTGAACTCACTGTGAAGGGATAGGAAATAGTGGTTCTGCAGGTTCAATGCTAATGGCAGTGTCAGCACTTCTTGCAGCAGGAATATTTGAATTCTCCATCTCCATCTCCACATTTGTAACCACAGACCTTTAAAAGACATTTAGCATGAAAGAATCCAACATTTTAGAGAAAGAAGAAAACAAAACTTAGTTAGAAGTTTACTGTGCAGTTGCAGCAGATTGGTCTTCATGTGTAATTGATACGCTGTGTGAATCCTCCATCTTTTAGACTTTTGGTTTTGGATTGTGAGTTTGGGGTGAAGGGAGGGTTCCGGTGGTGGCAGCCAGTTTTAACAGGTATTTATAGTTATATACACTTTGGCAGTGCAAATGTTGCAGACCAATCATGAAATAAAATTAAAAAAAAATGATATTCTGAATATAAACTGACATAGATGAACTCGCCTTATTTCACCATAATCTAGGTGGGATATGCATATGCTCATGACTTCATCAATAACTAATCCTGAAAATGATAATAAGTTATAGTTTTGGAGACGGCTTTTGTCTTTGAGATGGACCAATTGGGTTTTCGGGTCAAAGAAGTACATGGACAAGTTGATGCCTAACCTTGGATAGTATATCTTTCTATTCAATGGTGGTGGATAATTCATAATTCTGATTTGGAAGATTATCCAGAAAGTTTAAATGGGTTAAACATAATTCAAGTACTGGGGGTTTAAGATAAATATAGTTTGGTTTATTTGGTTATTTAATTATTTAAATAAATAGACTTTGAATAAGGTTATAATTAGTATTGGGTTAGTATAAATAGATGGTTAAAGCTGTTGTAATTGTGTGCTGTATTTTAAAATAATAGAAAGAATCGAACAAGTTTTCCAATCTCGTGTTCGTGTGTTTGTTTGGGGCCTGGGCTATCTAAAAAACATAAGCTGTTTGGACTTGGGAGTGTGAGGGTTAATAAGGATTGTGTTAAAATGGTTGCTTAGTCCATTAACTGTAGCCATGGGGAGATTCTGTTTATTGTTAGGAAGAAAATTTTAAAATTTATTTGAAAAGTGATGAATTCAGGATTTCTTATATCATGACCAGATTACCAATGTTTTTAAGCCTACTGCTGGTTGATTTACCATATTCAAGAATCGAATGTCGTAATAAATAATTTGAATATTCTAAAAAGTTTAAAAAACACAACAAAAATAATATTTGAACATTAAACATAAAAAAGATATAATAAAAAACGATATAACAAATTATATACACGTACACACACAATTATTACTTTTATACACTTGTTGTATTTTATACTGGATACGGTTGTTATAGTAACTAAATAGATAATAATTTTATTTTCAACTATATTTATTATTACTATTATTATTATTATTATTATTATTATTATTATTATTATTTATCATAGCATAATTACTCGGTCAAAGATTATTATGAATGTAATTTAAGTTAATCTTGTTAAACTGAGCTCTACTACTTTTGTAGAAGTTGAAATTCTGGTATGCTAGTTACAACAACTTTCTTCTTAAGACTGAATATATAAATGTCGAATTTTTAGTGTGTTTAACGTCACTTTGTCAAGGATAACATTCATAATTAATATACAGAACAACTATAGAAAGTTTTGCAAGGCTTTATGCTTCATATACAGAGTAATGGTACAACAAAATATCATAAGTTCCTTAATTAACAGAGTGGTGCTTACAATATAAGTAACAAAACTTATGTATTAACAATAATGTTTACTCCTCATTGATAGTTAATGCAGAATGTGACCATCTCTTGTTTCCTTTGCGAGCTTCCGAGTTTGATGCATCTCTTACCAATGTAGTTGCTAAACAAACTTGCAATTACCACCAAGGAAAGTGAAAATGATTGCATACCCTATCAAGTCAACACCAACACAAATGAGAGAGGCACAAGAAGGCTCCATATATGTAATAGATAGGGGAGAAACCTTCCCTCGTTAAGCGATTTTTCAAACAAAACAAAGCCACTGTCATCAGTATATTAATGATGTACCCAAAAATGGTCATGTTGGCAAAAGTAAATGTGAGTTTCCACTTCGATTTAAATAAAATTTGATAAGTGCTATATATCAATGATGGAATTAGCATGTACATTATAAACAAATAGAAAATATTAGTTAAAATTTTTACATCACTACGTACATGGCGCTAGCTAAGAATATGAGATATGGAAAAAAACCTACAAGAATATAAAAAAGAGCAGTTTGTAAAGAATAAGGTTAAACCAAGGAGTTACTGAATAGCGAAACAAGGTCATTTTCTTAAAATATGTAAGGAGCGAAGCGAGATCTGAATTCAAAATGGGTAAGCAGAACATTTGAATGGCAATGGCAATCTGTGGGCGATCGAGGGCATTGATTAGCAAAATTTTGGTGTGGTTTCATCTGCGGGTTTAATGCTAATGGCAATCTTTGCACCTCTTCATTCTTTTGATCAAGGTAGAGACATTTGTTGGGTTAATCTTGATGTTGCGGGTTATTTACGGGTTAAGTTCGGACCTAGTACGGGTCAAGTCGGTTACCGGGTAAAAAGAGCAAATGAACCAGGGGTAAAAAGGTCATTTAGTACATGTGCATGTGACCGTTGGAATGAAGAAATGAACGTTGGATAGTGGCTTAAATTAGGAGCATGTGGGTCTAGTTTGTTTTTTCTTGTTG
This sequence comes from Helianthus tuberosus, assembly GCA_030545235.1. Classification (NCBI taxonomy): domain Eukaryota; kingdom Viridiplantae; phylum Streptophyta; class Magnoliopsida; order Asterales; family Asteraceae; genus Helianthus; species Helianthus tuberosus. The sequence goes on from CM060426.1 coordinate 5,580,254, forward strand.
AATATTTCTTTGAGTCCGTTGCATGCATGTATGCCTATTTAAGGCTTCACAAATTGGTTAATAGAGTATCATTTTTCTTCTGCAAATACACTTCTTGTGCAGTGCCTTTTCCTTTCATATTTTGAGAGTGTGATAGAGAGTGTATTGAAGGGGCCTGTACCAACAACATTTGAATGGTAATCTGAATTCTCCTTCTGCATATTTATAATAGTTATAGTTGTGGATTAGCGGGTGGAAGACTTGATACGTTCTCCATGCTTTTTTGTTGTGAATGGTTTTTGAGTGAGCAGGTTATACAGTATTTATATAACATCGTTTATGATAGAAGACAAAAACAATCTGGGTAAATAAAAGACAAAAATATTGTAGGAAGAATTGTAAGATCATCAACCTGCTTATACTATTATTTAATGATGTGGACGCCTAAGAACTCGATATTTTCAATATCCTTAATTCAGATCGGAAACTTCAAACATTTGTGAATATTTTCAAATTAAGAAAAAGAACAAAATAATTTTAAACATATATTTATATATTATCTCCTTTCTTTGGGAAAAACGATTGATAATGTTGTTCCTCTACGGAACAATCAAGGCATTCATGTGGGCAACTCCAAGGTGTCACCAGAACATTCTTGTTAATATAAATTAATTGCACATTTGTTGTGTGATAACGTACAACCCTGATTTCATGGGGGCTGGGGAGGGGTTTGGAGGCACTAAGAAAGGGTGTATATTTTTAAGAGTTAAAATTTTTAAACTTAAACACAACGATGGTGAAAAGAAAATGAGAAAACTAATTTTAATAAAAAAAAAACCTAAAAATACTTCACCAAAAACACGCAACGGACCTCAGACCTCATAGGTATGCCTTGCGGTTCGCAAGGCAAAAAACGTTGTATTACGCATATGTAATACATGATATATTACCTGTAATATATCATGTATTACATATGCGTAATATTTCATGTACCCATTGTGGACCACAAATACCTTTCAATGCGGTATGTAATGTGTTTTTTTTTCATCTATTTTTTCAAGTTTTCTTAATAAATATGAGTTTTTAATTGATCCCTGTCACTACTAGAAAACTAGGCAATTGCGACCAACATAAGGTTGTCGCAAAATTAACGACCAATTTGTGACTAAAACCAAAACAATCGCAACATTAAAGACCAACTCAGAGTCGGTCGCAAGACGGTCACAAATTTTGTGACCGTATTTTTGCGGTCGCAAACAGTTAAATAGTGGTCGGAAAACAATCGCAAATACGAGAAAAATAAAAAATAGCAAAAGTTGCGACCGTAAGCAGTCGCAAATACGAAAAACTAAAAAAAACAAAAATTGTGACCGTCTAAAGTGGTCGCAGATACAAGAAAAAACTGAAAAAGCAGAAGTTACTCATCATTGTTCAGGGTAAAAAAACTACCAACAATCATAAGTTCTGGGTTAAAACTGACAGTCGCCATATTTTAGAAAATTTAATCAGAGCACAACACATCTGTTATCATTCATCATCCTCATCTACGAATTCCCGGATTCAATCAAAACAGATATGTGACTCCGACGATCATCGTTCATCATCCTCATCATTCATTGATCTGATTCCGACGACTCCGCCACTCAATATTAGCAATCTGCCGCTCATCGTTCATCAAAACAAATCTGCGACTCACGGCTCACTCCCAGTAGATCTGGTATGTTTCTCTCTTCATTTCCTTTAATAATCCGACTCAGTGTTAGCAATGTTGATCAGTTCTGTATAAACATAATGGAAAACATGTGAAAATACCTGTAATAGTGGTGTGCGTTAGGTGTGTTATGATTTTTATTGCTATTTTTAGCCCTTTTTATGCATTAGTCAAGTTTTAAATTTATAAAACACGATATTCTACTAACACTAAACACACACTTGGGCAAGTGCACCCATTGTGAGCGTAGTATAGCGTTGGTAAGATACCGAGGTCGTCCAAGACACAAGAGCTTTTAGTACCGGTTTATCCTCAACGTCTAATCAAACTAAAATTTTTGGAAAATGTTTTAAACATGAAAAATAAAAACTAAAATGCTGAAAATAAAATAAAAATAAAAACAAAAACAGATAGACAAGATGAATCACTTGGATCCGACTCGCCTTTAATGTATCCTTTGATGATTTCCGTACTTTTGCACTTTTTAAGCGATTATCTTAGTTATAGTAGTAGGCCGCTCTTTTGAAGGTGACGTTACCCTCAACCCAGTGGTTTGA